>CP136055.1:540825450-542046365 GCA_032464435.1 Aegilops umbellulata
AATGTACCACAAGTAGGATATAATTTCATTACATAATTATTGACTTTCGTACTTGCATAGGGAATCAAAAACCTTAACACCAATATTCTTACTAAAGCATAATTACTCATCAAGATGACTCACATATCACGTCATCATATCTCAAAACTATTACTAAGAATCAAGTTTATTTTGTCCAATGATCTTCATGAAAGTTTTTATTATATCCTTCTTGGATATCTATCACTTTGGAACTAATTTTCATATGTTGATTTTGACAAGCTCAAACAAATATAAGTGAAGACCATGAGCATAATTTTTTCTTTCTCTCAAATTAATTTAAGTGAAGCAGGAGAGAATTTCTTGAAAATTTTACTAACTCTCAAATAAATCTAAGTGAAGCAAGAGAGCATTTCTTCAAAAATACTAAAGCACACCATGCTAAAAAAGATATAAGTGAAGCACTAGAGAAAATTCATAGCTCATAAAAAATTTAAGTGAAGCATAGAGAGCAATTCTAGCAAGTCATGGCATGCTTTTGGCTCTCTCAAATAGGTGTGTCCAGCAAGGAATCAAGACTTAAAACACAAAATAAAACAAGCAAAGACTCATATCATACAAGATGCTCCAAGCAAAGCACATAGTATGTGACGAATAAAAATATAGCTTCGAGGAAAATATCGATGGTCGTTAGAAGAAAGAGGGGATGCCACTCGGGGCATCCCCAAGCTTATTTGCTTGCTCTCTTTGGATAATAGCTTGGGATGCCGGGGCATCCCCAAGCTTAGGCTCCTCTTACTCCTTATTCCTTCATCCATCGTAAGATAACCCAAAACTTGAAAACTTCAATCACACAAAACTCCAACAAAACCTTCATGAGATCCGTTAGTATAAGAAAGCAAATCACTACTATAAGTACTGTAGCAAACCAATTCATATTTTTTTCTTGCGTTATATCTATTGTATTCCAACTTTTCTATGGCAAAAACTCATCAAAGGAAACCATAGAATCATCAAAGCAAGCACACAACGCAAAGAAAACAAAATCTGTCAAAAAACAGAACAATCTGTAGCAATCTAAAAATTTCGAATACTTCTGAAACTCCAATTTTTTTTGAAAAACTTAGGACCACGTGAGCAATTTGTATATAAATCTTCTGCAAAAAGAATTGGCATTTTATCACACTCTGGTTATAAATGATAATTGTTTTCGTGAGCGCAGAAATTTCTATTTTTCAGCAAGATCAAAAAACTATCACCCAAGAAGATCCTAAAGGCTTTACTTGGCACAAACACTAACTAAAACACAATCATAACAGTACCATAATTGTGCTAACACTCAAGAATGGAAAACAAAAAGCAAAAATAAATTTTATTCATTGGGTTGCCTCCCAACAAGCGTTATAGTTTTACGCCCTTAGCTAGGCATAATGCAAAGATCTAAATTTTGTCATCCATAGTTTTGGCTACTTTGGTAAGGGTTTTCTCAAACCAGGGAGGCTCTTTACGCTTCCCTAAATTTTCAGGAAAAGAAATCATCTTTAGATCCAAAATATCCAATCGCTTGTTGCAAAGAGTAATCAAGGTATTCATGCGATTGATACTACCATTGAGATGTTTGAGGGGTTCGTTATATTTTTGTAATTCAACCATATGTTTATGCGAATCACCAAGTTTAACCAACATTTGATCTCCCTCTGGGGTGAAAGAAAACCCCTTCTTTTGAGGTGGAACCCCCAAAATTCCTTCTAAAATTTCATAGGCAGCATTGGCATCAAGCTCAATAAAATTTCCTTTAGCGGCAAAATCTAGGAGTTGTCTATGATGCAAAGCCAATCCTATGTAAAAATTATGAAGTAAGATCTTAGCGTCCCCCTTTAAATTGCAAATACGGTAAGATTCCATAAGCCTATACCAAGCATCTTTCAAATTTTCTCCTTGTCTTTGCTTGAAGTAAAGAACTTCAAAATCTGGTGACAAAGGAGGAGTAGACACGCTAGCCATTATGACTAGAAAGCAACAACACAGATAGATCCGGCAAGAAAACAGCGAACGGAAAAGAGGGTGGAACGACAATTTTTTGTGAAGTGGGGGAGAGGAAAACGAGAGGCAAATGGCAAATAATGTAAATTGCAAGGAGATGAGATTTGTGATTACGAACCTGGTATATATATGTTGAAGATCTTCCCCGGCAACGGTGCCAGAAATTCCTTTTGATGCGGCTTGAAGCTACGTCGGTATTTCCCCAAAGAGGAAGGGATGATGCAGAACAGCTACGGTAGGTATTTTCCTCAGTGATGAGACCAAGGTTATCGAACCAGTAGGAGAACCAAGCAACAATACATAAACGGCACCTGCACACAAATAACAAATACTCGCAACCCGACGTATTAAAGGGGTTGTCAATCCCTTTCGGGTAACGGCGTCAGAAATTGGCAAAACGTACGTGAATAAATTGTAGTAGATTGATAGATCAAACGCCAAATAAAATAAATAAGAATAAATTGCAGCAAGGTATTTTTGTATTTTTGGTTTAATAGATCTAAAAATAAAAGCAAAGAAAAGTAGTTCGCAAAGGAAAATAATATGAGAAAGAGACCCGGGGGGCGTAGGTTTCACTAGTGGCTTCTCTCGAGAAAAATAGCAAACGGTGGGTAAACAAATTACCATTGGGCAATTGATAGAACTTCAAATATTCATGACGATATCCAGGCAATGATCATTATATAGGCATCACATCCAAGATTAGTAGACCGACTCCTGCCTGCATCTATACTATTAATCCACACATCGACCGCTATCCAGCATGCATCTAGTGTATTAAGTCATGGAGAAACAGAGTAATGCAATAAGAACGATGACATGATGTAGACAAGATCTATTTATGTAGAAATAGAACCCATCGTTTTATGCTTAGTAGCAACGATACATACATGTCGGTTCCCCTTCTGTCACTGGGATCAAGCACCGTAATATTGAACCCACTACAAAGCACCTCTTCCCATTACAAGATAAATAGATCAAGTTGGCCAAACAAAACCCAAATATCGGAGAAGAAATACGAGGCTATAAGCAATCATGCATATAAGAGATCAAAGAAACTCAAATAACTTTCATGGATAAAAAGATAGATCTGACCATAAACTCAAAGTTCATCCAATCCCAACAAACACACCACAAAAAGAGTTACATCATATGGATCTCCAAGAGACCATTGTATTGAGAATCAAACGAGAGATTCGAAGCCATCTAGCCACTAACTACGGACCCGAAGGTCTACAAAGAACTACACACGCATCATCAGAGAGGCACCAATGGAAGTGGTGAACCCCTCTATGATGGTGTCTAGATTGGATCTAGTGGTTCTGGACTCTGCGGCGGCTGGAATTGATTTTCGTCGACCCCCCTAGGGTTTCTGGAATATTGGGATAATTATAGAGTAAAGAGGCGGTCCGGGGGCACCCGAGGTGGGCCCTGGTGGGTTGTGCTCCCCTCGGAGCAGCCCCCAGGTGCTTCTTTGTCCAATTGGTTGTCTTATGGTCCCAAAAAAAATCTAGAAAAAGTTTCACAGCGTTCGGACTCCGTTTGGTATTGATTTCCTGCAATGTAAAAAACATGCAGAGAACATCAACTAGCACTTGGCACTCTGTCAATAGGTTAGTACCAAAAAATGATATAAAATGACTATAACATGATTATAAAACATAACAGCATGGAACAATAAAAAATTATAGATACGTTGGAGACGTATCAGCCCACGTTGCTACGGTGCTGTACTAGAACCTGATGTTCCGTTGAAGAGCAATGTGAGCTTATTTGTTGCTGACCACATAAATGAAGCATTCCGCAACATGGGTGAGGACAAGCAAACAGTTTGTTGCTGCATGTATCATTTGATGGTGAGCTGTAATTAAGTTTTGTATATGTTAGACATGCTTTTCTACATGTTTTTGTGCTTTATCACCATTGTTCTCATATGTTTATTTCCCCTTTTTTGTCTCTTGGGGATGGTGCATGTACAAATTCTCTACATTGATGCACTTGAGGTTGATGTAAGAGTAAGCCACTACGAGGTTCGAGCCAATGCCTATGATATGAATCTAATCAACAAGATAATGAAAAAGGACTTGATTTCGTCTGGCGTCTTTGGGAAACTTCAAGTGAGTTGGACATTCTGATGATAGTCTGTAATTGCACATTTTTTCACATATCTGTAAGTAGTTGCACAAGTCTATATTGATAGTTGGCACACAGACTTAAGAAAGTTGCACACATGCTTGTTTCATATTTCCTGTTACAGTACCACTTTCTGTTGGGTTTCACATAGTAATTTTAGTCAGTTTTTTTGCTTCTGAGGGCATGTGGTAGTTGCACAAGTCTATGTTGATAGTTGGCACATAGACTTATGACAGTTGCACACATGCTTTGTTTCATATTTTGTGTTACAATACCACTTTTCATTGGGACTTCACATAGTAATTTTAGTTACTTTTTTTTGCTTCTAGGGCATGTGGTAGTTGCTCAGATGTGCGCTTTTTTCTTTATAGATCCACACAATAACTTTGTTTTTGTTGTTAAATGATCTTTCTTTTTGTGAACAGCTCAAGGAGCAGTATGGAAGCAAAGAGGATTCAACACTCTTCGGAGGATTGCTGCAGGCAGAAGCGTTTGTGGCGTCAAAGGTTCCAATGAGTTACAATCCCCATGTGAGTTATCCTTTTTACCGACCCACTTTTTTTTACTAGAACAAAAATCATGGTTTTTTATTTATATTATATGTTAGTTGTACTAATCATCCTTTGTTGTTTACTTCTCCGTGCCCAATGCATGCATGAGTTGAACAGAGTTATTATGTCACCTTTTTTTTCTACTTGAATCAAACTTATGCTTTCACTTACACAGTTTCACAACTCCCAGTTACAAATTATTCTTTTACTTCCTGCAAACTTATCCCTTTTCAGTTACACACTTTCATTATCTCAGTTGCACACTACTTTGATATACTTGCACCAAACTTAGGTTTGCAGTTGCAAACAGATATACTTTGATATACTTTCATTGTCTGCATTTTTCCTTTTAAAATTTTAATTTTTGTTTTTTCTAATGTTATGCAGAAGAAGTTCAAGTTAGCAAGTATGGTTCATGATCTATGTAAAGGAATATCAGACAATCTTGGCAACTTCATCGAAGGTTTTGCCAAGCTTGATGAAGAGGAACCATATTTGTCTCCTCTCAAGGGCCCGTCAAGTGATCAAACAAAGGCTCAAAGGTCACACATCAGGCGACGGAAGCGTCAATCTGCTGCCAAGCAAACATAAGAGGTGGAGGGAAGTGAAGAAGAAGAACTTGTGGAGGAAAGTGAGTCAGAGGAAGAAGATGTTGACCCGGGAGTTGGCAATGATTCTGAATAAAGTGATGAGTCCGAAGAAGAAGATGAGGATCAAGAGAGAAGGAATGATGAAGAACGTGATGATGACAGTTGTAAGGGCATTTTTATCCCTTAGTTGGTTTTGGTGATTGATGTAAATACTTTTACGGACTAATCATGTGCATCGAATATTTCAGATATATATTGACTAGGCATAAGATGATTTGATTCCCCTCAGAGGCTATGGAAGACGACGTTTCTCTATGTTTCTTTTCAGTGGTATTGAGTCGTAGGGAAGCCGTACTATTAAGAGGGGGTCCGCGTTGGAAAGGTTGGGTGGATTCATCACGTACACATCTTCCTTTGCACCTCCTTTTATTCTAGCCTTTGGAGCATCCTATGTTTTCCATGTCTTGAAGGAAATATGCCCTAGAGGCAATAATAAAGTTATTATTTATTTCCTCATATATCATGATAAATGTTTATTATTCATGCTAGAATTGTATTAGCCGGAAACATAATACATGTGTGAATATATAAACAAACAGAGTGTCACTAGTATGCCTCTACTTGACTAGCTCGTTAATCAAAGATGGTTATGTTTCCTAAACCATGAACAAAGAGTTGTTATTTGATTAACGAGGTCACATCATTAGTTGAATGATCTGATTGACATGACCCATTCCATTAGCTTAGCACCCGATCGTTTAGTATGTTGCTATTGCTTTCTTCATAACTTATACATGTTCCTATGACTATGAGATTATGCAACTCCCGTTTACCAGAGGAACACTTTGTGTGCTACCAAACGTCACAACGTAACTGGGTGATTATAAAGGTGCTCTACAGGTGTCTCCAAAGGTACTTGTTGGCTTGGCGTATTTCGACATTAGGATTTGTCACTCCGATAGTCAGAGAGGTATCTCTGGGCCCTCTCGGTAATACACATCACTTAAGCCTTGCAAGCTTTGCAGCTAATGAGTTAGTTGCGAGATGATGTATTACGGAACGAGTAAAGAGACTTGCCGGTTACGAGATTGAACTAGGTATTGGATACCGACGATCGAATCTCGGGCAAGTAACATAACGATGACAAAGGGAACAAATGTATATTGTTATGTGGTCTGACCGATAAAGATCTTCGTAGAATATGTAGGAGCCAATATGGGCATCCAGGTCCCACTATTGGTTATTGACCGGAGACGTGTCTCGATCATGTCTACATTATTCTCGAACCGTAGGGTCCGCACGCTTAAAGTTACGATGACAGTTATTATGAGTTTATACAGTTTGATGTACCGAAGTTAGTTCGGAGTCCCGAATGTGATCGCGGACATGACGAGGAGTCTCGAAATGGTCGAGACATAAAGATTGATATATTGGAAGCCTATATTTGGACATCGGAATGGTTCCGAGTGAAATCGGCATTTTACTGGAGTACCGGGGGTTACCGGAACCCCCCGGGGGTTAATGGGCCCATATGGGCCTTAAGGGAAAAGAGGAGGGGCGGCCAGGGCAGGCCGCACGCCCCCTCCCCTCCTAGTCCGAATAGGACAAGGAAGGGGGGGCGCCCCCCTTTTTCCTTTCCCCCTCTCTCCTTCCTTCTCCTACAAGGCAAGGGAGAGGAGTCCTACTCCCGGTGGGAGTAGGACTCCTCCTGGAGCACCCCTTGGGGGCCGGCCACGCCCTCCCCTCCCCTCCTTTATATACGGGGGCAGGGGGCACCCTAGAACACACAAGTTGATCTTCGTGATCGTTCCTTAGCCGTGTGCGGTGCCCCCTCCACCATATTCCACCTCGGTCATATCATTGCAGTGCTTAGGCGAAGCCCTGCGTCGGTAGAACATCATCATCGTCATCACGCCGTCGTGCTGACGGAACTCATCCCCGAAGCTTTGCTGGATCGGAGCCCGGGGATCGTCATCGAGCTGAACGTGTGCTAAGAACTCGGAGGTGCCGGAGTAACGGTGCTTGGATCGGTCGGATCGGGAAGACGTACGACTACTTCCTCTATGTTGCGTCAACGCTTCTACTTCGGTCTACGAGGGTACATAGACAACACTCTCCCCTCTCGTTGCTATGCATCACCATGATCTTGCGTGTGCATAGGATTCTTTTTTGAAATTACTACGTTCCCCAACAGTGGTATCAGATGTTGGGGATCGTAGCAGAAATTAAAATTTTCCTACGCATCACCAAGATCTATCCATGGAGTATTCTAGCAACGAGGGGATAGGAGATCATCTACATACCACTTGTAGATTGCAACGGAAGCGTTCAAGAAGAACGTGGATGATGGAGTCGTACTCGCCGTGATGCAAATTACCGATGACCAAGTGCCGAACGGACAGCACCTCCGCGTTCAACACACGTACGGGACGATCGACGTCTCCTCCTTCTTGATCCAGCAAGGGGAAGGAGAGGTTGAGGAAGAAGACTTCAACAGCAGCACGACGGCGTGGTGGTGGTGGAGAAGTAGCACTCCGGCAGGGCTTCGCCAAGGGCGTGACGGAGGAGGAGAGGTGTTGGGGAGGGGAGGGGCTGCGCCTTGTTGTGTGTTGCTGCCCTCCCCTCACCCCCACTATTTATAGGGGAAGGGGCAAGGGGGCCGGCCCCCTCTAGATGAGATCTAGAGGGGGGGCGGCGGCCAGGGAGGAGGGCTTGCCCCCCAAGCGAGGGGGGCGCCCCCACTAGGGTTTCCCCCCAACCCTAGGCGCATGGGCCAAAGGGAAGGGGGCGCGCCCAGCCCTCCAGGGGCTGGTTCCCTGCCCCTTGTGGCCCATGAGGCCCTCCGAGAGGGCTGGCCCCTCAAGGTGGACCCCCGGAACCTCTCTGGTGGCCCCGGTACAATACCGATATGCCCCCGAAACTTCTCGGTGTCCGTATGACAACTTCCCATATATAAATCTTCACCTCCGGACCATTCCGGAACTCCTCGTGACGTCCGGGATCTCATCCGGGACTCCGAACAACATTCGGTAATCACATACAAGTCTTTCTAATAACCCTAGCGTCACCGAACCTTAAGTGTGTAGACCCTACGGGTTCGGGAGACATGCAGACATGACCGAGACGACTCTTCGGTCAATAACCAACAGCGGGATCTGGATACCCATGTTGGCTCCCACATGCTCCTCGATGATGTCATCGGATGAACCACAATGTCGAGGACTTAATCAATCCCGTACTCAATTCCCTTTGTCTAGCGGTACGATACTTGCCCGAGATTCGATCGTCGGTATACCGATACCTTGTTCAATCTCGTTACCGGCAAGTCTCTTTACTCGTTCCCGTAACACATCATCCCGTGAACAACACCTTGATCACATTGAGCTCATTATGATGATGTCTTACCGAGTGGGCCCAGAGATACCTCTCCGTCATACGGAGTGACAAATCCCAGTCTCGATTCATGCCAACCCAACAGACACTTTCGGAGATACCTGTAGTGCACCTTTATAGTCACCCAGTTACGTTGTGACGTTTGATACACCCAAAGCACTCCTACGGTATCCGGGAGTTGCATAATCTCATGGTCTAAGGAATGATACTTGACATTCAGAAAAGCTCTAGCAAACGAACTATACGATCTTTTGTGCTATGCTTAGGTTTGGGTCTTGTCCATCACATCATTCTCCTAATGATGTGATCCCGTTATCAATGACATCCCCATGTCCATAGTCAGGAAACCATGACTATCTATTGATCAACGAGCTAGTCAACTAGAGGCTTATTAGGGACATATTGTGGTCTATGTATTCACACATGTATTATGATTTCCGGACAATACAATTATAGCATGAACAATAGACAATTATCATGAAGAAGGAAATATAATAATCCTTTTATTATTGCCTCTAGGGCATATTTCCAACAGTCTCCCACTTGCACTAGAGACAATAGTCTAGTTACATTGTGATGAATCGCACACCCATGGAATTTTGGTGTTGATCATGTTTTGCTCTAGGGAGAGGTTTAGTCAACGGATCTGCTACATTCAGGTCCGTATGTACTTTACAAATCTCTATGTCTCCATTTTGAACACTTTCACGAATGGAGTTGAAGCGACGCTTGATATGCCTTGTCTTCCTGTGAAACCTGGGCTCCTTCGCAAGGGCAATTGCTCCAGTGTTGTCACAGAAGAGAGTCATCGAGTCCGACGCATTGGGTATGAATCCTAGGTCGGTAATGAACTTCTTCACCCAGACTGCTTCTTGTGCTGCCTCCGAGGCTGCCATATACTCTGCTTCACATGTAGATCCCGCCACGACGCTTTGCTTGCAACTGCACCAGCTTACTGCCCCTCCATTCAAAATATACACGTATCCGGTTTGTGACTTGGAGTCATCCAGATCTGTGTCGAAGCTGGCGTCGACGTAACCCTTTACAACGAGCTCTTCGGCACCTCCATAAACAAGAAACATATCCTTAGTCCTCTTCAGGTACTTCAGGATGTTTTCGACCGCTGTCCAGTGTTCCTTGTCGGGATTACTTTGGTAGCTACCTACCAAACTTACGGCAAGGTTTACATCGGGTCTGGTACACAGCATGGCATACATAATAGACCCTATGGCTGAGGCATAGGGGATGACACTCATCTCTTCTATATCTTTTGCCGTGGTCGGGCATTGAGCCGTGCTCAATCGCACACCTTGCAATATAGGCAAGAACCCCTTCTTGGACTGATCCATTTTGAACTTCTTTAAAATCTTGTCAAGGTACGTACTTTGTGAAAGACCGATGAGGCGTCTCGATCTATCTCTATAGATCTTGGTGCCTAATATATAAGCAGCTTCTCCAAGGTCCTTCATTGAAAAACATTTGTTCAAATAGGCCTTTATGCTTTCCAAGAATTCTATCTCATTTTCCATCAATAGTATGTCATCCACATATAATATGAGAAATGCTACGGAGCTCCCACTCACTTTCTTGTAAACGCACGCTTCTCCATAAGTCTGCGTAAACCCAAACGCTTTGATCATCTCATCAAAGCGAATGTTCCAACTCCGAGATGCTTGCACCAGCCCATAAATCGAGCGTTGGAGCTTGCACACCTTGTCAGCATTCTTAGGATCGACAAAACCTTCCGGCTGCATCATATACAATTCTTCCTTAAGGAAACCATTAAGGAATGCCGTTTTGACGTCCATTTGCCATATTTCATAATCGTAGAATGCGGCAATTGCTAACATGATTCGGACGGACTTCAGCTTTGCTACCGGTGAGAAAGTCTCATCGTAGTCAACCCCTTGAACTTGTCGATAACCCTTAGCGACAAGCCGAGCTTTATAGATGGTCACATTACCATCCGCGTCTGTCTTCTTCTTAAAGATCCATTTATTTTCTATGGCTCGCCGATCATCGGGCAAGTCTGTCAAAGTCCATACTTTGTTTTCATACATGGATTCTATCTCGGATTTCATGGCTTCTAGCCATTTTTCGGAATCTGGGCCCGCCATCGCTTCTTCGTAGTTCGAAGGTTCACCGTTGTCCAACAACATGATTTCCAGGACAGGGTTGCCGTACCACTCTGGTGCGGAACGCGTCCTTGTGGACCTACGAAGTTCAGTAGGAGCTTGATCAGAAGTATCTTGATCATCATCATTAACCTCCTCTTGAATCGGTGCAGGCACCACAGGAACATTTTCCTGAGCTGCGCTACTCTGATTTTCAAGAGGTAGTACTTCATCAAGTTCTACTTTCCTCCCACTTACTTCTTTTGCGAGAAACTCTTTCTCTAGAAAGGACCCGTTCTTGGCAACAAAGATCTTGCCTTCGGATCTGAGGTAGAAGGTATACCCAACTGTTTCCTTGGGATATCCTATGAAGACGCATTTTTCCGATTTGGGTTCGAGTTTTTCAGGTTGAAGTTTCTTGACATAAACATCGCAACCCCAAACTTTCAGAAACGACAGCTTAGGTTTCTTGCCAAACCATAATTCATACGGTGTCGTCTCAACGGATTTAGACGGTACCCTATTTAAAGTGAATGCGGCTGTCTCTAGAGCGTATCCCCAAAATGATAGCGGTAGATCTGTGAGAGACATCATAGACCACACCATATCCAATAGAGTGCGATTACGACGTTCGGACACACCGTTACGCTGAGGTGTTCCAGGCGGCGTGAGTTGTGAAACGATTCCACATTTTCTTAAGTGTGTGCCAAATTCGTGACTTAAATATTCTCCCCCACGATCTGATCGTAAGAACTTTATTTTTCTGTCACGTTGATTCTCAACCTCACTCTGAAACTCCTTGAACTTTTCAAAGGTCTCAGACTTGTGTTTCATTAAGTAGACATACCCATATCTACTCGAATCATTAGTGAGAGTGAGAACATAACGATAGCCTCCGCGAGCCTCAACGCTCATTGGACCACACACATCTGTATGTATGATTTCCAACAAGTTGGTTGCTCGCTCCATTGTCCTTGAGAATGGAGTCTTGGTCATTTTGCCCATGAGGCATGGTTCGCATGTGTCAAATGATTCATAATCGAGAGACTCTAAAAGTCCATTAGCATGGAGCTTCTTCATGCGCTTGACACCAATGTGACCAAGGCGGCAGTGCCACAAGTATGTGGGACTATCGTTATTAACTTTACATCTTTTGGTATTCACACTATGAATATGTGTAACATCACGTACGAGATTCATTAAGAATAAACCATTAACCATCGGAGCATGACCATAAAACATATCACTCATATAAATAGAACAACCATTATTCTCGGATTTAAATGAGTAGCCATCTCGCATTAAACGAGATCCAGATACAATGTTCATGCTCAAACTTGGCACTAAATAACAATTATTGAGGTTTAAAACTAATCCCGTAGGTAAATGTAGAGGTAGCGTGCCGACGGCGATCACATCGACCCTGGAACCATTCCCGACGCGCATCGTCACCTCGTCCTTCGCCAGTCTCCGTTTATTCCGCAGCTCCTGTTTTGAGTTACAAATATGAGCAACGGCACCGGTATCAAATAACCAGGAGCTACTACGAGCACTGGTAAGGTACACATCAATTACATGTATATCACATATACCTTTAGTGTTGCCGGCCTTCTTATCTGCTAAGTACTTGGGGCAATTCCGCTTCCAGTGACCATTTCCCTTGCAATAAAAGCACTCAGTTTTAGGTTTGGGTCCATTCTTTGACTTCTTCCTGGCAACTGATTTACCAGGCGCGGCAACCTCCTTGCCGTCCTTCTTGAAGTTCTTCTTACCCTTGCCTTTCTTGAACTTAGTGGTTTTATTCACCATCAACACTTGATGTTCCTTTTTGATCTCCACCTCTACAGATTTCAGCATTGAATACAACTCGGGAATGGTCTTTTCCATCCCCTGCATATTGTAGTTCATCACGAAGCTCTTGTAGCTAGGTGGGAGCGACTGAAGGATTCTGTCAATGACCGCCTCATCCGGGAGATTAACTTCCAACTGAGTCAAGCGGTTGTGCAACCCAGACATCTTGAGTATGTGTTCACTGACAGAGCTATTTTCCTCCATCTTACAGCTAAAGAACTTGTCAGAGACTTCATATCTCTCGACCCGGGCATGAGCTTGGAAAATCAATTTCAGCTCCTCGAACATCTCATATGCTCCGTGTTTCTCAAAACGCTTTTGAAGCCCCGGTTCTAAGCTGTAAAGCATGCCGCACTGAACGAGGGAGTAATCATCAGTACGTGACTGATGGGCGTTCATAACGTCCTAGTTTTCTGGGAATGGTGCATCACCTAGCGGTGCTTCTAGGACATAATCTTTCTTGGCTGCTATGAGGATGATCCTCAGGTTCCGGACCCAGTCCGAATAGTTGCTGCCATCATCTTTCAGCTTGGTTTTCTCTAGGAACGCGTTGAAGTTGAGGGTGACATTACCGTGGGCCATTTGATCTACAAGACATATTGTAAAGATTTAGACTAAGTTCATGATAATTAAGTTCATCTAATCAAATTAATGAATGAACTCCCACTCAGATTTGACATCCCTCTAGTCATCTAAGTGATACATGATCCGAGTCAACTAGGCCGTGTCCGATCATCACGTGAGACGGACTAGTCATCATCGGTGAACATCTCCATGTTGATCGTATCTTCTATACGACTCATGTTCGACCTTTCGGTCCTCCGTGTTCCGAGGCCATGTCTGTACATGCTAGGCTCGTCAATCCAACCTAAGTGTATTGCGTGTGTAAATCTGGCTTACACCCGTTGTATGCGAACATAAGGACCTATCACACCCGATCATCACGTGGTGCTTCGGAACGACGAACCTTAGCAACGGTGCACAGTTAGGGAGAACACATTTTTGATATTTTAATGAGGGATCATCTTATTTATGCTACCGTCGTTCTAAGCAAATAAGATGTAAAAACATGATAAACATCACATGCAATCAAATAGTGACATGATATGGCCAACATCATTTCGCTCCTTTGATCTCCATCTTCGGGGCGCCATGTTCATCGTCGTCACCGGCGTGACACCATGATCTCCATCATCATGATCTCCATCATCGTGTCTTCCTGAAGTTGTCACGTCAACTATTACTTCTACTACTATGGCTAACGCTTTAGCAATAAAGTAAAGTAATTACACGACGATTTAAGTTGACACGCAGGTCATAAATAAATAAAGACAACTCCTATGGCTCCTGCCGGTTGTCATACTCATCGACATGCAAGTCGTGATTCCTATTACAATAACAAGATCATCTCATACATCACATACATGATTCATCACAACTTCTGGCCATATCACATCACAAAGCACTTGCTGCAAAAACAAGTTAGACGTCCTCTAATTGTTGTTGCAAGTTTTTTACGTGGTTGTTATAGGTTGCTAGCAAGAACGTTTCTTACCTACGTTAAAACCACAACGTGAATTGTCAATCTCTATTTACCCTTCATAAGCACCCTGTTCATTGAATCCGATCCAACTAAAGTGGGAGAGACAGACACCCGCCAGCCACCTTATGCAACTAGTGCATGTTAGTCGGTGGAACCGGTCTCACGTAAGCGTACGTGTAAGGTTGGTCCGGGCCGCTTCATCCCGCAATACCGCTGAATCAAGATAGGACTAGTAACGGCAAGAAGAATTGACAATTCGACGCCCACAACTACTTTGTGTTCTACTCGTGCATAGAAACTACGCATAGACCTAGCTCATGATGCCACTGTTGGGGATCGTAGCAGAAATTAAAATTTTCCTACGCATCACCAAGATCTATCCATGAAGTATTCTAGCAACGAGGGGATAGGAGAGCATCTACATACCACTTGTAGATCGCAACGGAAGTGTTCAAGAAGAACGTGGATGATGGAGTCGTACTCGCCGTGATTCAGATCACCGATGACCAAGTGCCGAACGGACAGCACCTCCACGATCAACACACGTACGGGACGATCGACGTCTCCTCCTTCTTGATCCAGCAAGGGGAAGGAGAGGTTGAGGAAGAAGACTTCAACAGCAGCACGACGGCGTGGTGGTGGTGGAGAAGTAGTACTCCGGCAGGGCTTCGCCAAGGGCGTGACGGAGGAGGAGAGGTGTTGGGGAGGGGAGGGGCTGCGCCTTGTTGTGTGTTGCTGCCCTCCCCTCACCCCCACTATTTATAGGGGAAGGGGCAAGGGGCCGCCCCCCCTCTAGATGAGATCTAGAGGGGGGCGGCGGCCAGGGAGGGGGGCTTGCCCCCCAAGCAAGGGGGGCGCCCCCACTAGGGTTTCCCCCCAACCCTAGGCGCATGGGCCCAAGGGAAGGGGGCGCGCCCAGCCCTCCAGGGGCTGGTTCCCTGCCCCTTGTGGCCCATGAGGCCCTCCGAGAGGGCTGGCCCCTCAAGGTGGACCCCCGGAACCTCTCTGGTGGCACCGGTACAATACCGATATGCCCCCGAAACTTCTCGGTGTCCGTATGACAACTTCCCATATATAAATCTTCACCTCCGGACCATTCCGGAACTCCTCGTGACGTCCGGGATCTCATCCGGGACTCCGAACAACATTCGGTAATCACATACAAGTCTTCCTAATAACCCTAGTGTCACCGAACCTTAAGTGTGTAGACCCTACGGGTTCGGGAGACATGCAGACATGACCGAGACGACTCTTCGGTCAATAACCAACAGCGGGATCTGGATACCCATGTTGGCTCCCACATGCTCCTCGATGATGTCATCGGATGAACCACGATGTCGAGGACTTAATCAATCTCGAACTCAATTCCCTTTGTCTAGCGGTACGATACTTGCCCGAGATTCGATCGTCGGTATACCGATACCTTGTTCAATCTCGTTACCGACAAGTCTCTTTACTCGTTCCCGTAACACATCATCCCGTGAACAACACCTTGATCACATTGAGCTCATTATGATGATGTCTTACCGAGTGGGCCCAGAGATACCTCTCCGTCATACGGAGTGACAAATCCCAGTCTCGATTCATGCCAACCCAACAGACACTTTCGGAGATACCTGTAGTGCACCTTTATAGTCACCCAGTTACGTTGTGACGTTTGATACACCCAAAGCACTCCTACGGTATCCGGGAGTTGCATAATCTCATGGTCTAAGGAATGATACTTGACATTCAGAAAAGCTCTAGCAAACGAACTATACGATCTTTTGTGCTATGCTTAGGTTTGGGTCTTGTCCATCACATCATTCTCCTAATGATGTGATCCCGTTATCAATGACATCCCCATGTCCATAGTCAGGAAACCATGACTATCTATTGATCAACGAGCTAGTCAACTAGAGGCTTACTAGGGACATATTGTGGTCTATGTATTCACACATGTATTATGATTTTCGGACAATACAATTATAGCATGAACAATAGACAATTATCATGAACAGGGAAATATAATAATCCTTTTATTAGTGCCTCTAGAGCATATTTCCAACATCAGAGCCTAGGTTTTTATGGTTTGATGTTATATGCACGAGTAGAACACAAGTGAGTTGTGGACGATATAAGTCATACTACCTACCAGCATGTCATACTTTGGTTCGGCGGTATTGTTGGATGAAGCGGCCCGGACCGACATTACGCGTACGCTTACGCGAGACTAGTTCTACCTCCGTGCTTTGCACACAGGTGGCTGGCGGGTGTCAGTTTCTCCAACTTTAGTTGAACCGAGTGTGGCTACGCCCGGTCCTTGCGAAGGTTAAAACGGCATCAACTTGACAAAATATCGTTGTGGTTTTGATGCGTAGGTGAGATTGGTTCTTGCTTAAGCCCGTAGCAGCCACGTAAAACTTGCAACAAACAAAGTAGAGGACGTCTAACTTGTTTTTGCAGGGCATGTTGTGATGTGATATGGTCAAGGCATGATGCTAAATTTTATTGTATGAGATGATCATGTTTTGTAACTGAGTTATCGGCAACTGGCAGGAGCCATATGGTTGTCGCTTTATTGTATGCAATGCAATCGCCATGTAATGCTTTACTTTATCACTAAACGGTAGCGATAGTCGTAGAAGCATAAGATTGGCGAGCCGACAACGATGCTACGATGGAGATCAAGGTGTCGCGCCGCTGACGATGGTGATCATGACGGTGCTTCGGAGATGGAGATCACAAGCACAAGATGATGATGGCCATATCATATCACTTATATTGATTGCATGTGATGTTTATCTTTTTATGCATCTTATCTTGCTTTGATTGACGGTAGCATTATAAGATGATCTCTCACTAAATTATCAAGAAGTGTTCTCCCTGAGTATGCACCGTTGCCAAAGTTCGTCGTGCCCAGACACCACGTGATGATCGGGTGTGATAAGCTCTACGTCCATCTACAACGGGTGCAAGCCAGTTTTGCACACGCAGAATACTCGGGTTATACTTGACGAGCCTAGCATATGCAGATATGGTCTCGGAACACGGAGACCGAAAGGTCAAGCGTGAAACATATAGTAGATATGATCAACATAATGATGTTCACCATTGAAGACTAATCCATTTCACGTGATGATCGGTTATGGTTTAGTTGATTTGGATCACGTGATCACTTAGAAGATTAGAGGGATGTCTATCTAAGTGGGAGTTCTTAAGTAATATGATTAATTGAACTTTAATTTATCATGAACTTAGTCCTGGTAGTATTAGCATATCTATGTTGTAGATCAATAGCTCGCATTGTTGCTTTCATATGTTTATTTTTGATATGTTCCTAGAGAAAATTGTGTTGAAAGATGTTAGTAGCAATGATGCGGATTGGATCCGTGATCTGAGGTTTATCCTCATTGCTGCACAGAAGAATTATGTCCTTGATGCACCGCTAGGTGACAGACCTATTGCAGGAGCAGATGCAGACGTTATGAATGTTTGGCTAGCTCAATATGATGACTACATGATAGTTTAGTGCACCATGCTTAACGGCTTAGAATCGGGACTTCAAAGACGTTTTGAACGTCATGGACCATATGAGATGTTCCAGAAGTTGAAGTTAATATTTCAAGCAAATACCCGCGTTGAGAGATATGAAGTCTTCAACAAGTTCTATAGCTAAAAGATGGAGGAGAATCGCTCAACTAGTGAGCATGTGCTTAGATTGTCTGGGTACTACAATCGCTTGAATCAAGTGGGAGTTAATCTTCCAGATAAGATAGTGATTGACAGAATTCTCTAGTCACCATCACCAAGTTAGTAGAATTTCGTGATGAACTATAATATGCAAGGGATGACGAAAGTAATTCCCAAGCTCTTCGTGATGCTGAAATCGACGAAGGTAGAAATCAAGAAAAACATCAAGTGTTGATGGTTAACAAGACCACTAGTTTCAAGGGCAAAGGGAAGAAGGGGAACTTCAAGAAGAGCGGCAAGCAAGATTGCTGCTCAAGTGAAAAGCCCAAGTCTAGACCTAAGCCTGAGACTAAGTGCTTCTACTGCAAAGGGACTGGTCACTGGAAGCAAAACTGCCCCAAGTATTTGGCGGATAAGAAAGGATGGCAAAGTATACAAAGGTATATTTGATATACATGTTATTGATGTGTACTTTACTAGTGTTCATAGCAACTCCTCAGTATTTGGTACTAGTTCAGTTGCTAAGATTAGTAACTTGAATCGGGAGTTGCAGAATGAATAGAGACTAGTTAAGGGTGAAGTGACGATGTGTGTTGGAAATGGTTCCAAGATTGATATGATCATCATCGCACACTCCCTATACTTTCGGGATTAGTGTTGAACCTAAATAAGTGTTATTTGGTGTTTGCGTAGAGCATGAATATGATTTGATCATGTTTATTGTAATACGGTTATTCATTTAAGTAAGAGAATAAATTGTTGTTCTATTTACATGAATAAAACCTTATATGGTTACACACCCAATGAAAATGGTTCATTGGATCTCGATCGTAGTGACACATATTCATAATATTGAAACCAAAAGATGCAAAGTTAATAATGATAGTGCAACTTATTTGTGGCACTGCCGTTTAGGTCATATTGGTCTAAAGCGCATGAAGAAACTCCATGTTGATGGGATTTTGGAATCACTTGATTATGAATCACTTGATGCTTGTGAACCATGTCTCTTGGGCAAGATGACTAAAACGCCGTTCTCCGGAACAATAGAGCGAGCAACTGACTTATTGGAAATAATACATACTGATGTATGCAATCCGATGAGTGTTGAGGCTCGCGGCAAGTATCATTATTTTCTGACCGTCACAGATGATTTGAGCAGATATGGGTATATCTACTTGATGAAACATAAGTCTGAAACGTTTGAAAAGTTCAAAGAATTTCAGAGTGAAGTGGAAAATCATCATGACAAGAAAATAAAGTTTCTACGATCTGATCACAGAGACAAATATTTGAGTTACGAGTTTGGTCTTCAATTAAAACAATGTGGAATAGTTTCACAAAATCATGCCACCTGGAACACCTCAGCATAATGGTGTGTCCGAACGTCATAACCGTACTTTATTGGATATAGTGCAATCTATGATGTTTCTTACCGATTTACCACTATCGTTTTGGGGTTATGCATTAGAGACAGCTGCATTCACGTTAAATAGGGCACCATCTAAATCCGTTGAGACGACACTATATGAACTGTGGTTTAACAAGAAACCAAATTTGTCGTTTCTTAAAGTTTGGGGTTGTGATGCTTATGTGAAAAAGTTTCATCCTGATAAGCTCAAACCCAAATCAGAGAAATGTGTCTTCATAGGATACCCAAAGGAGACAGTTGGGTACACCTTCTATCACAGATCCGAAGGCATGACATTCGTTGCTGAGAATGGATACTTTCCAGAGAAGGAGTTTCTCTCGAAAGAAGTGAGTGGGAGGAAAGTAGAACTTGATAAGGTAATTGTACCTTCTCCCTTATTGGAAAGTAGTTCATCACAAAAATCTGTTCCTGTGACTACTACACCAATTAGTGAGGAAGCTAATGATGATGATCATGTAGCTTCAGATCAAGTTACTACTGAATCTCGTAGGTAAAACAGAGTGAGATCCGCACCAGAGTGGTACGGTAATCCTGTTCTGGAAGTCATGTTACTAGACCATGACGAACTTGCGAACTATGAGGAAGCGATGATGAGCCCAGATTCCGCGAAATGGTTTGAGGCCATGAAATCTGAGATATGATCCATGTATGAGAACAAAGTATGGACTTTGATGGATTTGCTCGATGATCGGCAAGCCATAGAAAATAAATGGATCTTCAAGAGGAAGACAGATGCTGATAGTAGTGTTACTATCTACAAAGCTAGAATTGTCGCAAAAGGTTTTCGACAAGTTCAAGGTGTTGACTACAATGAGAGTTTTTCACTCGTATCTATGCTTAAGTCTGTCCGAATCATATTAGCAATTGCCACATTTTATGAAACATGGCAAATGGATAAAAAAACTGCATTCCTTAATGGATTTATTAAAGAAGAGTTGTATACGATGGAACTAGAAGGTTTTGTCGATCCTAAAGGTGTTAACAAAATATGCAAGCTCCAGCGATCCATCTATGGACTGGCGCAAGCATCTCGGAGTTGGAATATTCGCTTTGATGAGTTTATCAAAGCATATAGTTTTATACAGACTTGCGGTGAAGCCTGTATTTACAAGAAAGTGAGTGGGAGCACTACAACATTTCTGATAAGTATATGTAAATGACATATTGTTGATCAGAAATAATGTAGAATTATTCTGCAAAGCATAAATGAGTATTTGAAAGGAGTTTTTCGAAGAAGGACCTCGGTAAAGCTGCTTACATATTGAGCATCAAGATCTATAGAGATAGATCAAAATGCTTGATAAGTTTTTTCAATGAGTACATACCTTGACAAGATTTTGAAGTAGTTCAAAATGGAACAGTCAAAGAAAGAGTTCTTGCCTGTGTTACAAGGTGTGAAATTGAGTAAGACTCAAAGCCCGACCACGGCAGATGATAGAAAGAGAATGAAAGTCATTCCCTATGCCTCAGCCATAGATTCTATAAAGTATGCCATGCTATGTACCAGATCTATTGTATACCCTACACTGTGTTAAGCGAGGGAGTACAATAGTGATCTAGGAAGTAGATCACTGGACATCGGTCAAAATTATCCTTAGTGAAATAAGGATATGTTTCTCGATTATGGACGTAACAAAAAGGGTTCGTCGTAAAAGGTTACGTCGATGCAAGTTTTGACACTAATCTAGATGACTCTAAGTCTCAATCTAGATACATATTGAAAGTGGGAGCAATTAGCTAAAGTAGCTCCGTGCAGAGCATTGTAGACATAGAAATTTGCAAAATACATACGAATCTGAATTTTGGCGGACCCATTGACTAAGCTTCTCTCACAAGCATGATCACACCATAGTACTCTTTGGGTGTTAATCACATAGCGATGTAAACTAGATTACTGACTCTAGTAAACCCTTTAGGTGTTTGTCACATATCGATGTGAACTATGGGTGTTAATCACATGGTGATGTGAACTATTGCTGTTAAATCACATGGCGATGTGAACTAGATTATTGACTCTAGTGCAAGTGGGAGACTCAAGGAAATATGCCCTAGAGGCAATAATAAAGTTATTATTTATTTCCTCATATATCATGATAAATGTTTATTATTCATGCTAGAATTGTATTAGCCGGAAACATAATACATGTGTGAATATATAAACAAACAGAGTGTCACTAGTATGCCTCTACTTGACTAGCTCGTTAATCAAAGATGGTTATGTTTCCTAAACCATGAACAAAGAGTTGTTATTTGATTAACGAGGTCACATCATTAGTTGAATGATCTGATTGACATGACCCATTCCATTAGCTTAGCACCCGATTGTTTAGTATGTTGCTATTGCTTTCTTCATAACTTATACATGTTCCTATGACTATGAGATTATGCAACTCCCGTTTACCGGAGGAACACTTTGTGTGCTACCAAACGTCACAACGTAACTGGGTGATTATAAAGGTGCTCTACAGGTGTCTCCAAAGGTACTTGTTGGCTTGGCGTATTTCGACATTAGGATTTGTCACTCCGATAGTCGGAGAGGTATCTCTGGGCCCTCTCGGTAATACACATCACTTAAGCCTTGCAAGCATTGCAGCTAATGAGTTAGTCGCGAGATGATGTATTAAGGAACGAGTAAAGAGACTTGCCGGTTACGAGATCGAACTAGGTATTGGATACCGACGATCGAATCTCGGGTAAGTAACATACCGGTGACAAAGGGAACAAACGTATATTGTTATGCGGTCTGACCTATAAAGATCTTCGTAGAATATGTAGGAGCCAATATGGGCATCTAGGTCCCGCTATTGGTTATTGACCGGAGACGTGTCTCGGTCATGTCTACATTATTCTCGAACCGTAGGGCCCGCACGCTTAAAGTTACGATGACAGTTATTATGAGTTTATACATTTTGATGTACCGAAGTTAGTTCGGAGTCCCGGATGTGATCACGTACATGACGAGGAGTCTCGAAATGGTCGAGACATAGAGATCGATATATTGGAAGCCTATATTTGGACATCGGAATGGTTCCGAGTGAAATCGGCATTTTACTAGAGTACCGGGGGTTACCGGAACCCCCCTGGGGGTTAATGGGCCCATATGGGCCTTAAGGGAAAAGAAGAGGGGCGGCCAGGGCAGGCCGCGCGCCCCCTCCCCCCTAGTCCGAATAAGACAAGGAAGGGGGGGGGGCGCCCCCCTTTTTCCTTTCCCCCTCTCTCCTTCCTTCTCCTACAAGGCAAGGGAGAGGAGTCCTACTCCCGGTGGGAGTAGGACTCCTCCTGGCGCACCCCTTGGGGGCCGGCCGCGCCCTCCCCTCCCCTCCTTTATATACGGGGGCAGGGGGGCACCCTAGAACACACAAGTTGATCTTCGTGATCGTTCCTTAGCCGTGTGCGGTGCCCCCCTCCACCATATTCCACCTCGGTCATATCATTGCAGTGCTTAGGCGAAGCCCTGCGTCGGTAGAACATCATCATCGTCATCACGCCGTCGTGCTGACGGAACTCATCCCCGAAGCTTTGCTGGATCGGAGCCTGGGGAGCGTCATCGAGCTGAACGTGTGCTAAGAACTCGGAGGTGCCGGAGTAACGGTGCTTGGATCGGTCGGATCGGGAAGACGTACGACTACTTCCTCTACGTTGCGTCAACGCTTCCGCTTCGGTCTACGAGGGTACGTAGACAACACTCTCCCCTCTCGTTGCTACGCATCACCATGATCTTGCGTGTGCGTAGGAATTTTTTTGAAATTACTGCGTTCCCCAACATGTCTATGCAAATATTGCTCGTGCTTGCTAAACTAGGGCGTGCGGTAGTACTGCTCCTTAGAGCGGTAGTACCGCAGGCCCTTGCGGTAGTACCGCCCGCTAGCGCGGTAGTACCGCAAGCGCCCACGGCAGTACCGCTTCTAGGAAAGCGGTAGTACTGTGGCCGTAGTCTAGATGTTGTCACCCTCTCCCTAGTGGGTGGCACCCATCACGGTAGTACCATGCACAGGGCGCGGTAGTACCGTGGTATTTGGCTTTGTTCCGCAAGTACACGGCAGTAAGGGGCGGATGTAATTTTTTACATCCGCGCCTCGCGCGGTAGTACCACTGCGGCTTACGGTACTACCGCGTCAGGTTTTTGCATCGACTCCAACTCTGTAGAAGTAGCCACGGATGTAATTTTTTTATATCCGTGCCTTCCCATCTCTGGACAGCCCCTGCCTTGCGGTAGTACCGCAAGAGGGCGCGGTAGTACCGCGCCAACAGTACTACCGCCCTCTGCTTTAGTGCATTTTGGGCTATTCTGATCTCTGCTGTGTGGGCGGTAGTACCGCGTGCCCCTGCGGTAGTACCGCGCCTCAGGTACGGTAGTACCGCGTTGCACAGGCAGAGTTGGTGGATAATGGTTGGATTTGTTCTTCCACTATATAAGGGGTGTCTTCTTCCTCTAGTTGACCACCTCTTCCACCTCTAAGCTCCATTGTTGCTCCAAGCTCCATTTTCGCCCGATCTCTCTCCCTAGCCAATCAAACTTGTTGATTCTCTAGGGATTGGTTGAGAAGGCCCCGGTCTACACTTCCACCAAGAGAAATTTGATTACCCCCACTAATCCCTTGTGGATCTTGTTACTCTTGGGTGTATGAGCACCCTAGACGGTTGAGGTAACCGCAGAGCCATAGTCCATTGTGGTGAAGCTTCGTGGTGTTGTTGGGAGCCTCCAATTAAGTTGTGGAGATTGCCCCGACCTTGTTTGTAAAGGTTCGGTCGCCGCCTCCAAGGGCACCAATAGTAGAATCATGGCATCTCGCATTGTGTGAGGGCGTGACGAGAATACGGTGGCCCTAGTGGCTTCTTGGGGAGCATTGTGCCTCCACACCGGTCCAAGGGAGACGTACTTCCCCTCAAAGGGAAGGAACTTCGGTGACACATCCTCGTCTTCGCCGGCTCCACTCTTGGTTATCTTGTGCCTTTACTTATGCAAGCTTTTTGTGTTATATCTCTTGCTTGCATGTGTGCTTGTTGTTGTTGCATCATATAGGTTGCTCACCTAGTTGCATATCTAGACAACCTACTTTGATGCAAAGTTTAAATTGGTAAAGAAAAGCTAAAAATTGTTAGTTGCCTATTCACCCCCCTCTAGTCAATTATATCGATCCTTTCAATTGGTATCAGAGCCTCGTCTCTTTATTAAGGACTTCACCGTCCGAAGAGTATGGTTGACGTCATAGACGGTGTGGAGGAGCACTCCGGTGCGAATTCGGTCTCGTCTACGGGAGATGGGGGAACCGCGGTCTCCCGTGAGGAATTCAATGTAGCGTTGGACACATTGAAAACCTCCATGACGACCGAGGTCGAAAGCATGTTTAATAAATTCTTAGAAGGGCTTTAACTTTCCACCGCACCGTTGAAAGTGGGTGATCCCGCTAACAAGGTGACCGATGCTACCTCCGACAAGGGGGAAGCTACTAGCGAGAAAGCTCCTTCTTCTAGTGGTAAAAATGGCACCGACATCTTTGCCCATGTGGAACCTCCACTTGTCTATGGTGGACCGCTTTCTTCCACTCATTTGAATCATGCCGGCCCGGCCCCTAAGATTGAGAAGAATGTGGAATTTGATCCTTGGGTCAATCTTTTTAAGCGTCATTTAAATCATGTGAACACTAACGTTTGGAGAATCATTGAAGAAGGTTTCTATCTGCATGACCGAAGCAACTTCACTCCTAGAGAAGTCGTGGATAATCAATTCAATGAGAATGCTCTCTTCATCATCCAAGAAGCGATCCCACCCGAAGATCTTCCTCATCTCCGGCCCTACTCCATGGCCAAAGATGCTTGGCACCAAGTGGTTTCCCTCTATCGGGGAAGCGCAAGCATTCAACGCTCCAACTATGAAGTGGTGCAAGATGAAGCCGATGAGTTTGCAATGAAAGAAGATGAAGAACCTCGCGAGCTTTATCGGAGCGTCACCAAACTCACGGTCTCTCTCTGAGATCATGGAAGTAAGGACACGGATGACAATTGGATCAAGTGCAAATTCCTCAAGGCAATGATGCCCTACCACAAAGACATGTCCTCCGTCATTCGTCAAAGGCCGGACTTCCAGACCTTGTCCTCAAGTGAAGTGCTGGATGAGTTCGTTGCTATGAGCTGTTGGGGAACGTTGCAGAAAATTAAAATTTTTCCTACGGTTTCACCAAGATCCATCTATGAGTTCATCTAAGCAACGAGTCATGGGAGAGAGATTGCATCTACATACCACTTTGTAGATCGCGAGCGGAAGCGTTCAACGAACGAGGATGAGGTAGTCGTACATGACGTGATCCAAATCACCGGAGATCCTAGCACCGAACGGACGGCACCTCCGCGTTCAACACACGTACGGTCAGCGTAACGTCTCCTTCTTCTTGATCCAGCAAGGCAAAGGAGAGGTTGAGGAAGATGGCTCCAGTAGCAGCACGACGGCATGGTGATAGTGGAGCTGCAGTACTCCGGCAGGGCTTCGCCGAGCTCTACGGAGGAGGAGGAGGTGTTGGAGAGGGAGAGGGAGGCGCCAAGGACCAGGGTACGGCTGCCCCCTTCCCCTCCCCCCTTTATATAGCCCCCTAGGGGGGGCGCCGGCCCTAGGAGATGCAATCTCCTAGGAGGGGCGGCGACCAAGGGGTGGGGGGCTTGCCCCCCAAGCAAGGGGGCGCCCCCCTTTAGGGTTTCCCCACCCTAGGCGCATGGGCCTCTTGGGGCTGGTTCCCCTTGGCCCATGTAGGCCAAGGCGCACCCCCTAGAGCCCATGTGGCCCCCCGAGGCAGGTGGCCCCACCCGGTGGACCCCCCGGGACCCTCCGGTGGTCCCGGTACAATACCGATAACCCCGAAACTTGTCCCGATGGCCAAAACAGCACTTCCTATATATAATTCTTTACCTCCGGACCATTCCGAAACTCCTCGTGACGTCCGGGATCTCATCCGGGACTCCGAACAACATTCGGGTTACTGCATATACATATCTTCACAACCCTAGCGTCACCGAACCTTAAGTGTGTAGACCCTACGGGTTCGGGAGACATGCAGACATGACCGAGACGGCTCTCGGGCAATAACTAATAGCGGGATCTGGATACCCATGTTGGCTCCCACATGCTCCACGATGATCTCATCGGATGAACCACGATGTCGAGGATTCAATTAATCCCGTATACGATTCCCTTTGTCAATCGGTATTTTACTTGCCTGAGATTCGATCATCGGTATCCCAATACCTCGTTCAATCTCGTTACCGGCAAGTCACTTTACTCGTACCGTAATGCATGATCCCGTGATCAAACACTTTGATCACATTGAGCTCATTATGATGATGCATTACCGAGAGGGCCCGGTGATACCTCTCCGTCAAGCGGAGTGACAAATCCCAGTCGATCCGTGTCAACCCAACAGATACTTTCGGAGATACCCGTAGTATACCTTTATAGTCACCCAGTTACGTTGTGACGTTTGGCACACCCAAAGCATTCCTACGGTATCCGAAAGTTACACGATCTCATGGTCTAAGGAAAGGATACTTGACATTGGAAAACTCTAGCAAACGAACTATGCGATCTTATGCTATGTTTAGGATTGGGTCTCGTCCATCACATCATTCTCCTAATGATGTGATCTCATTATCAATGACATCCAATGTCCATAGTCAGGAAACCATGACTATCTGTCGATCAATGAGCTAGTCAACTAGAGGCTTACTAGGGACATATTGTTGTATGTTATTCACACATGTATTACGATTTCCGGATAACACAATTATAGCACGAATAAAGACAATTATCATGAACAAGGAAATATAATAATAATGCTTATATTATTGCCTCTAGGGCATGTTTCCAACAGTCTCCCACTTGCACTAGAGTCAATAATCTAGTTACATTGTGATGAATCGAACACCCATAGAGTTATGGTGTTGATCATGTTTTGCTTTAGGGAGAGGTTTAGTCAACGGATCTGTGACATTCAGATCTGTGTGCACTTTACAAATTTCTATGTCTCCATCTTGAACATTTTCACGAATGGAGTTGAAGCGACGCTTGATGTGCCTGGTCTTCTTGTGAAACCTGGGCTCCTTGGCAAGTGCAATAGCTCCAGTGTTGTCACAGAAGAGTTTGATTGGCCCCGACGCATTGGGTATGACTCCGAGGTCGGTGATGAACTCCTTCACCCAAATTGCTTCATGTGCTGCCTCAGAGGCTGCCATGCATTCCGCTTCACATGTAGATCCCGCCACGACGCTCTGCTTGCAACTGCACCAGCTTACTGCCCCACCATTCAAAATATACACGTATCTGGTTTGTGACTTAGAGTCATCCAGATCTGTGTCGAAGCTAGCGTCGACGTAACCCTTTACGACGAGCTCTTCGTCACCTCCATAAACGAGAAACATTTCCTTAGTCCTTTTCAGGTACTTCAGGATATTCTTGACCGCTGTCCAGTGTTCCTTGCCGGGATTACTTTGGTACCTTCCTACCAAACTTACGGCAAGGTTTACATCAGGTCTGGTACACAGCATGGCATACATAATAGACCCTATGGCTAAGGCATAGGGGATGACACTCATCTCTTCTATATCTTCGGCCGTGGTCGGACATTGAGCTGAGCTCAATTTCACACCTTGTAACACAGGTAAGAACCCCTTCTTAGATTGATCCATATTGAACTTCTTCAATATCTTATCAAGGTATGTGCTTTGTGAAAGACCTATGAGGCGTCTTGATCTATCTCTATAGATCTTGATGCCTAATATATAAGCAGCTTCTCCAAGGTCCTTCATTGAAAAACTTTTATTCAAGTAGGCCTTAATGCTGTCCAAGAGTTCTATATCATTTCCCATCAAAAGTATGTCATCTACATATAGTATGAGAAATGCTACAGAGCTCCCACTCACTTTTTTGTAAACGCAGGCTTCTCCATAAGTCTGCGTAAACCCAAACGCTTTGATCATCTCATCAAAGCGAATGTTCCAACTCCGAGATGCTTGCACCAGCCCATAAATCGAGCGTTGGAGCTTGCACACCTTGTCAGCATTCTTAGGATCGACAAAACCTTCCGGCTGCATCATATACAATTCTTCCTTAAGGAAACCATTAAGGAATGCCGTTTTGACGTCCATTTGCCATATTTCATAATCGTAGAATGCGGCAATTGCTAACATGATTCGGACGGACTTCAGCTTCGCTACCGGTGAGAAAGTCTCATCGTAGTCAATTCCTTGAACTTGTCGATAACCCTTAGCGACAAGCCGAGCTTTATAGATGGTCACATTACCATCCGCGTCTGTCTTCTTCTTAAAGATCCATTTATTTTCTATGGCTCGCCGCTCAACGGGCAAGTCAGTCAAAGTCCATACTTCGTTTTCATACATGGATCCTATCTCGGATTTCATGGCTTCTAGCCATTTGTCGGAATCCGGGCCCGCCATTGCTTCCTCATAGTTTGAAGGTTCACCGTTGTCTAACAACATGATTTCGAAGACAGGGTTGCCGTACCACTCTGGTGCGGAACGTGTCCTTGTGGACCTTCGAATTTCAGTAGGAGCTTGATTAGAAGTATCTTGATCATCATCATTAATTTCCTCTCTAGTCGGTGCAGGCACCTCAGGAACGTTTCTTTGAGTTTCGCCATTTTCTGGTTCAAGAGGTAACACTTCATCAAGTTCTACTTTCCTCCCACTTACTTCTTTCGAGAGAAACTCTTTCTCTAGAAAGGATCCATTCTTGGCAACAAAGATCTTGCCTTCGGATCTGAGGTAGAAGGTATACCCAATAGTTTCTTTAGGGTATCCTATGAAGACGCATTTTCCCGACTTGGGTTCGAGCTTTTCAGGTTGAAGTTTCTTGACATAAGCATCGCATCCCCAAACTTTTAGAAATGACAGCTTAGGTTTCTTCCCAAACCATAATTCATACGGTGTCGTCTCAACGGATTTCGACGGAGCCCTATTTAAAGTGAATGCGGCAGTCTCTAAAGCATAGCCCCAAAAAGATAGCGGTAAATCGGTAAGAGACATCATAGAACGCACCATATCTAATAGAGTGCGATTACGACGTTTGGACACACCATTACGCTGAGGTGTTCTAGGCGCCGTGAGTTGTGAAACTATTCCACATTTTCTTAAGTGTGTGCCAAATTCGTGACTCAAGTACTCTCCTCCACGATCTGATTGTAGAAACTTGATCTTTCTATCACGTTGATTTTCAACCTCACTCTGAAATTCCTTGAACTTTTCAAAGGTCTCAGACTTGTGTTTCATTAAGTAGATATACCCATAACTACTCAAGTCATCAGTGAGGGTGAGAACATAACGATAGCCACCACGAGCCTCAACACTCATTGGACCGCACACATCGGTATGTATGATTTCCAATAAGTTGGTTGCTCGCTCCATTGTTCCTGAGAACGGAGTCTTGGTCATTTTACCCATGAGGCATGGTTCGCACGTGTCAAATGATTCATAATCAAGAGACTCTAAAAGTCCATCTGCATGGAGCTTCTTCATGCGTTTGACACCTATGTGACCAAGGCGGCAGTGCCACAAATATGTGGGACTATTGTTATCAACTTTAACTCTTTTGGTATTCACACTATGAATATGTGTATCATCACGTACGAGATTCATTAAGAATAAACCATTAACCATCGGAGCATGACCATAAAACATATCTCTCATATAAATAGAACAACCATTATTCTCAGATTTAAATGAGTAGCCATCTCGAATTAAACGAGATCCAGACACAATGTTCATGCTCAAACTTGGCACTAAATAACAACTATTGAGGTTTAAAACTAATCCCGTAGGTAAATGTAGAGGTAGCGTGCCGACGGCGATCACATCGACCTTGGAACCATTCCCGACGCGCATCGTCACCTCATCCTTCGCCAGTCTCCGTTTATTCCGCAGCTCCTGATTTGAGTTACAAATGTGAGCAACTGCACCGGTATCAAATACCCAAGAGCTACTACGAGTACTGGTAAGGTACACATCAATTACATGTATATCACATATACCTTTTGTTTTGCCGGCCTTCTTGTCCGCTAAGTATTTGGGGCAGTTCCGCTTCCAGTGACCACTTCCCTTGCAATAAAAGCACTCAGTCTCGGGCTTGGGTCCATTCTTTGGCTTCTTCCCGGCAACTTGCTTACCGGGCGCGGCAACTTCCTTGCCGTCCTTCTTGAAGTTCTTTTTACCCTTGCCCTTCTTGAACTTAGTGGTTTTATTCACCATCAACACTTGATGCTCCTTCTTGATTTCTACCTCTGCTGATTTCAGCATAGCATATACCTCAGGAATGGTCTTTACCATCCCCTGCATGTTGTAGTTCATCACAAAGCTCTTGTAGCTAGGTGGAAGCGACTGGAGGATTCTGTCAATGACCGCTTCATCCAGGAGATTAACTTCCAGTTGAGTCAAGCGGTTGTGCAACCCAGACATCTTGAGTATGTGTTCACTGACAGAGCTATTTTCCTCCATCTTACAGCTAAAGAATTTGTCGGAGACTTCATATCTCTCGACCCGGGCATGAGCTTGGAAAACCATTTTCAGCTCTTCGAACATCTCATATGCTCCATGTCTCTCAAAACGCTTTTGGAGCCCCGGCTCTAAGCTGTAAAGCATGCCGCACTGAACGAGGGAGTAATCATCGGAACGTGACTGCCAGGCGTTCATAACGTCTTGTTCTGCAGGGAGAACAGGTGCGTCACCCAGCGGTGCTCGTAGGACATAATCTTTCTTGGCAGCTATGAGGATGATCCTCAGGTTCCGGACCCAGTCCGTATAGTTGCTGCCATCGTCTTTCAGCTTGGTTTTCTCTAGGAATGCGTTGAAGTTGAGGACTACGTTGGCCATTTGATCTACAAGACATATTGTAAATATTTTAGACTAAGTTCATGATAATAAAGTTCATATAATCAAATTATTTAATGAACTCCCACTTAGATAGACATCCCTCTTCTAGTCATCTAAGTATAACATGATCCGAGTCAACTAGGCCGTGTTCGATCATCACGTGAGACGGACTAGTCAACATCGGTGAACATCTTCATGTTGATCGTATCTTCTATATGACTCATGCTCGACCTTTCGGTCTTCTGTGTTCCGAGGCCATGTCTGTACATGCTAGGCTCGTCAAGTCAACCTAAGTGTTTGCATGTGTAAATCTGTCTTACACCCATTGTATGTGAACTTTAGAATCTATCACACCTGATCATCACGTGGTGCTTCGAAACAACAAACTGTCGCAACGGTGCACAGTTAGGGGGAACACTTCTTGAAATTATTATGAGGGATCATCTTATTTACTACCATCGTTCTAAGTAAACAAGATGCAAAACATGATAAACATCACATGCAATCAAATAATAAACGTGACATGATATGGCCAATATCACATAGCTCCTTTGATCTCCATCTTGGGGCTCCATGATCATCTTGTCACCGGCTTGACACCATGATCTCCATCATCGTGTCTCCATGAAGTTGCTCGCCAACTATTACTTCTACTACTATGGCTAACGCGTTTAGCAATAAAGTAAAGTAATTTACATGGCGTTTCTCAATGACACGCAGGTCATACAAAAAATAAAGACAACTCCTATGGCTCCTGCCGGTTGTCATACTCATCGACATGCAAGTCATGATTCCTATTACAATAGCATGAACATCTCATACATCACATATAGATCATTCATCATTCATCACAACTTTGGCCGTATCATATCACAAAGCACTTGCTGCAAAAACAAGTTAGACGTCCTCTAATTGTTGCTGCAAGTTTTACGTGGCTGAATTAGGGTTCTAGCAAGAACGTTTTCTTACCTACGTGAAAGCCACAACGTGATTTTTCAACTTCTATTTACCCTTCATAAGGACCCTTTTCATCGAATCCGCTCCAACTAAAGTGGGAGAGACAGACACCCGCTAGCCACCTTATGCAACTAGTGCATGTTAGTCGGTGGAACCGGTCTCACGTAAGTGTACGTGTAAGGTTGGTCCGGGCCGCTTCATCCCACAATACCGCTGAAGCAAGATAAGACTAGTAGCGGCAAGAAAAATTGACAACATCTACGCCCACAACAAATTGTGTTCTACTCGTGCAATAGAGAACTACGCATAAACCTAGCTCTGATACCACTGTTGGGGAACGTTGCAGAAAATTAAAATTTTTCCTACGGTTTCACCAAGATCCATCTATGAGTTCATCTAAGCAACGAGTCATGGGAGAGAGATTGCATCGACATACCACTTTGTAGATCGCGAGCGGAAGCGCTCAACGAACGGGGATGAGGTAGTCGTACACGACGTGATCCAAATCACCGGAGATCCTAGCACCGAACGGACGGCACCTCCGCGTTCAACACACGTACGGTCAGCGTAACGTCTCCTTCTTCTTGATCCAGCAAGGCAAAGGAGAGGTTGAGGAAGATGGCTCCAGTAGCAGCACGACGGCATGGTGATAGTGGAGCTGCAGTACTCCGGCAGGGCTTCGCCGAGCTCTACGGAGGAGGAGGAGGTGTTGGAGAGGGAGAGGGAGGCGCCAAGGACCAGGGTACGGCTGCCCCCTTCCCCTCCCCCTTTATATAGCCCCCTAGGGGGGGCGCCGGCCCTAGGAGATGCAATCTCCTAGGGGGGCGGCGGCCAAGGGGTGGGGGGCTTGCCCCCCAAGCAAGGGGGCGCCCCCCTTTAGGGTTTCCCCACCCTAGGCGCATGGGCCTCTTGGGGCTGGTTCCCCTTGGCCCATGTAGGCCAAGGCGCACCCCCTAGAGCCCATGTGGCCCCCCGAGGCAGGTGGCCCCACCCGGTGGACCCCCCGGGACCCTCCGATTGTCCCAGTACAATACCGATAACCCCAAAACTTGTCCCGATGGCCAAAACAGCACTTCCTATATATAATTCTTTACCTTCGGACCATTCCGAAACTCCTCGTGACGTCCGGGATCTCATCCGGGACTCCGAACAACATTCAGGTTACTGCATATACATATCTTCACAACCCTAGCATCACCGAACCTTAAGTGTGTAGACCCTACGGGTTCGGGAGACATGCAGACATGACCGAGACGGCTCTCGGGCAATAACCAACAGCGGGATCTGGATACCCATGTTGGCTCCCACATGCTCCACGATGAATCACGATGTCGAGGATTCAATTAATCCCGTATGCGATTCCCTTTGTCAATCGGTATTTTACTTGCCCGAGATTCGATCGTCGGTATCCCAATACCTCGTTCAATCTCGTTACCGGCAAGTCACTTTACTCGTACCGTAATGCATGATCCCGTGATCAAACACTTTGATCACATTGAGCTCATTATGATGATGCATTACCGAGAGGGCCCGGTGATACCTCTCCGTCAAGCGGAGTGACAAATCCCAGTCTTGATCCGTGTCAACCCAACAGATACTTTCAGAGATACCCGTAGTATACCTTTATAGTCACCCAGTTACGTTGTGACGTTTGGCACACCCAAAGCATTCCTACGGTATCCGGAAGTTACACGATCTCATGGTCTAAGGAAAGGATACTTGACATTGGAAAACTCTAGCAAACGAACTATGCGATCTTATGCTATGTTTAGGATTGGGTCTCGTCCATCACATCATTCTCCTAATGATTTGATCTCGTTATCAATGACATCCAATGTCCATAGTCAGGAAACCATGACTATCTGTCGATCAACGAGCTAGTCAACTAGAGGCTTACTAGGGACATATTGTTGTCTGTTATTCACACATGTATTACGATTTCCGGATAACACAATTATAGCACGAATAAAGACAATTATCATGAACAAGGAAATATAATAATAATGCTTTTATTATTGCCTCTAGGGCATATTTCCAACATGAGCATCTTGGACAAGACCGCCGACAATGCGGTATTACGCTCTCAAAGAGTAAAGAAGCCCAACCTTGCTCTAAAGGCCAAGGTTAGTATGGAGGAAGAGGATGAAGAGGAAGAAGAGGAGAGTAACCTCGAAGATACGAAGTATGCCTATCATGAACACATGGCTCTTGCTTCAAGGAAATTTTGGAGCAAGAAGAACTCAAGGCCCAGCTTCAACAAGAACAATTCAAGTGGCGCAAAGGGCAAGCAACGAGTGAGGACTTGCTTTAATTGTGGCAATGTGAGCCACTTTGTTGCGGAGTGCCCTTATGAGAAGAGGGAAGACAATGGTGGCAAGCTCATCCGAAAGGACAAGGCCAAGTCTTTCCCCAACAAGAGAAACTTCACCAAGAAGACTCCTCCCAAGGCATTGGTGGTACAAGAAGAGTACAATGAGGATGATGACGATGATGAAGATGGTGAGTCGGTTGCCATGGCCTCCGTTGCCATTGCGACGACTCCACAGGTGTCTCTCTTCGACTCACCCAATGAGAGCATTACCGCCAAGTGCCTCATGGCTAAATCCACCAACAAGGTGTTTGCTTCCGGTGGGGGATCATGGTTGCTCGATAGTGGAGCTACAAATCATATGACCGGAAGCAAGGACTTGGTGGTGGACGTGCACAAGATTCCATCTATGCCCACCAATGTCGAGTGGGGTGATGCCTAGTCTTCTAAGGTATTGGGACTTGGCAAGGTTGTCATTTCTCATGATCTCACGATCGAAAGGGTCATGCTTGTTGAGTCCCTTGCATACAATTTACTTTCCGTTCGTCAACTTGCAATCATGGGCTTTGCCACTTTCTTTGATATTGACACCATGACCCTCTTGTGGAGCAAGACTCTTAAAGTAGCCTTTGTTGGGCATGTCGAGAACGGTCTATATGTGATTAACTTCTCGGAGCGACCCACTAAGACCGCAACATGCCTAATGGCTAAAGTTGACGTGGGATGGCTTTGGCACCGCCATTTAGCCCATGTCAATATGAGATCTTTGCAAAGTATTCTCAAGGGGGACCATGTTCATGGACTAACAAATGTTAGTTTTGCTAAAGATCGTGCTTGCAGTGCTTGTATCAAAGGAAAGCTACATGAGAAGGCTCACCCTCCCACGACTATCATTTACTCGAAGAGGCCTTTGGAGCTCCTTCACTTGGATCTCTTTGGGCCTCCATCCTTTGATAGTCTTGGGGGTAGAAAGTATTGCTTGGTGATTGTGGATGACTACTCAATATACACATGGGTATATTTCTTCAAGAGAAAGAGCGAGACCCAACAAACCGTCATTGACTTTGCAAATGAAGCCCAACGTCAATACAATGCAAAGATCTTGACTATAAGAAGCGACAACGGCACCGAGTTCAAGAACCACACCTTGGATGAGTTTCTTAGTGATGAGGGGATCAAGCATCAATATTCCGCACCATACACCCCTCAACAAAATTGTGTAGCGGAGAGGAAGACCCGGACGTTGATGGATGCGGCAAGGACCATGATGGCGGAGTTCAAGTCTCCATACAACTTTTGGGCCGAAGCCATCAACACCGCATGTCATGCATCCAATCGGCTCTACCTCCGCAAGGGCTTGAACACTACTCCATATGAGATACTCACCGGTAACAAGCCCAACCTCAAGTACTTTCGAGTGTTCGGGTGTAAGTGTTTCATTCTCAAGAAAGGTGTTCGTTTGTCTAAATTTGAGGCTAGAGCTTATGAGGGCATATTTGTTGGTTATGCTACAAACTCTCATGCTTACCGTTTCCTCAATAAATCCATGGGACTTATTGAGGAGACGTGTAACATGGAGTTTGATGAGAATAACGACTCCCAAGTGGAGCAAAGTGGCACTTGTGATGTAGGTGATGAAATTCCTCCTCAAGCCATAAGAAGAATGGGTGTTGGTTTTATCCTACCCATTGAGGAACCCCTTGTGGCCGAAGGAGAAGGACAATGCTCCACTCAAGTGGAGCCATCACCAACCCAAGGCCCACAAGCTTCCAAAGAACAAAGTGAAGGCCCTCAACCTCATGAGCAAGACCAAGGGCAAGATCATGCTCAAGACGGTGTTGACACACCAAGTGATGCCCAAGGTCAAGTTCTCTTCTCCAAGCAAGTTCAAGATCAAGAACAAGCTCAAGACGGCGCTCAAGATGATCAATTGACCGCTCCTCAACTCACCACCGAGGAGGAATTGGAGCGTCGTGCCGCCAAGATTGCATCCAAGCTCTCCACCAAGGGTCATCTCATGAAAAATGTGCTTGGAAGCATTCAAAAGGGGGTAAGCACTCGTAGACAATTGGCAAACTATTGTGAACATCATGCGTTTGTCTCTTGTGTTGAACCCCAAAAGGTATATGAAGCACTTGAAGATCCGGATTGGCTTAATGCTATGCATGAAGAACTCAACAACTTCGAGTACAACAAGGTGTGGAGATTGGTGCCAAGGCCAACCGGGAACCACAATGTCATTGGAACCAAGTGGATATTCAAGAACAAGCAAGATGCTCATGGGACCATCATCCGCAACAAGGCAAGATTGGTGGCACAAGGCTACTCCCAAGTCGAGGGTATCGACTACGGTGAAACCTTTGCTCCCGTTTCTCGCCTTGAATCCATTCGTTTGTTGATTTCTTATGCTTCTCATCACAACTTTAAGTTGCAACAAATGGATGTGAAGAGTGCTTTTCTTAATGGTCCCATTAATGAGTTTGTATATTTCAAGCAACCCCCCGGGTTCGAGGATCCCTACTTTCCCGATCATGTGTATCAACTCGATAAGGCACTCTATGGCCTTAAACAAGCCCCACATGTGTGGTATGACCACCTTACCGAGTTGTTACAAGACAAGTTGGGCTAATCGACCCCACTCTTTTTACTAAGAAGGTCAAAGGGGAGTTGTTTGTGTGCCAACTATATGTTGATGATATTATCTTTGGTTCCCCTAACAAAGCTTTCAATGAGGAATTTGCCGCTCTCATGACCTCAGAGTTCAAGATGTCTTCCATGGGAGAGTTGAAGTTCTTTCTCGGGTTCGAAGTGAAGCAAAGAAGAGAAGGAACCTTCATCAACCAAGCCAAATACACTCAAGACACGCTTAAGAGATTCAAGCTAAGTGATGTCAAGCCGACTTCCACTCCAATGCCGACCAAGTGCCAACTTGACATTGATCCCAATGGTAAAGCGGTGGATCAAAAGGTATATCGCTCCATGATTGGCTCCTTGCTTTACCTTTGTGCATCTAGACCGGATATCATGTTGAGTGTGGGAATTTGTGCATGGTTTCAAGCCACACCTAAGGAAAGCCACTTTGTGGCGGTCAAGCGAATCTTTCGATATTTGGCTCATACCCCAAACTTTGGCTTATGGTACCCAAGGGGAGCAAACTTCAAGCTTGTAGGATATTCGGACTCCGATTGGGCGGGAGACAAAGTGGATAGGAAGTCCACTTCCGGAGGGTGCCAATTTCTTGGTTGCTCTTTGGTGAGTTGGTCCTCCAAGAAGCAAAGTTGTGTGTCTCTCTCGTCCACCGAAGCGGAGTATGTGGCGGCCGGTAGTTGTTGTGCACAACTCTTATGGATGAGGCAAACTTTAAAGGATTACCGTGTCATTTGTGAAAAAGTGCCTCTTTGGTGTGACAATGAAAGTGCCATCAAGATTTCTCTCAACCCGGTGCAACACTTCAAGACGAAGCATATTGATATTCGGTATCACTTCATCCGGGATCACATTAGGCGAAGGGGATATCGAGCTCAACTACGTCAACAAACCCATGATAACCTTGCAGATATTTTCACGAAGCCTTTGGATGAATCAAGATTTCGCGAGTTAAGGCATGAGCTAAATATCATTGATTCGAGCAATGTTGCTTGAACCCTTGCACACCCCACCTCACTCAACTTGTTGTCTAATCTAGGTGTAGGCACGGACATAGGGGGGTGTTGTTCTCTCAATGAACTCTCCCTCCCCCCATTATGCATAAAGTGATCAACTCTTTCACATTAGCCATTTTTTTATGGTACTTGTGCTTCAAAGACGAGTTTTGGTCATGGGCCCAAGGATAATTCTTCGCGGTGCCATACCAATTGACTCAAACATAGGTGGCTTCGGCCACCGCCCTCTCCTTGGAGAGACTGTGTCTCGTTTTTGGTCTTTGTTGTCTCTTGCCTCTCTTCCTTCGTGCCGAGCTTGTGCTTGTGGTGTCCAGTGTGTTAGCTGTTTGGTGTGGTCTTTCTCTTGAAGGTTCCGTGCTTCGGTGTTCTCTCATTTGGTTGAAACTGCTTTTTCTTGAGCTCACGGTACTACCGCGGCCTGCCACGGTACTACCGCGTGGGGAGCGTGCGGTACTTTCGCACCCAGCGCGGCAGTAATTTTTTACTGCCGCCTGGGGGAGCGGTACTACGGCCTCGGTGTGGTACTTCCACCCGGGCGGTACTAGCGCAATGACGTGCGGTACTACTGCAGGAGGAGCGCACGGTACTTCCGCACCCAACGCGGTAGTAATTTTTTACTGCCGCCTGGGGGAGCGGTACTAACGCCACGATGCGGTACTTCCGCCCGGGGTGGTACTACCGCGATGACGTGCGGTACTACTGTGCGGTCGAGGGCGCGTGGGGGTTAAACACGGACAGGGGGAGTTCTAACTCCCCCGTACCCATTCGTCTCTCTCCCCACTCCGTCTCTCTCTCTCTCTCTCTCTCTCTCTCTCTCTCTCTCTCTCGCTCAAGAACGGTGCCGGAGGTCCTCGCCGGATCTTCATCTCCGGCCGCTCTCCTCGGATTTCGACCGGTGGGATCGTTCCCCACCACTCCCTCTTGGCATGGAACAAGGTTTCTCGCCCAATCTCTCCCTTTTTCTTGTTCGTCTTGTCGATTTTAGGTTTTGGGGAGATGCAAGTTTTTCTTGAGATTTTAGGCCAAATCTTTGCAAGTGTAGGATGTAGGAGAGTAGTTTTGTGTAGTGATGGTACTTGCTAAAGTTGTCCCGTGATGGATTTGATCGACCGTAGTACCGCGTGTTGTCACGGTTGTGCTCAGATCTTTGTGGCCGTTTCGGATCTGCAATCGTGCGGTACTACCGCTCTTCAGGTGAGGTACTACCGCGCGTTCGGTACTACCGCCCTACGGGTGCGGTACTACCGCGTCTCTGGTACTACCGCTCCTTGGAGTTGTACTACCGCATGTGGCGCAACACACGATACTACCGTTGTCTCAAATCCCTCTGGTGGCACTTCTCACGTGCTATGTCTACTTGTTTCACCTGCTATGTTGTGGTCTTTGCATTGATCCTTCTCGTGTTTCGTGCGTGTTTGTTTTGTGGTCTGTGTTTTAGGTGGTGGCTCAGGTGCTCCGGCTCGCCGCTCCAATCCAAGCCGTGACACGGGATCCAAGCGTATGCGCAACCCAGAGGTAGCAGAGGGCTCCAATGCCCCCCAACGCAGAACCAAGACCACCGCCACCAAAGAGAAGGAACCCACCATGAGTATGGCTGAGATGCCGCTTGCTGAGTTCATCTCTCGGAGGAAGATCAATCCATATGGAAACCCTTGTGCCAACTTTCGAGGGAATGAGCTATTCTGGACCAAGCCGCAGAATCTCATTTATCTAGATGTCATCAAGGCCAAGCAAAACACCTATGTGGAGGTGAAGTGGATCAACATGCATCACATGAAGCAAGAGAAGCATCGGGACTACTTTGGTGAGGCTTTAGACCTAGTGGAGCAATTTGGCATTGAGCATATCATCTCATTCCACAAAGACTATGATCCTGAGATCCTTGCTCAGTTCTTTGCCTCAATGCATTTTCATCCCAATGAGGAAAGGACCATGACTTGGATGACCAATGGTCGGCAGCTGACTGCTACTTAGAAGGAATTCATGACTTTGCTTGGGGTTCTGGATGAGGGGCTCGCCACACCCCAAGGTGTTCGCCCTCATGCCAATTCCGAGTCTGCCAACAAGAACAGGCTTCTGCCCTTCTATGTGGAGAAGAAGCTCTCCAATGGCAAGTCAACTTGGGTTCTCAACTCTTTTCTTGACATCATGCACCGGATCTTCCACAACACTCTCTTCCCATGCATTGGGGACAAGGAGAAGGTGCATTCCTATCTTGTGGATATGATGCTCCTATGTGAAGACGCTCGCAACTCTTAGACACTACCACTTGATGTCTCACATATCATGTGACATGAGCTTCGGTTTGCGGTCTACAACCGCAAGGTCCCCAATTATGGACCTTATCTGTTTCAGTTGATCTCGGCAACTTGGGAGCAGCTCTACCCTCAGGATGAGTTTGAGGCCCCTAGTTGGATCCGGCATGAGCCCATCAACCTTCGTGTCAAGACTCAGTGGGCCAACACTACCTCTCGTGTTGATGCCGCGGCTGCCATAGACGTGGATGCAGATGAGGATGAGGAGGAGGCAGCAGACGAGGACAGATCTGAGGGTTACATCCCTCCCACCTCTGAGCCATCTTGGGCTAAGTGATTGAAGAACAAGATGAAGGTTTTGTTCTGTATGCAGGCAAAGGGGCAGTACAAGACCCATGTGGCTTCCAAGGAGACTCGCCGCCGCGACAAGCGGATTTTCAGGACCTTTGGCGAGAACATATCCAGCGGGTCAGAGGAGCACATCACCCCAGAGGCAGAATGGATCGCCAAGCAGGGTTATCATTGGACCGAGTTTGAGGAGGAGTCCGTCTCAGCTGCAGAGTCTGACGGGGAGCGTGATAGTGACTACTCAGCTTGAGCACTACTCTTGTTATAGGTGTCCTCTCTGCCTTTTTGGCGTCTCGATGCCAAAGGGGGAGAGAGTGTAGGATTTGCGAGTTGTGTCGTGTTTGGGTCAGTTGAACTTTGTTTATTTCGTTTGCCTTGGTTTGTGCTTGTCAGACCTTCTATCACATCGTGTAAAACATATGCACTCTATCGTACCATACTGAGCTTATTCTATCTTGTGCTCATTACATTATGCTCTTTTCTATCTTGCTTAGTTTTAGCCTTATTGCAAGATATGCCATGTCTATAAAATATAGGGGGAGTGTTGATCCTAGTATGTGTGCCGTGCAGTCCAAAGAACTTATCGAGATAGCACACATCTAGGGGGAGCCCGTCTATATTTTAGAGACTTGGGGTTTGCCCTTGCTCTTTGAGTTATATCCTTGTGCAAATCCCGTGTTGTCATCAATCCACCGAAAAGGGGGAGATTGTAAGGGCATTCTTATCCCTTAGTTGGTTTTGGTGATTGATGACAATACTTTTGGGGACTAATCATGTGCATCGAATATTTCAGATATATATTGACTAGGCACAAGATGATTTGGTTCCCCTCGAAGGCTATGGAAGACGGTGTTTCTCTACATTTCTTTTCGGTGGTATTGAGTCATAGGGAAGCCGTAGTATTAAGAGGGGGTCCGCATTGTAAAGGTTGGGTGGATTCATCACGTACACATCTTCCTTTGCACCTCCTTTTCTTCTAGCCTTTGGAGCATCCTATGTTTTCCTTGTCTATGCAAATATTGCTCATGCTTGCTGAACTAGGGCGTGCAGTAGTACTGCTCCTTAGAGTGGTAGTACCGCACGCCCTTGCGACAGTACCGCCCGCTAGCGCGGTAGTACCGCAAGCGCCCATGGTAGTATCGCTTCTAGGAAAGCGGTAGTACTGTGGCTGTAGTCCAGATGTTGTCACCCTCTCCCTAGTGGGTGACACCCATCACGGTAGTACCGCGCACAGGGCGCGGTAGTACCGTGGTATCTGGCTTTGTTCCACAAGTATGTGGCAGTAAGGGGCGGATGTAATTTTTTACATCCGCGCCTCACGTGGTAGTACCGCTGCTGGCTTACGGTACTACCGCGTCGGGTTTTTGCATCGACTCCAACTCTGCAGAAGTAGCCACGGATGTAATTTTTTATATCTGTGCCTTCCCATCTCTAGACAGCCCCTGCCTTGCGGTAGTACTGCAAGGGGGCGCGGTAGTACCACGCCAGCAGTACTACCGCCCTCTGCTTTAGTGCATTTTTGGATGTTCTGATCTCTACTGTGTGGACGGTAGTATCGCGGGGCCCTGCGGTAGTACCGCGTGCCCCTACGGTAGTACCACGCCTCGGGTACGGTAGTACCGTGTTGCGCAGGCAGAGTTGGTGGATAACGGTTGGATTTGTTCTTCCACTATATAAGGGGTGTCTTCTTCCTCTAGTTGACCACCTCTTCCACCTCCAAGCTCCATTGTTGCTCCAAGCTCCATTTTCGCCCGATCTCTCTGCCTAGCCAATCAAACTTGTTGATTCTCTAGGGATTGGTTGAGAAGGCCCCGATCTACACTTCCACCAAGAGAAATTGATTCCCCCCCACTAATCCCTTGTGGATCTTGTTACTCTTGGGTGTTTGAGCACCCTAGACGGTTGAGGTCACCGCGGTGCCATAGTCCATTGTGGTGAAGCTTCATGGTGTTGTTGGGAGCCTCCAATTAAGTTGTGGAGATTGCCCCAACCTTGTTTGTAAAGGTTCGGTCGCCGCCTCCAAGGGCACCAATAGTGGAATCACGGCATCTCGCATTGTGTGAGGGCGTGAGGAGAATACGGTGGCCCTAGTGGCTTCTTGGGGAGCATTGTGCCTCCACACCACTCCAACGGAGACGTACTTCCCCTCAAAGGGAAGGAACTTCGGTAACACATCCTCGTCTTCACCGGCTCCACTCTTGGTTATCTCGTGCCTTTACTTGTGCAAGATTTTTGTGTTCTATCTCTTGCTTGCATGTGTGCTTGTTGTTGTTGCATCATATAGGTTGCTCACCTAGTTGCATATCTAGACAACCTACTTTGATGCAAAGTTTAAATTGGTAAAGAAAAGCTAAAAATTGTTAGTTGCCTATTCACCCCCCTCTAGTAAACTATATCGATCCTTTCAACAGTGACAACGACGATGCGGATGATGACAGTGATGATGATGCTAACAACAATAAAGACAAAGAAGAATCCAATAATGATGATGTGGAAGAGGAAGAGGAAGGAGATGGAACAGGCAAGGGGGAAGGTGAGGATGTCGGGAAGGGTGATGGAGATGAGCAAGGAAAGGATGGGGCAGTGATGATGACAGCGAGGAGACACATGATGATGACAGGGGGGCCTTTGATGGAGGTAGTGACAGTGGGAAGGATGATGATGATGATGATGATGGCATGGGCGGCTGTGACATCAGTTCAAAGAGGGCAAACACTTCTGGAGATGGAGGAAACATCAACAACAACTCAATTGATGATAGTGTAACTCTACAGGTTTTCATCCAAAAGGACATGCGTCGGAAGGGTGAAGATCTTAAATAAGTTGGAACCAAAGCAGCTGTGCCAGAGGAAAGTTTCTCACTTTTTGACTTGTGTAGATCAGAGCCAGCAATCCCCAACAGATTTGAAATCCCTTTGCTAGAAACTCTTGCAATCATTGACATTAAAGAGAAGGATAATACCTTTCAAAAAATAATAAATGACGGACTACAAAGCACTGAGGAAGAAATGGAAGAGTCAGGAAAGGGTTTGGACTGGATTGGCTCAAAAACCATGCTTGACAAGATAATGAAGGAAGGTGATGTATTAGAAGATGCTTCATTGTCAGGTGGTAGCAAGAGGATGGCAGCATCCCCAACGCGCCCACCCACTGTCCCAAAGCGCAAGAAGCTCGTGACACTTAGCAAGAATTTGGTGTTAGGTCAACCAAAAGATAAGATTCCTTGTATGGGAGAGAAAAAATCGAAGAACAAAAGTAAATCAAAGGGAAAGGAGGTACCAACTCCAGAGCCCAATAAGGCAAGCGCTGTTATACAGGAGCCAACCATTGCGCATGTAGATGCCAAGCGCACCTCTACAACATGCAAACTCCCTGGTTAAAAAACAACAAAATAGTGTCTTTTGCTAAGGACACAAAGTTTGCAGAAATGGGAACAAAGGTGCCAAGCCATGCTGTTAATATTGCATCAAACAGTCAAGAGATAGTTGTCAGTATGCCATGTAGGAAGTTGGCAACCCCAACAGCTTCTGTGGCAACTCCAGCTTCAAGTGAGCCATCTGTTTGTCCAAATAGGCCAACTACAACATCAACTACGCACGGTACATCAACAATTAAGGAACGTGAAACCACCACTGTGCCAACAGCAAGAGGAAGTGAGGCATCTGCAGTTGTATCTGTCCTACCCCCATCAGTTAACATAGAACCCCAAGCTATCAGTGTGCCAATCCCAGAAACTGCATTGCCAACTCAAGCAGTCACTGTGCCAACTCCATCAGTCAGTGTGCCAACTCCAACCCCAACCCATTCAGTCAACATGGAACCCTCAGCTGTCAGTAATGTTGTGCAGGCTCAGAAACAACATTCGCCTACATTTCGTGCTCTTGATCAACAGGACACCCTTACACAAGAGCAAGTTTACAACCTTGTTTCCAAGTGTATACCGCCAAGACCGCCGCCAAGCATAATTGTACGAATCGAGTCAGCGGGTGATGCACCCAAAGATGTCCAAGGAGAGAACAACAGTGTGCATCCCATTCGTAGAGCATCATCAACAAGATCATATCACGGCGATGGGTTCTATGACGCTCCACCATTTGGCTTGGGTTTGGATCTTGATGATGAGTCCGCAGTTGCCACAGTTGATGAGCCTAACAAATCACAAGTGACACCACAAGAGGCAAGGTTATCTAAAAGTAGCGAGCAAGATGATTGGGATTTGACAACTGCGAGAGAGATTTGTGCTGCTACAGATAAGGTGGTCACTGGGAAGGCACCAATTCATATCATCCTTCCGGATTCTGCAGATGAGTTTCACACCCCAGATGTGACAGGTGTTCTAGGGGGTGCAAGTGGGTCCTCCAGTACCACATCTGGCCCACCAGTGCAAAAACGCACAAGGAGGATAATCAAGCCATCTGCTGTCCAGAGGTCTCCCTACATCGGCTACAATAAAACAAAGACGTTCACTTGTAGTGAACAAGTGAACAGGCTTTATGCGGCAGTCCTATATTATGTAAGGAATTTACCTAGAGCAAACGTCACAAAAACATGGTAAAACTAATACATTTGTGGTAAATCTGTATCCCCTGTTCTCTTTTTAGTTGCCCAATCAGTCTTTATGATTGCAGCTTCATGTCTATTTGAAATTGCACAAAAATGGTAATACAGTTGAACATCTTTTTTTTGTCATATGTAATAGTAGCACTACAATAGTAATTCAGTTCTTTTATAGTTGGGGAAGTCAGTTTTTGTACTTGCAATTTCATGCAACATAACTTGGACAACAGTAGTTATACAGTTGGCACATCAGGCCTGCACACCTTAACAGCAGTTACTCATTTTATCATTCACTTTTCATGCGTTTATGGAAACCGGTTAATCCTGTTTTTTGTTCTTTTTCTTTGTCCTTGTATTTTTTTTTCTGAACAACCCTGACATCATTAACTATGATGGGTACTTTGTGAGCCTAAAGGAGTTGGCTGACTCAATGAAGCCTACCAAATGGCTATCAAATGGTGTTGTCGAGGCTGCACTTATCGAAATCAGGGAAACCTTACCTAAGGACTCGAAGATGGTCATCATGCCACTAAGGGTTGCTGTAAGTTGAATGAGAACTGTTGTTCTTGTTTGACACAACATTCCTTGTCCCTTCCTTTTTACAATGTGTTTCCTAAGACTCATCTCTCCCAATGTAGACACGCTTGCAGCAAGGAATATACAACGCTGCCGAGATACATTCTAAATTTGAGAAGACTAGTCGCCTAGACTGTCAAGATATGGTCAGTTTTTTCTGGCCACACAAACTTTGTGTTTTCAACTTTTCTTGTTGCATAGCTCTTGGTTTTCACTGGGCAGTTCTTCACAACTCATAGTTAATTTTATTTTTTGCCTTCTTTTTCTTGTGCTGTCAATATGTGCAGGTGATGCTCCCTGTGCTCGAGTTCGCTGATCCCAATGATCGAGAAGGAGGCAGACACTACTAGGTGTTTAACATCAACTTAAGGGATCAACGTTTCGAGGTGCTAGATTCTTGGAGGAAGCTCGACAACCCTGACTTAATGCACTGTGCTTCAACTATAGCGGGGGCAGTGAGGTGTTTATGGAAGCAGCACTACCCAAAGCACAATATCAATCACTTTCAGGTCGTCGACACTGATGTACCCAAGCAACTCGGGAAGTAAGTCATGCACGCACGCCATTTCCCTCTTTCATTTTTTATAGTTGGCTTCTGATTATGGACCTCAGATTTTATTTTTTTGGCACCAACCACACCATCTAGTTGCACAAAGTCTTCATACAGTTGCACACAGGTCAATGGGTAGTTGCACATTTTTTTGAGCTAGTTGCATGATGCAAAGAGCATCTGTAATGTATGCTTGTCCACCTTTCTATTCTTGGATTTTGAAACAACAACAGTTCAGGGGGGAAAGTTGCATGGTCAAGAACACGGATTTGCAAAAGCAAGGCTGTTAGTTGCAATTTTTTATTTATTTTTCTTTCTACTATGTTTTCAGTTGCACGAGTATGGCCCCAATTCATGTCGAAATAACAATGTGTTTTTTCCTTCATTTTTTGCACAGCAAGGAATGTGGTGTGTTCATATTGTTCAATACTAGCATTTGGAATGGGAGACAATTGCCAAACTACGAACCAAAAGAGTGCCTAAGCATGAGAAGGATAATGACCCCACAAGATGGTTGACTTTGCTCTCAACAAAGCCCCGTGGAGGGACATTCTACGGTACAATGTGTAAGTTTTGTTTTTGCTCCCTCTTTATCCGCTAACCATCGATCTGCATGATAGTTGCACAATGGTACCCATTCAGTTGCACACCTAATAAAAAAGTTCAGTTGCATAATTTTACATGGGCTTTTTTTTGCCCAGGTTGCACATTCTGTTTCTTGAGTATTTGTGGCTGTTTTTAATCCTAAGAATGATACAATTTTATTCCTTGTTCTTTCCCTTTTTACATGGCATAGTACTTGGAAGATGTTACAGTTGCACATACAGGGAAGACACTTGCACATTGGTACTAATTAACTTGCACAGTTCCTTTCGGTTCTGGTAAACCATTAAAAAATCAATCACTAAAGGACAACACACATAGTAACATTCTTTTACCAAGCAACATGCGTAAATGTGTAAATTTGCCAACAGAGGCATAAATAGGTAAATAGGTAGTCTCACACATAGCCAAGTGATAGTCTGCCACTTTTTAACATGAATACAAATGGGGTGCCAACTGTAAGTTTAAAGAACACAAAGAAGAAGTTTCCAAAGGAGTTTTTTGTTGCTGGATCTTCATAGCTCCATCCATGTCCTAACAGTGCAAGCCAAAACTATTTTTTGTTGGTTTCCCCATTATCTATTGCTCCTATGTCACCAAGTTGTCACGCCAACTTCGTAGAGCAGCTAGCGGCATTGTGCTTATTTGAGTTGCAGTAGCTGCACCTGTTTTTCCTTTTCGGGTGTAGTTCAAGAGCTGAATGATAGCGTCTACTCCTTGCCCTCCCTTTCGTAGTTGACTTTGGCGGATCCCTAGGAGTTGCATCATCATTGTCGTTGCTCGTAGGCGACATCTTCTCTGTGCAGTTAGGATGTCCTTGTGTTGTGTTACCCATAAGAAGAGGTGCTGAAGCATTACTCACATGTGGCCCAACATGACCCATCGGAGGAGGCGTTTCAGCACGACCCATGGGAGGAGGCGCTGGAGCATGAGCAGCACGACCCATGGGAGGACATGGTGGACCACGACCACCATGGCCCATGGGAGGAGGTGGTCCACCACAGGCCATGGGAGTAGGCGGTGGAGCACGACCAGTAGGGGTAGTTGCTAGAGTAGGCCATGTAGATGTAGGCGACACGGGAGGATCCTGGTTGTTATCACCAGCGGACGAACCTGTCTCTCTTGCAACCCTTTTTTTCCTTCTAGACTTGTTCAGCTGCACAATCTATGTCCGCGCCACACGCATGTGCTTATTAACAATGCCTTTTGCTGCATTAGAACCACAAAGCAAACTTTGCTAGTTTCTGGAAATCTGCAGTCATGTTTGCATGCCTAATTTCCTTTAGAGAGGCAGGAGGCATTACATCAGGCTGCTGGCTAGTGGCACTTGGCACACTTGGGACAGCAATTGGTGTCCAACGCTGCAACATGTACTGCTCCGGGATGACATCAAGCCCAATATGCCTGAACACTTTCAGTATGTGGCAACAAAGGATGCCATCCCTCTCCATTTTGGTACACTCACACGAATATTGTCCCTCGGGTATTTTTGCCACCACTAAGTAGTTCCTGGAACCATACTTCACAACCCAAACTGTATTTGGTCTCAGCTCAAACGTTTCCACACCAATTTGGAATGCATTGTAGCCTCCAATCATCGAAAACTCATCACGAAACTTGCAGTAAAGATCTCTAGTGTATGTCTTGTATGCCTGCTTCTCTATTGGTAATTGTGACCACATGTCAAGATCCAGATGTTCTGTCCTATAGTCATTGCAGCCTTCCTTGACGAGGATGTGCATCTGTATTTTGTGGTACTGCTTCACAAAGTTCAGAATTGACTTGTGAGGGTTGACATACCGCTTCAAGACTGCATTGAACCCCTCACTTCGTTGTGTAGACTGCAAGAACAGGAAAAAATCTATGCTTGAAGTAACATGGCACCCAAGTGTTCCTATATTCGTAAAGCTTCTCAAAATGGGTGTGTGTAATTGCCTCATATTTCATCATCAACACAGCCCAATTCTGTTCAAACTCATCTGGTGTGAAACTGAAATCAACGCAAAGCTTGAAATCTTCAGACAATCCTGGGTTCCGGCCTAGCAACCATCCAACTTTATCTTGAGCTTTTTTCATGATGTGCCACCGACAACATCGGTGCACACTTGTGGAAAATATATTCTTTATGGACTCTTTCATTGCCACATCCTGATCAGTAATAATGTTATCCGGTGCCCTTCCATTCATAGCCTCTAGGAAAGCTCCAAAAACCTAATCAAAGATGGTCTCCATTTCTTGCCTCACAAACACGCAGCCTGATACGTCCATTTTGCATCATGCTTTTATATCGATATTTATTGCATTATGGGCTATTATTACACATTATGTCACAATACTTATGCCTATTCTCTCTCATTTTACAAGGTTTACATAAGGAGGGAGAATGCCGGCAGCTGGAATTCTGGGCTGGAAAAGGAGAAAATATTAGAGACCTATTCTACACAACTCCAAAAGTCTTGAAACTCCACGAAAGTCATTTTTGGAAATAATAAAAAATATTGAGTGGAAGAAGTTCACCAGAGGGGGACCCACCTGGTCACGAGGGTGGGGGCGCGCCCTACCCCCCAGGGTGCGCCCCCTGCCTCGTGGGCCCCTGTTGGCTCTCCGATGGCCATCTTCTGCTATATGAGGTCTTTCGTCGAGGAAAAAAATCATAAGCAACCTTTCGGGACGAAACTCCGCCGCCACGAGGCGGAACCAATCTAGGGCTCCGGCAGAGCTGTTCTGCCGGGGACACTTCCCTTCGAGAGGGGGAAATCATCACCATCATCATCAACAACGCTCCTCTCATCGGGATAGGGCAATCTCCATCAACATCATCACCAGCACCATCTCATCTCAAAACCCTAGTTCATCTTTTGTATCCAATTCTTGTCTCCAAGTCCGGGATTGGTACTAGTAGGTTGCTAGTAGTGTTGATTACTCTTTGTAGTTGATGCTAGTTGGTTTATTTGGTGGAAGATCATATGTTCAGATCCTTTATGCATATTAATATCCCTCTGACTATGAACATGAATATGCTTTCTGAGTAGTTACGTTTGTTCCTGAGGACATGGGAGAAGTCTTGCTATTAGTAGTCATGTGATTTGATATTCGTTCGATATTTTGATGAGATGTATGTTGTCTAGCCTCTAGTGGTATTATGTGAACGTCGACTACATAACACTTCACCATTATTTGGGCCTAGAGGAAGGCATTGGGAGGTAATAAGTAGATGATGGGTTGCTAGAGTGACAGAAGCTTAAACCCTAGTTTATGTGTTGCTTCGTAAGGGGCTGATTTGGATCCATATGTTTCATGCTATGGTTAGGTTTACCTTAATACTTTTGTTGTAGTTGCGGATGCTTGCAATAGAGGTTAATCATAAGTGGGATGCTTGTTCAAGTAAGAACAGCACCCAAGCACCGGTCCACCCACATATCAAGTTATCAAAGTACCGAACGCGAATCATATGAACGTGATGAAAACTAGCTTGACGATATTCCCATGTGTCCTCGGGAGCGCTTTTCCTTATATAAGAGTTTGTCCAGGCTTGTCCTTTGCTACAAGAAGGATTGGGCCACCTTGCTGCACTTTATTTACTTTTGTTACTTGTTGCTCGTTACAAATTATCCTATCACAAAACTATCTGTTACCACTTATTTCAGTACTTGCAGAGAATACCTTGCTGAAAACCGCTTATCATTTCCTTCTGCTCCTCGTTGGGTTCGACACTCTTACTTATCGAAAGGACTACGATAGATCCCCTATACTTGTGGGTCATCACAACCCAACATGAAAGATTGCCCATGACGGTTGATCCCAATGAACGGAGCAAAAGGCATGTTGTACATATTGGTCATGTACGTTGTGTCAAAGGAGACACAATCAAGATATGCCTCCGTATAAGCTTTCCATGCCAAGCCATCCACCCAAAAAATGTTTTCTTCCCTCCCTTCGAGATCATATTTTATCTTACAGAAAAAATCTGGATCATCTTTTTGCAAGTCTTTAAAATGTCCAATTGTCTCAAGAATGTCCCCCTCTTTCGTTGAGTCCTTGGAGAAGCCAGCACATAGGTTTGTTATTGCTTTAGGTCCATACGATACATTTGGCTCCGAGCCATAAAACTCTGTACATGATATTCATCATACGGCCTGCAGGAAACAAATTTGATGTTAGATAGTTGCACACTTGACAAATAACAGTTGCAGACTGAAGAACAATAGGTGCACAACTATTGACATGTGGTTGCAATAGAACTTATTTTTCATTGTTTACCCCATTTTTATTCCATGATGCAAAACAATTTAGATATATTTGTCTATCATCAGTTGCAGAGATATGAACACTAGTTGCAGAAAAGAAGGTTTAATTGCATCGATAAGGAACACTAGTTTGCAGAACGAATATTATGGAGTTGCCATCAAAACTATGACCATTTTGTAAATCTATATAGTATTCAATCAGCAAGTAGTTCCAACTTTGTGTTCTGTTTGTGGTAGTGCTTTTTTTAGAAACACTCAAGCCTGGTTGCACAACACAGTGTATGTACTTGCACAACCCCTTGCCGCTAGTTGCACACTTGACATATCAGAATTAAACAATATAGTCTGAAGTTTGAAGTTTTTGGGAGGTGAATGAGAACACACCTGAAGTCAGGTTGCAGTTGTAGAGTATCTCTAGGAACTTATTTTCCTCTGGCGGTATACCCATGTGAGATCGCAAGTATTTGGACAGCGAAGGCTTGGCGACCAAAGGATGATTATGATCACGGACAAAGTGGGTTACTTCCCACCGCCCATCCTTCAATTTAACCAACATTTTTGCCTTACATTGTGTTTGTTTTATCCTTTCTCTCTTGCGCTTCTTCTTATTCTTCTTTTTTTCACTCTCCTCTCCATCGAATATTGGCACTTCTTCCATTTCTTCTTCTTCACCCAAAGGTTTGGGGTCTGGTATAGGATCTAGCACAGGTGGCAATTCAGCTCCTACATCACTCTTTTGGCTTCCTAAACTTGTTACATGCAAATTGTTGTTTCTCCAATATGTTGGTATCCTTGAAGTATTCAACTTAACAGAGAAACCCATCTTTAGGGCATAATCATTATAGTGATCCTTAGCACCCTGCAGAGTATCAAATCTCATCCCAACAGACGGCTCCATTGGCTGAGAACCAGCCTCATCTTCATCCACATCATTTCGATCACCACCAACTGCCCGTGCCCTTAGTTCTGTTTCAGTAGGTCCTGCAACTATGGTGTTTGTTTCCTCAAGTGTATGGCTTTCTGATTGCATGTTGACATCAACACCATCCATCAAACCATGATCTTGATTTGTCTGTGTGAAAATCCCTGGTTGTACAAACGCAACATCATCATTAGGCAACTCATTGAGATCGGAAGGCAACACATTGAGGTCTATCATCCTTGAAAGCTGCTCCAACCTGCATATTGTTTCAACAAAAAAGTCATCAACAAGCTGTATTGGGGCATAGTTGCTAGCAAACTGAGGCATGAATTTAACACCGTTACACCCATTTTTATTGTTTCGAAAACTGCAAGTAGTCAGTTTTTACATAGAGGAACAAGGAATTTGCACATTGTTATGTTTCTTCAACTTTCAAGCTTGCACATTCTAGCAGTAACTAGCATCTATAGTTAGGTGGTTATATTCATAAAAATTAGAAGGTAAAGTTAACTGTCATTTGGTTTTTTCTCTAGATACAGCTTTTTTGATAGTAGTTGCATAAAGGCAGCACAACATTTGCAACAAAGTGTCATAGAATTGCACAAATTTTTCATACAGTTGGTCAAATTGTGAGCATTCTAGTCACACAAACACAATGTTGACAAATTTTCATGATACAAGCTGGATAAAAATGTAGCACACCAGTTGCACAAAAGTAGTATCAAAGTTTGGAACAAGCATCATAGTAGTTGCACAATATAAGAACATTCAGGTAGTAGCTACATTTTATTGACCATCTCTTTTGTTTTTGTGTCTACAATGTGCAGGTCTGACTAGAAAGGGAGGGCATGATTTTCTTCAGATCAATGCAAGTGGCTTACTAAATTTTCTCCAGATATAGCTTTTTTGATAGTAGTTGCACAAGAACAACACAACATTTGCACAAAAGTGTCATAGAATTGCACAAAATTTTCACATCAGTTGGTCAAATTGTGAGCATTCCAGTCACACAAACACAATTTTGAAAAATTTGTATGATACAAGCTGGATAAAAATGTAGCATACCAGTTGCACACAAGTAATATCAAAGTTGGAACAAACATCATAGTAGTTGCACAATATAAGAACATTCAGGCAGTAGCTACATTTTATTGACCATCTCTTTTGTTTTTGTATCTACAATATGCAAGTCTGACAAGAAATGGAGGGCATGATTTTCTTCAGATCAATGCAAGTGAACATATCAAGCAAAGTCTGCTACAGCAACTTCAAAGATAGAAGCAAAATCAGATTTCAACTATATTTGTCTATAGCTATTTAGTTAGATTTGCACAGTTAGAACAACGGTTTGATGGCAGTGTGTTTCAGATTTGTGATGGCAGTGTGTGAACTTACTATTAAGACCTATATTTGCAGATTGTTTTTTATCAGAACATATCGTATATCGCTCATCATCGTATATTGGTTGTTTTCTTCCAGATTTTTCAAGTTCCTGCCAAGGTTGCACAGTTTTGTGCCTTTATTTTTCCAGGTGCACAGTTTGTGCGTATAGTTGGATGCTACAACTAGGTTAGTTGCACAAAATAGGTTTTAGAGTTGCATAATCTACTGAGTTGGCACACATCACTCCTTCAGTTGGCTACTTTGTTTGGCTTAGTTGCACAGTTTCTCTGCAAACACACTATGCAGGATTCATTTGATTTTTGACGATCAAATACATGAATCAAAGATGTGTGCAAGGAAATCACCACAAGGGCAAGTATACAAGAGGAATCAGGAAGAAGATGGGGAAGTCTACTCACCTCTGGATTCCTCTCTTTTTCCCTCCAGGTACGTTCTCTTTTGTCCCTCCTCTCTTGATCTGCTTTTTTTTTCTAGGTCTTCCTTCTGATTTCTAAGCCCTCTTCTCTTCTCTTTTATTTGTCCCTGGGAGCCGCCATGTTCTTGTCTCCTGACGATGAAGGATTTTGCCCCCTGGGCAGATCCTTCTTTCGTGGGGAAGAAGAAGATGGCCTGGGGGCAGTTGGTCTCATGCGGTTTCGTGAGGAGGGTGGGTTCAGTCGCGGGTGCACGTGATCCCGTGGACAGCTGTCCTCGCGAGTTATTTCTGGCGCTTACCTGTTCGTGCGGGCGGGTGGGTGGTTTTCGTGCGGGCGGGCTCGGTCTCGGGTGGTTTTCGTGCGGGCAGGTGGGTGGGGTTCCTTTTTCGGCTCAGAACCGAAAGTCAATACTAGTGAATGACATGTGCATGTTCATTTTAATTTCTATCTATTAATTAATAAAATTATACCTGACTTGGTTGAGTACTAGTTGGCAGCTAGTGATTTTGAGATGTTGGCCATCCCGAGTATGATGACACCACAAAAGTCTACATAGTGTTAATCAAAATGTAAATGACCTGAGCATGCTCGTATTAATTTTAATGATTAACTAAATAAATAAATATACCTGACTCGGTTGAGTGCTATGATACAAATATGGTTGTTGTGGTCGTAAGCCAAGTAACTGCTGAAAACTAGCAGTGTCTGCCTACGATACTGGAGGCAAGCCCTGTTGTAATAACACACGGTATTGAGTTAGTAAAAACCTTGTCATTAGCACTTATTTTGATGGTCATCTCTGCTAGACAACCAACTCTTCTTTCTTCTCGCTTCCTCTGACATTGTTCCTTGCTCTTGTCCTTGTGACCTTCCTTTGAGCATACAACTTTCTTTGTTCGAATAACATTAGTCGTTGAGGATTTATCATGCCAAGATTTCCTAACACTGAAACCTACATGTCCTGCATATGTATTGTAAAACTCATATGCAATATCGTCATTCTCAAATTCCATTCCTCTCTAGTTTTAACCTTTTGATGTAATAATCATTTGTATTTCCACCCGCCTCTCCAACATTTGTGGTCTCATGATCTACAAAACAAAAAAATTATCATATACTGATTAGTTTATGATCCAGCTGCCATTCTTTTTAGTAGGCATTAGCAAAATAACACGCGGTATTGACAAGAGCATTAGCAAAATATTGATTTTTTTCTTTGATAGAAAAATACAGTTAGGTTTTACTCTGTTAGTAGTGAACTTTGATTCTAAGTAAGATCGAGCTGATGTCTCGTTACTAAACCAACTCATGATGATTCCATATACTGATGGATAAGAAGCAAATAAATTCACATGATCCAGAGTTTCAAACCTTAAGCATGTTTGTTTATCTACATAGACGAAGGGTAATGATATAACTTGCACTGAACCTAACATTTTTTCCTAGTTTCATTTTCAGTGTCAGGATTTGCCATCTGATGCATAGTGTGTGCAGCAACGTAGGAGTGATCATCCTTCACAGAATTATAATGCAATTCCGAAGGATTAATTTGCATGTGTTTGAACAAAAGAAACGGGGCTATTGAAGATGAAGCACAGGGAGTTAGTTCCGAAGGATTAATTTGCATGTCATAGATTGAACTTATTTTTTCATTGTTTGCTTGTTTTAATCTTATCACCTTTGCATGATAAAAGAGTGCTGATGATATGTAGGTTCCATGCGCAGCAACATACCTATGGATGATGAAGTTCCAACAGCTCCCATGCTGAAGAACACAGTAGATGCTGATCCACGGAGAAGTCAATTTTTCTCTATCAATCCTGATCTAGTCTCCTGTGATCCAGCGGAAATGGAGTAGATTCGTAGGAGAAAGATGTAAGCCACAGATGTATGTGACGAAGAGATTTTGGCGGCAATCTGTTGTTACCCGGGAGAAAAATAATGTCGTTTTGCTGATTTTCTGGAACATAACTGCAATTACGGAGATTCGCTATGTTGTTTGACCGATGGGGGTCCACCAGGACACGTGGTGATCACTGGTTCGCCCTGCATGATAGTGCATGCTGGGAACCCAGCAGGAGAGCCTGCACGGTTGGATTTGGAGAGGCCTATAAAAGGGGGTCTTCTTTCCTATTGCATATAATCCTTTGAGCTTGTGTTCTTCCCCCATTGTTGACCTTCTTCGAGCTTGCTATCTCTCAATCCCTCCAATGATTCTTGCTAGTTCTTGAGGGAAAAGAGAGAGGAGATATAGATCCACATTTTCACCAATCACTTTCTCCTCTTTGTGAGGGGAACCCCTTGGATCTAGATCTTGGAGTTCTTGGTGTTCTCCTTCTTGTTCTTCCTCTCATATTCCTCCATGGCTTTCGTTGCTTTGGTGGGATTTGAGAGTGAGGGACTAGGGCACTTCATGTGCCCTTGCCATTGTATTTGGTGCATCGGTTTGAGTTCTACACGATGATACATGGAGGTGAACGCTGAGAAGCTTATTACTCTTGGATGCTTGGTACCCTAGAGCTTGTTCCTCTTGGGTGCTTGGGCGCCCTAGACTGTTGTGGTGCCTCGGAGCTCAATCATTGTGGTGTAAAGCTCCGGGCAAGCGTCGAGGTCTCCAATTAGGTTGTGGAAATCGCCCCGAGCAATTTGTACGGGTTCCGGTGACCGCCCCCAAGGGTTGCCAAAGTGTAGGGGTTTGGTGTTGTACGGGTTTGGTGACCGCCCTCAAGGGTCCCTTAGTGGAATCACGACATCTTGCATTGTGCGAGGGCGTGAGGAGATTATGGTGGCCCTAGTGGCTTCTTGGGGAGCATTGCGCCTCCACACCGCTCCAAACGGAGATTAGCATCCGTAAGGGTGTGAACTTGGGGATACATCGTCGTCTCCGCGTGCCTCAATTATCTCTTACCCGAGCCCTTTACTTATGCACTTTACTTTGTGATAGCCATAGTATGACATGATATAAATCTTGTTATCACTTAGTTGTTTATCTTGCTTAGCATAAGTTGTTGGTGCACATAGGTGAGCCTAGTCGATTTAGGTTTTGTGCTTGACAAATTATACGCTAGTTTTATTCCGCATTTGTTCAAGTCTAAACCGTAATTATTTTAAAGCGCCTATTCACCCCCTCTAGGCGACATCCACGATCTTTCGAACCACCGCTCAACTTTTCTTTGGAACAACACTTGGCTTCTCTCTGAACCCCTCATCAAAGCTTTCTCTCACCTACACTCCCACTCCACCAATTCCACCATTTTGTTCTCGCAAGTCATGCAGGAAGCCCTGCTATCTAACATTTGGAATGGCCTAACTGTCGTTACATCCTCTGAGCTTGTTGTGGTGTTCTCTTTGTTGCAAGATTTTGCACCCAATGATGATGGTAATGAACAATACCTTACTCATGAGGGCATATACAATGCATAGCCTCAAGGTGATGCCTCACATGCCATGTAGGATCGGATATGACGTAAAGTAGGTTCGGATAGGGAAGCAGGATCCTCTCTAGGAGGCGGGTGCTTGAAGAGAAAAAGTGTGGTCCGGTGACAAGAGCTGAAAAGGTTGGAGTGAAAAATAGAGATGCATGTGTAGTAGAGTCTTTATTTTCTATTTCTTAATGAGGCTCACTAGTGTAGCTTGCATTGGGAGAAAAAATTAATGTAGATACCTCAAATTTCTTTTTATCATGGGACATATGTATCCATATGCCACCATTGTACATGCCCTGACTTGACCTTCTTCGCCCAGTATGCCTACCGCCTGCTCTCCAACGAGGAGACTACGAACACCAACACACACCTCATTTGGTCGTCTAAGGCACCCATAAAGGTGCCAAATTTTGGGTGGTTGCTTTTCGGTGATTACCACAACTTATTCTGCAAGACAATCATCTCTGACACCATTTGCCTGAGATGCGGTGCTGCTATTGAAGATCCAATGCATATCTTTCTATTGTGCCTGTCAGCCTCCCAGGTTTGGACAACACTTCACCTACCCGTGCATCGTCCGTCGACACGATTTGGGGCATGGGCCTACCCTGGCCTCACAACCACATATGGCCCATGGTCGCTCTCTCCATTATTTGGAAGCCATGGGGTGCCCGAAACGATCATGTTTTTTAAAATGAGACCCTCTCCATCAACGTAATCCTTAGAAACATTATTTCGGATTTCACTCTTTGGTTGGGGTAGATTTAGAGTGCCTCAATACAAGGATGCTGACATGCCATGGCATCTATACCCGCCCTCACACCAGCGCAACTCTGTAAACTAGTTAGTGATGTTCAGGTGGGACCCCCCTCCCCGCCCGCGATGATTGTTCAAAAAAGTCGTGTTGACTATCAAGTGTTTTATAGATTCTGCCAAGCGATTGTTGGTAAGATGATTTTGCCCTTGGCATATAGCTTGTGTTGTAAGAGCCAGATAATCAAAGTTGGCCCAATTTTTTTCATGAAATTGAAAATATCATACTAGACCATAAAATGGTGTCCTTAGTATTATTCTAACTGTGAACAAAATCCGAGCGATAGTTTTAGAGAAAAATCAATTATTAATAAAATGATTAAATTTTGGCAAAAATTTAGAACTTCCCTAGAAAAACTAAAAATTCTACATTAAATTATTGAATGGTGCCCCCACTATGCCGGTAATCATTCGGTCGATCCTGGGCAGTAGTTTTAGATGATCCAATTATCAATTTTCTATCAGAAATGACCAAAAATTGGAACTTTTCAAAAACAAATATGAAACAACTACCGTGAATCGTAAACGCCCGATCATGTATAGTACTTCAAGCAAATAAAGTTATGAAGCCTTTATTTCACATGAAAAGGTTTTTAATCAATTTTTGGGCAAAACTAGAAATTACAGGAAAAAGAGGAAATAAATGTACAAGTCACAATCATGAGCAAGAGCGATCAAACGAGATAGACGGGGATGAGCTTGCCGGTTTGCAAGGGAGCTGTTATTCTGATTCTAATTTTCTTGTGTGGTTTTAAACGAGATACGGGAATGAGTTTGTCGGTTTGCAAACAAACGAGATATACTCATATATTGGTTGTAATGACATCTTATATTTTGGGACAAAGGATTAGTGTTCACTCGATGAAGACATATATTAAGAACTACTGATCGTTTAATGCTAAATAAAGGCGGGCCTTTGAATCAAGAACAATGTTAGCAACCGGCGGAAGTATTTATTGCTCATTCATTTGGAAGAGAAGAGAGATGCGCTAAACCAGTTGGCTAATTAGGACCAGAAGTAAGGGGGTGTTTGGTTCAGAAGTCCTAAGACTTTTTCTAGTCTCAGGGACTAATAAAAAAAACTCTTCAATAGAGTCTTTTTCTAGTTTCTGTAGAAAAAGTCCCTCTTGTTTGGTTCCTAGGGACTTTTTAGGAACCTTTTCTAGTCTTTGGGACTAAAAAGTCCCTGAACCAAACACCCCCTAAGTATAGAACGAAAGCAAGGAACTTGATTAGTACTTGCCCGCCGTACAAGTTACAAGTAATCAAACACAACCCCATTCATTAAAAACTCTGCTAGACCGTTCGTTCTGATGTTGCTCCTGCTGATCGACTATCTGTTCACCAAACGCTGTAATCGCAAGTCGCAACTCCAACTTCTGACTCAACTGTCGCTTCGCAGGGTTGCAATCTAACTATGACAGAAGCAAAACGTGTTGCTTCACTCTATGTCCTACTAGGTAGGTTTGCTTACTTGTAACCCGCAAAAAAAAAAGGTTTGGTTACTTGTAAGGGACCGCAATAAGCCAACAACCGTTTGCTAACCAGGATGACATTTGCGAAGGACAATTTTAATAGGAGGGATTGGCATTTCTGCAAAACCGCCATGACAGTTTATTTTATTTGCAGGAGTTTTGGGTGGAAAATTGCCCCCGTCACGGATCAGGGAGGTGTTTGCCAGTAGATGCCTCCTGACAAACGTTCGCTTGATAGCATTGCTGCTTGTAAATTGTTTTTGGAGCGTATTTTGCAGTCTCCTTGAATGACCGAAAGTTTAAAAAATTGCATGATAATACGTATTTCATTTATCATAAGTATCATAGTACAGGTCATGTACACTGACCTGACAAAACTGAAAGACAACATGCTTTTGCACAAGGAAGCACTAATCAAGAAAGAAAAATACAATCAAAGACGAAGAATCCGCTGAATTTGACACCAACATCCGTCACGTGCCGTAGTAATCATAAAGAAAATGACGAATCACCACTAATTATAAAAACACGAAAGCATTTAATGGCAGGCAATACTGGGATGAAGTTCAGATATGTTTCACAAACAAGTTAAATTCAAATGACATAAACAGTCACGCGCAAATAAAAAAGCAAAGTTCATTACGCAAAAGAGGGCATGCACAGGTTTACGCCCATGTCCGGCATCATCTTGGGGGTCGATCTTCACTCCGCGCCATGGAGTCCATCTTGAAGTTCATCGGTGCCACTGTAGCCACCTTCATCGCTTGTTCCAACTCCCGCACCGAATCATCCACATTGCCATCATATGGAGCAGTCATCGAAATTGGAACACGGACCGGCCGAGGCGACCATTCTCCTCTTCAAGATCTACTTCGACAACAGGTACAGTCGTACAAGTACAAGTACAGTTGGGCGTGTCCGGAAGAGACGGGCGGCACGTCCATGAACTCGCGCCACACCTCGGCGCCAATCTCCGTCAGCATCTCGGTCACCCCGGCCACCAGCTCCCCGGCGCCAGGCTCGGCCGCCTCCGCGCGCCCCCTTTCAAGCCACACCGCCTCGACCAGCATCGGCCGGACCTTCTCGGAGCGGACCGCACCGTCGCGCCACAGGCCGAGCCCCAGCGCGCGGACGGGCGTCCTGCCGTTGGTCGGGACGAACGTCCGGTCCATGTACCGCAGCATGTTCGGGATGACGGAGACGGCCGCAGTGTGCCGGCGCCACGCCGCCAGCATCTCCTGCAGGAACGGAGCGCCGTTGGCGCTGAGGGACCCGGCGAAGCCCTGCACCTCCGAGGCCATGGCCATAGTTGCCATGTTTCCGGTACGGTGGAAACGAGGAACGGGAATGGGGGACGAGAGTCGGAGGCTGGAAAAAATAAGGTACGGCGGGGGTATACATCTCTAGAACGATTTTTCTAAAGCGGAAACGCGATCCAATCAATTCCGGTACGGTACCATGGAACGTGAATCTTTACGGATGCGGGGAGCAACTGGCTGGGAGGGACCGAGGGAGTACTTATACAGGGAACTGGCTGGGCTGGGAGCAACTGGTTGCATCGTCGATCCATGAAGACTAAAATAAACCATCTCTTTCCCAATGGAAAATTTATTAGCAGCCTTGAAGTAATTGGAGAGCAGAACGGGGAATTATTTAGGGGAGTGGAAAAGAACGGGGCAGAGAGTAAAATATGGAGTTCGTGATTGATATGGCAGACCTTTTGCTTACTCGATCGATTCAAGAACCAAGATTGTCAAGTCGCCGAACCTGAATCGACGATCCGGCTGCGGAAACGCCGAATCCGCATCGAATCTTACCGAATCGACCCTCGTTCCCGAATCTGATTCTGGGTCGATGAATCCGGATCGGAGATCGTACTTCTAACGCTTTGTCTGAGTCAGTCCTATGACCCCTTCCGGCTGAGACACGAATCCTAGCCTATCTGAGTCGCAGAATGAAGGGCTCTTCAGAAGGGCCCACCCAAGTCTCCTTTGATACTTCGGAGTCAGGATTTTTTTTTCAAGGAAGGCGGATTTTCTGAGGGACGGCCCACCGTTCCCCGTTTCCGGCTACTATGGCCATGGCGGCCTCCACCGCGGAGTAGAGCCCCTCGCCGCGCTCGCGGAGGACGAGGGATTCACCTTAGAGGTCCTCGAATTTGATGTTCACCGTGTCCTGTGCCTAGATGTCACGGATCGGCGCCCGTCACCGCCTAGCAGGTGCCGGCGTCCGGCGACGACGTCTCCCGCTGCCGGAAAGGCGCGGTCTTCCATTGTTGGCGCCCGGTGGACATGGTGGTGCAGCGGGCTGACGAACACGCGACACCGATAGCGCAAGAACAAATCAAGAGCAGCGCACGGACCATATAAGATTTAAGAGGAAGATGATGTGATCATACGAACTACAACTCCACTACCAGACCGGTGCCAAACTTCCTTCACTTTCGGCGCTCACTCTTTTGGCCCCCTTTTCCTGCATCTGTTGTCCCGAGTGTAGGTCGTGGGAAAGATGCTCCATGACAGACAACTTCTGACGACGGAGGGGGAAAACCTACTCACGCCATCTAAATGTGATTGTGTGTTTGTGTTTCAAGATGCCAGTGAATTACTGCAAACGTTTTGGTGATCGGCCGGTATTTTCCGTTACCGAACTTACCTGAGCCCCATGGTAATTTTGTGCAAATTTTTTTTGTGTCTGTTACAAAACCATCAAGAAATAAAATTGTCAACCATCTAAAGCCAAAAGGGCTATTTGCTGGCCACCCACCTACATGGGCATGTTCGTGACACGACGCTGTACACGATATAGTAGATGAACATCGGTGTGACTACGTAGACGAGCATGATGCGGTGATGGCTGCATATTTCTGATTTTTATGAGAAATTCTCTTTTATTTGGAAACACTTTAGAAAAATGATGTTGGTTAATGTTATATCCATGAACTATGTAGCGCATATCATTTATAGAAAAGAAGGGATTCTATTTTTGGAAGAACTTTGAGTGGTCTGTATGCAATCTTGCCATGTGTACGGATAGAGCCGGTCACTGCTGGATGGATGCAATCCATACATGTGGTCTACAGAATACCATATTTGAGTATTTCGACTCCCTAGCAGCACGAGAGAGCAATGGAAGGGGGGAGCCTCTGGCACGAGTACGAGACGGACCTCCCGGCCGCCGACGTGTGGGAGGTCTATGGCAGCCTCGCTCTCGGGCAACTAGTCCCCCAGCTGCTCCCACACGTCCTCTCAAAGGTCGATCTTGTAGAGGGAGACGGCGGCGTCGGCACAGTCCTGCTCGTCACTTTCCCTCCTGCAGGTTCGAATCTCAAGTTCTCAACACCTCAGCTTCAGTACAATACAGATGTAATCGCAGCTTCAGTTAATTTTTACCTACTTGTGCTGATTCATTTTGCTAGGAGCTTCCGAAACAAGAAGCTACAAGGAGAAGTTCAACGTAGTCGACCATGAGAAGTACATCAAGGAGGCCGAGACGGTGGAGGGAGGCTTTCTGGATCTCGGCTTCCGGAAATATTTGGTGCGATTCGAGGTCGTAGGAAAAGAAGATGGCACGTCCCTTATAAGATCGACCGTCGAGTTTGAAGTTGATGCCGAGCATGCCAAGAATGCCTCCCTTGTCAGCACAGAAGCAATGGCTTCTATTGCTGAGGCCATCACCAAGTACATCAAGGAGCAGAAGAAGAGCCCCGAGCAAGCCACCGAGTAAAATTCAAAAGAATGTGTGCATGCATGTACCTGAATAAGAGTCTGAAAGACGAAGTGTCCAACTGAAGTGACTGGCAGCAAAGTTTGAGCAAATTCCCCTTGTACAATTTTTTTCTATATACGCAGTGCTCATGCCTTTGGAGTTAATGTTTGTATGTTTTAGACTGTAGTTTCTACATGTCAACATGTACTCCCTCCGTCCGGAAATACTTGTCTTAGAAATGGTTAAAAATGAATGTATCTATAACTAAAATAAGTCTAGATACAACCATTTCTAAGCCAAGTATTTTCGGACGGAGGGAGTACAATATCTGTACGAATATTGTCGTGAACACATGTGCATAGGCAAGACATTGGCCATGAATGTTAGAAGGCTGAAAAAATCCCTCTAATGAACCCTGTTACATCCCAATACTCTGAAATATGAGCCTTACAGGGGACATTGAGTTTTTAATCTTGAGCTCACATGCACCCGGGTAAACAGGAAAATCACAAACATTGATGACCTCCGTGCAAACATTCTTGATGGAATGTCGTTCATGTATGTGCCTGGACAAAAACCAAAATCAATGCTTTGAAAAGACAAAATTTTGAAGCATTTTGGAGCATCGGATTTATTTCCCTCAGACCTTCACCATGGTTATGTTTGGTGGTTCACGTTCCTTTTATTATTTAAACAAGTTTAAATTCAAATTTATTTTTTCAAAATCACACGGTAACCGTCCGGTATATACCGATAACCACGCTAACCCCACCCCACAACCAACCACAGACATCTTCTATGTGAGGAATTGACTCAACAGATTCTCTCAATCACACTTCTCTTTATTTGACAAACTTGAACACTTATTTGAATCCACTTAATCTCAACATTGCAAGCGCAGTCCAAATGTAGAATAACAATGAAGTACTTTGCATCTTCTACCAGAGTAAGATAGCTAATGCGGTTGGGAAAATAAATATGATTTGGTTACTGAAATCGGAGTACCAATAAACTTTTGATCGATGTGGGCTCCATGGAACATGCCGTCGGTTATCTCCCTGTATATGTCACTACTGGAACCGACAACTTTACCGAGTGCCCGGGCACTCAACAATGGCCAGAAACTACTCGGCAAAGTGTTGCTTTCCATGGTTTTGCCGAGTTCGCAATAAAAGGAACCCAGCAAACAACTGGGCACTAGGCAAGCTTGCCGATTTTAACAGTGGGTGCTTCACGCCGGACATCAAGCGCCCGCCACCCACGGTATCCCGATCTCCCGAAAGAGAGAACTCTGGAAAAAAATCGCACTTTCTTTTCGTTGACGATCCGAAAAAATATATTCTCCCCACTAATTTGAATCGGCTTATTCTCAAAGTTGCAAGCACAAAGAAATGTGACCCCTAAAACTCATCTAATAATTAGGATACCAAACACCTTCTATGCTGTGATGGATCCTAAGGCCATACGTGGCTACTGGCTAAACTCTCTAAAAAAATAAATCATGTGAAGCAGGAGTCCAGAGCGGCACGGAAGGACTCCTCGCCGTGGAACACGCCGTCGATCATCTCACCGTACCGGTCCTTCTCGCCAGACAGCAACCGATCGTCGTCGCCCACCGCCTTCCTGACCAACCGGAAGTGAGCCTCCATCACGTCCCTCATGGCCGGCACGCCGCCCTGGACGCGCGCGAGAAGGCGGTGCATCCTGGTCAGGTCCCAGTACCTGCCGTACACCAGCATGGACGCGAGTCCGGAGGCCTCCATGCCGACCAGCCGCGCCACGTCCTTCTCCACCATCTCCCGCAGCACCACCGCCGTCACCTTCTCCTCCGTCGTCGGAGCGCCCAGGCAGCGGGAGACCCGCGCCTTCTCGGCGTCGACCATGGACTCGACTTTGCTCAGGTACTCGCCGCAGTCGCACGGCGACGGGTGAAGCTGGAGGAACTCCCGGGCGTAGAACCGGCCGGTCTCGTCGAGGAACGGCGTCTCGAGGACTTCTTGGTACACGTTGTCGCCCAGCTCCACCAGCATCTTGGTCGCACTGGCCATCAGGTCGCAAAGCGCTATGTCGACGGTCTCGCCGGCCCGCTCCCGCCGCGCCATCCTGAGCAGGGCGGCTCGCAGCCTCGGCCGCACCTCACCGGCGGAGCGGCGGACCACGCCGTCGCGCCACGCCCGGAGCCCCAGCTCGCGCACGGACGCCTTGCCCCTCATCAGGACGAACGACCTCTCCATGTACATGACGATGTCGAGGATCATGAGGACGGCACGGCCGTGCTTCTTCAACTCGCCGAGCAGCTCCCGCAGGAACTCGGCGTCCGGCGCGGAGGCGGAGCGGTCCAGAGACTCCGCGACCTTCTCAACCCCCGCCGCCATGCTCGTCGCGACCTGGGTGTAGAGCACCTCGCCATGGCCGAGGTTGACCAAGTCGTGGGCGCACCTGCAGGGGATCGAAACCGCAGGACTCGGTCAGATCGACATAACCGGCGAGACGATGAACATGAACACGAACGATGATGGACCTGTAGAGGGTCTCGAAGTTGAGGCCGTTGGCGTCTCCGGCGTACGCTTGCCGGAACGCGGAGGAGAGCAGCAGGCACGAGTTGACGGCGAGGTCGGGGTCGGCGGCCGCGGCTTGGCGTTTGAAGGGCTGGATTCGTGGCAACGGACGGCGTATCGTCGTCGTCGGCGGCGCCGTCTGGACCGTTGCGTGCGCGGGGATGGGGAACATCCCGTGGGCTGGGCCGTTGGGCAGAGATTGGAGAACGGAGGGGGCTATATAGGTGAGATGGGCCTTCATAGCCCACTTATATTAGGGTTTCGTCTGCAAGTAACAGAGATCCGAATGCCTTAAAAACAGAGATCTAAATATCTTCAATTCCTAAAGGGTCCCGATAACTGTCACACATGTGGTGTATCGGATGGTTGTGCCGCACGCCCTGTGTGGCACGGAGACGACCCCGCCCGCACGATCGCGTATGGGCGCGTGCAGCCACAGCCCGCACGTCCGGTGCAGCGCGATCGCCGCGCACGAGCATGTCCGGGCGAGCGAGTGCGCGGCCCGCACGACCCGTCTCGGCCGTCACCCATCCCCGCGTGCGAGCCACACGCCCCGCGTGTCAGTAACCACGCGTCCCGCCGCGATTGCCATGGTCCGGACCTCTTCGGTTGCCATGTTGCCATGTTGCTGAACTACAGTTGCCATGTCGGACAACTACAATTGTCATGGTTGCTCAACTGCAGTTGCCATCTTAGGTCAAGTGCCTGATGCCATTTTTGGGCAACTGCAGCTGTTGCCATCTGTTGTCTGGTTTACTACAGTTACCATGATTTGAAAAACTTTAGGAGTTGCCACCTACTAACACGGGACAGTTGCCATGTAGCACTAAAACACATGGCAAAAAACATGTTTCAATAAAAAGAGAGTTGCCATCTGCTTACAAGCACGCTAGGGCAGTTGCCATGTACCCTGCAAAACACATGTCAACTGATAGCTTTTGGTGTGTGGGAGAGGAGACGGGCATGTGGGCGATGGTGGTATCTTTAGGAGTTGCCACCTACTAACACTAGACAGTTGCCATGTAGCGCTACAAACAGACATGGCAACAATAACATGTTCAAGGTAAAAAAAGAGTTGCCATCTGCTCATGCTCACAAATAGGGCAGTTGCCATGTACTATTCAAAAACATGGCAAATGACAGCTTGGGTGTGGAAGAGTGGGAGAATGGGCAGTCGTAGGAGATGGGGAACATAAGTGGTGCGGCGGCGTGCGGGCACGACAACAGTTTAATCGCACGCCCCGACTGGCGAAAACGTTGACCGCGGAGAGAAAACAGCGTGCGGGCGAACTTCCTCACACGCCACACACACGAGTTGTCCTACGTGGCACACAAATTCAGTCTTTTCATGCCAAGATTCGTGCAAAAAGCGCTGGACGGCGACGGACACGTGTGGGCGAGTTGGCAAACGCCCACACGTGTGGGCGTTAGTGTTTTCGTTCCTAAATACCTATAACCCACTACCTATTATTTCCTAGACATGCAACCAGACCACATAAGCAAGTCATGCATACAAGTCATAAATTTTTTCATTACTCTATGCATTTTTTTGCGGGGGTATTACTCTATGCATTCAGTATTGCCACATTAGACTCATCCTTCCATTTGGTTAGGAACGATATTCTATTAACTGCAACTCATTTTTTTCCTATTTTTCTACGCTTCATATGTTTTTTAAACTTGCATTTGCTTTTCATTAGTTTTAGTTGTTTTTATAGCAATTATTTATGTATTTTTAGCAAGGTTCCGCAACAACGCACTGGGCACTGTCTAGTTCTATTAACAAACAGAAATCCAATTCGACTCTTAGGAGCACATGGTCCTGCGTGTGAAAAATGCTTTTTTAACTGTATAAAATCAAATAAATAAATGTGTTCATAGTCACATCCAAATGCTAACTGCAAAATTTTAGGTGAAAAGCTTAAAGCATTTTAGCCTTCACAAAAAAAAACAAGTTGAACGCTTGCGACACTAACATGAACATCTACAAAAAGAATCATAATTTTTTAAATTTATTTACTATTTATTTAAATTTACTGTTCACTAGAGAACAAATGCACCCAGGAGCGAAAACGGCCCTACGAGGCCCAATATTGCTTGCTTAATAGCTAGTACAACATATCTTCTAACAAAAAGCTACATCATAATATCTGCTAAAAATTCCTGGAAAAATATGTGGATAAAAATATATCATTATATGCTTTCTCCATTCTAAATTAATTGAAGTTCTATATTTGTCCTAAATTAAATATTTTAAAGTTTGACAAGATCTACAGAAAAATAAGTTAAACACCGACGATACCAAATATATGCTCCCTCTGTTTCTTTTTGGTCCGCATATAAAATTTGTCTGAATTCAAATTTCATAAAGTTTGACTAACTTCATATGAAAAAAAATCAGTATTCACAGTACATAATTAATATCATGAGATGCATTATTAAATTAATTTTCATACTATATAACTTTAGTATCATAGACATTGATATTTTTTAATATAAATTTTGGTCAAACTTTGCGTATTTTGACTTCAAACAAATTTTATATGCGGAGTAAAAGGAAACGAAGGGTGTATAATATGTAAATATATTTATGACTAGTGTGATGAAACTAGTTTGGTTTTGTAGATGTTCATCTATTTTTCTACGTTCGTGAAAGTTATTGAAGTTGGAAGAATATCACATGAAAACCAACATTTGGTGGAAACCATGCAAAAAAGATGTTTTTAAAATTTAAAAAAAACCCGGAATAAAGCTAGAACTTCAACTAATTTAGAATTTTCAGAAATAAGTACAAATCTTCCCTATCAGAACATTTCACCAGTAACAAAAGGTCCACACCTGCATGCACATTCATATTTACCAAACTACTATTGGTATATACTTAGGCATAAATACAATATAAGTGATTGCAGTAAACAAAGCTACGCACCCCCCACATTTGCACCCAAGCCGCGCAGATGTTGGCACATCTTCCGGATACAGTGCTGCCATCTATCCATTGAGTCAGCTAAAGGACCGTGTCGTGCCGGTGAGGAGGTTGGCAGCACGCCCCGCTGCCAGCAATCCCGCACCACGTCATCAAAACCAGGTGTTCGAGCCACTGAAGCTCGAAATAGAACCTCGCCCGCCTCTTGGCGTGAGCCTCCTCGGAATCTAAAACCAGCGGGCAATGATCTGACCCCAGGCGAGTCATTGCCGTAAGTGAGCAAGATGGGAATTTGTGCTCCCACTCTGAAGACACAAAGACCCGATCTAAGACACATTGGGTCGGGTCCGTTTGTTTATTCGTCCATATGTAGCTGGCGCCGACCCGGTCTAATTCTAGCAGTTCCAGATCCGCGATCCAATTGTTAAACGTGTCAAGCAGTTGAAGGTTAACTAGGTGCAAGTTCTTGTTTTTGTCATCCATGGTTCTCATCAGGTTGAAGTCACCGCCGACAACAACCGGATGCACCCCCTAGTGATTTTATCGTGAAGTTCAGCCAAAAACCCAACAAATTTAGAGTGGTCTGCTAGGCCGTAGACCACTATAAGTTCCCATTGTGATTGGATGTTCCGTTGGGTTAGTTCTGCACTAACAAAGCATTGGCCAACAACTAATCTAGAGACCTCAAAAGTGTCCTTTCTGACCCCTAACAGAATTCCTCCTGAGTGCCCCTCCATAGTAAGAGGCCTACCTCACTACTCTGTATCGTTCGACCGTGTAACTTGGTTGTGTTGCTTTACGTATAAAGCGGGACGAAAGCTTGTTTTAAGATATTGGCTCTATCAATCGGGGATTTGGGATTCAACTAATAACAACTAGTGGATCCAATTCCATTCACAAGGTCTGACGAACTAATTCTTCTACTTGCAGCACATTACTGCTGCAGCCAAAGAAAGGCGCTTGTAATGGGGATAGAAGTAAGCTTTGACACTCCTGTTTTACACTTCCAGCCACACTCTTGTAGATATTGTCAATACATCCAGATTGTGATAGCTGACTGAAATTCTTCAGTATATATGGTTCCAAGTGGAGTGCTAAGGAGTCCAAAGACAAGATCAATGAAATCTTGTCCAGCTTCAGCATATAGCACTGAATCAGCCTTTGCATGAACAAGCCTTACCTTGATGGCTTTGAACTAGGGATCGTCCCCAAGTGCCAGGTTTACCAACATATTTTCAGGGAGCACACACATGTCTGTAGCGTTGGGCAGGATAGCAACATCAAAATAAACTCCAGTTAAGACTTGCTTTGTCAGAAGCGCTCTCCTAAGCAAATCAGTCATCTGCAAAAAAAGCAATTCAACTGTTACTATTAACTAGGCCGGGAGGGGGGGGGGGGGGTCTTCTATCGAAAAGAAAGTTCCGTCCCATATAGTGTTAAAAAACGTCTTACATTATGAGACGGAGGGAGTAGCTATTATTGATTAGCATAATTTACTAGTCGAAACAGGTAGGGAGAGAGAGAGGGGGAGAGAATCAGACGGACGTTGGCATAATTGAGCTGGAGCACCTTCTCCTGGATATTCTGCTTTTCCAGTATCCCATATTTTTCAATCAACGGAAACAGAATCCTTGTGGAAGCACGAGCAACTTGGAGACCATCAATTATGACAAACTTGGGGACAGTGGTGACAAAAACTCCATCCTCCTTACTATCACCAACAACAGAAGCAGGACCATTTTTGATTTTTTTTTTCGAAAAGGGGTGATTCCCCGGCCTCTGCATCAGATCGATGCATACGGCCTCTATTATTAAAAAAGTAAACAAGTTCTCAACAAGGTCTTATAGTGATGGAACAAAAGCAGCAGCTAGCTCACATAGAGCGTCAACTGCAAAGCAGAAACCACAAAAGCCACAACCGGCAGGCATAAAAACAGATAGGTAAACTAAATGCCTATCCTATTACATGATCGCCATCCAAACCGGTTGAAGATATCCCGCGCTACCGTCTCCCACCGGACAGATCCAGTAACCAAACGCTCCCTGGCCTCCGTCGGCGTGAGTAAGGACCACGTACGGATCAGTGCTGTAGCTCGGAATAACACCTGCAAAAAATGAGTATTTGTTGTTCTGTTAAAAACCAAATCATTTCTGCAATTCCAAATTGCCCATAATAACGCACATACTCCTACACGAATGTGTCTGGCTGTTTCGGACTCAATCCCAACAAGCCACGCCCCAAGTAAGGACCATTTTTGATAATTCTCCTCGTGAATGTCAGACACATGTGGTGGTTGACTCCGACACCATATTTACAAAATTTGTGCTAATTCTCTTCGACGAAAAAGGGTTTCCCCCCACTTTATATTAGACCATGTGAAAATCTATCTTACTCAATTTTACTACAAAGAGTGGTACTTTTTTCCAATATATTGAAAGATATGTAAAATATGATATGCAACAAATATTTATCTATTCCCTTTTTTGAATTCAAATTTAAGGTCATTTGACATTCATACCACAATACCATCTATACTTTGGTATCACTAGATATGTTCACGCAGGAGCCTCTTGTTACATTGATCTTTAAATCGGGGAGTATTTTATTGTTCCAACAAACTGCATAATCAGTCAAGCATCTATTGCAATCTGCAACACTTACAACGCCTCCGTCTTTGTCGCTGGTTTCCAGTTGATCTGTGAGATCATCCTTGAGGAACTTCTTGAACCAGCCAGCAGAGCGCTTGGGGTACCGCTCCAAACCATGGTTGTAGTCCACAAAGTGTAACCCAAACCGCACCGTGTACCCGCTCGTCCACTCGAAGTCGTCGAGCAGTGACCACGCGAAGTACCCCTTCACGTTTGCCCCATCCCTGCAACAGTTGATGTCTGATTTAGAGGCTTGTTGACAAATTTTGACTGTAAAATTAAGCTGCTAGCTCTGACCTGATCGCACTCAGCAGGGCATCAAGGTGGCTGTGGTGGTAATCTATCCTGGCATCGTCCTTGAGGGCTTCCCTGAGTGGTAGGCTCTTGTTGTTGGCTTCATCGATTCCTAAAATACTCAGAGAGACAAATAATTGTTTAGATAAGTTTAGATCTCATTGTTCCTATCTAGGGGAGGAAAATGCACTTGCCATTTTCAGTGATGTAGATGGTTGGATTGTGGTAATTATCCTTGATATAAAGTAGCAGATCACGGAAGCCTTGAGGGTAGACGTAGAGCCAAGGTGAAGCAGCCTACATGCAGGTCATTTACTCGATCCAGAAAAGAAAGTTGGGAGAAAACTCGAGGAAGAGTTGCTTTATAATATAAAGCGGGGCAAACCCTTTTTCTTAAAACTCGAGGAAGATTAGTCTGTGTATGCGGATAAGTTGCTAGTTACCTGAGGACCTATGGGAATACCATTTCGAACACCTGAAATAATTGGGTAATTTTTAGCATGCAATATTAACATATGTAATCTACGGAAAAGTCTCCATTATTCACTTAATATTTATTTTTAAAAGGGGATAATTTCTGTGATATTATTAGTCTAGCAGACGAAGAACGGAGACAGATTGACTATGGATTTAGCATGATCGACTCACCGGTACGAATAGCTTGAGCATCGGTAGAGTAGCTGTTCCTCATGCCTTTTGATGGAGGAAGGCTACCAACGTAGTTTGTAGTATAGTAGTTGAGTCCAATGAAGTCAAATGCACCCTTCACCAATTTAGATTGTATTTTGGTGAACTGCGGCAGACGGTTTCCGACCAATACTTTCATGCTCCGGGGGTAGTCTCCTCTGCAGAGCGGGTCCAAAAACCTACAGTGGTTTTATTCCTCGCATAAGATCAATCTGCATTCTCTTCTAGACTCATACAACAAATTATGCCAGCATGAAACATAAAGAATTTACCATCCAAGCATGAATTCCATAGAGCGTTTCGTCGCAACAATGCTTGATTTTGAACTGGATATGGGAATAACCCAGTTTGCGACCAAAGTTATTCCGATCTTGCCCTTCTGCATGCCCTGCATTTTTTTATGTACACCATATCAATCACGTTCATGGATGAATTGCAACTGCATGATATGATGAACAGCTGGATCAGTCACCTTATATTTCTGTTTATACAATCTCGCGGCTGCTGCATGAGCGAGTATCTGATGGTGTCCAACAGTGTACGGCTCCATCCCTGAATCCCCAGCGCTGCAGTTTGCCTTCTCCCACGGAGAACACCTACCTGGTGCAGATACGCCCTCTGCATAACCCCAAACGCAGAAGGACCATGGCTCATTCAATGTGATCCAATGCTTCACGCGATCTCCGAATTCTTTGAAGCAGACTTCAGCAAAGTCTCTATAGTCATTTCTGCACCATTGTGAGTTAGTTATTTTGAAAGTTGATATATATTGTGCATGTTTGCACATGATACTATCGTCATCATAAATGAAATAGTTTTACAAAGCGATAGCCACACCTTTTCAACCTTCAATAGCTAATGTGGAAAACCTACGTAGTATTAAGGTGCATTAGGAAGAAATGCTTCGTTTGACTTCTCATAAAAAAATATACAATATATTTTGTAATTGTTTTGTAACTTACTTATTCAAAAGTTACTTAGACAGAGTTGCGTTGTGCTCATCTCTAAAACGTCACGCGTGGGAGTTATGTTCTTATAAAATAAATAGTGGTTGACTTACATGATATTAGGGCTAAGAAATCCTCCATATTTATCTTCCAATCCCTGTGGAGTGTCCCAGTGAAAAAGTGTCACAAATGGCTGCACCCCTGCAGATATACAAAATATCTCAAATCTTAAGAATAATCTGATGAAATAAAGAAATGACCTAATTGTTCTGTGCAGTTTAATAGATTAGGTAATAAATCAAATTACATAATGATGGTTTGACAACATACCTTTGGACAACAGCTCATCGATCAACTTGTTGTAATACTTGATGCCTTCTCGGTTGACTCCACCTCGCAGAGTTCCATCTGTTATGCATTAAGACATTAAGATCGATGTGAACATTCTATAGACTAGAAAAATGCGAAGATGATGCAAAATAGATTATTCTACTTGGGACCAAAAATGAGAGTGGAGGTTTCCAGTCTGAAATATCATACCTGGAAGAATTCTTGTCCATGAGATGGAGAACCTGTATGCGTCCATTCCCATATCCTTCATAAGGCGCACATCTTCCTATGTTATTGGCAAATTAGGATCAGTACTATTGAATTCATACTCCAGCCAACTCATCCAAAAGTCTGAACTGATGAAGAGAGGCAGCAATATACTTCAACACCCCCTCATGCCTAGTCTTATTTAGCCCTTTGACGTCGGATTTATGCAGGCCACAAAATTCTTTTTCTAATACCACGTTGGCAGAGTTTTGAACTCAAGACCTCTTGTCTTGGATACCATATTGAATTCATGCTCCAGCCAACTCATCCAAAAGTCAGAACTGGCGGAGAGAGTTGGCTGGAGCATGAATTCAATATACTTCAACAACTACTGCTCCCTTCTTTCCAAGATAATTGAACTTCTATGTTTGTCCTAAGTCAAACTTCATTAAGATTGACCAAATCCATACAAGGATACATCAGCATCTACAACACCAAATTTGCTACGGTAGATGCATTATGAAATATAATTTCATATAATATAAATTCCATTATTGTATATCCTTCCAGATTTTTCTATAGATTTCGTCACTTTTTTTACTTAGGACAATATATTATTTTTTAAACGGAGGGAGTACCTAGTTTCTTTTTGTTGGATTAGAACTAAAATTCAAAGATTTTGTCACAATTTGATCTTGATCAACATCTTTGACCATATAATTTGTGAAACACCTTAAAGATCTGGTTAAAAAGAAAGACATATACACTATCGCTACCTTGTAAAGATGGTAGGAGTCCACTGCCACATCCCCATTGCTTCCGTCGGCAATTTTATCTGCCAAAGTTATTTACTCAGTAGGGTGTTATGAGAAAAAGGCTATTATGCTCATGTATATTCATTTTGTTGAAAGGAACATCATGATTTAACCTCAATTCTAAATTCAAATTACTTTGTTGGTAATCAGAACATCAATGGATATAAAGGCCTAGTTGTCCATATAAGTACAAATATTGGCTAAACGCAAACAAAAAAATACAAATATTGGCGTTGAAATTTTGTAAGATACTCAGTTGTACAGTCCTTGAGATAATATGACCGTAATCCTACTCCCTTTGTTAATATGCAGAATCACCAACACTTAACTTTGACTCTATTTTTCTTAAAATTGTGTTTGTAATTTTTTTATACTATCCGGATATTTTCGCAGTAAATCTCATTTTCTATTTTCACCTCGCTATTCTAAACAACTTTTTTACTAGTTGAAGTTGGAGAAGGTTAAATTTACGTTTTGTGTGAGTAGTATATATAGTATATCATTGCTACCATGTTTCTTATTCAAAGTTACCTAATACTTTGTTAAATCAGAATTGGTTTCCCAAGCGTTGGATTAGCTTTGAGGTGTGCGCGTGTAATTCTACCATCCGGTGGTTAAACACTATGAATGTTTCACTCGGTGGAAAAAGGTGATCTTCTATAGCTCTTGACCTCTCAAAAAAATCTTTGAAAATGTTCTTATTAAGAAGATATGTAGAAACAATTTGCTAATAAAAATGATATACACTGTGTATAGAATATGTATATACATGCCTGGGTGTTGGTGAGTGAAGTTGTCCCAGATGCTTGATCCCCTGCCCCCCTCCATTGCGCCACCCTCATACTGCAGCATGTGAATGTCCACCAAATTTTAAATTAGACGGTGCTAGAACCAAAATTTTCATAATGATAGATATCATTAATTAAGAGTGAAATATGCCATTAGTACATGACCTCAGACTGATTCCACGTTTTAGGCCAACAACTCGAAAAAGGTTAAATTTAGGTCATAAACTCATTTATTTTATCAAATAAGACCAAAACCTATTTAGGGCGGAAAAAGGCTACAGGGCTACCACATCAGCATTTCTTTAATCGCTCATAACAGACTAATATTTTTAGGGTTCTCTTTTGCAAAACAGCGCCAGCCTGATCCGATTAGCAGCCCACTTTGATTCAGTTGGAAAATCGTATCAAGGGAAAAAGAATGACATCCATTGTGGACTTGGAACCAACAACTTGAGGGCAAAGAAAGCAGCTTGCTGATCACTGGAACATCCAGTTTTTAGTGAATGAAACGTAGCGTACAGTATAATTAATATTACAACGTTTCTTTTAATGAGTCGTTGGCCTAAAGCATGCGATCAGTTTGAGTCTCGGCCGGTGAATGACTATCACGCAGCAGATTGTGCTGAATTAAGAAAGGAAACCATGGTCCATGCATGGATCAATGGAGGAAAAACGAGTGAAAACCTGGTAGGACGAGGAGGCCGTCCCAAAGATGAAGCCCTTGGGGAAGCTCCTCCGGCTTATCGGCTGCAGGCCAAAGGCGCCGTCGTCGGTGCTGAAAGCGACAACCAGAAGGAGAGATGGGAAGACAACCGCCAGCAATGCTCTTGCAGCCATATGGTGTGATGACAACCAGCAATGTTTCAGCGTCAAAGGCTTCCCTTGGCACCGCCTATATAGGCAACATGTTTCTGTATGCATATGTTGTAGAAAAATCAATCTGGACTTCTAATTTCTTCGTCTGAAATGACCGGGACCGAAGACACATGCCATGTGGTTTTTTTTTTTATGTATCTCTTGATTGGACGACACAGGCGTCTTGCCTGAAGGAAGATGTGCGCGCTGACTGATGTAGCACAAGGCTAGCTAACTTTTTTTTCTTTGAAGATACACGTGACTAGCTAAGGGCAACTTCAACACGGATCATCGAATCGTCTGTAAATGTATGGATCGGACATTTCGGACACTTTTAGTCATTCAACTATGGTTACCAAAATTGTCCAGACCAATCTCGACGTTTGAAATTCTGCAAACTGGTGCAGAACTATGTTGGGGGTCTCGACATCCGGCACATTGGACTTTGACAACACGGACCTACCCGGAACCCGCACATTCTCACAATCCTTCCTGTCCTCCCACACGAAACCCACCCCTCCCACCGCCACTGCCATGACGCCCCCCTCCCTTGCAACCCCCCATCCCATCGTCTATCGCCATGTTGGAGCCGTCGTAGGAGTTGGAGAGGATGTTCTTCATCATGCAGGAGCCCAGGGAGGTCGCCCGCAAGGTCGCCTCCATGCTACGCCATGGTTGGCGCGTCAGAAGGCAGTAGCTACGGTCAGGCCGTAGCTCCTCATTGAATGGCGAAGAAGGTGGCGAAAAAGCCGGTGCCGCCAGGTCAATCACAGCCTTGGCTTGCGGAGCTGAAGCAACCCTACTACTACATTGCCCAACACCTTGTATGCTCTGCATGCAGAAATCACTGGACACTTAGCGGCCTCCTTCTCCTCCGGCCATCGAACGCCGTTCACCATCGACTTCAACAACAACTACCTCTTCACGAAGCCGCGACGCTTGTCTGGTCGCGGATTCCTGTTGTGGAGCTCTCGCCCGCCGGTGCCAGCTCACTATTTGCCGGAATTACTCAACCAAGTGCGATGGCAGAAAACGACGAGATGATGATGAACATTATCCACGACGGTGACTACTATTAAGACGGACAAATGGATGATTCCAACCAGAACAAAAGCCGCAGCCGAACACTGAACAGGAGTACACCAAGCAGCCGGACTTTTAACCGGACGACCACTAGCTCCTGGTGCTGACCCAACGAAGAAGAGTAGGGGAAACACCTACTCGAACTAGGAGGATGAGTTGATTTGTGACCGTGAGCCATGGTTGGCTCCTAGTGTGGATCCGTCTCATGGCACAAAGCAAAATGACACGACATTTTGGCAAAGTATGCATGATTGGTTTTATGAGCAAAAGTGTTATGATCCCTACCACACGAAAGTGATCCGTAATCACAATCCGAAGTCTCTAGGCCGTTGATAATACTTCATTCAAAAGGCCATCAACAAGTTTATGGTGCGTACAAATAAGTGCAAAACTGGTGCAAACGACGCGACACTCAAAGAGTTCACAAGTTTTGTGACTTGTTGCACTATTTCTTGGTCATTTGATTGATTTGGTAGATTGCATGTGGCTAGCTACCACATCAGCCCACGCTCACGCGCGCATCCGATCTGATTGAAAACTGGGCTGATAGTTCCATCCAAAATCTCAATCTTGTAGTGAAACGTCTTGCTTTATGCTTTTCCTTGCATCCGTACAAAGCCTGAAGATCATATGTGTGAGGCTGATCCCTAAATGCAGAGTTTAATGTGCCAACCAAAGTCCATAGAGAAAGACAGATTGTACACTTATATGCTTCGTTACTTCCAATGTGGACGTGGACGTGCAGTGTAGTACTTGTGCTGCATACCAGCATGCAGGACAGCTTTCAAGCGGGCGCCGTATCGCTGATAATCAACGAATTTGGCATCTCATCTGTCAACATTAAAAAAAAATGATTATGTGCATCTTGCGGATGGCGAAATTTGTGTACGACATGGTATATTAAAAATTTGTGTACGACATGGTATATTAACTCACCTTCACTGTTGACTATCGTACACGTTTGGCACCGCGGCTATGTGCTATGTGTAGGCTGATCGAGACTTTGCTGAAGTTGCGCGATGTGTGTTGAGCAAGCACAATCGCGACTGATGGGTGTGGGTGCATCGGTCGTTTTAGTTGTACTAATGTACTGTTCGCGATAATGGGAATCGCATGCTACGAGAGAAAAAAGAGCCCGAAGGACGTCACGAGATCATGGTGAAATAAACGCATGCACGTACTGATCTGATCTTTAGGCCGCACATGTCCTATTCCTGCCAATGCCCAAAGAGTCATTTAATCCAAAGCTCCCAACTACTTCCAACTGTTAGCTTGAAGGCACAACAGGGATAGCTTCTCTTTTCCTTTGAAACTCTTGACTTAGTTAGATTGTACTCTGTTAAGAGTTTTATGACCAGGACACAGGTTCATTTTAACGTATCCCGCAAAAAAAAGTTCATTTTAACAATAACATCTTTTTAAATATGTCAGCATATTCTTAACGTATAACTTTTTCTAATACGAGATGCATATGTATTACAATTTTTTTTGTACATTCCAAAAGAAGTCTGTCGCTTGTAGAAAAAGTTCATACATTCTGGAAATATGTTCATCCCATGTTAAAAAAATGTGCATACTTTCCAAAAAAAAATGTTTGTCCCTTGTTAAAATGCAGTACATATTTTTTCGAATGGGAGTACATTATTTTAGAACTGTATGAACATTTGTATAGCCTTAAAAATATTTTGGTGTCAAGAATATCTTGAAGAAAACATACAAAAGAACATTTGGAAATTTGACTTGGGAATGTAAATGCAGTGTATCATAAATTGGATTATTGTTTTGAACAACTTATTTCCAAAAAAATTAATGCAAGTTAACACGGAGCTTTTCTTATTGTGGTAATTACTTGATTGATCTAGAGATCATTATAAAAAATATTGATGTACAGAATATTTTGTAAAAAAAATTTGATTATGATATTTGTCTAGGATTTTTTTGTCTAAAGTACACTTTTTGAGAAAAAAATACAGTTAGTGTTAAGTATTTTGAAGGAAACATGCAAGTGTACACTGGAAAAATTGACTTCCAAATATAAATGCAGTACATAATCAATTGGATTTGTTGTCCTAAACATTTTGTTGTTGTAAAGAATATTTTGAACATAGCATGGAGCTTCCTCTATAGGAGAAATTACTTTGATTGATCTAGAGTTATTTAAAAATGATGCATGTAGGTGTAAAGAATATTTTAAAGAAAAAAATCAGTGTCACTCTATCACTACAAATCATAACATGTACTCTGTAATAATAAAAGATGATCCATCCTTATCATCTACTACTCTGACATGCTCATCTAATAGCTTAATGATACAACCCTCCCTCCCTCTGCTGGTAAAGTACTTGTGAGTCCTAACTTAAGCATTGATGAGATAGGGGAAAAAGATTTGTGACACACTGGAGTGGGGGCACGCAAATTGTCAACCGCTAGTCTACGCTAAGATTTGGAAACTCGTTCATGCATATCATCTATTTTCCCGCATATAGCACTAACCGAATATTTTAATCTGAGCGTAAATGGAAAGCAATATACATGTTTCTATGGGACCAGTTTCGAAGGTACACATATTTCGATAAAGTGTCTGTACAACAACTTTTGTAGTGAAACCGTGCCGTTGTGGAAAAATCATTCACTGTCTCCTTCTTCCTGGTTGTCTGTTCTTCTAGTGCCTCTTCTTTCCCTAGAATTCTTCTGTTCGAGTAGCAATGATGTAGAGGAAAGGGACCAAAGCGATTCCTTTCTCAATGACTTAGAGACGTCAATGATAGTAAAAACAATAGCAGAGGTATATCAGAACCTTTTGCTGCTGAGGTTAGTTGTTCTTGTATGTTTGATCTGCATTGAAGATTCATGTTCGTTGAACGGTTGCTTATGCTTGCTATGCGTTCAATCTTATTTTTGTTGTTTGTACTTCTACTGGCTTGTTTTCTCCCAAGAACTCACATCTTCGACTTATTGAGTCTTTGTAGTAAAGAAAAAAAGTCAAATCTTAAGTCGCAAATAATAATGGAAGTACTTTGTTTATGAATGTAAAATGTGTTTGTCCGAAAAAACAAACTTACACAATTTGAACGACCATGTTAGTTACAGAAATACATAATTAATTAGTACATTAGTGTTGAGTTAAGTTACCGTGCTTGTATTGGCTTGTTCTCTTCTAAGAAGTCGCATGTTGGAACTATTGAATATTTGCAGTGAGAAACTTTGGATGTCAAATGTTATAACATTATAACGCAAATAGTAATTGATGGTAAGTTTACGTATGTAAAATGTGTTATAAGTTAGGAAACGGAAACTTGGACAATTTTAATGAGCATGTTAGTTATAGACACATTCACTTGATCACAAATTAGTGTTGACTTAACTTATAGGGAACGGAACTTAAGCTGGTATTATTATATTATAGACTTGACTTTTGTGACTTAATGGATACAACATTTTTTTATAGATATGGTGTATAAGCTTTCATAGACTTGCCTGGAACCTTTAGCTTGAGTGAAAGGGGAGGAAACCGGCTATTCGAACTAGCAGAAATAATTAATATTAGATTGTGAATTCAAATGTAGGCACTAGTTATGAAACTTATCCAGTTAAGTTAATTAGGGTGCCACATAGTAGTACGTGAATGTCTTTGTCAAGTTAGTTGGATGACTTAACAAAAATAAAATTTTATTTTTTACTGTTGTTACTTCAATCTATAATCGTAAGTTTTCTGATATAAACATGAAGCTAAAGAGCAGTATGTTGAATTAAACATTTTATTGTACTACATCTCGTATCATATTAGTTGTTAAAATTTTATAGTCTGGTAATTTAATTTTGAAGGTTCAAGTGTTGATAAACTTTGGTATCACTAGATACATTCTTGCACGAGCCTCCTGTTACATTGTTCTTTACACTGCAGAGTATTTTCTTGTTCCATCAAACTGCACAGTCAGGCAAGCATCTATTTCAATCTACAACACATACAATGCCTCCATTATTTGTAGCTGGCTTCCAGGTTATCTGTGAGATCATCCTTGAGAAAATTCTTGAACCAGCCAGCAGAGCGCTTGGGGTACCGCTTTAGACCATGGTTGTAGTCCACATAGTGTAACCCAAACCGCACTGTGTACCCGCTCTCCCACTCGAAGTTGTCGAGCAGCGACCACACGAAATACCCCTTCACGTTTGCCCCGTCCCTACAGAAAATCAGTTGATGTAAGATTTCGAGGCTTATTGATAGAGTTAGATTGTAAAATTAAGCTGCTACCACCGACTTGATCGCACTCAGCAGGGCAACAAGGTGCCTGTGGTGGTAGTCTATCCTGGCATCGTCCTTGAGGGATTCATTTAGTGGTAGGCTCTTGTTGTTGGCTTCATCGAATCCTAAAATACACAAAGAGAAAAATAATAATTCAGATAAGTTTTGATCTCATTGTTCCTATCTAGCGGAGGAAAATGCACTTGCCATTTTCAGTGATGTAGATGGTTGGATTGTGGTACTTCTCCTTGAGAAAAAGTAGCATATCATGGAGGCCTTGAGGGTAGACGTAAAGCCAAGGCGAAGCAGCCTACATGCAAGTCATTTACTCAACCCGGAAAAAGTTGGGAGAAAATTGAAGGACCGTTTATGTGGATAAGTTGCAAGTTACCTGAGGACCTATGGGGACACCATTTCGAATACCTGACATAATTGGACAATGTTAGCATGCAGTCCTAACATATGTAATCAGTGGCAGTGATTCTATTATTCACTCAATATTTATTTCTAAAAGGGAATAATTTCCTTGATATTATTAGGCTAGCAAATGAAGAACAAACACAGATTGATCGTTGATTGAGCATGATCGACTCACCCGTAAGATTAGCTTGAGCATCAGTAGAGTAACTGTTCCTCTGGCAATTAGATGGAAGAAGGCTATAAGCGTAGTTTGTACTGTAGTAGTTGATTCCAATGAAGTCAAATGCACCCTTCACCAATTTAGACTGTTGTCTGGTGAACTGTGGCAGACGGTTTCCGACCAATACTTTCATGCTCTGGGGGTAGTCTCCTCTGCTGAGTGGATCCAAAAACCTACAGGGGTTTTATTACTAGCATAAGATCAATTTGCATTCTCTTCTAAACACATAGGACGAAATTATGCCAGCGTGAAACGTAAAGAGTTTACCATCCAAGCATGAATTCTATAGCACGTTTCGTCGCAACAACACTAGATTTTGTACGGGATAAGGGAGTAACCCAATATGAGACCAAAGCTATTCCGATCTTGCCCTTTTGCACACCCTGCATTTTGTTGATGTACACCATATCAATCACGTTCATGGACGAATTGCAGCTGCATGATATGATAAGGGCTGGATCAGTCACCTTATATTTCTGTTTATACAATCTCACGGCTTCTGCATGAGCGAGTATCTGATGGTAGCCAACAATGTATGGCTCCCTCCCTGAATCCCCATCACTACAGTTTGCCTCCTCCCAGGGAGAACACCGACCAGGTGCAGCTACGCCACGTGCATAACCTGAAACGCTGAAGGACCAGGGCTCGTTCAATGTGATCCAATGCTTCACCCGATCTCCGAATTCTCTGAAGCATACTTCAGCAAAGTCTTTATAGTCATTTTTGCACCAGTGTCAGTTGGTTATTTTGAAAGTTAACGTATACATGTTTCCACATGATACTACCTTCATCAGAAATGAAATAGTTTTACAAAGCGCGTAGCCACACTTTTTCAATCTTCAACAACTAATGTATAAAACATACGGAGTACTAAGGTACATTAGGAGAAATGTTGCAGTTTTACTTCTCATAAAAAAATATACAATATATTTTGTAGTTGTTTTGCTTACTTATTTAAAGTTACTCAAATAGAGTTGCATTGTGCTCAGGTCTAAAACGTCACTCTAGGGAGTTATGCTCTTAGAAAATAAATAATGGTTGACTTTACATGATATTAGGGCTAAGAAATCCTCCATATTTATCTTCCAATCCTTGTGGAGAGTCCCAGTGAAAAAGGGTCACAAATGGTTGCACCCCTGCAGATATAGAAAAGATTGCAAATCTTAAGAGTAATCTGATAAAATAAAGAAAGGACCCGATGTTCCATGCGGTTTAATCGATTACGTAATAAATCTAATTAAATATTTATGGTTCGACATCAGACCTTTTGACAACAGCTCATCGATCAAGTTGTTGTAATACTTAATACCTTCTCGGTTGACTCCACCTCTCAGAGTTCCATCTGTTATGCATTAAACATTAATTAAGATCTATTGAACATTCTATATCGACTAGGAAATGGGCAGGTGATGCAAAATAGAGTATCCTACTAGGGAGAAAAATGAGAGTTGAGGTATCCAGTTTGAAATATCATACCTGGAAGAATTCTCGTCCATGAGATGGAGAACCTGTATGCGTCCATTCCCATATCCTTCATGAGGCGCACATCTTCCTGCATTTTTTGGCAAATTAGGAACGGTACAACTCCCTTTGTTTGAAGATAATTGAAACTCTATGTTTGTCCTAAGTCAAACTTCATTAAGATTGACCAAATCTATACAAGGATACATCAACATCTACAACACCAAAATTTCTTCATTAGATGCATTATGAAATATATTTTCATATAGTGGATATTTCATACTGTGGATCCTTGCAGACTTTCCTATAGATTTGGTCGAACTTTAAAAATATTTACTTAGGACAATGTATTATTTTTTAAACAAAGGGAATACCTAGTTTCTTTTTGTAGGATTGGAACTGAAATTCAAAGATCTTGTCACAATGTGATCTTGATCAGCAACTTTGACCATATAATTTGTAAAAGAACTTATAGATCTAGTTGAAAATCAAGACATATAAGTTATCCCTACCTTGTAAAGATGGTAGGAGTCCACTGCCACATCCCCATTGCTCTCGTCGGTGATTTTATCTGCAAAAATGTATTTACTCAGGAGAGCTTTATTGAAATAGGGCTATTCTGCTCATTTGTATTCATTTTGTCGAAAGTAACATCATGATTTAAGCTAAATTTTAAATTCAAGTTACTTTGTTGGCGATCACACCATTGGTGGATGGAATGGCCTAGTTGTCCATATAACTACAAATATTTGATAATCACAAAAAAAATTGCATCGGAAGTCGTAAGATACTCAGACGTACGTCCATGTAGACAATATTGCCATAATACTACTCCTTTTGTTAATATGCACAGTCTCTAACTCCTAACTTTGACTCTATTTTTCTTACAATTGTGTTTGTAAATAATAATCTGGTACTATGCAAATATTTTCGCAAATAAATCACATGTTTCTGTTTTTCACCTCACTATTCTAAACAACTTTTTGTACTAGTCGAAGTTGGAGAAGTTTAATTTTATGCTTTGCACGTGTGAGTAGTATATAATATATCATTACTACCATGTTTCTTATTCTAAGTTGCCTAACAATGTGTTAAATAACAATTGATTTCCCAAGGATTGGATTAACTTTGAGGTGTGCGCGTGTGATTTTTCCATCCAGTGGTTAAACACTATGAATGCTTCAAGCGGTTAAATAAAAAGGTGATTTCTTGACCTCTCAAAAAATATTTGATAATGTTCTTATTAACAAGATATGTACAACATTTTTTATAACAAAAAAGATAGATACACTGCATGTAAAAGATGCATATACTCTACATGCCTGGGTGCCGGTGAGTGAAGTTGTCCCAGATGCTTGATCCCCTGCCCCCCTCCATTGCACCACCCTCATACTGCAGCATGTGAATATCCAGCATATTTGTAATAAGACGATGCTAGAACCAAACAAACATAAAGTAGATATCACTAATTAAGAGTGAAATACTTTATGGATCCATGAATTCAAACTGATTGCATGCTTTAAGCCAACATCTCGAAAAGTGATCAGATTTAGTTTATAAACTCGTTTATTTGATCAAATAGGACCAACACTGATTCGAGGCGGAAAAAACGGCCATGTGGCTACCACATCAGCATTCCTTTAATCGTTCAAGAGCGGACTAATATTTACAAGGGACTTTTTGCAAAACAGCGCCAGTCTGATCCGATTAGCAAACCGCTTCGATTCTGTTGAAAATCCGTATTGAGGGAAATAAAATAAAATGCCATGCAGGCTTGCTGACCACTAGAACAGCAAGTTGTTTGTGTATGAAATGCAGGGTACAGTATATATTGCAACATTTCTTTTTACGAGTTGTTTGTCTAAAGCATTTAATCAGTTTGAGTCCAGCCGATGAACGACTTGGCATCAGCTTGTTATGCTACAGCTTTCATACTGGTAAACAGATTGTGCTGAACAAAGGCAATGAAGAAAAAAACGAGTGGAAACCTGGTACGACGAGGAGGCCGTCCCAAAGACGAAGCCCATGGGGAAGCTCCTCCGGCTTATCGGCTGCAGGCCATAGGCGTCGTCGGCACTGGAAGCGACAACCAGAAGGAGAAGTGGGAGGAAAACCGCCTGCAAAGCTCTTGCAGCCATATGGTGTGATGACACCGGCTATGTTCCAGCGTCAAAGGCTTACCTTGGCACCACCTATATAGGCATGTGTCTGTATTGTATATGTAGTAGATAGAAAAACAATCTGGACTTCTAATATATTCTTCTGAAATTATGTGTTGATTGGATCGCAGTAACAGGGACGGCACAGCCGTCTTGCCTGAAGGAAAATGCGCGTGCTGAGGATAGCTAACTTTTTTTTAGATACACGTGGCTAGCTAAGGGCGACTCCCAAGGCGAATCATTAATAACCGCCTACAACTGTCTTTACCGTATTGTCCTGACACTTTTAGCATTCAACAATGGTTATCAAAATTGTTAGGCTGGTTGTAATGGGGAGTATCATATACTAGTATCATGCATATACTAGTATATGATACTACCTCTCTAATGCATAGTACCATATATTAGTATCATGTAGTACTCTATTTATTGCCATGCATGACACAAGGTAGCTTAGTATTTAATATGATACGGTATCATGATATGATACTACACCCTCTCTTTCTTCATTTAATGCTATGACACCTCATCAAAATTGCTTAGTTGGCATGTATGATACTACCTATGATACTATACGACCAGCCTTAGGCCCGGTCATGGCGCCCGAAATTCCACGAACCGGCACCAAATTAAGGGGAGGTTTGAGAGAGTATGGAAGTCCCCACATCGGTTTCGACAACGTGGACCCATCCAAAACTGAGCCAAAGCTCGCGCATTCTCACAATCCTTCTAATCCCCCCGCGTGAAAGCCCGATCTAGTTCTCTGCTGTCCATCGCGAGATGGAGCCACCAGAGGAGCCAAAGATGATGTCCGTACGTCTTCCTGAAGGACCCAGAGGAGGTTGCCCACAAGGCCACGCCCGCGCTACGCCAAGGTCGATGCGTCAAGGCGAAGGAGAAGGCAGTGGCGGCAGGTCAGGCCGTAGCTCCTCAAGAATCACTAGGAAAGTTGGAAAGTCTCTTGCGAGCTTTCTTCTGGCAGGGCAAGAACGAGGTTAAGGGTGGTCAATGCCTAGTGGTCTGGGATACGATCACGCTACCCCGCGCTAACAGTGGTCTGGGTATACGACAGCTACAAGCTCATAACCAGGCTATGATGTGCAAGTTTGTCTCCGAAGTCCTACAAACCTCTGATATACCATGCTACAAATGGTTCGCCTCACATTACTGTAGGGCTGTTATTCCTCAGGGGGCCAACAGCAGAGACACGACCATATGGAAAGGCTTCAAGGATCTCATTCCTATGATCGTGAACTCCTCTAGGTGTGAGCTGGGATCTGGAGCTTTGGCCTCCTTTTGGAAGGATCAGTGGGTTAAGGAGGGCCGTATATTTCTGATGTTCGCAACGCTGTATTCCTTAGCGACATATCCAACCTGCTCGGTGCACTATCAACATTCTAATTGATCGTGGGTTGTACAGCTCCACCCCAACCTTTCCCAAACTGCTACGGGCGAGTTGACGGCCCTGAACCAGCTCCTGTCAGATGTAACTCCAAGCTTTTTGCACGAAGACAAGCGTGTTTCCTCTGTGGGCTCTAGTCAGCTTAATACCAGCTATTTTTACAGGCTGCTCACCTTTCGAGGGGTAACGACAGGCCTTGACGACTGGATTTGGGACTCTTTGGCCCCCCTTAAGCATAGGATCTTTCTTTCGCTTGCCTTTCGAGGACGTCTCAACACCAGGGTTAACATGGTGAAAAAGGGTTGGTCTGTAATCGCTCCGTTTGCACATTGTGATGCTTGCCCTGCTGTTGAGTCCATCGACCACCTGCTGCTACGATGCGCTACAGCCTCTGCTATGTGGAGCAAGTTGCGGCTGAACTTTTTGGCATGCTCATCTCCTGACATTTTGACGTTTGTGGAGCAAGCAGGTCATCAACTCAGTTTCAAACGCAAATGGAATGTTGCTTTCGCGGCTTGTGCCATTTCCCTTTGGCATGCAAGGAACGACAGCGTCTTCAATTCCAAAGTTTGGACGGCGGCATATCTTTGTTTCTCTGCAGCGGATCTGCTTCATCTCTGGAGTCACAGAGCTCAAAGACTATGTGATAGGGATGATTTGCAGGTTTGGAGCCAAAAAATAACTGGCTAGTCTTTTTGTACACATGATGTAACACCTCCCTTCTCTCCCCCTCTTCTCCTTCTCCTCTCATCTCTGGGTACGCTTGTTCCTTGCACCTGGGTGCACTGGACAAGCCTTGTGTTGTAACTGTACTTTTCATCAGGCCCTGGCCTGTTTTGAAATATAAGGTCGGCAGCCAGCCACCTTCTTTGTTTAAAAAAAAGGCGAAGGCGGCGGTAGAGAAGGCAATGCAGCCCGGTCAATCACAGCCCTGTCCATATATGGAGCTCTTGTCCGCCGTTGTCTGGTCACTATTTTCCAGAAGACTCAACCATGCACAGCGGCGGCAAACGACAAGGCGATGATGAACATCATCCTCGACGAAGATGGCTATGAAGACAAGCAAGTCTATGACTTCCAACCGGAACAAGAGCCACAGCCAGACACCCAACAAGCGTACACCAAGGGGTCGGAGTTTAAGCCGGATGACCACTGGCCGCTGGGTGCCGACCCAAAGAAGAAGAGTAGGGGAACGACATACTTGAACAAGAAGGACGAGTTCATCTGTGAGGCATGGTTGACCCTAGTGCGGAAACGTTTCATGGCATGGAGCAAAAGGGCATGACATTTTGGCAAAGTATGTATGGTTAGTTTAATGAGTAAAAGTATTACGATCTCTACCGCATCAGAGTGAACCATAGTCGCAATCCAAATTCGTTACGCCATCGATGTAACATTATTCAAATGGCCATCAACACGCACAAACAAGTACTCCCTCCGTCCGAAAATACTTGTCATCAAAATGGATGAAAATGAGTGTATGTAGAACTAAAATACATCTAGATACATCCATTTCAATGACAAGTATTTCTGGACGAAGGGAGTACAAAACAAGTGGCCAAATGGCACAACACTCGAAGAGCCCATAAGTTTTGTGACTTGGTACTCTATGGATTGATCATTTGATCGATTACTACTCCCTCCGTTCCTAAATATAAGTCTTTTAAGAGATTTCAATAAAGGACTACATACGGAGCAAAATAAGTGAATCTATATTGTAAAATATGTCTATATACATCCGTATGTAGTCTCTCAGTGAAATCTCTAGGAAGACTTATATTTGAAAATGCAGGGAGTAGATTGCATGCCGCTAGCTAATTGCATCAGCCCACGCTAACGCGCGCATCCGATCTGATTAAAAACTAGAAAGACCAATTGTACACTTATGCTCGTAAACGTGCTGTCTGCTTCTGCTGCATAGTACTCTCTTCGTCTGAAAATAGTTGTCATCAAAATGGATAGAAAAGAATGTATCTAAAACTAATATATATCTAGATACATTCCCTTTTATTCATTTTGATGACAACTATTTCCGGACGGAGGGAGTACCAGCGATTCAGAGTTTTGTATACCTTGTGCTGAACTCGAAAAGGTGCCCCAACACCAGCACGATAACTTTCAAGCGGGCGCCGTCTGCAGATTACGAGCATAGCTGGTAATCAATGAATTTGGCAGCTCTTTTGTCAACATTCAAGAAAATAATTAGGAGCATCGCATGGATGGAAAATTTTGTGTACCACACGGTCTATTAACTCACTTTCACTGTTGACTATCGTACAGTTCGGCACGCTGCTATGTGTTACAGTATATGTGTAGGCCAATCGAGACTTTGCTGAAGTTGCGTTCTGTGTTGAGCTGGAACAATCGCGACTGACGGGTGTGGGTGCATCTGTCGTTGCAGTTGTACTAATGTACTGTACGCGATAATGGGAACCGCATGCCACAAGGGAAAATAAGCCGAAAGACGTCACGAGATCATCATTGTGAAATAAACGCATGCACGTACTGGTTTGATGAGTCACAAATCTTCCAACTACCAACTTTCAACTGCTAGCTTGAAGGTACAAGTACAACAGGGAAAGATTATTTTTGCTTTGAAACTTGTAACTTAGTCAGACTGTCAGATTTTATGATTAACACACAGGTTCATTTTAACATGCGCAGTAAAAAAGGTTCATTTTGATCTATTCATCAACTGACAAGGTAGTACGTATAAAGGACATCAGAAGTAAAAATATACATCCAGGTGTATAGACCATGTACTTACGACTACAAGCACTGGAGCGAGCCAAAGATGCTGGAATTTAGTCTATTTTGGGCAGCCCAATAACTATTTCAGAAATTCCTAATAAATCCTAGAGGCCCACTTAGCCCATTTGTGCAAGGCAAGGGATACTATTAAAGTTTAGTCCCACATTGCTAGTTTAGTGGGAGTTGGACCTCCTTATAAGGGAGGTTCTTTTCCCACTTGTACGAGCATGAAAACAAGAGGGATATCCACGCGCGCTCCTCCTCCGCCGCCCGCCGCGCCGCGCCGCGCCGCGCCGCGCCGCGGGTTGCGGGAATGAGCCGAGCCGAATGCGAACCGTGCAACCCTTCGGCTGCTGGTTGTTTGCTTCGCCTTCGTCTCTTGCTCTGCGCGACTACTGGCTTCTTCATCACGGACTCCGAGGACTACTTCCCCGACGTCGACTGAGGATGTCGACCCCAAGTCCAGTGCTTCTGTTGTTTCTGTCCCGTATGTGTTTTTCTTCTTTCTGTCAGATGTCCTGCCACAGTTTCTCGTACTAGTACTTTCCCTACATGTGTTAGGTTCTACTCCATATATGCAACATGATCTAGTGTTTGTCCTAAATGTGTTCAGTTCAAGTTCATATATGCAGATGCTATTTACTTTTTCTCCGTCAGGTTGCATGACTTGCTTTATCGCGGCTATATTAGTCATGCTTTATCTAATATTTCTGTTAATAAAATCATTTGGTAAATTGCTCATATTTCCAACAATCCAAAAACCTTATTATAGGCAATTTACCCTAAGTGGTTTTGCTGCTTCCATGAGACCTCATATGTTTGAGGGTACCCACTATAAGAGGTGGCGCATGAGAGCAGTCTTATGATATCAAACCATGAGTTGCTACGTCGCCACTCTTGGCAAACCTGAAGGAGAGCTTGATGCTCAACAGACACAAGCTTTTCAGAAAATGGATACTCTGTTTAAGGCTGCTCTCTTGAGTGTTCTTGGTGAGAACATAGTTGATGCTTATGCGTCAATTGATAATGGAAAAGATATGTGGGATGCACTCGAGGCCAAGTTTGGGGTCTCGGATGCTGGCACTGAGTTGTACATCATGGAGCAATTCTATGATTACAGGATGGCTGAAGAGCGCTCCGTGGTTGAGCAAGCTCATGAGATACAGTCATTTGCTAGAGAACTTGAGCACTTCAGTTGTATGCTACCGGACAAGTTTGTTGCTGGAGGTATCATTACTAAGCTTCCTCCTTCGTGGAGGAGCTTTGCTACCTTGCTGAAGCATAAGAGGCAGGAGTTTTCCGTCCCGGATCTCATTGGCACTCTTGATGTGGAAGAAAAGGCGAGAGCAAAGGACACACGTGCTCGAGGTATTGAGGGAGGATCTAGTACCAATCTGGTACAGAAGAAGAACTTCCAGTCCCACAAGTTCAAGAACAAGGGCAAGTTTGATGGTAAAGCAAAGTTTGATGGGAAGAACAAGGCTGTGCAACACACAAACTTCAAGAAGAAGAATGACAAGAATAAAGGTGTTTGTCATGTGTGTGGGGATCCTGATCATTGGGCTCCTAATTGCCCTATTCGCTATGACAAGCGTCATCCTGGGAAAGGCGGCAAGACCGCTAATGTTGCCATTGGAGACACTGACATGAAGGATGCTGGGTATGGTATATTTCCCACTATTCTTTCAGTATGTCATTCTCCTGATTGGTTGATTGACACGGGTGCTAATGTGCATGTATGCAGTGATATTTCCATGCTTTCGTCTTATCAGACCGCATGGACTTCAACCGTGCTGATGGGCAACGGTTCAAGTGCTTCTGTTCGTGGTGTTAGCACGGTCGATCTGAAGTTTACTTCGGGGAAAATCGTGCGGCTGAAGAACGTGCATTATGTCCCCTCCGTCAATAAAAATCTTGAACTCTTCTGTGTAGAGATGGCTACAAGCTTGTCTTTGAGTCAAATAAATTTGTAATATCCAAGTATGGAACCTTTGTTGGTAAAGGCTATGTGTCAGGAGGTCTGTTTCGTTTATCCTTATCATACGTTTGCAATAAAGTTGTTAATCATATTTGCAACAATAGTGAATCCAATGTGTGGCATTCACGTCTTTGTCATGTTAACTTTGGTTGCATGTCGCGACTAGCGAAGTTGAACTTAATCCCTAGTTTCACCACTGTCAAGGGATCTAAGTGTCAAGTGTGTGTGCAAGCTAAGCAACCTCGTAAGTCTCACACGACTGCGGAAATGAGAAATCTTGCACCACTAGAGCTCATACAATTAGATCTATGTGAAATGAATGGTGTGTTGACAAAAGGTGGAAAGAAATATTTCATGACGTTAATTGATGACTCCACTAGATACTGCTGTGTGTATCTTCTGAAATCTAAGGATGAGGCTTTGAACTTTTTCAAGATCTATAAAGCTGAAGTGGAAAACCAATTTGATCAGAAAATCAAGAGGCTTAGTTCCAACCGTGGTGGAGAGTATTTTTCCAATGAATTTGATGATTTTTGTGCGGAACATGGTATAATCCATGAGAGGACACCTCCCTATTCACCTCAGTCAAATGGGGTGGCCAAAAGAAAGAACCGTACTCTAACATATTTGGTTAACGCCATGTTAGACACTTCGGGTCTCTTCAAGGCATGGTGGGGGGAGGCGATATTGACTGCATGTCATGTCCTAAACCGAGTTCCCACAAAGAACAAAGAGATAACTCCATTCGAGGAATGGGAGAAGAAAAGGTTAAAACTCTCTTATCTACGAACATGGGTTTTTTTAGCGAAAGTCAATGTTCCAATTCTAAGCGGAAGCTTGGACCAAAGACTGTGGATTGTGTTTTCCTGGGATATGCTTTTCATAGCATTGGCTATAGATTCTTGGTTCTCAAATCTGAGGTACCTGACATACATGTCGGTACGATCATGGAGTCGAATGATGCGACTTTCTTTGAAGATATCTTTTCCATGAAGGATATGGCTAACTCATCTAATCAGGAAATGCCTAGTTCATCGAATCAGGAACCGGTTACAATTACCGAACCTGCCATTTCGATGGAACACTTTGAAAGTCCTGTGGAGGAGAACAATGAAGTTCCTACTAGGAGCAAGAGACAGAGGACTGCAAAGTCCCTTGGTGATGATTTTCTTGTGTATCTCATAGATGACACTCCCAGTTCTATTTCAGAGTCCTATGCATCTGAAGATGCTGACTACTGGAAGGAAGAAGTTCGTAGCGAGATGGATTCCATCTTGGCGAATGAAACCTGGGAGATAACTGATCGTCCTTATGGGTGCAAACCTATAGGATGCAAATGGGTATTCAAGAAGAAGTTTAGGCCTGATAGTACTATTGAAAAGTACAAGGCTCGGCTCGTGGCTAAGGGTTATACCCAAAAGGAAGGTGAAGGCTTCTTTGATACTTACTCACCTGTGGCTCGACTGACCACTATTCGAGTTCTACTTTCACTAGCTGCCTCGCATGGTCTTCTCGTTCATCAAATGGATGTTAAGACTGCTTTCCTAAATGGAGAGTTGGAGGAGGAAATGTATATGGAACAACCAGATGAGTTTGTACTAGATGGTCAGGAAGGGAAAGTGTGCAAATTGCTAAAGTCTTTGTACGGACTTAAGCAAGCACCCAAACAGTGGCATGAGAAATTTGAAAAAACTTTAACAGCTGCAGGCTTTGTTGTGAACGAAGCTGACAAATGTGTGTACTATCGCCATGGTGGGGGCGAGGGAGTTATCATGTGCTTGTATGTTGATGACATACTGATTTTTGGAATAAATCTGAATGTTATTAAGGAGGTCAAGGATTTCCTATCTCGTTGTTTTGAGATGAAGGATTTAGGAGTGGCTGATGTCATTCTGAACATCAAGTTGTTGAGAGACGATGATGGTGAGATTACATTGCTTCAATCTCACTATGTGGAAAAGATCTTGAGTCGCTTTGGCTATAGTGACTGCAAGCCCTTTCCAACACCATACGATGCGAGTGTGTTATTTCGAAAGAATCGAAGAATTGTTAGAGATCAATTGAAATATTCTCAAATTATTGGCTCGCTTATGTACTTAGCAAGTGCTACAAGACCTGACATCTCTTTTGCTGTTAGCAAACTGAGTCGGTTTGTCTCAAAACCAGGAGATGTGCATTGGAAAGCTCTAGAGAGAATTTTGCGTTATTTGAAAGGCACTAAAAATTATGGAATTCACTACACCGGGCATCCAAAGGTGCTTGAAGGGTATAGTGACTCAAACTGGATCTCAGATGCTGATGAGATAAAGGCCACGAGCGGTTATGTATTCACTCATGGAGGTGGCGCTGTTTCTTGGAAGTCTTGCAAGCAGACCATCTTAACGAGGTCAACAATGGAAGCAGAACTCACAGCACTAGATACAGCTACGATTGAAGCAGATTGGCTTCGCCGACTCTTGAATGACTTGCCGGTTGTTGAGAAACCTGTACCAGGTGTCCTTATGAACTGTGCCAATCAAACTGTGGTCACGAAAGTGAGAAGCTCAAAGGATAACATGAAGTCATCAAGACACGTTCAGAGAAGGTTAAAGTCTGTCAGGAAAATGAAAAACTCCGGAGTTATTGCGTTGGATTATATCCAAACGTCTAAAAATCTGGAAGATCCTTTTACTAAGGGTCTATCACGTAATGTGATAGATAATGCATCGAGGGAGATGGGTATGAGACCCACAATATGAGTTGTTCACAGTGGTAACCTATTCTTTGTGATCGGAGATCCCGTGAATTAGATGTGAAGACAAGCTGTTGGTCAACTGAGAGGAGAGTATCCCTACTATTCACAATACCACTCCATGAAGATGCAATACTCTCCTAATCTATATGGCAGGTTGATGTATATCTTAATGTGTTCTAAGTGGCTTATTTAAGCAGAGATGTTATCCTGCAGAACATCTTTTGAAGAACACACCTATATGAGTCTGATAAAGCAAGTCATGCAGATTAGGAGAAAAAGTCACGGGATCATGCAACCTGACAGAGAAAAAGTAAATAGCATCTGCATATATGAACTTGAACTAAACACATTTAGGACAGACACTAGATCATGTTGCATATATGGAGTAGAACCTAACACATGTAGGGCAAGAACTAGTACGAGAAACTGTGGCAGGACATCTGACAGAAAGAAGAATAACACATACGGGACAACAACAGCAGAAGCACTGGACTTGGGGTCGACATCCTCTCCAGCCATGTCGTTGCTGAGGTAGTCGACGTCGGGGAAGAAGTGGTCGTCGGGGAAGTAGTCGTCGGAGTCTGTGATCAAAAAGCCAGTAGTCGCACAGAGCGCTCCCCAAAAACCTTATCACCCTTCTCCCGTATAGGACTCAAAAGGTGCGGTCTCGGAGGCCTACTGTCCCGACGTGTGGTGCACGCCACAAGCCGGGATGAGGAAGACAACAGCAGCTCAGAGATGGAACCGATGGCGAGGGAAGGAGTAGTTCTGGTGCGTCTCTCTGGGAGGAGCGACCTCCCTTTTATAGGCACAAGAGAAGGAGGCGCGGGAGGCGAAACGAAGGCGAAGCAAAGCAAAAATCTTTTCAGCTTCCGTGTGACCTTTCGTATACCCTTAGTGCATGGCAAAAATTTAGATATCGGCTCGGCTCATTCCCGCAACCCGCGGCGCGGCCCGTCGTGACGAGGCGTGGCGTGGCGGGCGGCGGAGGAGGAGCCCACATGGATATCCCTCTTGTTCTCATGCTCGTACAAGTGGGGAAAGAACCTCCCTTATAAGGAGGTCCAACTCCCACTAAACTAGCAATGTGGGACTAAACTTTATTAGTATCCCATGCCTTGCACAAATGGGCTAAGTGGGCCTCTAGGATTTATTAGGAATTTCTGAAATAGTTATTGGGCTGCCCAAAATAGACTAAATTCCAGCAATCCCCCACCAGATCCCAGAGACACACAGAAATTTGCTTTTGGTTCCAAAACACTGTTATATATACTGGTACTGCAGTGGAGACTGGTAAGTTGAACTTCCACCTAGAGCTCTATGCTACACTAGTAAGCAACTTGAACAGTGGACTGGGCCTTGAACTGCAAGTTTTCTGCGAATCTAGTTTCACTTAAAGCCTTGACCGATACGTGGCTACCGTGGGTCTTCCCCGCGGGTGGAGCTTATGCGTCATACTCCGTGACCTTTCATGAGTTTACTAGAGAGAACCCTACTTTCATAGACTGCGACGTTTGACAATCAGACTCATATAGGTGTGTTCTTCAAAAGATGTTCCGCAGGATAACATCTATGCTTAAATAAGCCACTTAGAACACATTAAGATATACATCAACCTGCCATGCAGATTAGGAGAGTATTGCATCTTCATGGAGGGGCTTTATCTAATATTTCTGTTAATAAAATCATTTGGTAAATTGCTCATATTTCCAACAGAAGGCACGCCGCCGTCTTCGCCCCTCCCTCATTAGAGCTGGGCAAACCTTGTTGTAGTAGACAGTCGGGTAGTCATCATGCTAAGGCCACATAGGACGAGCGCACCAGAACAGCAACCGCTGCTGATGAAGATAAGCATAGAACGGAAGGATCCAACCTGTAGACAAACGAACACAAACGAATGAGGACATGATCCACCTGGATCCACCGAAGACAAATGCCGACTGAATCCCGTGAGATCCGTCAGACATAAACCTCCACGCGCCCTCCAATGATGCTAGAAACACCACCAGGATGGAGACTAGGCAGGAAGAACCTTATTTCATCTTCAGAGAACCACCGCCGACTCGCCTCTCTGAGCAGGACACAAACCGTATCAAAAATCAAATAAGCATGAAAAACGGAGCCCTCCCATCAGCAAAGACCGGGATCCACCATGCCTCCATGGCCCTAAGACCACAGGAGACACAAGAGACCCTAGCTAAAGGGAAAGAAAACGAGGTAAGAGACGGACGTATCCCTAACATGAACATGTTTTTAAATACATCAACATCTTCTTGCCATAGGAACAGTTTTACATACGAGTTGCATATGTATTTAAAAAAACTGTTTACACATTCCAAAAAATATTTGTCTTTTGTAAGAAAATGTTCATATATTATGGAAAAATGTTTATCCCATGTTAAAAAATTGTTCGTCGATGGTTAAATGCAGTATATAAGTTGTTGGAATATATGTACATTATTTTAGAATGGTATAAACATTTGCATTTGGTGTCAAGAATAACTAGACAAGAGAACATTTGGCAATTGGACTTGGGAATGTAAATGCAGTGGACTCGGGGGCGACCTAGGGTTCCCTCGCGCCGCCACCTCCCCCTTCCCCTCCTCCTCGCCACTGCCGGAGGCGGTCGCCGGGACCCCCACGCGGCTGCCTGTGAGGGCGGCGGCGAGGCCTCTGGCCGCTCCCTTTCGGTGGTGAGGGCCCGAATCTGAGGCGGCGGCCTCGCTAGTGCGGACGGCGCTCCTCTGGCGGCGGGTATGGCCCGTCAGTGAGGTAGGCCGGGTCCCCTCGGCTGCGCGGGCAACGAGGTCCCGGTGGGCGCTGGTCGTGGCGCGGGGAGGCCCCGGGCTCCCCTCGCCAGATCTGAAGCATTCTGGTCCGCTCGTGATGCATGACCTCCGGCCGGCCTGGATCTCCGACGTGTACGCGCCTGTTGATGTTGTGGATGGTTCGGAGGTGGCGGCAGGTTGCTTGGCCGGGGGAAACCCTAGGCTGTCGGTGGCGGTCAGGGCGTCGATGGCGTCCCGGACGCCATTCCCTCCTTGGTGGCGGCGCCGAGGCTCAACTTTCCCTGCCTCCCCCCTTCCCCTGCGCCCGGGTGAAAACCCTAGCCCCGGTGGCGAAGCGGCGGTGGCGCCACAGCGTTGTCACCTTCTTGAAGGCGCCGACTTGGGCATGGGGATGCTGGGCGTGCATGGCGAGCTTGTCTGGTTCCTGGTGGCGGCCCGTCTGATCTAATGTGTCGCAGCTCCGGGCAGGTGATTCTGTCTCGTGGCTGCGGTGCTCCTCTTCCGGCCATGTCTCCGATGGGGACCTCTCCCTTCCTCACCTTGTACCTGTCGTGGTGGAGCTGTACTTCATCTCACTCATTGATGGCGGCGGAGATCGGCGGCATGGCGTTGTGGATGCTCGGTGTCCGATGCGCGGAGATGGACTCGCGCAGGAGGAGGTAGCTGTCTGGCGTCATGGTGACGTCGATGGCAGAGTGGCCAGACAAGGTAGAAGCCTCAATATAATCTGAAAACGGACCTGTGGAAGATGGCTGCGACGACACACGAGTGCCTCTGACTGGATTGTGCCCCAGACCCGGTATGTGGCTCGGCGGAGGCTTCCGGCTTTTGATGTTTGGTTTAGGTGAGTGGTTTGGGTAGTGGCCCAGCTAGCATCCCTTCATCATATGGATAGGAGTAGCGGCATATGTTGCCAAGATGGTGGATTCAGGTATATTGTTTGTAATACCTTGTAAGGTCCTCGAGAATAATCAATAAAGTGGCCGTATGCATCTGCCAGATGCAGAGGCCGGGGGTTATCCTCCTTTTCTAAAAAAATGCAGTGCATAATAAATTGGATTATTGCTTTGAACAATCTATTTAGAAAAAATGATGCAAGATAACATGGAGATTTCTTGATTGTGGTAATTACTTTGGTTGATCTGGAGATCACTATACACAAATTGGTGTAAAGAATATTTTGTAGAAGGCGTATGGTTGGGATATTTGTCTTGGTATTATTTTTGTTTCTTCTAAAGTACATTTTTTAGAAAAATAATATACTAGTTGGTGTAAAGAATATTTTGAAGAAAACATGCAAGTGTACACTTAAAAATTAGACTTCAAAATAAAAATGCAGTGCAAATCAATTTGATATTTTGTCCTAAATGTTTTGTTTGGAAGAACATGATTGTTCTTGTAAAAATTGTTTCTGTGAACCCGTATTGCAATATCAGTTTACTGATGCACAAATCAGCAAACAACCACTGGCGGGCATGATTGCTGGCACATATAGCGCCGAGTACCAAGCGTCTTCCTCCCTCCATATGTCCCTAGGGTTCCTCGTTTGATGCCATCGATGACATCCTTGCAACCTCAGGCAATGTGCACTCTCTAAAGTGATAAATAGGCCGCCAGGGACAAGCCTTCCTGGAAGGAAAAGCGCTTTGAGCCTTTGATAGAGGATCCGTGACCCCCTTGATGACTAATTCTGAGGCACCCCAGATACTGCTACTGATGCCATTGTTATCTGATACCCCGGATAGTGATGTTCAATGCTACTCATGTCGAGAATACCCCCTTGATGCCATTGTTATCCTTGCACAAGGCATGAACACACAATTTGCACTATCCCTTTTTGGCACACTATCAACGTTGATCTTTGTTCGTCGGGGGAGCCAACCATCGAGCTCTCTCCACCACCCTTGGATGTGAAGTAGGCGTGGTTTGCTTCATCGGGCCTGCAAATCAGATATGAATGATCATATGAAACTATGAGTCGACATTGGACTTTGAAGGTCTCATTGTGAATAACCTTTCTTCTACTTGTCCAAATGGCTCATAGGGAGACTACCATAAGAGTGAAATCCACATGTGACAACGAAGCATTCATAGAGTATAGCCAGTTCTTCGTTTTTTTTTGTTCAACCTTGACACTCATATTCTCCGTGAGTTTCTCATTCGATAGAGCCCAAACACATCTGAACATGGAGCAATCAAATAGGGCGTGTTTGGTTCCCTCCATCAATTTTAGCCTCCTTACATATGTGTCTTGTTTCATCCTGGCTTAACCAAGTTATGCACTTCATTTGGTTTCCCACATAACCCCAGGCTGCATTAGAGAAGAAAAACTACCACAACATTTGGCCGCAAGCATGTGCTCTCTAGATGCAACATATTGTTGTTTGGTTATAGTGCAAGGCATGCGGTGAGGTAAACTCTTTTTTCTGCGGGTAGTAGTAAACTCTTATTCGAGTGGTGGGTTACCATCACACACACACATTCATAAGCACAACAACACAACAACGGGAAGGAACATAGATTCAACCACTTTAACAAACATAGATTAAACCACATTCATAGCACAAGCATACCACATTACCAAACATAGCTCAAGACTGACAATTAAGTGACAAGCAGACGACCACACAATCATAGCAGAGTAATACAAGACTGGCGGACTAAACATTACAACTCTTCGATCATTGCAAGTGCTAGTTCATGCTCGCCGCACTCCAGCACCACCTCAGGGCCAGAAAAGTCAAATATTATCATCTTCAAACTATCCTAGGTGAGGACCTTGGAGGTGATCATATGTACCTGATATTCAGCTTGTAAGTTATGGCGAATCCGGCTCAGCCTTGATCATTTTCAATGAAAATTGGGAGCAGGAGCTCCTTGGTTTGAAAAGAATTTTTCTATAAGCTAGCTAGATTGGCTTCTGCAGGGAGATCATTTTCGACTAGAGGTTTCTCTTTCATTTCTTAGCCTTTAGATCGTAAGCTCCCTATGTGCTCCTTATTCTAGAGATGCTTTCTTTGAAACTAGACCATGATGCAGGGAGATCATTTTCGACTAGAGGTTTCTCTTTCATTTCTTAGCCTTTAGATCGTAAGCTCCCTATGTGCTCCTTATTCTAGAGATGCTTTCTTTGAAACTAGACCATGATAGTGCGTGTTGCCACACCTGTCCATTTATATAAATAATAGATGGCAATTTCCATAAATGAATGGAGACGCAGAATATGAAAATCAAACTCATATAGAATTGTTGATATACATTTGTCAATAATAAAAGTGGGAATTGTAATCATTTTTTGAAACCAAAGTGATACATGTGTACTACATAAGCCAATCAAAAAAAATTCTAAATGACCGGCATAAAATCGGTACCAAAGGGCAAAGTTTGGGATTTGATTGTTAATTTGAACATAGAAGTTCACAAGTTGAGGTTGTTGGTTCTCCAACGTACGCTTGCCGTAATGCAGAGGAGAGCACCAAGAATGAGTTGACAATGAGGTCGGGGTCGCCGGCCGCGACGTGGCAGTTGAAGGGGTGGATTCGTGGTACCTGACAGTGTATCGGCGCCGTTTGGACAGCGTGAGCTATATCTCGCATTAAGTGAGTTCCAGTTATACTACTTGAGCGCGAACCACTTGAAGAGTCATGTTTCTTTCTTTTTCTTCTGTTTTATTAAATTTCCTCTGGGGTTTTTTCTTTCCTTTTTCTTTTATTTTTTCTTCTCAAGTTTTTTCTTATTTTTTTATTCTTTTTGCATTTGTATCTTCTGTTCTTTTTTATTTGGTTTATTTTTTCTTTTTTGCTATCCATTATTGTTTTCATTGTTTCTTTTGGCTTTTATTCTATGTTTTTTGTATATGTCTACAACATTTTTGTTATATATGTTTTAAAAAATCAATAAAAAACTAATATTTTTTCTTAAATGTTCAACATTATTTCTATAGGCATCTTTTATATTTTTTAAATGCTTGATGAACATTTTTAAATACAAGATTAATATTTTTTTAATACATGCTCAACATGTTTCCTACACATAATTTTAAAAAATTACAAATGCTTGATTAATATTTTCAAATACAATATTAACATTTTCCAGTACATTGACAACATTTTTTATGCACATTTAACATTATTCAAATGTCTAATTCACATTTTTTAAACGCAATATTAACATTTTTTAACACATAGTAAACAGTTTTTCTAAACACATTCTACATTTTTTCAAATGGTTGATTAACATTTTCCAATACATTGACAAGATTTTTTATGCACATTTAACGTTATTCAAATGTCTAATTCACATTTTTTAAACGCAATATTAACATTTTTTTTACCACATAGTAAACAGTTTTACTAAACACATTCAACATTTTTGAAAAGTGAACCATTCTCTTAATTCTGATTTTGTCAAAAAAACATGAATAATTTTAGCAAATCCAAAACAGTTTTCTAAAATGTGAACATTTCTTTAAAAAAATTGACCATTTTCTAAAAAAAATGACCACATTACGAAAATGTACATATTTTTTGAAATTCCTGAATAACTTCTGAGATCATGAACACTTTTAAAATTTGGACCAAAAATTGGAAATAATAACCTTTTCCAAATTCAGAACATAAATTTATGACATTCTTTAAAAAAAATGTAGAAAATTTCATATTTCTATGTTTTCTTGGAAATGTGAATACTATTTGAAACATGCGAACATTCTTTGAAATTGCGAATAAAATGTTGAAACCGCGAACATGTTTGAAGCATGAACATTTTTCAGAAAAATTGTGAACAAGTTTTGAAAACAAGGACATAATTTGAAATTCCTGAATATATTTTGAAACTTAAATATAATTAGTTGTCAACATATTTTGAAAAGAAGAACATTTTTTGAAATTTGTGAACTTTTTTAAACATGAACATCTTTCGACCTGAGAACAAAAACTTTTAAACAAGAACATTTTTGTTAATTCTTGAATATTATTGAAACATAAATTTTTTTAAAAAATTGTGAACAAATTTTAAAGCGAGAACATTTTTTGAAATTCTGAACAAATATTTGGAAGTTTTGTACAAAGTAAACAGGGAAAACAAAAAACAAAAAGGAACAGAATAAAAAGAAAGAGAAACCAGTTCAGAAACCCCTAGATGGTTCGCAAAACAAAGATCGCTGAAACGATTTAAACGGGCTGGCCCAAGCTGATCGATTGGTCGATTTCCCTATGCGAAGCCGCGATAGTTCAACGCAGTGAGCGTCCGCTATGGAATTCCGTCGGGACCTTCGCGTGCGTGGGGATGGGGAACATTTTGTGGACCGGTCGATTTCCCTATCACGAATGTTTTTGAAATTTCAAATAATGAACAATTTTTAAGTATATATTGTACATTTGTGATATACGCTGAACAAATTTTAAATACACACTGAACATTTTTTTATATATGCTAAACAAAAATTTAAATACACATTAAACATTTTAGTGATATACGCTGAACAGTATTTAAATACACACTAACCATTTTAGTGATATACGCTGAACAATATTTATGTACACATTGATTTTTTTTGTGAAAATATGTTGAACAGTTTAAAAATACACAATGACCATTGCTGAAAAAAATGCGGAGCTTTTTCTTAATTTAGTGCGAACATTTTCTTAAATATACGATGAACATTTTTTTACACAGGCAATGAACTGTCTATAAAACACGAAAAAATAAAAAAAATGAAAAGGAAAGGAAAGAAAAGAAAGAGGAACTGAAAAAACATGAAAGAAACGTGAAAAAACAGAAAAGGCAGAACGACCGTGGGCCGGCCCAAAACTGGAGCGAGGGTGCCAGGCTTCAGCGAAGCCACGTCCTTTTGACGCCTACGGGCGTCAAATAGGGGAGCAACTAGTTAACGAGCGCTCCTTCGGGAGCCATGCAACGATCAGCGCCACTTGGCGCACTCTCAGCCATTTGCCACGTCTCGCGCTCTGGACGCTCCCTTCGGATTTTGTTTTTTTTTCGCACGTGTTTTCGGCTTTTTAAGCGGTTTTTTTCCGGTTTTTTTTACGTTTTGGTTTTCCCCCGGTCTTTCTTAGCTTTTCGATAAAAAAATTCAAAAAAAAAAATTTTGCACGAAAAAACGCGTTTCTTTTTTTTTCTTTTCGCGAAAGTCACGGTTTTTCTTTCACGAGAGGCGCGGTTGTGCTTTAGCGAGAGTCACGGTCGTGCCTTTCGGAAACGGAAAAAAACGCGTTTTCTGTTTTTTTTCTTTCGCGAGAGTCATGGTTTTGCTTCCGCGAGAGGCACGGTTGTGCTTTCGCGAGAGTCACGGCCGTGCCTCTCGGAAAGGGAAAAATAAAACGTGTTTTCTGTTTTTTTTTTTGGGAGAGTCACGGTTTTGCTTCCGCGAGAGGCACGGTTGTGCTCTCGCGAAAGTCACGGCCGTGCCTCCCGGAAAGGGAAAAAATTACGCGTTTTCTTTTTTTTTTCTTTCACGAGAGTCACGGTTTTGCTTTCGCAAGAGGCACGGTTGTGTTTTCGCGAGAGTCACGGCCGTGCCTCTCGGAAACGAAAAAAACTCGTTTTCTGTTTGTTTTCCTTCCACGAGAGTCACGGTTTTGCTTCCACGAGAGGCACGGTTGTGATTTTGCGAGAGGCACGGACGTGCCTTTTTCGGAAAGGAAAAAAACCATGCTCCCGGTTCGGTTTTTTCGCCCGGTTTTTTTCGTCCGGTTTTTTTCATGAAAAAAAGTTTGTCAAAACCTATCAACATGGGATCTAGTTTTGAAAATCTCGACGCGAGGAATACAACGGTGAAAACGGTTCGAGATTTGGACGCACGGTTTAAGAGATAAAACGTTTTGAATAAACGGATCTACGAAAAAAGGGAAAACTCCCAGGTTGCGACAAGTGGCGCGCTGCATGTGCGCCACTTGTCGCGATCTGGGAAAGTGAAGTGCTCTTTGCAACGAGTACTCCTTAATTAGTGATTTCGGTCAAATAGGATCTGCCCTATAAGCGTCCGGTTCGGGAGCTGGCGCTTACACGGGTTTGCCAGCGGGCTGCAGCCCAATATTGCGTGCCACACGCTTTTTCACCAACTAGTTCCTTTTCTTTCTCTAAAAGAAGCTAGGTTTTTCATATTTTCTTCTGGAGTGGGTCGGAAAAACCAACAAAGGATTTGAATTTGAAAATACGTTGATTGATTTTCGAAAATAGTTCATCAATTTTGAGGAAAAAGTTCTCCAATTTTGAAAAACAATCATCAAATCTAAAAAACTTTCATCAAATTTGAAAAATAGTTCATCGAATCAATTTGAAAAAGTTCATCAAATTTGGAAATAAAACATCATTTTTGGCAAAAAAAAAGTCTTTTCATTTGAAAAAGTTCATCCAATTTGAAAAAGAAAGTTCGTCACATTTGGAAAAGTTCACCAAATTTGAAAAAATTTCATCAAATTTTTAAAAAGCATCACCGAATTTTTGAAAATTTCAACAAAATTGAAAAAAAGTTCATTGATTTTGGGAAAAAATCATCTATTTTAAAAAGTTCATCGGAAAATTGAAAAAGTTTCACTTGTAAAAGGAAAAAAATTGTGCAAGAAACATGCAGAAAAAATAGACCATGAACCAGGAAAATCGATTTGGGAAGCTTCCCAAAATCAGTTTCCAAAACACGTCGAGTGGGCTGTTGGTTACTGCAAGCTACACCGAACAAAGAGATCGTCAGTTGGAGTACACACGCTCGCAACCTTGTTTTGCCTGTTTAACAGGAAAGAAAGGGTAATTGGATCGGTCCAACGTGGAGGGGGGATGTGCGCCCATTAGTAAAATGAATGGCTTCATTCCATGATAGATGCTCTACCGCAAGATGATTTCCGAATCTAGATTGTGATGTTATGGGCGATCTGGTATGCTCGGCGAAAGGTGATTCATGAAGGAATTTATCAGACTCCACATGCTATCAACGGGTTTATCTCTAGCTACCTATCAGAACTTGAGTTTCTTGAACAACCAAGAGCAGAAACGGGGAGTGCACGAGTGCCCAAGCCGTCGGCCTGGATTCCACCCCCCGATCAGCACCTCAAACTGAATGTTGATGCTGCCGTGGCAAGGCATGGGGGACTAGGGGCAGTAGCTGCAATCTGTCGGGATAGTTCAGGTGCATTCCAGGGGGCTTCAGCGCTCGTTTTTGCAAATATGGATGATCCAGAAGTGTTGGAAGCCCTAGCGATTCGAGAAGCTATGTCTATTGCGGAAGATCTGTACGTGCAGAAGATTGCAATCGCTCGGATTGCAAAAAGGTGGTGGAAGCTATCAAGACAGGCACCTCGGCAGCGTATGGAGCAATTGTTCATGAAATAAAAGAGCAGTTTGGTTATTTTTCTTCGTGTCAGATTAGTCATGAATTTAGAACCTCTAATGTAGAGGCTCACAGACTTGCAAAGCACGCGTTAACTTTGGGTATTGGCCGGCATGCTTGGTTAGGTCAACCCAGAAACCTTGTGTTCGTCCCTGTAAACATTGAGACGGATGAATAAAAAGCTTTGTGGGTTTGCCCAAAGGCGCCAAGTAGGGTTTGGCCTCGGTTTGTTGTTGATGCAGTATTTCTTCGTCTGCGAGTACCAAAGTTTTACAGATCAAAATGTTCTGTTATCGAGACCCAATATTGATTCACTAAAAAAAAGAGGTCCACTATAGTTCACTTAATAGCTACCGTTTTCTTGAAGAAAAGAAAATAGATGTGGATCATATCTCTGCTAAAAAGGGTGCATCGTGTATATATATCATATACTCTCCATTCCAAATTAACTTAAGTTATATTTTCTGAGTGAATTAATACTGGGTCTATTACCTATATATATTATGAGAAATATTATTAATTTAATTTAATTATGTAATGTTGATACATTTAATTTTCTAGACCCTTCAAAAGTTTTTGTGTTTGACTTAGGATAAAACTAGAACTTTATTAATTTAGAATGGAGGAAGTATTCAACTTTTTCTACCCGGGAGAAAGTATTCTATGACTAGTAGAGATCCAAATATGCAAGGACCATCCAATCAAGAGATGATGGGTATTTAAACTACAAATCTCCTATAGCAGAACATTTCACCAATAACAGAGGTCCATACCTACATGTACATTTCATTATTACCAAACTTATCTACTTAGGCATAAATACAGTATAAGTTGTTGCAGCAAACAAAGCTACCAACAAAATGACTAAACGAGCGACCACTCCGTTTGGGTCATCCATTTTCACCCATCATTTGCATCATCCTGGTAGCGCTCTTTGATCCATCCAAACATATCACGCATGGTAAGCTTCACCACCTTCGTCAGGCCACCTTTGGTTCGCAAAGTTCTGTAAATCCCAAGCCAATAGATTCTGAGGTGCTTTATGCCGACGAATTCATAGTACACCGTTATGATGTATAGATATATATTAAGCGTCCTGTGATAGAAAAAACATAGTATTATACTATTATTTCCAACACAAAAGGTAAGCATGGTAAAAAAGAATGCACAATTATAGGTTGGAACTTGGAAGCGAAAATATTAGAGAATAAAGTTAGACTTCTTTGTGGAAAATCAAGTCTTTGTCCATATTCAATAGCCTCCTATATTCCAGCTTCAATAAAAAAAGAACACTACTTGCCATAGTTAAGTATCATTACCTTACAGAAAATAAGCACAATAGTTCAGAATTGTAGTAATACAAGAATCTGGTGACTACACCCGTGTTTTTTTTCAAACACAGATCTTATTTTGTATCAGAAGAAGAACCCCAAGAAGTCACAAAGGTATAGCAAAAAAGAAAGAAGCAACAGAAAAGGGCTAAAGCCTAAACCAGAACGGTTAGCAGGGTGTTAACGCTGTCAGGCTGATAATGAGCTGTCAGGGAGGCTCAAATTGGTAAAAGAAGAACTCAGTCAAGAGGGATGTAGCAACTGTGGCTTTTCATTTAGCAGGGAGCTCAGGACTCAAACCAAGCTGGGTTGAGTGAGCGCAAAAGGTGATAGCCCACTGAGCAACACTCATACTTGCTAATCTAGGCTAATGTTCTAAAGTGGGTTTGCAATGGTATTTGCTCAATATACACTGTTTTTCAACTGAACACTTATACACTCCTCAATGAGATTGAGCTGGTAATGAAGGAAGTTTATTCACATACTGAATGAATAGAGTCAGGTGCCGCCTAGTTTAAAAACCCAAACATGCCACTAATTTTGAAACCAAGCCTGGTTTTCTCACAAAATAAGAAGCAACAAGCACCATCATCCTTATGGAACTAGATATCATCAATTTTAAGTAAATAATGGATCTGTAGCTATATTTGCAATCAGCATGAAAAGATAGCAACTCATAGGACGATGCCTATTTATATCTGAATAACTAAAATATGCTGATTATGAATTGGTTCGTGATACTGAGGTGGCAGTATGTGCAGTTCTAAGATGTTTAGCTTGATTCCATTTTTCAGAAACTGTGGAAGTATAGCGGCCTTCCTAAGCAAAAGGTTTGCTTGGCTTCTTCTCAAGGATCGGTTAAACAGAAGAGACATGATGCAAAGAAGGCACTAGCAACTAAACTCTGTTTCAACTTGTGTGTTGTGCCCGCAAAATTTACATTTGTCCTGAGATCACACTATTTTTTTTAATGTAGTTTCACACAAAAATGTTGGATTTTTGCCAAGGTCAGCTGGGCCTCTGTCCCCCTGGTACTTCGACATCAGACTCGTTCAATAAGGCCAAGGTTCTATTCTAGGGGCAGTGCTTCATTGAGCTGGTAGCATGCGCAGCTCGGAATATTTGGAAAGAGAAAATGGATTTATCGTTGAGCATAAGCCACCTAGCTTTGGCAGATGGAAGGTTCAATTCAAGACAGGCTTGCACCATGGGCAGTAAAAGACCACTTTTAAAGGCTAGGAAAGAATCTCTCTGTTTCTCATTAACACCAAATCCCTCTAACTCCCTTTCCCTCTGTCCATGTAGTCCTAGCTATGTAAAGTCTCTGTACTTTCTTTCCCTTTTACTACTAATAAACCCTGACAGTCTCTCAGGTCAAAAAAGAGAGTAAAAGAACCACTAGTTCTAACTATATGATGCATTGAAACATATATAGCAGATAATGTAAAGGTTATGCTCAAATACTAACCAGATCAAATCCACAAGAACGCCGTAGAAACCCTAGCACAAGCACAAAACAATGTATTAATTAGTGAAGCATGTAATTGCATAGCTTTCCTAGAAAAGTGTGTAGAGCATTGTAACTGTTTGTTAGGAGAAATATCGCACCTGATAAGCACTGTTGTCCTTGAAAGACAATATAAGTAGAAGAACTGCAGGGAAGCATAGTAGGAGATTACATAACCATTGATATCGCTGGGGCCACAGATGATGAATATTCTAAGAAAACTTTAAAGTCTCATGAAACAATTAACTAGAGCACAATTCCAATTATTAAACAACTTTATAGTCGAGGTCTTCAAAATAATGCCTTTTTCATGTACATGCTTATATCTTATAATATATACATTAAATTCGTGAAAATGAAAAGGTAATGTAAACTGAAGTGTTTTGAACTCACCTAGTTTATTCGTGCACAAATATCATTTGCCCTGCCATTCCTTTTCAACTCTGCTGCTAAGGCACTCAACTTGTAGAACATATATGCGAGAACAACGTCCACAAAAAGGGTAGGTGCCACCTGCCAGAGCTGGCAGACACCAGCGAGTACTAACAATGCACCTGCAAGCAAAGACAAGCAATTTCCCCTCAAAAAAAAAAAGCAAAGACAAGCAATTTGCTCAAACATGTTGGCTGCTTGTAAGGACTTCAGAATTGTATTTACTTGTTCACAGAAAAAAACATAATTAACGAGGTTGAGATATGTGTTTCTCTTGTCCAAAACCCTTATCTGACAATCTGGATAACACCTGAAGTGCCTTAACTCTGAAGTGCTAGAAAAAATAGAGTTGTGCTGAAACTACAGTATCAGATCATATTCAATGTTATTAGTGAATGACAAAGTAAAATTTGGAGCCAAATCCTTCGGTACTCCAGTGAAGTTGACAATCACACTCAGATTGATTAACCAATCACGTAGTTTGCCAAGGAAAATAACAAAGAGTGTTCTTCTCTTTAGTCTTTACCAGAGAGGACGCCGGCGTGGAAGCTGCGGCAGCGGAAGACGTTGCCGGCGGCCACGATTTCGCGCAGCGCGAGGGAGGTGGATTCGAGCGGAGAGGCGACGAGCGCGCCCCATATGGCACTCAGCTCTTCCCGTCCCTGTCCGGCCGGATCCACGTCCGTGAGGGGGAAGTAATCGTCGTCCTCCGCAAGCATGTCCTCCGCCCACCACGGCAAAGGCGGCAACGCCGGCAAGGGTTCCGGAGCGGAGGAAGGTGAAACGCCGGCAAGACCCATTTGTTCCGGTTCATAAGGCCCATCTGTCCCGGTTGGGGAACCGGGACTAAATGGTCGTTGCTAATGCCCTAGCCTTTAGTCCCGGTTCTTATATAAACCGGGACAGATGGGCCTCCACGTGGCCGCTCCGGCGAGCCCAGACAGGAGGGCTTTTTGTCTCGGTTGGTAGCACCAACCGTGACCAATAAGCTTCCACGCGTCAGCATTTTAGCGGCTGTTTTTTTTAAAAGGAGGCGGTTTAGGGGTTTTGAGGGTTAATTTAGGTTGGTATAGGTAGCTAATAGAGAGATGTGTCCTCTCTTATCTCCGTGCTACTGCTACTGCTATGCCTAAACATGACTTAGATTGAAGTGAGGCAACGTGTGGTGCATGTCGAAAGTAATACTAATCCTAACTTGATCAAGTTTGGATTGTACTACTTTTGACATGCACCACATGCATGTAGCCTTCACTTCAATCCAATCCATATTCATTTCACCCACAGATATATAATAACTCTTCATGCTCGCATCATGCATCATCATAATAACAAGTCCTACTAATCATCATCATACAACTTCTACTCGTTATTAATAACAAGTCATACGATCATCATCCTGATAGTCAGCGAACCAACCCTACTTTGTTCTTAGCACATGATCATCAGTATTAGGTAGGACCTAAATACCCTCTTTAAGGTAAAATAGCATAAAATAATATAGACCCTGACTCTCCATTATGGAGAATGGAGATCATCATGTCTCCAATTCTTGCGCTTCGCTTCCTTTTGCTTCCAAGAACCTCCTTACGACTGTCCATATTTTTTTTTCATTTATTGATTAGCATGTCTCCACTTCTTTGAGAAATCCGGTATGGACAGTTGAGATCCGTAGGATGACCTGGATATATGTTCAAAACACGAAGGCTGCCATTCTGATACATCAAATGAGGCACACAATCCTCTAGGATTCTCTGTTGAAAAACATAGTAATAACTTCATAGTTAGCAATGATGTACTAGTTTTAGAAGTATGCAAAAGATGCACGGATGTCGTAATAGTAAAATATCTTACCAGGGTATCTTCATGGTAGTTACCGTAGTTCAACACGTGCACTAGTGGCACGTATTGACCATAATGCTGAGGAGTTTCATTGTAGATATTGTAATTCTCAATATCAGTACAAAATCCGACCAGATGATTTTTCTCCTGATAAGTTAATTCGGAGCCATCGGTGTAGTGGGTTTTGTCTACCATGTTCCGCACATTGTTTGAACAATCAAAATAAGCTTTCAATGGAACTGAGTTGTCAACTATTTTGAAATAAACAATATAAATTAGCTAATAACTATGTTTGAGAAACTCACATAGCGGCAGAACTGGAGTCGTATCAACAAGGACCCAAATGTCCATATTGTCTTGCTCGATTTTAGGATCACCAAGATCCATGGTGACAAGCATACCCTCATCAAAACCATACATCTTGCAAAATGCTTCCTAATTTTTGCAACCAAAATGGGTTACGCTCTCAGCATTATACATATTTACTTCAAAATCCACATCATGATGGGTCCTTAGGTGAATTTTCTTCGTTTCAAAATTTTCATGGTCTTCAAAATCCATCCTCTCCAAGACATAGCGTCTTGCATAGCATGGGATAAGCTATACTCGAATTGTAAAAGATGAAAATTACACATTGAAATAGTTGAAGTCATGCTTAATTACGAAAAAACACTTGTCGCCGTTGCGTACCATTTCAACATCGAAGGTCTCCTCAAGCTTAATGCTGAAGCGCCGATCATCGTTCAGGTGAGGCCTGTCGCATAAACCTCGATCGTCGTGGCACCACCCGTGCTCCCCCAGGGGACTTTCGTCGTCCCATGATGACATTTCCTACATTCATAATTCAAAGATTAAACTTGTACAATTAAATATATGTACTACAAAAACTAAATTAGATCATTATTATTCATCATGGGTTGACTATCGGTTTGTCGAGTCTTTTCTTGAAAACTCTCAGCTCACGTGGTGTATACATTCCACCGTTGGTGATGGTCGCTCCTCCTTTCGTTCCCGAGTGCATTACATCAAATTGTCTAGCACACGGGAACGAAGGAGAAGCTACCCCCACGACAACAGTCGGGATTCTTCGTCCTCTCATATATGGTGGAGACTTGACAGACTTAAAGTCAACCCAAAATATCGTTTAATTATCTTTCTAAAAGAGGATTTGGCTGGTCTCACCTCGATGTCAGAGGGGGTCGGTGACGGGGACGACGGCGGGGATGATGGAGGGGCCGGGGGCTCCTAGATTTCTACGAAAACAAAAACCCTATAAGCTATCAACTAATCATATGCATATGCCTTGCATAGTGCTCTCCAATTTTAGCATTCAAACTAGGAGTAGTTTTCCAATCTGAGCATTCAATAAGCAAAATCAAATCGCAAAATAAAGTAGTATTCAAATTAGGATGCATTCAATTATAAGAAAAACTACATCATCTCCATGCGTCCGTACATCGTCAAATATTATCATTAATACACCTTGAATACTATCATACATATAGCATCGCCAGTACAGCTAGAACCGTAGCGTCCGACGGGTATCGGCGCGGGCGGTGGACACCCAAGGGGAAGGAACCATTACAGGATCATAGGTCCAGTGAGATCCCTGAAGAACCTGCCAGGTATTGTCGAACCTGCACTCCAACGCAACCATGTAGCGACGGACATGCTAGTCCTCCTTGCTGACACAGTGACGTACCACCTCCGCGGTGTCCGGAAGCCTCGGCACCGTCACTGGCCCACGCGACCGCCACCAAACAAGGATCGGGTCAACGACGGTCTGACTCCTCACCAACCTACGCCCTCGGAAGGTAGCAGCTCCCAAAACCAGCCCGGCGGAGCCCAGTCCCGGACATGGCCCCTCTGATCAAGCCGGCCTCCTCCGCCGAGTCGACGACGAGGATGCGGGATAGGCATCGTCGACGTCGATGCGGGAATAATTGCTTTAACTTAAAAAACAAACTAGTTCTATTAATTTCCTTGCTAAAAATAAACTACTTCTATAGTAAAATAAACTAGTTTTGTTAAATCAACTAGTTCAACTACTAATTAAGCACTTACTATAAATAAAACAACACTAGTAGAAAAAGGGTCAAATGTGAGACACATTAGTCCCGGTTTGTAACATAACCGACAATAATGTGTCCATTAGTGCCGGTTCCAATGGCTAGGCGGGAGGAGCTCTTTAGTACCGGTTCGTGGCGAACCTTTAGCACCGGTTCGTGCCACGAACCGTTACTAATGAAAGTGGTGGCAGGATGTAGTCAGAGTGGGGCCCCTCCAACACCTTTAGTACCGGTTCATGGCACGAACCGGTACTAAAGGTCGTCCTATATAAACCCTTCGTCCACCAGCACTCTGTTCTTCCCCCTTTCCCCCTCCCTCTCCTCTGTTCTTCCCTTCTTCCCCTCGAGTTCATCACAAAATTTGCCCCAAATTTGTCAAGATTTGTAGGCCCCCATTGAACATATAAACCTTCAAGAACTCCTAGGCAAAACCGTTGCCTCCATGTCGCCCCCAATTCGCGAACAGTACTCTCGTGCCACCGCCTGCAAATTTCATGCCCCGTCAAGGGCATTTTAGTAATTTCCATTTGGATGTATAAAACCCAGTCGCTCGGTGGACAAACCCTAGCTGTTGCTCGCTCCCGCACTCCCCTCCCCCTCCTGCCTCTTCTCTTCCCCGCCCACTCCTCCTGTCGCCGCCGCCTCCGCTCCTACTATCGCCGCCCCAAACCCCTGCCGCATCGGAGAGAAATCCATGGCGGTTGACAAGCCCGGCGCGGCGGGGCCTCCTCCTCCTCACCCGCGTCCACCATGGACCGCCTGCGTCTGCAAGAGGAGAGGAGCAGCAACCTCAGCACGTCCTCAGTCCGGCCTCGACAAGAGAAGGGGAGCAGCAGCCGCGCTAGCTGGCGCGCACCTCGTCGCCACCTCTCCTCACCTTCTCCCAGGTTCCTGATCTGGAGCGGGAGGGACGCAAGCCGGCGAGGCCAGGCTACCCTTGACACGCTTGTACTACCCCTCTCCCCTTTGTGCCCTCTCTCTTTCCCGACCTCTCTTTCTTGTTACACATAGATTCATTGGAGCAGCACACCTGGTTTGATATCTTTCTTAACTTCTCCTATTTGCTATTGTTGTGTCAGAACTGATGGATATCAAGGATTGCTGCCTTCAAGTTATGTTTCCCCATTATAAGGACTCCATTCAATTGATTATTTTTTATGGCTGGAATGTTCTCACTATCAACTTTGGCTTGAATAGATTGATATTTTTAACGAATCCCTCTCGAGCTTGTTAGTCATGTTCAAGTCTGAATTTTTTCCCTGTGTGTTACAACAGGTGATGGCATTCTGGCAGGACTCATGTGGTCGTTGATTATAATGGTGGCTCATGCTGTTAAAAAATGGTGTTCTTTATATATTTGAGATGATAGAAATTTAAGATATATAGGTAAGCCAATAAGCGATGTTTCTTCTTTGCTTCTCTAGCTATCATGTACCACATAATTCTTTCCGCCCAACATACTACTGGTTGCCAGGAGAAATACATGTTTGTGTGTGGTCAATCCAGTTGTTGATGCTTTCATATATGTACTTTGTGATTTGCCAGACCATTCATTCTTGTTGCTGGTTGATGAATGAAAGTTAATTGATCCATGGTTGCAACGTGCATTAAGCCGTCTTTCCTTATGCCTGTGCTGGTGATTTGCTTGCTAAGTGCTCCTTTCGAACAAATAGAAGTCGGATGTGCCCAGTTTTCTTGCTTTCTTAATAACGATACTTGTTTCGGTACCCAGTGTAACATGTGATTGTCGCTTGCGTGTGCACAAGCCAATATCTGCTGCTTTGATATATGTGGTTCATAATTTAGTGGAACGCCTCTTGTTGTTGCTTTAGTATGTGTCCTTTAGAATCCAACACAACATCTCTTCCTTTCTACAAGTGCATAGAATGATTCTTGTTGCTCGTTAATACATGCAAATTAGTGAACCATACAAGTGCCTTTGATTCCAGTGTCCAGTAGGTATTTTGTTTGCTCTTCATTCATTTTGTCATCTATTGGATGTTCTATAGCATGATGTATTTGTTCTTTTTGTTCCATGGTAGCCGTCGGATTTCAACCACATTAGTCTCTAGGTTGTTTGTGCGCTTGGGGATTTTGGGTGCTTTGTCTAATTTACTCGGCTTGTCGTTTTCTTAAACACTGTCCCTCATGTAGGTCTGTGGTTCCTTCTGTTTTCTAGGTCCTGTTGTAGTTCCCTTCACTTGCCTTGCTGGCTATCGCTCTGTTAGCTCGCCAGGTTCCCCGTCTTGCTGTTAAGATTAGTGTTCTGTGCCTCAGATTTTTTGTTTTCTTTCCATCCGTTTCTTTTCTTTAGTTACTGTTTTATTTTCTTTTAGTTTCTGAATATGTATATGTGCCATGTCATATGTTCTAGGGTCTTTCTTATTTTTATACAAAAGAAATACTAGCAACCTATTATTCTGCACCGCCCTTGAATGAATATGATTAGTCTTCAGTCTAGAAAGAGTAGTGCATTGGTGGCCTGACGGCTGACAAGTATATCCATCACTGTTTGGAGCTCCTGGTAATATTTGTATCTTATCTGCATAATACATATTTGTCCATTTGTACAGGGAATAGAATAATTACACCTCGTGGTAGTCACTAAATCCTAATAATCAGGCAACAATCTAATGCAAATCCAAACAAACGTGTAGTTTATCCAACCAGAAACCATTTATTTCTCCTGCTTCAGTTTTAGTATTTTTGCTTATGATGGCATACTACAATCCAACAAAAAAATGAGTTGATGCTAATATGCCGAGCATTTTGTATCTCCAGGTGGCTGTAGTGCTCTGAAGGCGCCCGTCGGCCTCGATAGGAGGAGCTCGAGCCGAAGCCGAGGAGCGCCGCCTTGATCCGGACTCGGCAGGAGGAGTGGAGCAGCCGACGTGCCCGTGAGTTTCTCTCTCTAATCCCCTTTACCTTCTCGTACGTGCCTAATATTGGGGAAAAAGATAGATATATTTGGGAGAGTCTTTCTTCATATTTTCGGATTTGAGCTGCTACAACATATGCATCTTCAACTCCAGTTCCATGGTTGCCATGATGTAAGTCTGAACCAAGCATATGTGCCTCTTAACTCCTCGTCCATAAAAACTCCATCTGACGTTGTCACTCTCCCAGGTCGGTCTCCATTGTGTATACCATGATTGGGGACGTCTGCCTGTACATTTTTGGCAAGGATGAATATGATGAGCTTGCTCGTGAGTGACACTGAGTTTCAGACATTGCTCTTGTTATAAGTGTATCCTGTTTCAAACCTTCATTATCTCACCTCACTTTCGCCTTATGCTTGCCACTACTAATATACTTGCTGTAAATTTGTAGTTTCAGAGGTGATCTTTGCTGTTACGTTGGCGGTGAAGGATGTGTGCACAAAACCACCCACCGAGCGCCTCCTCCTCGACAAGTACGGGAGGATCTGCCTGTGCGGCTGTGCCTCAACGAGATTGTTTGGCAGGTAAGCTTCGATCTAATTATCTTCCGTGTAGCACTTACACATGCCTTCACCAATCCCTGGGGAGCGACTTGTTTGGTGCTCCCAGTAATGGAATACAAAATGGTGAACCTATCACTGTCGGAGCGGTAGCAGTAGGGTGGGTGGCCGTTGTGAATCCTTTCTTTGAGCTGCTATTGATGTGGTGGTCTGTTGTTTTCTCTCTCTAATTTCCTTTACCTTCTCGTACGTTCCTAATTTTGGGGGAAAATATAGATAGATTTGAGAGACTCTTTCTTCACATTTTCCACCCACGGTTGACCAGATTCAAACATCTCCAGTACACTACCTTTTTATTGGCCGCATGTTTCTTTAAGTCGATAGCGCCTCATAGCCAAAGATCTCACACGAAAATAAGAAATATAGACAGTCCAAGCAAGATACCCAATTGATGTATAGAGCCCTTGTTAAACTAACAAATCTGCATCCTACCGTATAACTTGACGCCATAATACAGACCGTACCTACAGTAAAGCTTGCAAAAATAAGATTTATATAGAATATTGACATGTAGTGTGAACTCCTTGAAATTCGATGTGGTTGGATGAATTCACCACTATATTGGCCTTGCAAGACATGATGAAATTCGATGTGGTTGGATCAATGCATTTGTTAATTTATTTTGGCATACAAGCAACGGAGAGCATGTGTTTGAGGATAAATTGTTATGTTTAATAATTCAGCTTGTTGAGTTGGTCGATCATTATTTCTTGTTTTCAAATGTGATAGTTCTTTCAGGCACTTGAATTTGAGCTCTCAGAGGAAAAATGTCTTGCACAACATAAATAAATTGAGGCATCAATTCTTTTAGCCAAGTTTCAAGAGGCACATGCAACTATAGCTGATGTAGACTCTACAGTCAAGGCACTTGAATTTGAGCTCTCAGAGGCAAAATATCTTGCACAATAGAAATAAATTGAGGCATCAGTTCTTTTAGCCAAGTTTCAAGAAGCACATGCAACTATAGCTGATGCAGACTCTACAGTCAAGGCACTGGTGGAAGTGAATGAAAATGCAAAACATCAAGCAGAGAAGTACAAGCAAAAGGAATCTTTATTTACTATTGAAAAGGATGACTTGCTAAGTGAGGTTAGTAGTTTGAAGATGCTGCTGGATGTGAAGGAACTAACTTACCTGAATATATGGTAAAGAAATTTGGATCAAGCCTGCATTATGTAAAGAGCTTGAGTTGAAATCCAAGGTCATTGAACTCGGAATTTCAATTGAAAATGCTTTGAAGTCAGAGAATGATTCACTGAGACATGCAATGCTGCACATTCTATGCAAGGACAAGAGGATGGTTGATTTGGTTTCTAATATTGATATGGAGAAGTTATCTATCTCCAATCAAGCATGTTTGCAACAAATACTGCTCAAGTACAAATGTACATCGATGAGCAATCGACCATGATGATGAAGTTATTCAATGACTTAAACTTGGTTCAATTGTCTCTTGAGGAGTTGAGCACCCATAATTCCTTTTTATAGTCTAAACTAGCTAGGAAAGATGAATTGGCAAAGGGCTTGTCATTTGATCTTAGCCTACTACGGGAGTCGGCATCTGTTGCAAAAGGTCAAGCAGATCAACTTATTGAGTTGGCTGAAGCAATTAAATCGTTAGAACACGAGGTTGCTTCTAAATCACATGATCTTGATAATCTTGTTTCTGGAAGCCAACCACTAGAAGCTCAAATCATGAAGAGTAATGAAAAGATTTCGGTGCTAGAGGAGCAACTAGCAAGTACAGTTAGTGAACTAAATGTAGTTTCTTTGGAGAACACTGAATTGAGATCTCAGCTCAACCATATTGAACAGATCAGTTACTCTAGGAAAGAGGAGTTGGCCCATAGAAGTAATTCCACTGAAAGAATGGAAGAAGGGTTGATTGAGCTGATAAATTTACTTGATGAAAGGAACAACTTATTTCAAAATTTGGAAAATGACTTCTCCAAGATTTTCGACGAGAAACAATACTGTGACTCTCAGGTGCTTTTGTTGAGAGAGAAGCTGGAGATGGCTCAGGTAGTGGACGAAAAAGTGAAGCAATTGCTATGGATGCTCGACAGGTGCGTATCTCTTAATAGTTAATACTGATTGCGTTAAATTTCTTGCTGGATCAACAGCTCACATTTGCTTGCTTCTAACTGACCCTTCATTTCTTTTCTTACACCAGCAATTTACTCTCTGCTTAGACGACACTGGCCGTAGCTCCAAATGTAACCTCCTCTCTCTTCCAAATCTGATTCTTTGCGTTTTAAGTTTGTGTATGCTTGCGATTGTTTGCTCCCTTGTGCACTGGTAGAAGTGATAGAAAGGATCAGAGGGGATAGAAAGTGCTAAGTAAAGACAATTAGGCTACAGGTCATGGCATGTTAAAATTGAGCGCTCCTCTACTTGTTTACTGAAATATGTATGGGGTTCTTTATATTAGGTGGTTATAGGCAAAAACAACTTACTTAGTGCCAGTTTAATTTTAATCCATGCTTTTGTCAACTTAACTGAACAAATCTATTTTAGTTCGCCTATTTCTGAATTTATATTTCAGTAATTTTATGGCTTCAGTTTGTCTTGCACATGTATGGGTCTCACTGGTGGAAAATAATTATGGTGTGTCGATAGTCATGTTCATGTATGTTCTGAACTGAGATAAATATTCTTCATTGTCTATGCTTTTTCCTTCTGTTAATGATGATAGTGCAGCTCTCCATCTTATTAATTCCTTACCCATTCACATGAAATATTGCCTAAATATTATTATTTTTGTAGTTGGTTTAGCAGCCTGACTTAGATCTTCTACAGTGCCCATAGAAAATCTTCAGAAGTGTAGTCATATATGTCACTTGATAAATTCCGGGACATTAATCTATACTGCTCCTATGCGTTTCAGCTGTCACCAATCCATGGTGAAATAAATAGGAGAATACATGCTTGCAGAAGTTGTCAAGAGGCTCCATTTAACCATCAAAGACCATGAGACCTACTAATCCAGTGATAGAGATGGACACAATCTCTCCTTGTGTGGAAGAACAATGTATCAATTGCCAACAAAACCAAACATTTCATCCTATCTTACCATGTAGTACTAACTTAACTGCAATGTATCACTTGTGTCAAAAACTATTTGAATCGCGTATTTGGTTATCTATGATATCAAACCTTTGTGTCCTTTCAATATAATATACACTCGAAAGCAAGGCCGTTACATGATAAAAACCCACGTGCACTCCTAATTTTATCAAAATAATTGCTTTCGGTTCATAGTGGGCTTTCTCCTTTTCTACACAACAAACAATCCAAAATATTTCTATATTGATTCATAGCACTTGATAAACAAGTATACATCAAAACCGTATGCTAAAAAAAGGCAAGGGGATCTCTTTTAGTTCTTGGTTCAAGTTTGTCTTGCGCGCCAAATGGCGCGACAGGTCATCTAGTCCATTCAAATGATCACAAAGGTTAGCAACTTTGTCCTTTCATATCTCATTGCTAGATTAGCTCTTGCATTGGTTTATATAGTGATTAATTGTGGGTTTTAGTAATTTGGGAGGAATTATATGTGGTAGTATTTGATTTATATGCAAACTGAGGTCAAAATAACACTTAGTTTGCATATGTAGGTGTGGTTTACTTAGTGCCTTCTAAATCTCCGTCATAACCACCATCGATCGCCCGCACCGTCCCGTCGCCGGCACCACCTTGTGGTGAGCCTCTTGTTCATGAAATATTATATAAAAATTGATGTTTGTGTGATTTGGATATATAGTTACTCATATAATTATCTTACCCGTACGTTATTTGTTATACATAGTGCCATGGTTTTGATATCCGTCCCCGTCGGCCCTCGTCCTTGTTATGATTCGGATGTGGTATATTATCTTTTAAAACTAGTTGCATTTCGTGTTTATAACAAATTATGCCCATCAAGTTGACATAGATATTTTTTCTAGGAGGTATGTGAACCGGAAATTCCAACCGACCCTATTGTCGAGAGGTTAAATTTAGTTGAAAGAGAAAACGAGTACTTGAAAGAAAAATTGAAAAGAATTGAGGGGGAGAAGATGGAATTGGAGTTGCATGTTGCCGATGTCGTCGATGATCACAAGATCAAGATGGAGAAAATGCGCTTGAAGATTAGAAAGATTAGAAATATGCCATCGATAGTGAGGCTTGGTATCATTATGCTGTTGGATCAATTGTTACCTTAGTTGCGATCTTGATCGCATTTGTTGTTGCATTTAAATGCTTTAGCTAGAGAGTTATTTGTTTGTTGCATTTAAGTGTTGTATGAACTTTATGTATGAACTTGTATTAATTTGGTGTTTTTGGTGCTGTGTATTGAAGATGAGCCGACAATGGATGTACGATGACCGATGCTCTCCCAAGTTCACTAATGGCGTGCAAACTTTTCTGCTTGCGGCTGAGGCAAACAAGCGGGCGGATGGTTTTATGCCTTGTCCATGTGCTGTCTGTAAGAATGGTCAAAATTACTCTAAGTCAAGAACCATTCACGTCCACCTGTCTAAGTCCGGTTTCGTGCCCCACTATAATGTTTGGACCAAGCACGGAGAAAGAGGGGTTATGATGGAAGACAATGAAGAAGAAGAGGACGACAACAGCTATCCTGGCCATGGGTTCCCTAAATACGATGATACAACAATGGGGGAAGAAGCTGAGCCGGTAATGCGGGAAGAAGCTGAGCCGACAATGCGGGAAGAAGCTGAAGAAGAGGCATCAGATGAGCCCGTTGATGATCTAGGTCGGGCCATTGCCGACGCAAAGAGAAACTGCGCAAGTGATTTGGAGAAGAAGAAGTTGCAGCGCATGTTAGAGGATCACAAAAAATTATTGTACCCGAATTGCGTAGGTGACAAGAAAAAGCTGGGCACCACATTGGAATTGCTGCAATGGAAGGCAGAGAATGGTGTATCTGACAAGGGATTTGGAAAGTTGCTGGTAATGATAAAGAATATGCTTCCAAAGGACAACGAATTGCCCGAGAGTACGTACGAAGCAAAGAAGGTTGTCTGCCCTCTAGGGTTAGAGGTGCAGAAGATACATGCATGCCCTAATGGTTGCATCCTCTACCGCGGTGAGTACGAGGATTTGAACGCTTGCCCGGTATGCGGTGCATTGCGCTATAAGATCAGCCGCGATGACCCTGGTGATGTCCAGGGCGAGCGCCCCAGGAAGAAGATTCCTGCCAAGGTGATGTGGTATGCTCCTATAATACCACGGTTGAAACGTTTGTTCGAAAACAAAGAGCATGCCAAGGCGATGCGATGGCACAGAGAAGACCGTAAGAAAGACGGAAAGTTGAGAGTGCCCGCTGACGGGTCGCCATGGAGAAAAATCGAAAGAAAGTACGGGAAGGAGTTTGCAGATGACGCAAGGAACGTATGGTTTGGTCTAAGCGCATATGGCATTAATACTTTGGGGGAGCAGAGCAGCAACCATAGCACCTGGCCTGTGACTCTATGTTTGTATAACCTTCATCCTTGGTTGTGCATGAAGAGGAAGTTCATTATGATGACAGTGCTCATCCAAGGCCCTACTCAACCCGGCAACGACATTGATGTGTACCTAAGGCCATTAGTTGAAGAACTCTTACAACTGTGGAATGGAACAGGTGTACGTGTGTGGGATGAGCACATGGGGGAAGAATTTGACCTAAAGGCGTTGCTGTTCGTGACCACCAATGATTGGCCTGCTCTCAGTAACCTTTCAGGATAGACAAACAAGGGATACCGCGCATGCACGCACTGTTTGGACGATACCGACAGTATATATTTGGCTAATTGTAAGAAGAATGTGTACCTGGGACACCGTCGATTTCTTCCGAGCAGGCATCCCGTAAGAAAGAAAGGCAAGCATTTCAAAGGTGAGGCGGATCACCGGACGAAGCCTCGCCACCGTACTGGTGCTGATGTACATGATATGGTCAAGGATTTGAAGGTGGTCTTTGGAAAGGGTCCTGGTGGACAACCTGTTCTGAATGACGCTGACGGACGCGCACCCATGTGGAAGAAGAAATCTATATTTTGGGACCTGCCCTATCCGCAATCGACGTGATGCACGTGACGAAGAATCTTTGTGTGACCCTGCTTGGCTTCTTGGGCATGTATGGGAAGACAAAAGATATACCTGAGGCACGGGAGGACCAGCAACATATGCACGGAAAAGACAGCATACATCAGAGTCATGCAAGCTATGCTCTTACCAAAAAGGAGAAGGAAATCTTCTTTGAATGCCTGCTCAGTATTAAGGTACCGTCTGGCTTCTCGTCGAATATAATAAAGGGAATAATAAACATGGCAGAGAAAAAGTTCCAGAACCTAAAGTCTCATGACTGCCACGTGATTATGACGCAACTGCTTCCGGTTGCATTGAGGGGGCTTCTACCGGAAAACGTTTGATTAGCCATTGAGAAGCTATGTGCATTTCTCAATGCAATCTCTCAGAAGGTAATCGATCCAGAAATCATACCAAGGTTAGAGAATCATTTGGTGCAATGTCTTGTCAGTTTCGAGTTGGTGTTCCCACCATCCTTTTTCGACATCATGACACGCGTCCTAGTTCACCTATGCAAAGAGATTAACGTTTTGGGTCCTATATTTCTACACAATATGTTCCCCTTTGAGAGGTTCATGGGAGTCTTAAAGAAATATGTTCATAACCGTGCTAGGCCAGAAGGAAGCATCTCCAAGGGCCATGAAAATGAGGAGGTCATTGAGTTTTGTATTGACTTTATTCCTGACCTTAAGCTGATTTGTGTTCCTGAATCGCGGCATAAGGGCAGACTGGATGGAAAAGGAACGCTAGGAGGGGACCAAATAATATGTATGGACGAACATTCTTTCACCGAAGCACACTACACAGTTCTACAGAATTCCGCCTTGGTGGCTCCGTATATGGATGAACACAAGAATTTGCTACGCTCCAAATACCCGGAGCGGTCTGATGACTGGATTACACGTGAACAAACCAGGAGTTTCGCCAGCTGGTTGCAGACACGTACCATGCATGACGCCTCTATTGAAGATGACCTGTACTTGCTGTCCCAGTTACCATCTTCGAATATAATGACTTTCAAAAGGTACGAGATAAATGGTAATAAATTTTACGCGATCGCTCAAGATAAGAAGAGCACCAACCAAAACAGTGGTGTCCGCTTTGATGCAGAAACCAGGACGGGAAAGGAAACATATTATGGTTATATACAAGACATATGGGAACTTGACTATCGACATGGTTTGAAGGTCCCTTTGTTTCGGTGCAAATGGGTCAATATGACACGAGGCGGGGTAACGGAAGACCGCCAGTACGGAATGACAACAGTGGGTCTCAACAATCTTGCGTATGCAGACGAACCATTCGTCCTAGCCAATGATGTGGCACAGGTTTTCTATGCGAAGGACATGTCTACCAAGCCGAGAAAAAGAAAACATAAGGAAGCGAATGCATCGTACGATGAGCCAAAGCGGCACATAGTTCTTTCTGGGAAGAAAAACATCGTGGGAGTGGATGACAAGACAGACATGTCAGAAGATTATGAAAAGTTTGATGAAATTGCTCCATTCACAGTGAATATTGACCCGAGCATCCGGTACTAAAGGGGGTCGCTTCCCGCCGTTTGGGCTAGCCCAAACAGGCCATTAGTACCGGTTGGTGGCTCCAACCGGTACTAAAGGTGCCTTCTATATATACAACACTTCGAAAAAATTTATTCTCCCTCTGTTTCTTCCTCTGTTTCCCATTGAAGCACCGCCCGCCCCGATCGATCAACGCCGTCGCCGACCCCGTCGCCGTCGCCGCCCCCGTCCCCGTCGCCGCCCTCGTCTCCGTCGTCGCCCCGGGCCCGTCCCCGTCGCGCCGTCCCCGCGTCGCCGCCCCCGCGTCACGCCCCGGCCCGTCGCCGCCCCCGGCCGTCGCCTCACCGTCGCCGTCGCCTCGCTGTGAGCTCTCCCCCTCTAACCCCTCTCCCTCGCCCCCGGCGGCCACCATGGGTGCCGCCCCTCCCCGAGCCCATACACACACACAAGCATGATGAACACACACACACGTATATATGTATGAATGCATGTATATATTAGTATATACATATTTGTATGTTTAATTAGTTTAGATTGTTTAGATTATTATTTTTTCACTAGTATATATGTATGAATGCATGTTAGATGGATATGATTAGTGTTTAATTAGTATGGAACTTTTTTTATATAATGTTGTTTTTCTGTTTTTTAATGGATGTATAGAAGTTGTTTTTTCTGTTTTTAGTGTTAGATGCTTAATTAGTAAGAAATAGCATATAGAATTTTGACATATGCAATGATAGCATAATTAGTGTTATATAGAAATGTTAGAAATTTTAGTTATCAAAATCCTATCATTAAAAAAATGTTACTTTTTGCGGGCATATAGTTAGTATTTGTTCTCGACGATGCCCGGCCCGCATCCTCGCCATCGACCCTTCCACGACGACGTCCAGCTGACCCATGTCCGGGACTGGGCTCCGCCGGGCTGGCACTGGGAGGTGCTGCCTGGAGGGGCGCGCCGCTTGATGAGGAACCCGGCCCCGGGTCCCGTCGTCGACCCTGATCTCCTTTGGTGGCGTTCGCGTGGGCCACTTTCGGTGCGGAGGGAGCCGGCCCCGCCGGAGGTGGTACGTCGCCGTGTCAGGGAGGAGGACGAGCACGTCCATCGCTACATGGTTGCGTTAGAGGGCGGCAGGTTCTCCAATACCTGGCAGGTTCTTTAGGTATCTCACTTGAGCTATGATTCTGTGAGGGTTCCTTCTCTTTGGGTGTCCACCGCCCGCGCCGCAGGAACCGCGAGTGTCCTAGATTCTTCTGTAGTATTCGATCTTTATTAGCTACCTAGCCAGTGATGTATTCGATATATAATATTCGAGATGATGTATTCGAGATTATATATTATTCGAGACGATGTATTCGAGATTATATCTATTATTCGAGACGATGTATTCGAGATTATATCTATTATTCGAGACGATGTAATTTGAATACTAAATTATTTTATATTTCTTTTGGAATAGTTAAATAAAAGCTATGGCGGACAATACTGGCAGAGAGGGAGAACAGGCCCTGTTCGATATGATACGCCATCCTCGCGGGCCAGATGATGATCAGAATGAAGAAGATTATGATGGCTCCGAATTTCTAAACAACACCGGGGAGGGTGATATGATATTCGATCGCGACGACCGAATTGATGAAGTCATGAACTATGATTATGATGATGACGAAGAAAATGTTGATCTTGAAACAACAAAGACCGGCGAGGTATATATATTTATATAAGCAGGCATCTGGTGATCATCACATGTTTTAAATGACTTGAAGATATATTAAGGAATTGATCTTTCTTCTTTCAGCCATCCGGATCGAGCAAATCTTCAGGCAACAGGACGAAACGAGGCCCGAACAAAAAGTTGAAGGAGGGCATAAAGTACAATATCGAGGCCATCAAACCTAATGGCGAACCATTAGCGCCTAAGAAGATTGCGGACAAGTTCATTCTTCAGTGCGGAGTTCTTGTGAAGGACCAACTCCCGATCTCCCTTCAAGAATGGAGAGAGCCAGCAAAGCCACGTCCAGATCTTACTTTTGTCGACGATAGACAAAAAGGTCTGCTTTGGGAAACTCTCATGGAACATTTCACCCTACCAGATCATTTCACAGATGCAGATGTGGAGAAAGTCAAGGACACTGCTCTTAAGAAGATGGCGGTTGCATTCAAGAACCACAAGAATCGTGAATGGGACAAGTACGTCAAGGGAGGAAGGAAGACTCCAGTATTCGAGGGAACACTAGAGAAGCAAAGTGCTCATTGGGACGATTTCGTGAAATTCAAGGATTCGGAATTAGCTAAGGAACGGTCGAGAATAAACAAGAAGAATGCCGAAAAAAGGATAAGTTCCATAAGCTCGGGCCAGGTGGCTACGCGGTGGCAATGCCTAAGTGGGATAAGTCCGAGAAAGAGATGGAGGATGCAGGTGTCACTCCGGTTACTAGGAGCTGGCCCCCCAGGTGCAGGACTTGGTTCTATGCGCATGAGGGGGAGTTGGACCCGAAGACAGGCAAAGTTTCGACGAAGGCATGTCTGAACGGAGACGATGATAAGCTACTTGTTGCAATAGAAGAGGCTCGATCGGGGGTGTTCCAGCCCAACAGAGAGAACGACGAGCTTACACGTGCCCTGCGAAATCCTAAACACCCGGGAAGAACACGAGGCAAGGGCGCTATTCCGTGGTATGAGGGGTTTTCGGACTGGAACGCCAACTACAGAACCCGTGCGAGAAAGAAGATTGCAGAGGAGAAGAAGAGGAAGATGAAGGAGGAGCAAAGGAAGCTGGACTATGAATGCCTTCAAGGCCTAGAAGCAAGGCACGCGGACTTGGCAGTCCAATTCCAGCGGCAGCAGGAGCAGATCGACTATCTTAGCCAGCAAAGGGGGTCTCAGCAGCTGTAGCAGCTAGCGGATGATCCATCATTGGATAGCACCGCCCCATCCATGCCGAGAAGCAGCGTGGGTTCCGCCCCGGGCGTCGCAATGCTGGATAGATACCCCGTGGATGACATCATGGAGAACACTAACTGCGAGCTACACTTCAAAATGAAGAATATATCCATGAAGGTGGCGGACGACGTTGCTTTTACAAATCCCCCCGAGGCAACCTTGCATTGCAACCCGATTCCAGCGGGCTATGCTCGTGCCTTGGTTGATGAGGTGGTGGAACCATATTCGGGGCTACAGCTTGACATTCCTGGAGGTGACGACGAGCACACACTGGGAGAGGCCATACATCGTGTCATCCTATGGAGAAAGGATTGCATCGTCTTTCGAAGGCCACCGACACCGCGTCACCCGACTCCTCGTCGAAGTCCACCACCGAGTTAGCAGACTCCCGCTCCTCCAAGTCCACCAACGCGTGAGGCCACTCCTCCTCCAAGTCCGGCAAAGTGTCAGGCCACTCCTCCTCCAAGTTCGACATAGCGTCAGACGTCCACTCCTCCTCCAAGTCCGGCACAGCTTCAGGCCACTCCTCCTCCAAGTCCGGCACAGCTTCAGGCCACTCCTTCTCGTCCAACTCAGCCACGTCAGCCGTCTCCGCCGCCTCAGCAATCGCAGAAGAGACACGCCGCAGATATGGTGCGTAGCGGTACGAGTCGAGGTAGTACAGGAAGTACAGGCGGAGGCAAGCGATATAAATATGGTCCAAGCCTCGCGCCTCTTCCGCAGAGGCCTTATGACAAGTCCGAGGAGGAAACCGCAGCCATATCGAAGGCCGAGGTGGAAGCCCATTTTGCACTGAAACCGCCACCGCCGCCAAGGGAGAAAGTGCCTGAGGAAAAGATTGACCACTTCATTCGTATGGCTCATGTGTGTTAGCCTAATTGGTGGTATGTGAGACATTTGATGATATATATATGATCAGTTCTACTAGAAATTATATATATATATATATATATATATATATATATATATATATATATATATATATATATATATATATATATGCATAACGTGTACAATGTGTAGTATTGTAAAATACCAGCAAACGAAAAAGAATTAAATGGAAAACACAAAATTAAATGAAAAAGAAATCATAAACCCAAAACCCCCCAACCTTTTAATACCGGTTGGTGTCACCAACTGGTACTAAAGGGCTCCCGGCCCCCGGAGCTAGCTCGTGCCACGAGGTTGCCCTTTAGCACCGGTTCGTGCTGAACCGGTACTAAAGGGGGGGCCTTTAGTGCCCACACTTTAGTGCCGGTTACCGAACCGGTACTAAAGGGCCTTACGAACCGGTGTTATTGCTCGGTTCTGCACTAGTGCATAGTAGTACTTACTAAAAATAAACTACTTTATATATAGTAAAATAAAGTAGTTTTATTAAATCAACTAGTTCAACTACTAAGCACTTACTATAAATAAAATAAAGTAGTACTTACTAAAAATAAACTTGTTTAACTAGTTCTATTATTTATCGACCCCCCCTCATGTCGAAGTTATCGAGGAGGGGGTATATCGACAACGACATACCCGATAAAAAGTAAGAAGAGGAAGAAGAAGAAGAAAAAGAGGAGAAGAAGAAAAAAAACGAGAAGGAGAAGGAATAGAGGAGAAGAAGAAAAAAATAGATTTCCTCTTTTTTTCTTCTTCTTCGTCCTCTTCTTATTTTTGTTCTTCCTTCTTCCTCTTTTCTTCCTCTTTTCTTCTTTCCTTAATTTCTTTCCTCGTCGACCCTAACCCTAAACAGTACAACTAACTACAACGACTTCGCTTGCATACATATGAACAAATATGATCGATCATCTATGAACAATATAAAAACATCATATGATATATGAACAAAAAAATCACATCTATGAACAAAAAAAAAATCATCTAATCATATATTTTTTACGGCGGCCACGACGGCGGCGGGGGGCAAGGCAAGGCGCGGGGGTCGAGGCTCACTGGGGGCGGCGTCAGCGACGGCGTCGGGGCACGGGCGGCGCGGACCGGGGCGGTGACGACGCGGGGCGGCGCGGCGACGGCGTCGGGGCAGGGGCGGCGCGCGGCAACGGCGTTGGGGCAGGGGGCGGCGGCGTGGCGACGGCATCGGGGCAGGGGAGCACGCGGCGACGGCGTCGGGGCAGTGGGAAGAAGAACTGAATCGAAAATTTCACAAGTGTGGCTTATATAGACAGACCTTTGGTCCCGGTTCGTGGCACCAACTGAGACCAAAGCACACCTTTAGTCCCGGTTGGTGCCACCAACCGGGACCAAAGGTCGCTTTTCAGCAGCCCAAAGGGCGGGAAGCATAGGCCTTTGTTCCCGGTTGGTGGCACAAACCGGGACTAAAGGGTGCGCATTGGTACCGGTTGTTGGCATGAACCGGTACCAATGTATGCCTTTAGTACTGGTTGCTGGCACCAACCGGGACTAAAGGCCTTGTGCTGTCCGCATCGCGGCATGAAAGTTTAGTCCCACCTCGCTAGCTGAGGGAGCTCGAGAGTGGTTTATAAGCCCCACTCCCGCTGCCCTCTCGAGCTCCTCTCAAATGTAGGCTTTCGGGCCTAAACACACTGTATCTGCTGGTGGGCCTATTGAGCCTTCTACGGGCCTGAATCCTGGCCTATGGGTGGGTTTCTAGTCGTATTCAGGCCGTGGTGGCCCAGTAGGTGGCATTTTTTATTTTTTTCCCAGTTTATTTCTTTTCTTTTTTGCTTTATTTTTTTATTTTGTTTCTACTTACAAAAAAATACTTATTTATTTTATTTTATTTTGTTTCCAATTAATTAATTGTTTTATTTTATGATAATTCTTTTTGCTATTAAAGTTTCTAACAAAAAAAGTTCTTTATGAAAATTCTTTTTTCTTTTAATGATTTTGAACAGAAAAAACTTTGATAATTTTAGGTGCATCAATTTTATATAATTTTAGTTTCTGCAATACTAGAGGTTGCTTATAATATTTTGAACAGAAAATACATTGATAATTTTAGTTTCGTAAATTTTATTTATGTTATTAAAGTTTATTTTATTTTGTTTCTACTTATATATTTTATTAAAGTTTATTTTATTCTGTTTCTAATTATTTATTTATTTTTTATGATATTTGTTATTTTCCATGCATTTACTGATTATTTTGAGCTATAAGACCCTGAAATTGAAAAGCACTAGAAATGAACTCTGAAAAGGTTGAAAGTTGGTATGGTATCATCATTTCACCCACATAGCATGTGCAAGAAAGTAGAGAGAGTTACGGCAAAAACTGGATGCACTTCGTGTACAAAATGAACAATCTCTTTAGAAGTATCAGGGCTTCATACGGAAACTCGTCTGTTACAAAGGGATTTCATTTTTTAGAACTTATTTGAACTCCATACTTTTTCTGTGTTCAAAATGCACCATTCAAAGCCACATCATCAATTTTCAATCATTTCTGACTTTATTTGTTATTTTCCATGCATTTACTGATTATTTTGAGTTGTAAGACCCTGAAATTGGAAAGCACTACAAATGAACTCTGAAAAGGTTGAAAGTTGGCATGGTATCATCATTTCACCCACGTAACATGTGAAAGAAAGTAGAGAGGGTTACGGCAAAACTGGATGCACTTCGTGTACAAAACGGACAATCTGTTTGGAAGTATCAAAATTTCATACGGAAACTCGTCTGTTACAACAGGCATTTCAAATGAACTACGAAAAGGTTGAAAGTTGGCATGGTATCATCATAATAGTTGTGGAGAGAAAGTCTTCACTTTTTTTCGCTTGTGTGCTTTGCTTATTGCGCCGTAACCATGGATAATCTTCATCATTTATCAAAATGCTTGGGTCAGCCTTGACTTTGAAGGGAGGAATTTCATAAAACTTTTCATAATCTTCAGACATGTCTGACTTGCCCTCCACTCCCACAATGTCTCTTTTTTCTGAAAGAACTATGTGGCGCTTTGGCTCATCGTATGATGTATTCGCTTCCTTATCTTTTCTTTTTCTCGGTCTGGTAGACATCTCCTTCACATAGATAACCTGTGCTACATCATTGGCTAGGACGAACGGTTCATCGGTGTACCCAAGATTGTTCAGGTCCACTGTTGTCATTCCGTACCGTGGGTCTACCTGTACCCCGCCTCCTGACTGATTGACCCATTTGCACTTAAACAAAGGGACCTTAAAATCATGTCTGTAGTCAAGTTTCCATATGTCCATTATGTAACCATAATATGTGTCATTTCCCCTCTCGGTTGCTGCATGAAAGCGGACACCACTGTTTTGGTTGGTGCTCTTTTGATCTTGGGCGATCGTGTAAAATGTATTCCCATTTATCTCGTATCCTTTGTAAGTCAATACAGTCAAAGATGGTCCCCTGGACAACGAGTACAACTCATCACAAACAGTGGTGTCACCTCTGAGACGTGTTTCCAACCAACTGCTGAAAGTCCTGATGTGTTCACATATAATCCAGTCGTCACACTGCTCCGGGTGTTTGGAGCGCAGACAGTTCTTATGTTCATCGACATACGGGGTCACCAAGGTAGAGTTATGTAGAACTGTGTAGTGTGCTTGAGACCAAGAATGCCCATCCCTGCATATTATTGAGTCCGCTCCTAGCATGCCTTTTCCAGTCCGTCTCCCATCATACTGCGATTTAGGGAGACCTATCTTCTTAAGGCCAGGAATGAAGTCAACACAAAACCCAATGACATCCTCTGTTTGATGGCCCATGGAGATGCTTCCTTCTGGCCTAGCACGGTTACAGACATGCATATTTCTTTAGGACTCCCATGAATCTCTCAAAGGGGAACATATTGTGTAGAAATACGGGGCCCAGAATGACAATCTCCTCGACTAGATGAACTAGGACGTGCGTCATGATATTGAAGAAGGATGGTGGGAACACCAGCTCGAAACTGACAAGACATTGCGCCACATTACTCCTTAGCCTTGGTATGATTTCTGGACCGACCACCTTCTGAGAGATTGCATTAAGGAATGCACATAGCTTCACAATGGCTAATCGGACATTTTCCGATAGAAGCCCCCTCAATGCAACCGAAAGCATTTGCGTCATAATAACGTGGCAGTCATGAGACTTTAGGTTCTAGAACTTTTTCTCTGGAATATTTATTATTCCCTTTATATTCGACGAGAAGCCAGTCGGGACCTTCATACTGAGCAGGCATTCAAAAAACATTTCCTTCTCTTCTTTGGTAAGAGCGTAGCTGGCAGGACCTTCATACTGCTTTGGAGGCATGCCGTCTTTTTCGTGCAAACGTTGCAGGTCGTCCCGTGCCTCGGGTGTATCTTTTGTCTTCCCATACACGCCCAAGAAGCCTAACAGGTTCACGCAAAGGTTCTTCGTCACGTGCATCACGTCGATTGAAGAGCGTACCTCTAGCTCTTTCCAGTAGGGTAGGTCCCAAAATATAGATTTATTCCTCCACATTGGTGCGCGTCCCTCAGCGTCATTCGGAACAGCTAGTCCGCTGGGCCCTTTCCAAATATTACGTGTAAATGAGAGACCATAGCAAGTACGTGATCACCGGTACGCATGGCAGGCTTCTTCCGGTGATCTGCCTCGCCTTTGAAATGCTTTCCTTTCTTTCGACATTGATGGTTGGTCGGGAGAAATCAATGATGGCCCAGGTACACATTCTTCTTAAATCTGTCCAGGTATATACTTTCGGTGTCAGCTAAACAGTGCGTGCATGCGTGGTATCTCTTGTTTGTCTGTCTTGAAAGGTTACTGAGAGCGGGCCAATCATTGATGGTCATGAAGAGCAACGCCTTTAGGTCAAATTCTTCCCCCATGTGCTCATCCCACACACGTACACCTATTCCATTCCACAGCTGTAAGAGTTCTTCAACTAATGGCCTTAGGTACACATCAATGTCGTTGCCGGGTTGCTTAGGGCCTTGGATGAGAATTGGCATCATAATGAACTTCCGCTTCATGCGCATCCAAGGAGCAAGGTTATATATACATAGAGTCACGGGCCAGGTGCTGTGATTGCTGCTCTTGTCCTCGAAAGGATTAATGCCATCCGCGCTTAAAGCAAACCATACGCTCCTCGGGTCACTTGCAAACTCAGCCCAGAACTTTCTCTCAATTTTTCTCCACTGCGACCCGTCAGCGGGTGCTCTCAACTTTCCGTCTTTCTTACGGTCCTCACTGTGCCATCGCATCAACTTGGCATGCTCTTTGTTTCTTAAAAGTCGTTTCAACCGTGGTATTATAGGAGCATACCACATCACCTTCGCAGGAATCCTCTTCCTGCGGGGCTCGCCCTCAACATCACCAGGGTCATCTCGTCTGATCTTATACCGCAATGCACCGCATACCGGGCATGCGTTCAAATCCTTTTACGCACCGCGGTAGAGGATGCAGTCATTAGGGCATGCATGTATCTTCTCCACCTCCAATCCTAGAGGGCATACGACCTTCTTTGTTGCGTACGTACTGTCGGGCAATTCGTTATCCTATGGAACCTTCTTCTTCAATATTTTCAGTAGCTTCTCAAATCCTTTGTCAGGCACAGCATTCTCTGCCTTCCACTGCAGCAATTCCAGTACGGTACCGAGCTTTGTGTTGCCATCTTCACAATTGGGGTACAACTGTTTTTTGTGATCCTCTAACTGTTGGGGAACGTAGTAATTTCAAAAAAAATCCTACGCACACGCAAGATCATGGTGATGCATAGCAACGAGAGGGGAGAGTGTTGTCTACGTACCCTCGTAGACCGAAGCGGAAGCGTTGACACAACGTAGAGGAAGTAGTCGTACGTCTTCCCGATCCAACCGATCCAAGCACCGTTACTCCGGCACCTCCGAGTTCTTGGGACACGTTCAGCTCGATAACGATCCCCGGGCTCCGATCCAGCAAAGCTTCGGGGAGGAGTTCCATCAGCACGATGGCGTGGTGACGATCTTGATGTTCTACTGTCGCAGGGCTTCGCCTAAACACCGCTACAATATGACCGAGGTGGAATATGGTGGAGGGGGGCACCACACACGGCTAAGGAACGATCACGAAGATCAACTTGTGTGTCCTAGGGTGCCCCTTGCCCCCGTATATAAAGGAGCAAGGGGGAGGGGCGGCCGGCCAGGAGGGGCGCGCCAGGGAGGAGTCCTACTCCTACCGGGAGTAGGACTCCCTCCTTTTTCCTAGTCCAAGTAGGAGAGGGTGAAGGAAGGGAGAGAGGAGAGGAAGGAAAGGGGGGGTGCCGCCCCCCTCCTTGTCCAATTCGGACTAGAGGGAGAGGGGGGGCGCGGCCTGCCCTGGCTGCCCCTCCTCTTCTCCACTTCAGGCCCATAAGGCCCATTAACCCCCAGGGGGGTTCCGGTAACCCTCTGGTACTCCGGTTTTCTCCGAAATCACTCGGAACACTTCCGGTGTCCGAATATAGCCGTCCAATATATCGATCTTTATGTCTCGACCATTTCGAGACTCCTCGTCATGTCCGTGATCACATCCAGGACTCCGAACAAACTTGGTACATCAAAATACATAAACTCATAATGAAACTATCATCGTAACGTTAAGCGTGCGGACCCTACGGTTCGAGAACTGTGTAGACATGACCGAGACATGTCTCCGGTCAATAACCAATAGCGGAACCTGGATGCTCATATTGGCTCCTACATATTCTACGAAGATCTTTATCGGTCAGACCGCATAACAACATACGTTGTTCCCTTTGTCATCGGTACGTTACTTGCCCGAGATTCGATCATTGGTATCTCAATACCTAGTTCAATCTCGTTACCGGCAAGTCTCTTTACTCGTTCTGTAATACATCATCTCGCAACTAACTTATTAGTTGCAATGCTTGCAAGGCTTATGTGATGTGCATTACCGAGAGGGCCCAGACATACCTCTCCGACAATCGGAGTGACAAATCCTAATCTCGAAATACGCCAACCCAACATGTACCTTTGGAGACACCTGTAGGGCACCTTTATAATCACCCAGTTATGTTGTGACGTTTGGTAGCACACAAAGTGTTCCTCCGGTAAACGGGAGTTGCATAATCTCATAGTCATAGGAACATGTATAAGTCATGAAGAAAGCAATAGCAACATACTAAACGATCGGGTGCTAAGCTAATGTAATGGGTCATGTCAATCACATCATTCTCCTAATGATGTGATCACACATGTATTATGTTTCCGGTTAATAAAATTCTAGCATGAATAATAAACATTTATCATGATATAAGGAAATAAATAATTACTTTATTATTGCCTCTAGGGCATATTTCCTTCAGTCTCCCACTTGCACTAGAGTCAATAATCTAGTTCATATCGCCATGTGATTCAACACTAATAGTTCACATCACCATGTGATTAACACCCATAGTTCACATTGTCATGTGACCTACACCCAATGGGTTTACTAGAGTCAGTAATCTAGTTCACATTGCTTATGTGATTAACACCCAAAGAGTACTAAGGTGTGATCATGTTTTGCTTGTGAGAGAAGTTTAGTCAATGGGTCTGCCACATTCAGATCCGTATGTATTTTGCAAATTTCTATGTCAACAATACTCTGTTCGGAGCTACTCTAGCTAATTGCTCCCACTTTCAATATGTATCTAGATTGAGACTTAGAGTCATCTAGATTAGTGTCAAAACTTGCATCGACGTAACCTTTTACGACGAACCTTTTAGTCACGTCCATAATCGAGAAACATATCCTTATTCCACTAAGGATAATTTTGACCGCTGTCCAGTGATATACTCCTAGATCACTATTGTACTCCCTTGCCAAAATCAGTGTAGGGTATACAATAGATCTGGTACACAACATGGCATACTTTATAGAATCTATGGCCGAGGCATAGGGAATGACTTTCATTCTCCTTCTATCTTCTGCCGTGGTCGGGCTTTGAGTCTTACTCAATTTCACACCTTGTAACACAGACAAGAACTCTTTCTTTGACTGTTCCATCTTGAACTACTTCAAAATCTTGTCAAGGTATGTACTCATTGAAAAATCTTATCAAGCGTGTTGATCTATCTCTATAGATCTTGATGCTCACTATGTAAGAAGCTTCACCGAGGTCTTTCTTTGAAAAAATCCTTTCAAACACTCCTTTATGCTTTGTAGAATAATTCTACATTATTTCCGATCAACAATATGTCATTCACATATACTTATCAGAAATGCTGTAGTGCTCCCACTCACTTTCTTGTAAATACAGGCTTCACCGCAAGTCTGTATAAAACTATATGCTTTCATCAACTTATCAAAGCGTATATTCCAACTCCGAGATGCTTGCACCAGTCCATTGATGGATCGCTGGAGCTTGCATATTTTGTTAACACCTTTAGGATTGACAAAACCTTCTGGTTGCATCATATACAACTCTTCTTTAAGAAATCCATTAAGGATTGCAGTTTTGTTATCCATTTGCCAGATTTCATAAAATGCGGCAATTACTAACATGATTCGGACAGACTTAAGCATAGATACGAGTGAGAAACTCTCATCGTAGTCAACACCTTGAACTTTGTCAAAAAAAAACCTTTTTTGACAAGTCTAGCTTTGTAGATAGTAACACTACTATCAGCGTCCGTCTTCCTCTTGAAGATCCATTTATTTTCTATGGCTTGCCGATCATCGGGCAAGTCAACCAAAGTTCACACTTTGTTCTCATACATGGATCCCATCTCAGATTTCATGGCCTCAAGCCATTTTGCGGAATCTGGGCTCATCATCGCTTCCTCATAGTTCGTAGGTTCGTCATGGTCTAGTAACATAACTTCCAGAACAAGATTACCGTACCACTCTGATGTGGATCTCACTCTGGTTTACCTACGAGATTCGATAGTAACTTGATCTGAAGTTACATGATCATCATCATTAGCTTCCTCACTAATTGGTGTAGTAGTCACAGGAACAGATTTCTGTGATGAACTTCTTTCCAATAAGGGAGAAGGTACAATTACCTTATCAAGTTCTACTTTCTTCCCACTCACTTCTTTCGAGAGAAACTCCTTCTCTAGAAAAGATCCATTCTTAGCAACGAATGTCTTGCCTTCGGATCTGTGATAGAAGGTGTACCCAACAGTCTCCTTTGGGTATCCTATGAAGACATATTTCTCCGATTTAGGTTTGAGCTTATCAGGATGAAATTTTTTCATATAAGCATGGCAACCCCAAACTTTAAGAAACGACAACTTTGGTTTCTTGCCAAACCACAGTTCATAAGGTGTCGTCTCAACGGATTTTGATGGTGCCCTATTTAACGTGAATGCAGCTGTCTCTAATGCATGACCCCAAAACGATAGTGGTAAATCGGTAAGAAACATCATTGATTGTACTATATCCAATAAAGTACGATTATGACGTTCGGACACACCATTATGCTGTGGTGTTCCAGGTGGCATGAGTTTGTGAAACTATTCCACATTGTTTTAATTGAAGACCAAACTCGTAACTCAAATATTCTCCTCCACGATCATATCGTAGAAACTTTTATTTTCTTGTTACGATGATTCTCCACTTCACTCTGAAATACTTTAAACTTTTCAGACTTATGTTTCATCAAGTAGATATGCTCATATCTGCTTAAATCATCTGTGAAGGTCAGAAAATAATGATACTTGTCGCGAGCTTTAATATTCATCGGACCACATACATCAGTATGTATGATTTCCAACAAATCTGTTGCTTGCTCCATTGTTCTGGAGAACGGTGTCTTAGTCATCTTGCCCATGAGGCATGGTTCGCAAGCATCAAGTGATTCATAATCAAGTGATTCCAAAAAGCCCATCAACATGGAGTTTCTTCATGCGCTTTACACCAATATGACCTAGATGGAAGTGCCACAAATAAGTTGCACTATCATTATTAACTTTGCATCTTTTGGTTTCAATATTATGATTATGTGTATCACTACGATCGAGATCCAACAAATCATTTTCGTTAGTGTGTAACCATATAAGGTTTTATTCATGTAAACAGAACAGCAATTTATTCTCTTACTTAAATGAATAACCGTATTGCAATAAACAAGATCAAATCATATTCATGCTCAACACCAAATAACACTTATTTAGGTTCCACACTAATCCCGAAAGTATAGGGAGTGTGCGATGATGATCATATCAATCTTGGAACCACTTCCAACTCTCATCGCCACTTCACCCTTAACTAGTCTTTGTTCATTCTGCAACTCCCGTTTTGAGTTACTAATCTTAGCAACTGAACTAGTACCACATACTGAGGGTTTGCTATGAACACTAGTAAAGTACACATCAACAACATGTATATCAAATATACCTTTGTTTACTTTGCCATCCTTTCTTATCCACCAAATACTTGGGGTAGTTCCTCTTCCAGTGACCAGTCCCTTTGCAGTAGAAGCACTTAGTCTCAAGCTTAGGACCAGACTTGGGCTTCTTCACTTGAGCAGCAACTTGCTTGCTGTTCTTCTTGAAGTTCCTTTTTTTTTCTTTGCCCTTTTCTTGAAACTAGTGATCTTGTCAACCATCAACACTTGATGTTTTTCTTGATTTCTACCTTCGTCAATTTTAGCATCACGAAGAGCTTGGGAATTGTTTCTGTTATCCCTTGCATATTATAGTTCATCACGAAGTTCTACTAACTTGGTGATGGTGACTAGAGAATTCTGTCAATCACTATCTTATCTAGAAGATTAACTCCCACTTGATTCAAGCGATTGTAGTACCCAGACAATCTAAGCACATGCTCACTAGTTGAGCGATTCTCCTCCATCTTTTAGCTATAGAACTTGTTGGAGACTTCATATCTCTCAACTCGGATATTTGCTTGAAATATTAACTTCAACTCCTGGAACATCTCATATGGTCCATGACATTCAAAACGTCTTTGAAGTCCCGATTCTAAGCCGTTAAGCATGGTGCACTAAACTATTAAGTAGTCATCATATTGAGCTAGCCGAACGTTCATAACGTCTGCATCTGCTCCTGCAATAGGTCCGTCACCTAGCGGTGCATCAAGGACATAATTCTTCTGTGCAGCAATGAGGATAAACCTCAGATCGCGGATCCAATCCGCATCATTGCTACTAACAACTTTCAACACAATTTTCTCTAGGAACATATCAAAATAAACATAGGGAAGCAACAACGCGAGCTATTGATCTACAACATAGATATGCTAATACTACCAGGACTAAGTTCATGATAAATTAAAGTTCAATTAATCATATTACTTAAGAACTCCCACTTAGATAGTCATCCCTCTAATCCTCTAAGTGATCACTTGATCCAAATCAACTAAACCATAACCGATCATCACATGAAATGAAGTAGCTTTCAATGGTGAACATCACTATGTTGATCATATCTACTATATGACTCACGCTCGACCTTTCGGTCTCAGTGTTCCGAGGCCATATCTGCATATGCTAGGCTCGTCAAGTTTAACCTGAGTATTCTGCATGTGCAAAACTGGCTTGCACCGTTGTAGATGGACGTAGAGCTTATCACACCCCATCATCACGTGGTGTCTGGGCACGACGAACTTTGGCAACGGTGCATACTCAGGGAGAACACTTTTATCTTGAAATTTAGTGAGAGATCATCTTATAATGCTACCGTCAAACAAAGCAAGATAAGATGCATAAAAGATAAACATCACATGCAATCAATATAAGTGATATGATATGTCCATCATCATCTTGTGCTTGTGATCTCCATTTTCGAAGCATCATCATGATCACCATCGTCACCGGCGCGACACCTTGATCTCCATCGTAGCCTCATTGTCGTCTCTCGCCAAACTTATGCTTCTACGACTATCGCTACTCCTTAGTGATAAAGTAAAGCATTACAGGGCGATTGCATTGCATACAATAAAGCGACAACCATATGGCTCCTGCCAGTTGCCGATAACTCGGTTACAAAACATGATCATCTCATACAATAAAATTTAGCATCATGTCTTGACCATATCACATCACAACATGCCCTGCAAAAACAAGTTAGACGTCCTCTACTTTGTTTGTTGCAAGTTTTACGTGGCTGCTACGAGCTTAAGCAAGAACCAATCTCACCTACGCATCAAAACCACAACGATAGTTTGTCAAGTTGGTGCTGTTTTAACCTTCGCAAGGACCGGGCGTAGCCACACTCGGCTCAACTAAAGTTGGAGAAACTGACACCCGCCAGCCACCTGTGTGCAAAGCACGACGGTAGAACCAGTCTCGCGTAAGCGTACGTGTAATGTCGGTCCGGGCCGCTTCATCCAACAATACCGCCGAACCAAAGTATGACATGCTGGTAAGCAGTGTGACTTATATCGCCCACAACTCACTTGTGTTCTACTCGTGCATATAACATCAAACCATAAAAACCTAGGCTCGGATGCCACTGTTGGGGAACGTAGTAATTTCAAAAAATTTCATACGCACACGCAAGATCATGGTGATGCATAGCAACGAGAGGGGAGAGTGTTGTCTACGTACCCTCGTAGACCGAAGCGGAAGCGTTGACACAACGTAGAGGAAGTAGTCGTACATCTTCCCGATCCAACCGATCCAAGCACCGTTACTCTGGCACCTCCGAGTTCTTGGCACACGTTCAACTCGATGACGATCACCGGGCTCCGATCCAGCAAAGCTTTGGGAAGGAGTTCCATCAGCACGACGGCGTGGTGACGATCTTGATGTTCTACTGTCGCAGGGCTTCGCCTAAGCACCGCTACAATATGACCGAGGTGGAATATGGTGGAGGGGGGCACCACACACGGCTAAGGAACGACCACGAAGATCAACTTGTGTGTCCTAGGGTGCCCCCTTCCCCCGTATATAAAGGAGCAAGGGGGAGGGGCGGCCGGCCAGGAGGGGCGCGCCAGGGAGGAGTCCTACTTCTACCGGGAGTAGGACTCCCTCCTTTTTCCTTGTCCAAGTAGGAGAGGGGGAAGGAAGGGAGAGAGGAGAGGAAGGAAAGGGGGGGCGCTGCCCCCCCTCCTTGTCCAATTCGGACTAGAGGGGGAGGGGGCGCGCGGCCTGCCCTGGCTGCCCCTCCTCTTCTCCACTTCAGGCCCATAAGGCCCATTAACCCCCGGGGGGTTCCGGTAACCCTCCGGTACTCCGGTTTTCTCCGAAATCACTCGGAACACTTCCGGTGTCCGAATATAGCCGTCCAATATATCGATCTTTATGTCTTGACCATTTCGAGACTCCTCGTCATGTTCGTGATCACTTCCGGGAGTCTTTACAAACTTTGGTACATCAAAATACATAAACTCATAATGAAACTGTCATCGTAACGTTAAGCGTGCGGACCCTACGGTTCGAGAACTGTGTAGACATGACCGAGACATGTCTCCGGTCAATAACCAATAGCGGAACCTGGATGCTCATATTGGCTCCTACATATTCTACGAAGATCTTTATCGGTCAGACCGCATAACAACATACGTTGTTCCCTTTGTCATCGGTACGTTACTTGCCCGAGATTCGATCGTCGGTATCTCAATACCTAGTTCAATCTCGTTACCGGCAAGTCTCTTTACTCATTCTGTAATACATCATCTCGCAACTAACTTATTAGTTGCAATGCTTGCAAGGCTTATGTGATGTGCATTACCGAGAGGGCCCAGACATACCTCTCCGACAATCGGAGTGACAAATCCTAATCTCGAAATACGCCAACCCAACATGTACCTTTGGAGACACGTGTAGAGCACCTTTATAATCACCCAGTTACGTTGTGACGTTTGGTAGCACACAAAGTGTTCCTCCGGTAAACGGGAGTTGCATAATCTCATAGTCATAGGAACATGTATAAGTCATGAAGAAAGCAATAGCAACATACTAAACGATCGGGTGCTAAGCTAATGGAATGGGTCATGTCAATCACATCATTCTCCTAATGATGTGATCCCGTTAATCAAATAACAACTCGTTTGTTCATGGTCAGGAAACATAACCATCTTCGATTAACGAGCTAGTCAAGTAGAGGCATACTAGTGACACTCTGTTTGTCTATGTATTCACACATGTATTATGTTTCCGGTTAATACAATTCTAGCATGAATAATAAACATTTATCATGATATAAGGAAATAAATAATAACTTTATTATTGCCTCTAGGGCATATTTTCTTCACTAACATGCCATCGAACTTCAGCTTCTCCTTTTCACTTTCGCACTTTTCCCTTGCATCAACAATGACCCGGCGGAGATCATCATCGGGCACATCGTCTGGTTCCTCTGGATCTTCAGCTTCCTCTTGATCTTAAGCTTCCCCCGTTGCAGCATCACCGTATTCAGGGGGCACATAGTTGTCATCGTCCTCCTCTTCTTCGTTGTCTTCCATCATAACCCTATTTCTCCGTGCTTCGTCCAAACATTATAGTGTGGCATGAAACCCTTATAAAGCAGGTGGGTGTGAAGGATTTTCTTGTCAGAGTAAGACCTCGTATTCCCACAATTAGGGCATGGACAACACATAAAACCATTCTGCTTGTTTGCCTCAGCCACTTCGAGAAAATTATGCACGCCCTTAACGTACTCAGAGGTGTGTCTGTCACCGTACATCCATTGCCGGTTCATCTGCGTGCATTATATATAATTATGTGTGTCAAAAGTAAGAAAATTAGACAGGTATCTATTTAAAGTAAGATTTTTTTTCTTTCAGAAAGAAGATAAGAACAAGAGGCTCACCACGGTGGTGCCGACGACGAGATCGGCGCGGGCGATCGATGGCGGTGAAGACGAGGACGGGGCGTGATGGACCGCTAAACCTAGACAAATCTCGAAAAAAATGAAGCTCGGAGGTCGAGCTTCGAGAGGAGAAAACTTAACTAGTGTGGCTCAGGCATTTCATCAAACACCTCATGTGCATAGGAAGTGAGCTAGAGCACCCAATGCCCTCCCCCTCGTCGTGCCGAACCATCTCGCCGCTGACGGCCGTGTGGCATGATGTGATGACCTTTCATCCATGGACATGCCGAACGACCTCATCACTGGTAGATGTGCAATCGTGACCATGCGGCCAGATGCATCCAGCTGTTACGTGACGTCGGACTCGTCCATGCATGACGGCGGACTCCCGGTCGGTAGAACGCGCCATGTCCGTCTAGCTAGGACTCTTCCACTCCCGTGAGTGATCCATGCAAAGCTAGGCATGTGTCTTGCGCCCGGCCGGCGACGCGGAGGAGTTTTTGCCCTGTAGCAGGCGAGGACGTCTTGACGCATGACCACCATCAACAAGGAATTGTAGCCTCGATCAACGAGGAGTCCAGCCAGCCACCGGCATCGCCATCTTGGCGCATGACCACGACGAAAGTAAAGTCCACCCAGCTGGCAACTCCGGCGGCGAGGTATTCCGGCGCGGCCATTGGCATACAGGAAGTTGCCACATGGTCGTCTCACGCGGATGCCGGTCTCACAAGACCTGGTTCAATATAGAATTTTTTCCCCCGCCGTAGATGCTCTTAACCCGAATATGTCTATGCCCAACCGGTTACACGCACAATTCCAATCCCTGTCGTTGCTAATTCATGTGGATGTGCGCCATTGCATGTGTATGGTGCTTCTCTCTCTCTCTTCCAGTGCACACACTAACACATGCATGTCTTACATCAACACATGCATGCCTACTTTATCTTCCCTCTATTCTCTAACTCCATCACCTTTTATTTTCTTTTGACAATTTAGATGGCTCATATCTTTAAAATCAAAATTGCATTTTTTTACATATTTGAACTCATGACGCCAAGCCCTTTAGAACAAAATCAGTCTTGGATACATTTGAAACACATTTTTGTTTGAAACAGTGAAGAACTTTCTGAATAGTTGGTTTGCACTCTGTTAGAAACATGAAAGAACTTTGATAGAATTTTTATCTAAAACCAAAGAACTTTGTTAACATGGTCTCCGAACTTTGCCATAAAAATTAGAAGAACTTTGTATACACAGCGTGATTTTTGCTTTATGGTGTGTTAAAAAAAAGAATCTTCAGAATATTAATTTGTATGTCAGATCTTAATTACCATCCACGTAGTTTTACGGGCACAACTAAAAGGAATTGCAGTCTACCATGCCGTCCCAAAACCTGATAAATGCAGCGACTTTGTGACAAAAATAATATAAAGTACTGTACCATACATTGCATGGCTGACAAAGTGGTGGCCCACATCGATTGGATATCACGTAAGATGAGCGGCAGGGATTCGCGTTGCGCAATCCATGTTCCTCTTAACCAGCTGACTCTCGCTATAAATAACGTGCGCCGCCTCCATCCGAACACGCCGATTTCACTCCACTCTCCCACCAAGATGCATTTCAACACTCTGTTGGTGCTTAGTTTCCTGACAGCGATGTTGTTTCCCATCGCAATGGGGCGAGTGTTGCCCCACTTTTGGCCACCAGGTCTATGATCTTACTATGGCCGAATCAGGCAGGCAACACTGGTAGCAACGCTGAGGGGGGCAATGCCCCCCCCCCCCCCCCACCACCACCACCACCACCACCACCACCACCACGGTTTGAACTTATCTATGAATACCAGTACTTCCAACACTCATATTTTGTCTTTGGCCCTCCCCTGATAGATTACATCTAGCTTCGCCAATGCATACTAGTATATACTTTATCAAGAAAACGTATCAATAGGTTTAATTTTGCAACTCATATTCTATCTTTGGCCATCCCCAACAGATTTCTTCTAGCTCCTCCTCTGCACACTAGTATATAATTTATTGAAAGAACATATCAATAAGTTCTGTTTTACAATAATTCTACAATATAAAAAGTTTTATCAATTGTGGATTCGAATGAAAACATAATAAACATGAATCAGTCAGCCTAATTTATCAATTCCAAGTTTCAATTTGCACTCACTAGCTTTAAATTGAAGATGGAAATCATACTTTGAATTAGAGAGATGAGAAGTCGGTGGAGTTCTTGCCTCGGTGGCTTGACCTTCCCCGTGCGGGCGTTGCCAGCTACCACCTCGCTAGCGCACTCCTCTTTCCTATGTCTATACCAGTTGTCATGCCTCACTAGCTTTTGTATCGTTGGACGCTAGGCTTTGCCGTTGCTATGTGTGGGTTGTAGACTTTGAGTCATCAAGACCATCCTTCAGCATACAAGGATAGGGGGCGTATATGTAGAACGTATCAAGGAAACGAAGAAGCTAGCAGTCAGATCGTGCAATGGTGCATTTGGGGCTTGAGCCTTGAGCATGCCCTACACCTTAGTAGTTTTTTTACAACTATAGTGAAATACTTGCTGATTTACATGGTGGTCCATGGACCACCCTGTCCACACCGCAACTATGCCATTGCCAAGTGCCATCCACCGGGGCAGGTCTCACGTGTTGGCTTTGTGAGACCTGGTCTCATAGAATTTGTTTTCCCGAATTACCCCGTTTGTGTGTGTTTTTTTCTTACTTTTATTGACATCAACCTATTTGTACGTGTTTGATAAACACTTTTCCTAAATTTCAGCCATCTATTTTTCATACTCTTCAGGTCGATTTTGTGGCCGTGGTATCTGATACGTCTCCAACGTATCTATAATTTTTGATTGCTCCATGCTATATTATCTACTGTTTTGGGCAATATTGGGCTTTATTATCCACTTTTATATTATTTTTGGGACTAACCTATTAACTGGAGGCCCAACCCAGATTTGCTGTTTTTTTGCCTATTTCAGTGTTTCGAAGAAAACGAATATCAAACGAAGTCGAAACGGAACGAAATCAACTGGAGAAGTTATTTTTGGAAGGAAAGCTACCGGATGGACTTGGACACCACGTCAGGAAAGGAGGGAGGCGGCCACGAGGGTGGGGGCCGCGCCCACCCCCTAGGGCGCGCCCCCTGCCTTGTGGGCCCCCCGAAGCTCCACCGACGTACTTCCTGCACCCATATATACCTACGTATCCTAAAACTTCCAAAACAGAGATTAGATCGGGAGTTCCGCCGCCGCAAGCCTCTGTAGCCATCAAAAACCTCTCGGGACCCTGCTCCGGCACCCTGCCGGAGGGGGCAACCCTCACCGGTGGTCATCTTCATCATCCCGACGCTCTTCATGACGAGGAGTGAGTAGTTCACCCTCGGGGCTGAGGGTATGTACCAGTAGCTATGTGTTTGATATCTCTCTCTCTCTCTCTCTCTCTCTCTCTCTCTCTCTCTCTCTCTCTCTCTCTCTCTCTCTCTCTCTCTCGTGTTCTTGATTTGGCACGATCTTGATGTAGCGCGAGCTTTGCTATTATAGTTGGATCTTATGTTTCTTCTCCCCCTCTACTCTCTTGTAATGGATTGAGTTTTCCCTTTGAAGTAATCTTATCGGATTGAGTCTTTAATGATTTGAGAACACTTGATGTATGTCTTGCCGTGCGTATCTGTGGTGACAATGGGATATCACATGATTCACTTGATGTATGTTTTGGTGATCAACTTGTGGGTTCCGCCCATGAACCTATGCATAGGGGTTGGCACACGTTTTCGTCGTGATTCTCCGGTAGAAACTTTAGGGCACTCTTTGAGGTTCTTTGTGTTGGTTTGAATAGATGAATTGAGGTTGTGTGATCCATATCGTATAATCATATCCACGGATACTTGAGGTGACATTGGACTATCTAGGTGACATTAGGGTTTTGGTTGATTTGTGTCTTAAGGTGTTATTCTAGTATGAAGTCTTGTATAGATCGATCCGAACGAATAACTTTGAGGTGGTTTCGTACCCTACCATAATCTCTTCGTTTGTTCTTCGCTATTAGTGACTTTGGAGTGACTCTTTGTTGCATGTTGAGGGATAGTTATATGATCCAACTATGTTATTATTGTTGAGAGAACTTGCACTAGTGAAAGTATGAACCCTAGGCCTTGTTTCCTATCATTGCAGTACCGTTTACACTCACTTTTACCACTTGTTACCTTGCTGTTTTTATATTTTCAGTTTACAAAAACCTATATCTACCATCCATATTGCACTTGTATCACCATCTCTTCGCCGATAGTGCACCTATACAATTTACCATTGTATTGGGTGTGTTGGGGACACAAGAGACTCTTTGTTATTTGGTTGCAGGGTTGTTTGAGAGAGACCATCTTCATCCTACACCTCCCACGGATTGATAAACCTTAGGCCATCCACTTGAGGGAAATTTGCTACTGTCCTATAAACCTCTGCACTTGGAGGCCCAACAACGTGTACAAGAAGAAGGTTGCATGGTAGACATCAAGCTCTTTTCTCGCGCCGTTGCCGGGGAGGTGAGTGCTTGAAGGTATATCTTTAGATCTTGCAATTGAATCTTTTAGTTTCTTGTTTTATCACTAGTTTAGTTTATAAAAGAAAACTACAAAAAATGGAATTAAGGGTGCCTCATATGCTTCATCTTTTTAATGTCTTTCGTGAAAATGATGGGAAAGAAAATTGTGCTCAAGTACTAGAAGAAGAATTACATAGAATGCTTGGCATAAAATATTTGAATGATGAGCATGATTGCAATGTTGTCAGTATGAATTCTTTGAATACCCATGATGCTAATGATATGCAAAGCCACAAGCTTGGGGATGCTATGTTTAATAATGATGATATTTTTAGCCTCCCAAGTTTTGATATGCAAAGTTGTTATGATGATAACATGCCTTCTACCTATGATGATTATATTGATGAAAGTGGGTTTGGAAGAGTGTCAACTTTAGGAAGTAGTGATCCCACTATTTTGGAGGATGTTAAATCTTATTATGATAATTATGAAAGTGGATTTGGAGAGGTCATGACTTTATTTAGTGATGAATCCACTATTTCGGAAGAGGTTTCAATCGATTATGATGAGAACAAAGTTGCTACTTATGATGATTATTGTGATGAAACTTATGCTATAAAAAGTAGTAATGATTATATTTATGAAACTTGTCATGATTATGAATACCCTTTTCCTGAACCTTACTCATTTAATGTGGAAACAATTTATAGTATTCAAGTCTCTTATGATACTCCCACTATTCCGAATAAGAAGAATTTTGCTTATGTGGAGAGTAATAAAAATTCTATGCTTATAGATCATGAAAAGAATGCTTTAGGTGCTGGTTATATTATTGAATTCATTCATGATGCTACTGAAAATTATTATGATGGAGGAACATATGCTTGTAGGAATTGCAATAATATCAAGTTTCCTCTCTCTCTGTGCTTAAAGTTTTGAAGTTATGCTTGTTTTACCTTCCTATGCAAGTTGATTCTTGTTCCCATAAGTTGTTTGCTCACAAAATCCCTATGCATAGGAAGTGGGTTAGACTTAAATGTGCTAGTCATATTCTTCATGATGCTCTGTTTATGTTTCAATTCCTATCTTTTATGCGAGCATCATTGAAATCATCATGCCTAGCTAGGGGCGTTAAACGATAGCGCTTGTTGGGAGGCAACCCAATTTTATTTTAGTTTCTTGCTTTTTGATTCTGTTTAGTAATAAATAATCCATCTAGCTTCTGTTTAGATGTCGCTTTATGTTTTAATTAGTGTTTGTGCCAAGTAGAACCTTTGGGAAGACTCGGGTGAAGTCTTTATGATCATGCTGTAAAAAACAGAAACTTTAGCGCTCACGAGATTAGCTTCAATGTTTTACTGGAGAGTGATATTTAGTTGATTCTTTTTGCAGATAATTACTAGACAAATTCCTCAGGTACACCAATTTATTTTAGAATTTTTGGAGTTCCAGAATTTTGTGTTAGTTACAGATTACTACAGACTGTTGTGTTTTTGGCAGATTCTGTTTTTCGTGTGTTGTTTACTTATTTTGATGAATCTATGGCTAGTAAAATAATTTATAAACCATAGAGAAGTTAGAATACAATAGGGTTAACACCAATATAAATAAATAATGAGTTCATTACAGTACCATGAAGTGGTGTTTTGTTTTCTTTCGCTAACGGAGCTCATGAGATTTTTTGTTAAGTTTTGTGTTGTGAAGTTTTCAAGTTTTGGGTAAAGATTCAATGGACTACGGAATAAGGAGTGGCAAGAGCCCGAGCCTGGGGATGCCCAAGGCACCCCAAGGTAATATTCAAGGATAATCAAGCGTCTAAGCTTGGGCATCCCCTCTTTCGTCTTCGTTCATCGGTAACTTTACTTGGAGCTATATTTTTATCCACCACATGATATGTGTTTTGCTTGGAGCGTCATTTTATTTTCTTCAGCTTTGCTTGCTGTTTGAATAAAATACCAAGATCTGAAATTATTAAATGGGAGAGTCTTCACATAGTTGCATAATTATCCAACTACTCATTGATCTTCACTTATATCTTTCGGAGTAGTTTGTCATTTGCTCTAGTGCTTCAGTTATATCTTTTAGAGCATGGTGGTAGTTTTATTTTGAAGAAATACATGAACTCTCATGCTTCACTTATATTATTTTGAGAGTCTTAAATAGCATGGTAATTTGCTTAAATAATCCTAATATACTAAGCATAAATGATTTGTAAAAATTCTTATGAGTGTGTTGAATAGTAAGAAAAGTTTGATGCTCGATAATTGTTTTGAGATATGAAGATGGTGATATTAGAGTCATGCTAGTTCAGTAGTTGGGAATCTGAGAAATACTTGTGTTAAAGTTTGTGACTCCCGTAGCATGCATGTATGGTGAACCGTTATGTGATAAAGTCGGAGCATGATTTATTTATTGATCGTCTTCCTCATGAGTGGCGGTCGGGAACGAGCGGTGGTCTTTTCCTACCGATCTATCCCCCTAGGAGCATGCGCGTAATACTTTGCTTTGATAACTTGTAGATTTTTGCAATAAGTATATGAGTTCTTTATGACTAATGTTGAATCCATGGATTATACACACTTTTCCCATCCTTCCACCATTGCTAGCCTCTCTAATACCGCGCAATTTTCGCCGGTATCATACACCCACCATATACCTTCCTCAAAACAGCCACTATACCTAACTATCATGGCATTTCCATAGCCATTCCGAGATATATTGCCATGCAACTTACCACCGTTCCGTTTATTATGACACGCTCCATCATTGTCATATTGCTTAATTAGCATGATCATGTAGTTGACATCGTATTTGTGGCAAAGCCATCGTTCATAATTCTTTCATACATGTCACTCTTGATTCATTGCACATCCCGGTACACCGCCGGAGGCATTCATATAGAGTCATATTTTGTTCTAAGTATCGAGTTGTAATTGTTGAGTTGTAAGAAAATAAAAGTGTGATGATCATCATTTTTAGAGCATTGTCCCAATGAGGAAAGGATGATGGAGACTATGATTCCCCCATAAGTTGGGATGAGACTCCGGACAAAAATAAAAAAAGAGAGAAAAAAAGAGGCCATAAAAAAGAGAAAAGGCCCAAACAAAAAAATATAAAAAATGAGAGAAAAAGAGAAAAGGGCAATGCTACTATACTTTTACCACACTTGTGCTTGAAAGTAGCACCATGATCTTCATGATAGAGAGTCTCCTATGTTGTCACTTTCATATACTAGTGGGAATTTTACATTATAGAACTTGGCTTGTATATTCCAATGATGGGCTTCCTCAAAATGCCCTAGGTCTTCGTGAGCAAGCGAGTTAGATGCACACCCACTTAGTTTCTTTTGTTGAGCTTTCATATACCTATAGCTCTAGTGCATCCGTTGTATGACAATCCCTACTCACTCACATTGATATTTATTGATGGGCATCTCCATAGCCCGTTGATACGCCTAGTTGATGTGAGACTATCTTCTCCCTTTTTGTCTTCTCCACAACCACCATTCTATTCCACATATAGTGCTATATCCATGGCTCATGCTCATGTATTGCGTGAAGATTGAAAAGGTTTTGAGAATGTCAAAAGTATGAAACAATTGCTTGGCTTGTCATCGGGGTTGTGCATGATTTAAATACTTTGTGTGGTGAAGATAGAGCATGCCGGACTATATGATTTTGTAGGGATAGCTTACTTTGGCCATGTTATTTTGAGAAGAAATAATTGCTTTGTTAGTATGCTTGAAGTATTATTATTTTTATGTCAATGTAAACTTTTATCTTGAATCTTTCGGATCTGAATATTCATACCACAGTTCAGAAGAATTACATTGAAATTATGCCAACTAGCATTCCACATCAAAAATTATCTTTTTTACCATTTACCTACTAGAGGACGAGCAGGAATTAAGCTTGGGGATGCTTGATACGTCTCCAACGTATCTATAATTTTTGATTGCTCCATGCTATATTATCTACTGTTTTGGGCAATATTGGGCTTTATTATCCACTTTTATATTATTTTTGGGACTAACCTATTAACCGGAGGCCCAGCCCAGATTTGTTGTTTTTTGCCTATTTCAGTGTTTCGAAGAAAAGGAATCAAACAAAGTCGAAACGGAACGAAATCAACTGGAGAAGTTATTTTTGGAAGGAAAGCTACCGGATGGACTTGGACTCCACGTCAGGAAAGGAGGAAGGCGGCCACGAGGGTGGGGGGTGCGCCCACCGCCCTAGGGCACGCCCCCCTGCCTCGTGGCGCCCCCAAAGCTCCACCGACGTACTTCCTGCATCCATATATACCTACGTATCCTAAAACTTTCAAAACGGAGATTAGATCGGGAGTTCCGCCGCCGCAAGGCTCTGTAGCCACCAAAAACCTCTCGGGACCCTGTTCCGGCACCCTGCCGGAGGGGGGAACCCTCACCGGTGATCATCTTCATCATCCCGGCGCTCTTCATGACGAGGAGTGAGTAGTTCACCCTCGGGGCTGAGGATATGTACCAGTAGCTATGTGTTTGATCTCTCTCTCTCTCTCTCTCTCTCTCTCTCTCTCTCTCTCTCGTGTTCTTGATTTGGCACAATATTGATGTATCGCGAGCTTTGCTATTATAGTTGGATCTTATGTTTCTTCTCCCCCTCTACTCTCTTGTAATGGATTGAGTTTTCCATTTGAAGTAATCTTATCGGATTGAGTCTTTAATGATTTGAGAACACTTGATGTATGTCTTGCCGTGCGTATCTGTGGTGACAATGGGATATCACGTGATTCACTTGATGTATGTTTTGGTGATCAACTTGCGGGTTTCGCCCATGAACTTATGCATAGGGGTTGGCACACGTTTTCGTCGTGATTCTCCGGTAGAAACTTTAGGGCACTCTTTGAGGTTCTTTGTGTTGGTTTGAATAGATGAATTGAGATTGTGTGATGCATAACGTATAATCATACACATGGATACTTGAGGTGACATTGGAGTATCTAGGTGACATTAGAGTTTTGGTTGATTTATGTCTTAAGGTGTTATTCTAGTATGAACTCTTGTATAGATTGATCCGAACAAATAACTTTGAGGTGGTTTCATACCCTACCATAATCTCTTCGTTTGTTCTTCGCTATTAGTGACTTTGGAGTGACTCTTTGTTGCATGTTGAGGGATGTTTATATGATCCAACTATGTTATTATTGTTGAGAGAACTTGCACTAGTGAAAGTATGAACCCTAGGCCTTGTTTACTATCATTGCAATACCGTTTACGCTCACTTTTACCACTTGTTACCTTGCTGTTTTTATATTTTCAGTTTACAAAAACCTATATCTACCATCCATATTGCACCTGTATCACCACCTCTTCGCCGAACTAGTGCACCTATACAATTTACCATTGTATTGGGTGTGTTGGGGACACAAGAGAATCTTTGTTATTTGGTTGCAGGGTTGTTTGAGAGAGACCTTGTTCATCCTACGCCTCCCACGGATTGATAAACCTTAGGTCATCCACTTGAGGGAAATTTGCTACTGTCCTACAAACCTCTGCACTTGGAGGCCCAACAACGTCTACAAAAAGAAGGTTGCGTGGTAGACATCAGTATCATGCACGAATCTTAGCAATGCTAGGGCCTCATTCGTTGTGTCTTTTTTCTTGTGGGCGCATGTCGAGCTTCAGGTTGTCGTAGCAGAGAAAAGAGGGGATCCCGTCGGTGAGTAGCAGCAAGGGGCTAGCATGGATGTCATGGAGCGCGAGCAGATGCCAGCGAGCAGCTCTGGGAAGAGGGAGGCTATCCGGAGGAAGGAGAGAGGGTTGTATCGAGAGGAGGACGGCGGAGCTTCTCCATGGGACCTGAGAGCAGTAAGTGCTCGCTAGAGAGGCCGGAATCAGTCGTCATAGCCGGTCCGACGGAAGGTACGGCAAGTTAGAGCAACTCCAACCGGGTGATCCATTTTGTCCGTTTGGGTCATCCGGACACAAAATTTGGCCCAACGGGGCAACCCAAACGGACACATCGTCCGCTTGCTATCTGTTTTGTGTCCGCTCGGATCCATTTCCGTCTCAAATTTGAGAAAAATTTGGGTCAAAAGCGGACACAAGCGGACGCTCTCTATGCCCTCTCCGTCCGCCTCTGGCCGGCTGCATATGCCGCTTGGCCCACTTTTCATTCACCCATCTGTCCCATCCCGTCTCTCTCCTTTTTCTTCTCCCATCCACCCACCCACCCACTCGTCCTCCTCCGGCGCCCATGCCTGACTGTGCCCGGCCGCATCCTGTCGGCTCGCCTTGCCCTTGCCTCGCCTCGCCGCGCCCAACTGCGCCCGGCCTCGCCGCTGGCCGCGCATGTACCGCTGGCGCTGCTGCCGCGCGCATGCTAGCTAGCTAACTATGCATGCATGCGTTGCTGCCTGCCGCGGGCGTGCTAGCGTTGGTCGTGCATGCATGATGGTGCTTCCTAGCCGCGGCTGGCCGTGTTCGACACCCGAAGCACTCGCGCGGCGACGGAGGCGACCGAGCGGCCGGCGCGGCGAGCTGCGGGCGAGGCGATGGAGGCGACAGGCGAGCTCACGGGGCGCGGGGCGAGGCAGCCGAGCTCGCGCGGCGGGCGCGGGGAACTGCGGTCAAGGCGGCGGAGGCGAGCTCGCGGAGCCGCGACCGAGCGGCAGGCGCGACGAGCTGCGGGTGAGGCAACAGGCGAGCTCGCGGGGTGCGGGGGCGGGTTAGCCAAGCGCGCGGGTGAGGCAGCCGAGCTCGCGCGACCGGCGGCGAGCTGCGGTTGAGGCGTCGGAGGCGACCTCGCGGCGCACGCGGGCGGAGGCGAGCTTGCCATTCAGATGTTTGACTGAATGCCGACGCGGAAAAGCATAAAATGCGTCTGTCTCCCGTTAGGCGCACCTGCCGGCCCAAATGAAAAAACGGATGCGGACAGACGAACGGGTGACCCAAACGGACTAAAAGCGAACAAAATCAACGTCTGTTTAGGTCGCCCTGTTGGAGTTGCTCTTAACACTTAACACGCCATCCATTTCCTGCATTTATCGTCGATCCAAATTGAGCTTGAACCAGCCCAACTCCGAAGCGGAGCAACCCACTTCTGTACCGTACCTGGCTAGTACATGGAATATCCAATGGGCAAGTCTACGCAGCGGCCGGTTGCTCGCTGGCCTGCCCGAGCGGCCGTCCTAAAAAATTTTTTTTACCTGAGGGCATCTCCAACCGTTGCCCCCCCCAGGACGCATAAAAATCGCCCCCTGGGGGCGAGCCGGCGATACACTCGGCGCTGGGGGCGGTTTTGCGCCCAGTCGTCGCCCCCAGCTCGCCCCCAGGCGCTGAAATTGGCCCATTTTGCAGCCCAATTTCGGCGAATAAACGGCCCATATGGGCGAGAATAGGCCCATATTCGGCGTGGTTTCGCCGTGTCTCAGTGTTCAATTATCAACACAATTATTTCTTATCACATATTTCATCACAGAAAAATCAAATACTTCAACAAAATAGTTCAATACAAATTATATAGTTCAACAAATAAAAATTCGTATTTCATCACGCGGCGTCCCCCTTGAGCCTCCATAGGTGCTCAATTAGATCTTTCTGCAGTTGATGATGCACCTGTGGGTCTCAGATCTCCTGACGCATACTGAGATAGGCAGTCCAAGTTGCCGGTAGCTGGTGATCAACTTCGGCTAGAGGACCCTGCCTGTAGTATGGTTCAGTGTCAAACACTGGGTCTTCTTGCTCGCTCTCGATGATCATGTTGTGCAAGATGACACAACAAGTCATGATCTCCCACATTTGATCTTTCGACCAGGTCTGAGCGGGGTACCGAACAACAGCGAATCGAGATTGGAGCACACCAAATGCCCGCTCGACATCCTTCCTGCAAGCCTCCTGAATCTTCGCAAACCAGGCGTTCTTGCCTCCTGCCACAGGGTTTGAGATCGTCTTCACAAATGTCGACCATCTCGGATAGATGCCGTCAGCTAGATAGTACCCCTTGTTGTATTGGTGCCCATTGATCTCGAAGTTCACCGGAGGAGAATGGCCCTCAACGAGCTTGGCAAAAACAGGAGAGCACTGCAGCACGTTGATGTCATTGTGAGTTCCTGGCATACCAAAGAAGGAGTGCCAAATCCAGAGGTCATGTGTGGCTACCGCCTCAAGTACCACACTGCAATCGCCTTTGGCGCCTTTGTACATCCCCTGCCAACCAAATGGGCAATTCTTCCATTCCAATGCATGCAGTCGATGCTTCCAAGCATCCCAGGAAATCCTCTTGCTGCATTCTGGGCTAGGATCCGAGCAGTGTCTTTCGCATTGGGTGTTCTCAAGTATTGTGGCCCAAACACTGTCACCACTGCCCGACAGAACTTGTAGAAACACTCTATGCTGGTGGACTCGGCCATGCGCCCATAGTCATCGAGTGAATCACTGGGAGCTCCATATGCAAGCATCCTCATCGCTGTCGTGCACTTCTGGATGGAGGTGAATCCAAGAGCGCCAATTCTATCCATCTTGCACTTGAAGTATTTGTCAAAATCCCGGATGGAATTCACAATCCTGAGAAAGAGCTTTCGGCTCATCCGATAACGGCGCCGAAATGTTCTCTCGCCATGAAGTGGAGCATCGGCGAAGTAGTCGGAGTAGAGCATGCAGTAGCCTTGGAGACGATGCCGGTTCTTTGCTTTCACCCACCCCGGCGCCGAGCCACCTCTCCGCGGCTTTTCAGTGCTCGCCAGCAGCTGGGCGAGGGCGGCGAGTACCATGAGATGCTCTTCTTCCTGGACGTCGGCCGCGGCTTCCTCCTCCAGCAGCGCGGCGAGCTCTTCCTCCTCATCCGAGTCCATCGCCGAGACAGGCAAAGCGCCGAACACCTTGCGACCGGTGGGCGTGTACCCGCAGTCAAACTCGCCTCCGCGGCCGGAAACGCCCAGCTGCTGTGGGAGGGGTTGCCGCGGCAAAGCGCTGCTATTTTCCGGCGGGGAATGGCTATCTAGCGGAGTAGGGCGGCGGCCGTCGCCGGGATATAGGTAGTGGTGGCCGAGGGCGCGGGGGTGCGTGGCGAGTCGGGGGAAGAAAACCTTGACTTTTCCCCTGTCGGTGTGGGCCAGGCGTGCTTTTCTCTAGCGCCGGAGCCCCCAACGGCTCCCCAACGCGCCGGGTTCGGCCTGTGACCGCCGGACGGAAAAAAGGACCGAACTAGCGATTTTCGTCGTCCTGGGGGCGTGACTGGGCCGTTTTTTCGGCACCGGCGCTGAAAAAATGGACTGGGAAGGCCTCTTGGGGCGCGGCTGGAGATGCCCTGAAATCTCTTCCTGATCGGAAGGCTCTTGCGCCAGGTGCCACAACCGCGAACCGTCTGGCGTTTAGCGGCCAGCTCCTCGCTGTCGCTGACTGCCGAGCCCTCATCCGCTTCATCGCGCTCGCCGACGCCCCCGGCTACGGCCTATTCGCATCCCCCGCTCCTCGCCGCCCGTCGGCTCCGAGGTCCACCTCTTCGTCTTCGAGCACTTCCTCTTCTCCTGTCTCCTTCTCTGATCCCGCCGCCTCCGCGTACGCCCCGATCCACAAATCACGCCCCGCATCCAGTCATGGGTCTCCACCCTCGCGCCCACTGCCGGCGGCACACGCAAGCCGGGGCAAAAATCGGAGCTCTGTCTGTATCTCGAGCTGTTGTACGCCTGCCTTAGGGTGTTCGTGCCGACTGTGTGCAAGCCGTTGCGCCGGCTCACTGGCACCCTCCTCCAGCGACCGATGCCGCCGACCCTTTCGCCCCCGCTGAGTTCTTCCTCCACATGCTCGTCGGGGTGGACTTCTGGCCGCTGCCTGTGCAGACGTACCGTGCCTTCGTACTCAAGCTACCCTCCCGTGCTCGAGCTGAGCGAGCAGTCAAGCTGCTCGCCGATGACGAGTCGTCATGTACCTGAAGAGACTGTTGTGTTGGTGGTCCTGCACGCATGGTGTTTGAAGAAATGGCAGTGAGGAATGTGGTCTGCGATAGCCAGGCTTGATTTTGGAATCCCATGATACAGAGGCCTATGCATGAAGCGATGGTGTCCCTAACCAAAGCAACTAGGACCTTCTTTGGTAAACCTCGGGGAGAAACAACCCTCACACACCTGCAGCTTAAGCTCATTCATAAGATTGATAGAAAACAATCAAGGAAATTACTTTGGTTAGAACATAGTTGGCTATGGTAGTAGTTTTTTTTCGAGAACGGAGGGGAAGAATCCCTCGGTTTACTTTTATAGAAGAATTAGGTGAGTACGCACTGGTATTACGAGCACGGAGGCTCGAGCCCAGGCGGGCAGGCATGCTGCCTACCATCCCGGCCATCCCGGCTATGGTAGTAGTTCAAGTTGGATATAACCCTCAGGCGGTGCTAATAAGTTTGCTAGATGATGTTTTCTTAAGTTAATTTATTTTTTCTAGTCACTTTTTTGTTGGCATCCGCAACAGTTGTAGTTGCACACATAGTAGTTCTCAGTTGGATATGATCATTGAAAAGTTGCACAACACGGCGACACTAAGTTTGCTGGATGATGTTTATTCTTAAGTTAATCTATTTTTTCTAGTCATTTTTTATGTTGGCATCCGTAGTAGTTGCAGTTTGCACATATAGTATTTCTCAGTTGGATATGCTCATTGGAAAATTGCACAATATGGCGATACTAAGTTTGCTAGATGATTTTTTTTTCTTAACTTAATCTAGTTTTTCTAGTCACTTTTTTTGTTGGCACCCGCAGTAGTTGTAGTTGCACATATAATAGGTTTTAGTTGGATATAATAATTGAGAAGTTGCACGACATGATGATTCTAAGTTTGATAGATGATGTTTTTATTAAGTTAATCTATTTTTCCTATTCACTCTTTTGTTGGAATCTGCAATAGTTCTAATTGCACACATAGTAATTCTCAGTTAGATAAGAAACTTTCAGAGTTACAAAACGGAGTGTTTTCAGAAAATATACTCAAAATAGACCCTTACAATCATTTGAACCCCACCAATCACCCATTTTCCTCTTTTCCTTTTCCTATCGTTTTCCCCATAGATCCCATCGCGATGGAACTCGAGGCTACAACGAGCTCGCCCGCCCTCCTCGACCGCGTCCATCACGAGCATGTCGCTCCGCCTCGGCCGCTCCCAAGCGCACCTCCACCCACACTCGTCCTCCTCGACCGCGGGCATATTGATGGAAGTAGCCGCCACCACGAGCCCGCACGCTCGTCTGCCTCAGCCATGGCCATCTCGCCGACAGTGGCGCTAGGAAGGAAGAGTAGGTCGCATTTCGCTCCCTGCCAGGGCCGTTGTCTGCCTCGACCACGACCATCTTTCCGCCACCCCGTATGGTGCCTCCCATGCTCCATTCTCATCATGCTTGACCACATGTGTCGTAATCTTCGGTTGTTCAAGCTCTAATCAACGATTGAGACGGGGAATGGAACCTCCCCGTGAAGAATCAGAGATTGAAGGCGGCTCAATTGGATATGATCATTGGAAATTTTCAGCACAGCGATACTAAGTTGGCTAGATGACATGTCGTGCTGGCATTGAATGTTTGGTACCTTAAATATTGTTCATGTATCACTCTTTCGTATTTGAATGATATTAACTTTTTTAGCAACAAATTGATTTAGTTTGCATCAAAGTTTTTCTCTCTAATAGGGGCAAACAAATTTCATGGTTAAGCAGAAGAAGTTGCACAATCATGCTTTTAAAGTCGCTCATGGACTGTCAGACAGTTGGCTGGTGTAGCTGCCGAAGTTGCACATCCTACTAGTAGGGGTAGTTGGGGCTGGAGTGTCCACATGTAGGGAAGAAAGCCGGACATCGACTGCGACTATTGGGTCATGGCAGGATATGAAGTTGTATATCTCACACGATAAAGGGTAGTTAAAAATGGTGTAATCCGCACATCCATGAAATAGGGGGAAGTTGCACATCGACTACTAAGCAGTTGGCCAGGATAGCAGACGAAGTTGCACAACGACTGGTAGGCAGTTGGCCGGGCAGCAGACGAAGTTGCACAACGGCTGGTAGGCAGTAGTTGGCCGAGCAGCAGACGAAGTTGCACACCGTTGGGTAGGCAGTTGGCTGGGGGCAGCAGATGAAGTTGCAAATCTCAATGGCAAGGGTTGTTGAGGTGGTCAAACACTCTCATCAGCATAATAGCTCACGCATGACTGTGGGAGTTGCACACGCGCATCACCATAGTCGCACACACAGGATCACGGAGCGATACACTCTTGTTGGCGCACTCGCACACACGTATCCAACTAAGAACGATTATGTGTGCAATTAGAACTACTATAGATGCCAACAAAAATGATCACCGTGTGTGCAACTTCCCAATGATCATATCCAATTGAAAACAACTATTTGTGTAACTAGAACTACTATAGATGCCAACAAAAAATGATCTTCATGTATGCAACTTCCCAATAACCATATCCAATTGAAAGCAACTATGTGTGCAACTAGAAGTACTATAGATGGCAACAAAAAATGATCGTCATGTGTGCAACATCCCAATGATCGTATCCAACTGAGAACGATTATGTGTACAATTAGAACTACTATAGATGCCAACAAAAATGATCACCGTGTGTGCAACTTCCCAACGATCATATCCAATTGAAAACAACTATGTGTGCAACTAAAACTACTATAGATGCCAACAAAAAATGATCTTCATGTATGCAACTTCCCAATGATCGTATCCAACTGAAAACAACTATGTGTGCAACTACAACTATTATAGATGGCAACAAAAAATGATCGTCATGTGTGCAACATCCCAATGATCATATCCAACTGAGAACAATTATGTATACAATTAGGACTACTATAGATGCCAAAAAAAATGATCATCATGTGTGCAACTTCCCAATGATCATATCCAATTGAAAACGTCTTTGTGTGACCCTAGAACTACTATAGATGCCAACATAAAATGATCGTCATGTGTGCAATTTTTCAATGATTGTATCCAAATGGAAATAGCTATATGTACAACTACAACTACTGTAGATAATATCATCTCCGGCGAAAACAACTATGTGTGCAACTAGAATTACTATAGATACCAGATTGTGCAACTATGTGGCCATACATGTGCCAACTAGGACTACTATGTGTGCAACTACAACTACTGTGGATACCAACAAAAAATAGTAACAATAGATCAACAAAAAATAATGTGTGCGCTGCTACGTCGACGAGAGTGTGTAGCTCTATGGTCCTGGGTGTGCCACTATGTTGCCACTCGGGTGCATCTCCTGAAATAATGCATGAGCTACTATACGGAGGGTGTGGATCTCCGTGGTTATGAAGTTGTGCGACTCCGTGATGATGCGTGTACGACTGTGCAATCGAAAGTGTGCAACTTCACGACCACGTGTGTACGATTATTCCGACGATGCAGCCTACTTGTAGCATGATATGCTTCTAGTTTCTAGTAGTAGTAATTGATCGAGCTTACAAACAATGTTATAGCTTGATTTAGGATAAGCTTTACAATCCTTCAAAATTTCATGAACTAAAAGTTACTGTAGATTGATTTAGCATGTGTGTATGAAGCATTAGTATCACCATTCTAGTATCTCCACTCCCCGCGTTCAAAACATGACCGTAAGAAAAAGGGTTAATTGGATTCATGCCACTACAATTTTCATGAGTTGGAGAAATGCCATTACAAAAACCGAAGTTGGAAATATGCCACTGCAACTTTCCCATACCTCTACCTATGCCATTTTCTCCACTTAAAAGAATAACAGTTCAGTAAAGGCTTGTATTTCAATGCGTATTTCAGTAATAACCATATTACCCTTGTCCCCAAATGATGCACACCATGGATTTAGATGGGAGCTAGAAAATAACAAATTTTGGCCAGAATATCAGCGTACTCTATTCCTTCTATCTACAGTACTTTGAGAGCATTCTGGCAATGCTAACTACGGTGGCAAATTCACAGAGAGAAAATTTCTGAACTTGAAGCACAGGATAGAAGGCGGCACAAAAGCAATTCTGAACAAATACATCAAACACACAATGATATACATAGTCGGCTTGGAAATATCCACTGCTATTCTGCACCAATACAGCAAGTATACACAAATATCTATGCACTCTGAAATCTGAATATCTAGAGCATTCACTGAGAGGAGGGATGGGGCGTATTGTTGCGGACTCAGGATCTCATTTGTATGGCGACTCCATGGACAAGTACTCAAAGCCAATCTTGAGAATAGGCAGCCATCTCACGCACGCCTCAAGTTGTGGCACCCGCGTCATGCCTGCCTACAGCCCCCGGGTTGCGTTCGCTTCCAGCCGCAGCGTCTCAGCCCGCCTCCAGCCGCCGCGTCGTGCCCGCCTCAGCGCCTCCAGCCCCCGATGCGCTAGGGTTCGTGTAGGTGTGTGCTTGAGCGTGAATCAGAGGTGGGGATGGATGTGGTTGGGGGTGAGTCGGGGTAGGGATTTCAGATTTGAACGTGGGCGTTAATTAGGTCCGTATAAGATATGTATAGGGCGTATAATGGGCAGTATATGGATTGGTATGGGAGAAAATGGCATCAATAGAGGTATAGAAAAATTGCAGTGGCATATTTCCAACTTCGGCTTTTGTAATGGCATTTCTCCAACCCTTGAAAGTTGTAATGGCATGAATCCAATTAACCCTAAAAAAAAAAGACTGTCCAGATTGACGGACCCAAAGCAAAGTTGGAGGATAAGTATGTAGTGTGTTTGGAGTATATGTCACTAAGCAAGAAATATTTACGAAGGAGGCTTCGAGCACTTCTCATTTCTGTCTCTGTTTGGAGGATTAGGATAATCAGTAAGAGATTTTTTTAGGAAAAGGACTCTGCTTTCCTATAGACAGATCGTGGGCTCGACCGCAATTGCGGGACTGGGCGAAGCGTTGGCAGCGTGCAATCAACCAGCAGGAGAGAGGCCGGTCGATATGTAACAGGGGGCGGCACGATGACCAGAGAGGCAGAGAACACGGACAAAACAGCGGCGGCGGTCTGTTGCAACGAGCACTTCTTCCCGTTCGCCCCGCCCCTCCTCCCTCTCCGCCTCCGGCCCCTTCCTCTCTCCACCCTTCCCCTGCCCTTTTGCCTTCCCCTGCCCCCACGACCTCGACCTCTACCTCCCGCTCGATCATGCCACTTCAATCTGGTTGTCTGTGATGCCGGGGGAGGAGGGGCCGCAGCTGGTCATAGCATCACCAGCAGCAGGAGTTGGAGGCCGACCGTCGGCGGCGAGGCGCACCACCACCAGGAGCAGCACGGCAACCACCACGAATCTCCAGCGAGCAGCTGGATTCCAGCAGATGCGGCAGCGGCCACCCACGGAGTGGATGGATCTGAGGCGGACGGGTGGTCAGCGGCGTCGGCGGTGATGCGGACGGTGGGGGTCGAGGATGGAGGACGCCAGATGTCGGGGAGAAGCTGCGCTTGTAATGAGGCGATGCCGGAGACCGCGCTTGGGAAGGCGCCCCGACCAGGTGGCACCTGGCCACGCGGGAGACGATACGAACTAGATCGAGCGGCCAGGCTGCCAGGAGCCGGCCGCTCGTTCTGTCTAAATAGTGCGTATGCACTTTTTAGATTTTAGATTTTAGGATATCGAATTAGACAATCAACTCCTTCCATTGACTTTGCCGGCTGATATTGAATCTCTTCATGAGCGTACCTGTTTCTACTACTCCAGCCTCCACATTGCCCACATAACCGAGACAGCAATTGCTGCCTTCTCCTTCGAAATGAACGAGTCACCCAATAAGGCTGGTCACAATGGACAAGAACATAAGTTAGGAACTTCACGTTTTTCTAGACTATGTTACTACCTCCACAGTGGGTAGGAACATCTATGTAGTGTCATGCAACCATGTATTTATTAGGTTATAGACTCATTGCTTCTTGGAGTGTGTGATGTTCCGGTAACTTAGCTAGTTACCACAAGCACCTTTCTCTTCATTAAATATGTGCCACATAAGCAAAGTTGCATTGAAGTGTGTGATGTTACTCCTAAGTTCCTCCCCATTGTGACCAGCCTAAGTCTCTCGACCACGTAACGCACATGTCTTATCCTGGCGTGCCCAAGTGTGCGCGTCGCAATGGTGAGATTAGGTTTCATACCTCGTTCGTTTGTCGTCTCCTCGTCTCCATGTAAATCTTTGCCAACGGAAAGGAAAGAATCGAGACGCAATCACATTCCTGAGAAATCTTTACTATTAATGGGGGGAGTCTATGATGGTGATGATACATTGATACGTCGTTCGCTCATTCATCCTCTTGCCGACCTCTTGTTCACACAAATCTCTGCCGGCAAAAAGAATCGAGATGCAACCACATTCCCGAAAAATCTTTCCTATTTATTAAGGGGGAGTATGCGGTGGTGATGGTATGTTTGATATGTTGTTAGAGCATCTCCAACGGGCGTACAAAAGTTTCGCGCGCTAAAATAGTTTTAGCACGCCACTATATTACTTTTAGCGCGCCGGACCCAACATTGGTTTACCAGATGCACAAAAACGCGCGCCCAAAAAAAATATGCAGTGCAAATTGTGAAGGGCGCGCAATCCGGCGCCCCAAATTTGCAGCATGCGACATCGCTTTTTAGCGCGTGCCCAACAATTTTTTACGTGTGCATTATTTTATAGCTTTGCTGGAGCTGTCCGGCGCCCAAAAAACCCAAATTTTAGCGCGCGGAGCAGTTTTTAGGCGCTTGTTGGAGATGCTCTTAGTCTGTCAGCTCCGTCCTCTCGTTCACGCAAATCTCTGCCAATGAAAAGAATCGAGACGCAATCACATTCCAGAAAGAAAATACTATTATAGAGGAATCTCTGGCAGTGATGGTTCGTCGTCTCTCCATCCTCTCGTTCATGCAAATCTCTCTAAATGGAAAGATCGAGACGCAATCATATTTCCGAAAAATCTTTACTATTAAAGAGGCGGTGATGGTACGTTGATATGTCGCTCATTCGTTGTCTCCCTGTCCTCTCGTTCACACAAATCTCTGTAAGCGAAAATATCGAGACACAATCAAATTTGTGAAAAATCTTTACTATTAAAGGGGAGTTTGCGACAATGGTACGTAGATATAGATACATCGCTCCTTTGTCGTCCCCCCGTCCTCTCTTTTAGGCTAATCTCTGCGAACGAAAGAACCGAGATGCAAGGGAGAGCTGCGTGAGGCGCAGCTCCTATATAGCGCGTAGGTCGCTTACGTAGCGCATACCCCCCCTTACGCGCTGCTATTTTAATGGGCCGGCCCATTCCGGGGTTTCACCCCCAACCGGTTTTGGGAGGCTTCTAGGAACTTCCCTGAACCGGGTTTTTCTGGTTTTCTTTCGTTTTTTCTTTCTTTTCCTTTTCCTTTTTATTTTTCCTTTTTCTATTTTATTTTTTATTTTTATTTGAATTTGCAAAAATCTTTAAATATTATGTTTTTCTTTTTTTCTCCTTTCCTATTTCTTGTTTTTCGGCCATGTTTCAAATTTGCCAACATATTTTCTCAAATTGTGAAAAAAATTCAAAAGGGGAATATTTTTCAAAATGCCGAACATTTTTTACAAATTGGCGAACACTTTTCTAATTTGATGTACAGTTTTTACAAATTTGTCAATATTTTTGGAAAAAGTGAGCATCTTTTCAAAATCATGAACATCTCTTGAAATTGTAAATATTATTTTAAATCCTAGACATTTTTTAAATTCGTGAACATTTTTCATATTAACGAACATTCCTAGAAATTGTGTACATTTTTTAATTTTTCTGAATTTGGTAAACATTTTTAATATCTGGGAACACTTTTCAAAATTTTCGAACATTCTTTTAATATTGTGAACATTTTCCTAGAAATTCATGAACATTTTTTAAATTGTGAAACAACTGAATAACCGTACATTGTTTTTGAAGTTGCGAACATTTTTTGAATCCATGAGCATTTATCATTTCCTGAACATTTTGCAAATCACGAACAATCTTTGAACTCAGGAATAATTCAACAATTTAGCAATTTTTCTGAAATCCTGAATTATTTGTAACAAATGAAAAAAGCTGAAAACAGAAAGAAAAAAAGACAAGGGGCTCCCCGCCCCGCATATGGGCCAGCCCATGAGGGTGCGCGGGTAGCGGGGAGGGTAAGCGCTCCCGTGCCTGCCGGCGCGGGGAGCTCCTATTGGGCGCCACAGGCGCCAGAAGCCGTCCCTGGCGCCTTCTACACCGCCGAGTTGGGCCGGCCCAACTACCGTGTACAACATCGAAAAATCATAGCGTGCGTTCAAAAAATAGCAAAAATAAATGCTCTGGACAGGTTTCGAAGTCGTGCAGTTTCAGTAGCGTACGAGTTCTGCTAGACAATCGAAGTAGTGTTAAGTAACAGCACCAAATATATAATAACAAAGCTGCCTCGCTATTTTCTTGCACAAAACTGTATCAATTAATATTTTCTGAATTATTTGACCAAAAAAATCATGAATTTGAAAAAGTTCACAGATTTCGAACAAAGTTCATCAATTTTCATGAAAAAGTTCACAAACTTGAAAAAACTTTCATCATTTCTAACAAAAAGTTCATCGATTTTGAAAAAGTTCATCAAATTTGAAAAAAGGTCATGGATTTTCAAAAGTAGTTCATCAATTTTCAAGGAAAGTTCACAAACTTGAAAAAAGTTCACCAATTTTCAAACAAAAGTTCATCGGTTTTGAAAAAGTTTATAAAATTTGAAAAAGTTCACCGAAATTGAAAAAGTTCACTGATTTTCAAAAACAAAATCAGAAATTTTCTAGAAAAGTTCACAAACTTCAAAAAAGTTCATAAAATTTGAAAAAAGTTCATCAAAATTGAAAAAAGTTCATGAATTTTCGAAGAACGTTCATTGAATTTGAAGAACAAGTTCATGAAATTTTTAGAAAAGTTCAAAAAAATTTAAAACAGGCCATGCATTTTTTTAAATGTCCATATTTTGAAGAAAAAGTTCACCGGTTTACAATCACGCATTTAAAACAGAAAAAAGAAAAAACAGAAAATGAGAAAGGAAAAAAAGAAAAAGGGAAAAGGGAAAAGAAAGAATAAGAAAGGTAGAAAGTTCATTTCTAACACATGTAATTTGCTCGGGGAGGTCACGGGTTCGAATCAAGACCAACGCAGTTCGCTTTGGCTGTTTCTTTTTTAAACACAGAAAAGAAAATCCTAGATGGGCCGGCCCAGCTGACGCGCCTGCAGGCGCCGGTTTGCAGAAACAACAGTAACCGGCGCCTGTAGCGCCAAATAGGAAATGCCGCCGGCGCGTACGGCGCCATATAGGAGGTCCCTGCGCACGGGAGAGAGAGAGAGAGAGAGAGAGAGAGAGAGAGAGAGAGCACACGGCTTGCTGTGGTTTTTTCTAGGGGAGCTGATGTGGTTGAGTTAGCCCAGCCCAGCCCAGCCCAGCCAACCGATTAGGCCCATGTGGGCTGCAGCTCGATTCCCTAAAAAAAAGGAGAAGTGTCAAATATTGTCAAGTGCACATACCATACCGGTGGCGTCGCTGCTAATTCCCACGCCAATAGTAAGTTCTGTCATTTTTATTTTCTTCAAACAAATTTCGTTGATTGCTCGTGGCGTGGTGTTTAAATTATCCAACACGTCACCAGTATTTGGTTAGTAGCGGCATTGGCATATTTTGGCACGTAATTACTATCTTATGTCGGGTATGACTGTTGAATCTTATGTACTGGTGATGTGGATTTTAGACGCCACACCATTCGTAACAACATAGTGGTGGTGTACCAAATATTCCAATGCCATTCCTATTTCAAAAAAAAAATAGTGGTGGCATTGACTAAAAGTGGCGTGTCACCAATAAAAATTGTGGCTAGTCATTTCTTTATTAGTGTGGTTGTCGGGTCTTCCCTCTCATTTATATAGTGCAGAAGGAGAAATTAGGGTTTCAGGGCGCCTATGATGAGAATTATTAGGCTCGGGACCATTGACGAAGTTTATTCAGGATGGCATCTCAACAATAACTGCGTGTGATATGAGTGTTTGCGGATGTACCCCACGTCGTCTTCTCTTCTGTCAACCCTGTGGTGCGCCAAAATATATGGAAATGATCCTCTCCTCCTGTACATTCCATATACAACTTAATTTTCAACCTAAAAACATCCATTTCTACAAGAAATAAAATAAACAAGGAGATTAGCACATGTTATCATTTATTAGTGATTGGTGGGAAAGTTGAAGGGAAGATCACACAAAATATCTCGCATAAACGTGGGTAAAAATGTATGTAAAAACCACTCACCACTTGGTCACTTCAATGGTGACACGGAAAGGCGAGCATATCCATGCACTCTCTTCTTCGCCATGGATTCGTGGAGCGGAGGAGAAAGGAGTGTGATTGCAAACACGGAGTGTCAGAGGAACATGAAGAGAAGGGAGGAACATGGAGCTGCGGAGAAGCATGAGATCCCGAGCCGATGAGCGGATGCATGGATCGAGATGCTGGGCAATGCCCTAGAGTGCTCCCAGATTTCAAAGCGGCGGAGGGGCATCCATAGTAAATATCAAGCTAGTGGGAAACCCAAACTAATTAAGGGAGGCACGGTACCAACGAAGCATCACATCACCACCCTTGATTCGCGCCACTATCCCACATTGAGAAGCGTCATATATCAAAAAGAGAATTAAGAAGAGGCATAGAAGTGCAATCATCGCCGACCAGACGTCATGCCTTGCGAAGCCCAATGCACTCGAGTTGTCCGAGCTTTCATAGAACTTCAGTGAAGACTAGCACGATAATTTCATCGGAGATACTGATGGGAGGCTTGTAGACGGGAAGGGGATTACCTCACTTCCCCGTACCACCACTGTCCTATTTGGGCCTCCCAGGCCCAGATAGCACGACAAGAAGGGCCCACATCTGAAGCAGAGACCTCCATGGATGTGCCATCCCCACTTGTCATACATGGACATGATCTCAAGAGTAAAAGGACGCCAAGGATGATTCAAAGGAAGAGATCAAGATAGGGCCGACGAGGCAACCGGCCAAGGAACCAATAAATAGGTGATCCCCCAAGAGGAACACCTGGATCCATCGTATTATCCTAGCTTTAGATCTGATCTAGACACCCATCTTGATCGTCCACCCTCAACTCGACGAGATCACCCCAAACTAGTTGAATACATCTTGTACCCCATCATTGTAATCTCTTTGCAACATAACTCGAAACTTTCGGGTGCAGATATGGTCATTGTCATAGTTTGTCGATCACTTTCGGGTTTTTTCCTTGCTTCGGCATAGCTTTGGTCTTGTATGACTTTGCATTTTTCCGCCGAGTTATTTAGTGTGCGTGCGTTGATGTTGGTTGTGTGCATCCTACCTATTCAGAGGCCGGGTGTGTGCTCATTGTTTTTGTATCCACTTGATGCTTTATTTTGAGTTAATAAAATTCATCCTTTGTCGAAAACATAACTCGAAACTTGATTAGTGTTATTAGAGCAACTCTAGCAGACCCCGCATCTCGCCGGCCCGCAAAACCCGTTTGCAGTTCGTGCAAAACAGCTTTTGCGGGCTGGCTCGGGCTGGCACAGATGCAGACCCCCTAAACGGATCCCTAAAAAGTATATTCGTGAAATATGTTTTTTTACGGGTCGGCTATGCGGGTTCGCTCTTTGCGCCGCTGCATCCCGCATATCATCAGCCCGCAAATATCAAATTCAACATAATTTAACAATCGAAAACAAACTGAATTATTCAAACCAAACATTATACAATAATCATCCGCGTTACAAATAATTATTCAAATCACCGTAGCAAACTTAAATAATGCAATACAATGCTTGTCTTGAATACAAATACAAATGAATACAAAAATTAGTCACTGTCCAGCCCTTTGCCAATGGTGCTCAATGAAATCTTCCTGAAGTTGAAAGTGTGCGTCTGCATTTTCAATCTCCTTGTATGTCTGAAGAAAATCTCTAATGCGGTTTGGGTCTCTAGCTGGTTTGACACGGCTGCCCACATTGTTGTAAAAGAATTCGAAGTTCATTCCTCTCTCATCTTCAAGAATCATATTGTGCAGTATAACACAACATGTCATGATGTTCTTCAAGGTTTTCTTATCTCAAAAACGAGCAGGACCACGGACATTGGCAAACCTAGATTGCAAAACACTGAATGCTCTTTCAATGTCTTTTCGGGCTGCCTCTTGCACCCTTGCAAATTCACATTGTTTTTTTGTTTTGGGTTCTTTGATACTCTTGACAAATGTGCATCAAGGAGGGTATATACCATCTGCAAGATAGTACCCCTTTGTGTATTCATACCCATTGATAGTGTAGTTGCAAGCAGGAGCATCACCGTTAGCAAGCCTAGCAAACAAATGAGACCGTTGCAACACATTGATATCATTGAGAGTGCCCGGTATACCAAAAACGCAATGCCAAATCCATAAATACTCTGATGCTACGGCCTCTAGCACAATTGTTGCATCACGAGACTTGCCACAATACATTCCTTGCCAAGCCTTGGGGCAATTTTTTCCAATTTCAATGCATACAATCAATGATACCTAGCATGCCAGGCCAACCTCTCCTCTTATTAGCTGCCATCAATTTCTTTGTGTCATCTTCATTGGGTGCATGAAGATACTCAGGATCAAAGACACTGACAATCACTTTCGCAAATCTACGCACATACTCAATTGTGCTATCTTCACCAATGCGAAGATACTCATCGACATAGTCAGCCGGAACACCATATGCAATCACCCGCATAGCCGCGGAGATTTTTTGATATGCACTAAATCCCTTTAAGCCCGCGCCATTCCTTGTTTGAGTAAAATACCGGCAATTTGTCTCGCAAGCTTGAACAAGTTTCACAAAGAGGGATCGGCACATTCGGTACCTTCTCCGGAAGAGGTGTGGAGGATATGTAGGATTCTCCGCGAAATAGTCTTGCATCAACAGAAATAGTCTTGCATCAACATCTCGTTCCTAAGATGGCGATTCCGAGGAATGCACAGACGCCCGACAGTAGATCCTCGCCTCCTCTTTCGGTGCTCGTCTTCATGCTCCTTCACGGCGAGCGCCATGACTAATGTTTGCTGCCGAAAGGTCGCAATCATGGTCTCAACATCCGAGTCGTCCGAATCGGACGAATTGAATAGCAAGAACTTCTCGCACGGGGTCAACTCCATCTACACGCACACCGGCGCGTCAATCTAGTACACAGCTCGCAAAAATCACAAAAAGGGACTAACCGGTGGCGGGTGATCCCGGGCGGCGACGAGGGGATGCGCTCGACGGTGGTCGATCCCCGGCGGCGGCGGCGACGGGGGGCGGCTCTTCTCGCCGGATCCGGAGGGGCGGTGCAGCGGCTCGGCGCGGGAGGGTGTGGGGCGGCCCCGCGGCGCGATTCCGCCCGCAGATATTGCCAGAATCGCCGGCGGCGGGCGGGCGGAAGCAAGGGCGGGCGGCGGCGGAAGGAGGGGGAAAGAGCACGGGGCTGAAATGTCCCTCCCGCCAACTGCTTCTCTGTGATGCAGGGCACCGCAGCCGCGAGGGAGAAACCCGCGTTTTCCCGGGTTGGGGTCGGAAATTTGCCGCGCCACCCAAAAAAATTTACGGGCCGGGACGGGATGCGGGGCCTGGTCGGGCAGTCTTTCTGATCCGTACCCGCATTTTGACGGTTATTTTGCGGATCGGAAACGGATGCGGGGTCTGCTAGAGTTGCTCTTATGCACCAGGTGAGGGCCCAAACCTGGGTAATACCTATTACCCGTGTCCATCTGGTAACCTGAGGTTACGACCCACTGTAACATCAGAACAATCGATTTAGATGATTTGTCGGCGCAAATGGTCGTCTCTCGGGAAGAAAATTCGACCGATCGGTACGTGGAGTCCGTGGACGCGCAGTGGCACCGGTGCATGCGGCTCGTGTGGGCGCATGGGGCGGCACTGTCGACGAAAGCGCGGCAGGTCGTAGATGGATGGATCACACTGGCTAGCAGTGTTCATCAGTTGCGCCATTGACATTGTTAGCCTGACGGGCGCTGGCTAGCTGCCGCACGTACGGGTCTCTCTGCTCATCGCTCCTCTCTGATTCCAGTCGGTTGTTGGGGCGACGCGAGCATGGGCGTTGATTCCCGTTCGTCCATCAAGACCCAAGGGGCAGACACAAGACATGCTAAACACGAGCGCATCGTTCGGCTTTGGCTCACCTGACATGGGACTTGATGAACAAGCGCGCAATCACATGATTCTTCCCAGGAAACAAACATCGGAGAGCAGGAGAGACGATGGTCTAGTTCAGGAGAGACGATGGTTTTGGATGGGCCGAGCAGACATCACACTGCTAGTGCTAGCCCATCCACCACATCCAGACCCATGATCAGAACAAAGCCTAAAGTGCATTGGGGAAGAAGAATGATCAGTAGTATTGTAGCGTGAATTAATATGAGACGGAGGTAGTACGAAGTTGCTAGCGAAAGACTTGACGGACTGACGGTACACGAGTAACACAGTATGCACCAACTTCATTTCATGTCGAAATCCATCATAATAAGACCCAGAGAAGCGTCGCCATTAACTGCATGCACTACACAATCGATGGAGGGTCGAAGGAGATTGTACACAGCCACAAACCACCACAAACCAGGGGCGGGAGGATGGAAGGATACCGTCGTATCATACCATACCACACCAGTACCACTATAGTTTTTTTTTAATATTACCAGTACCACTATAGTTGACGTAGATCCTGGGCGGAGATCGCCGTCTCGCAAAAAAGGCAAACGGCCGATCAAGGAGGACGACATGATCCTGCGCGGTGGCGGTGCAGCCGTGCGGGCTCCCACGGGACAGCAACGGCAACGATGGATGAATGTCTCGTCCCGTCAATAGTTACTCCCCTCTGGGCTCCACAGGTACATACTCATCCGGGTGCAGTACTTTGAAGCTAAGATACATACGATCCGTCCAGGATCCAGCGCCCACCTGTATCCAACCGGATCCGTCGCATCCGTGCCGACCGCGACGGCCGAAAGCTCCCGCCGGCGCCGTGCAAGTGGTAGTCTCTCGGGAAGAAAATTCGACCGATCGGTACGTGAATGCGCGACGGCACCGGTGCATGCAGACGGGGCGGCGAGCCCGCAGCACTGTCGACGAAAGCGGCAAATTTGACAAATTTGACCTATGGACGAAATCAAATCACAGAATGAACTGTCCGTGAAACTATTTCACGCGTCTGACCTTTTTGTGTGACGCCCGACACGAAGGCGCCACACTACACTGTGCAACGCCTTCCAGATAGGCGCTACACGGCCAGCGTCGTACGCGGGTAATCCGAAAATTACTAAGTCAGGGTGCAGCGCCTGAGAGCTAGGCGTCACGGATCAGCTGCGTGAAATAGTTTAACGGACAGTTCATTCTGTGATTTGATTTCGTATATAGGTCAAATCTATCAAATTTATCGACAAAAGCGCGGCAGGTCGTGGATGGATGGATCACACTGGCTTAGCAGTGTTCATCAGTTGCGCCATTGACAATGTCTGACGGGCGCTGCCTAGCTGCCGCACGTACGGGTCTCTCTGCTCACCATTGAAGTAGCTCCTCTCTGCAGTCCGAGTCACTCGTGGTCTGGGAACAAGAAACGTCGGCCTCGCCCTACGGTCTGAGATTTCCGTGCAGTGCATCTGCCGTCAGGTACCGGTCCGGCGATCCCTCCGGCCAGTGTTCGTGTGGCAACCGGTCCACGTATACCTCGGTACATCCGGGCACTGCAGGCCTGTTACATGCCACAGTGACGGGTGCTAATTAGATAGGAGTGCACTGTTACGCACAAAATATATGCCAAAATATTTTTATGAAAAGTGCAGCAACAGGTACACTACGTGGGCTGCTCATAGCGACGATGCAAAAGGCAGGTAGGAAACGCGCAGCCTCCTCCCGAGTCACCCCCGTGTGGCGGCCGGGAGGCTCCCAGATCCCATCGCCCAGCCTCCCCTTCTCCTCCTCCTCCTCCCACGCCGCCGCCCGAGGGCGCGGCAGGGCGAAGCCTTGCCGTCGTCGGTGATGGCGGGGACTCGGGGCCCTCCCGCTCGTGAGGGGCTGGCGCGAGCCGGTGCCCCCGGGCCGGAGCGTGGCGTGCGGCCGGGTGTCACGGTGGGGGGTGGCGGCGCTCCCGCGATCTCATACCTCCACGACAGGCGGCTTCAAGGTCTGGGGCGTCGCGGTCGTCAGGGACGGCGGCGGCGCGACCGGATCGGCGGCGGCGCGACCGGATCGGCGGCGGCGCGACCGCATCTGGGCCCAGGCGTGGGCTTGGTCTCCGGGTCGCGGTCGGCGCGGTGGCTGGTGCGACACGTCGGCAGCTGGGCGGATCTGCGGATTCCATCCATGTTTGGTCTTTGACAGCGCGGGCAACTCCAGGGGAAACCCTAGATCGAGCGATGGCGGTGCTTTTGCTTCGTAGTCCCTCTTCAGGGGATCGTTTTGGAGTTTGCTCTGGCTGAAGGGACCAGCGACGCCAACGGTGCACGGCCGGTGGCGCAAGTGCCGATGAAAATCACGTCGACTACGGTCATGGCGGACGATGGCGACGTCTTTGATGTCGTTTCCTTGTCGAGGCATCACCATTGCAGTTTGCGTCATCAGGCTCGGGATGCTCCGGGGGAAACCCTAGATCTGGGTCTCCCGGATCGGACGATGATGGTGTTCTTTGTATCGCTTTCCCTCCTGGGGGCATCGTGTTGGAGCAAGTGATGGCTGGAGGTGGCAAGAGGGGGAGCGGTGTTACATCTACCGCAAGGCCGACGACGGATCACGGCATCATGGCGTTGTGGAGTTTCGGCGATAGGCGCGCAGGATGGTGGCATTGTCTGGCGCCATGGTGGCGTCGACGGCAGGTCTGGCAAGGTTGGTGCGTCAGGACCTGCTCTGGAGATGGATCAGTGGTTGGTGGTGGTGGCGGCCTCTGAGAGTGCGCCAGACCGGTGTATGACCCAATCCCAGCATTGTGGCTTGGTTGGGGCATCCGGCTTTAGATGTTAGGATTTGATGCGATGTCTGTTCGGTATTAGGCTCGGACATTTGGCACCCCTTCATCAAGGGGATAGGAGTAGCGACAGATGTGTTGCTAAGATGGTGGCTTCAGGCATACTGATGTATTACTTTATAAAGTCCTTGTGAATAATTAATAATATGGTTGCATGCATCGTCCAGATGCAGAGGTCGGGGTATATCCTCCTTTTCAGAAAAAGGTACAATACGTGTACGAATACTGCACGGAAATATGCACTCCAATACAACAAATACAAGGTTAAGGCATGCAAAAGGGAGAACACTGTGGTGACACTTAGAGCATCTACAGTCGGACCCCCTATATCCTCCTCAAACGTTAGAAACGTATGCGCGGTCAGTGTTCGGTCAAAAAAAGTGACCCAAACGGACCCTCCCACTTCCACCCTAAACGTCCGGACCGACCGATGTATCTCAAACCCGTCTCAAATCTGGGGGCAATATGAGGCTGCACGGTCACGCCCGGGCACGCCCTGTCACTTCCACTCGACCCCACATGCAGCGACTTGAGGGCGGAACCGTGGAAAGGAACTCGTGCGCCCCACACTAGAGCCATCGCCCGCGCCACGCCAGACCCGTAGCTCATGCCGCCCAGTGACCGTCGTAGCCACCCAAGCCATCTTCCTCTCTAGTGTGTCTCTGCTGGCAGAGACACCGAAACTGGGCGGCGGCGGCGACGGGGTGGGGCGGACGAGGGCTTGCTGTCAATAGGGGTGGAAGGGGATGGCCAATGTGCCACCAACTGGCAGGCCAGGGGAAGGAGTAGGCGCACGTCCACTTCGTGTCCGCACCGAAGTAAATGAGGCCCGAATTTGAGCCAAGAATGGGTCGACAGGCGTACGAAAAGTGGGCGCGCGTCCGTTTGGGTCGACGCATTGGGCCGACTTTTCTGTCCGAGACGATCCAAACGGACATGTGCGGACAAAATGGGTCGACGCGTTGGAGTTGCTTTAAGTACGTCTTTCGTTGAAAAGAACTATTTACAGCTCCACAATTGTAGTAGTACTGGTGGATGATCCCAGTCAGTTGTTGGGGGCGACGCGAGCACGGCCGACACGGGCATTGATTCCCATTCGTCCATCAAGACCCAAGGGATGGACACAAGACATGACTAAGGTTGGCCATAGTGGGGGTAACATAACCGGTATCATGCACTTAGCACTAACAAACATGCTTATGTGGCAGACAACTAAAGAAAAAAGAGGGGGTTAGAGTAACATAGGTAGGTACTGATGTCTGCTAGAACTACGTCGGTATTTTCCCAAAGAGGAAGGGATGATGCAGCACAACAACGGTAGGTATTTCCCTCAGTGATTAGACCAAGGTTATCGAACCAGTAGGAGAACCAAGCAACACTACGTAAACAGCACCTGCACACAAATAACAAATACTCGCAACCCGACGTGTTAACGGGGTTGTCAATCCCTTTCGGGTAACGGCGCCAGAAATTGGCAAACGGACATGACAGAGTTGTAAATATTGATAGATCGAACGCCGAATAAAATGAAGTGCAGCAAAGTATTTTTGTATTTTTTGTTTAATAGATCTGAAAATAAAAGGCAAATAAAATAGATCGCAAAGGAAAATATATTAAAGAAGAGACCCGGGGCCGTAGGTTTCACTAGTGGCTTCTCTCGAGAAAAATAGCAAATGGTGGGTAAACAAATTACTGTTGGGCAATTGATAGAACTTCGAATAATCATGACGATATCTAGGCAATGATCATTATATAGGCATCACGTCCAAGATTAGTAGACCGACTCCTGCCTGCATCTACTACTATTACTCCACACATCGACCGCTATCCAGCATGCATCTAGTGTATTAAGTTCATGGAGAAACGGAGCAATGCAATAAGAACGATGACATGATGTAGACAAGATCTATTTATGTAGAAATATACCCCATCGTTTTATCCTTAGTAGTAACGATACATACGTGTCGGTTCCCTTTCTGTCACTGGGATCAAGCCCCGTAAGATCAAACCCAGTACAAAACACCTCTTCCCATTGCAAGATAAATAGATCAAGTTGGCCAAACAAAACCCAAATATCGAAGAAGAAATACGAGGCTATAAGCAATGATGCATATAAGAGATCAAAGAAGACTCACATAACTTTCATGGATAAAAACATAGATATGATCACAAACTCAAAGTTCATCGGATCCCAACAAACACACCGCAAAAATAGTTACATCATATGGATCTCCAAGAGACCATTGTATTGAGAATCAAACGAGAGAGGGGAAGCCATCTAGCTACTAACTATAGATCCGTAGGTCTACAAAGAACTACTCACGCATCATCGGAGAGGCACCAATGGACATGATGCACCCCTCCGTGATGGTGTCTAGATTGGATCTGGTGGTTGTGGACTGCGGCGGCTGGAATTGATTTTCGTCGACTTTGCCTAGGGTTTCTGGAATATTGGGGTATTTATAGAGCAAAGACGCGATGCAGGAGGCCACCAAGGTGGGCACAACCCATCAGGGCGCGTCTGGGCCTCCAGGCGCGCCCTGGTGTCTTGTGCTCACCTCGGGCTCCCTCTTCGGTACTTCTTTGGCCCACTGGATGTCTTCTGGTCCCAAAAAATCCACAAAAGTTTCCCTGTGTTTGGACTCCGTTTGGTATTGAATTCCTGCCATGTAAAAAACATGCAGAAAACAGCAACTAGCACTGGGCACTACGTCAATAGGTTAGTACCAAAAAATGATATAAAATGATTGTAAAACATCCAAGAATGATAATATAACAGCATGGAACAATAAAAAATTATAGATACATTGGAGACATATCAGATACCGTATCATAATAAATGTTACGCTACCATGTGTCATGCATGACAATAAATATGATGATATATGATAAAACTCTACAATACTATGCACTATGAAGATAGTATCATAGACTAGTATCATATGCATGATACTACTATATGCTACTCCCCACTATGAGTAGCCTAAACACGAGCGCATCGTTCCACTTTGGCTCACCTGACCTGTGACTTGGAGAGACGATGGTCTAATTCCACAGGAGTTGTTTTGGACGGGCCGAGAAGCCAATGGACTGCTAGCCCATCCATCATTAATCCCACATCTAGACCCATGATGAGCACAACAAAGCCTAAAGTGCAATGGGGAAGGAAAAACATCAGTACACTTGTAGAAAACAGACCTTTCATCTGGAGCACTAGTTCCGGTCAGGTAGGGCCCGAGAGTAATGTGAGCATTAGTCCCGGTTCCAACGGCTAGGAGCGGAAGAAGGCACGACCAGGATTAGTCCCGGTTCAAATGGGATCTCTAGTCCCGGTTGGTGATATCAACCGAAACTAAAGGGCTTGCGGCAGGCTGGGTGTTGTAGGGTGGAACCCTATGTGGAGATCTTTAACGAATTGGAGGGGAAATCCCCAAGAACACCAAGAACACAAGAGAGGGGAAACACTCAAATTGACTAGATCCAATCACACATATGCTAGATCCAAGAACACACAAGAGGTCACAATGATCCAAGGACAACAAAGGAAAGATACAAGGTACTAGTTCATCCCAATCCTATGAGGAGAGAGGTCTTGATGATCCTATGATGGGGATCCTTCCCTAGATGGGGTCTTGATATCCACAAGAGGATCTTCTCCCTTAGGAGGTCATGATCTCCATGGGAGGAAGATGAGCAAAGCTCTCTCTTTGTCTATCCAATACTTTGCTATGCCTCTAAATGAGCTAGGTGGGGGTACTTATAGTCTAGGGGCGAAATAAGAGGGGGAGATGGGTACAAGGGCAAAAGCCAAAAAGGCACGCAGGCCCTCGGAGGGGTCCGGGCACCCGGGGGTCCTAGGCTCGGGCACCCGAGGTAGACGAAGGGGGCTCGGCGGTCGAGGCTGGGCACCCGGGGGTCCAAAGCCCGGGCACCCGGTGGCGCTGGAGGCCGGCGCGGGAGGGGTCGGGCATCCGGGGCCGGCTGGAGAGGCCCGGGCGGGCGGCCGGGCACCCGGGTGCAAGAGGCCGGGCACCCGGGGGGTGGCTGGAGCGAGGCCCAGCTGTGGTCGGGCACCCGGGGGTTGGGGGCCAGGCACCCGGGGGCGGAGGGCAAAGCCCAGGTGGGGGTCGGGCACCCGGGGTGACCAGGAACTCCACCCGGCTGTGGGGAGGAGCCGGGCACCCGAGCTGCTGGTGGTCGGGCGCCCGGGGTGGTCCGGGGCCTCCTTTGCTTCGCCCTTTAGCCGTCCTTCTTCCTTCTCCTTCTTCCATATGTGCTTGGGTCTCCCTCCTAGCTTCTTCATGGACTTCTTCTCGATACCTAAGAATGCACAACAATTCCATTTGAGGTAGAACCCGATTCTTGTGTGAATTCGAATGGAATTTGAAGAGGAAGGAGTCAACCTCGGTTTTGATGGCACGTGCACGTGCCCTTGTCCTAGGTCCTCTCCGTGCTTGCGGTGGTGGTGTGATGTCCATGGGGATGGTCGAGGGATGCTCCGCATCATCTCCCCCCCCCCTTGGGAGAGATCCGTCCACGGATCGTGATCTTCATCACCATGGGAAAGAGAGGGTGTCTCCATGTAGAAGTGGACGACCACCAAGAACGTATCATGTTGAAGCTCGAAGTGGGCACTATCCAATGTCGCACCGTCTTGTGTTTCCTTCAAAAGGAGCAAAGATAACAAGCACTTGGAAAAACAAATGTGGTTTGCGTTAGTGCAAAACCAAGCATTCGAGAGGTGATTCACAAAACAAGTGTCGTCATCAAGCATAGCATATGGTGTGACAAGGGATTGTGACATGTCATGTAAGCACAAAAATTGAGCCAAACCAAGGACATCATGGAAACAAGCATGCAAATGGGAGGTAGACATGCTAATATGTGTTTCAAGAGAATAAGCATCTACCTCAAGCTCATAGCAATCATGCATAAGACTCTCAATGAATGGTCTATGGTAGGCATAAGAACCATTCACAACACCAAATAAGAGAAGATGTCTAAACACATGGGGTAAGTGCAAGACAATCCGAGCATAATGTGCACATGGTATAGTGAAAATAGTGTGGCACTCAACACAATGGAAAGAGAAATTGTTCATCATGTGCGAGGCAATCAAGTCAAACAAGTGACACACAATGGGACATGGCATATGTGAAGTAATGACATTATTTCTACCAAACATATGATAGGAGCAAGTAATCCAAGAATTGGATGCAACATGAGAAAGCATAGAAATCAAGTCGTGCAAACTAGTGGAGCGAAGATGCAATACACTAGAGGAAATCATGATAATCATGGCATGTGAGCAAATAATATATATAGGCAATGCACATGACATATCGCAAGCACGAACACAAAGCAAGATCAAAGTATCAACATGTTTTCCACAAGCTTGCAAATACACATACAAGTACTAGAATCAATCATCATGTGCAATGCAAAGCATGGGTCACAAATGCATGGCAAAAGCATAGGAATGAGCATATCATGCAAAGTGAACATGGCAAGATGGGCATATAATATGTAATGGACGATAACCCATAACCATGTGAGAGCCATGTAGAAGAAATGTGTGAAGTCTTTGCACGAAGAGAGCGGTGGGGAAGACAATCCATGGGATCCCAAGTCATCATTGCTCTCTAGAGCTCGTTTTGTCAACTCATGGGATTGTGAGGTTGACAAGTATTCATGGGTACCTACACAAAAGAGACACAAACCAAAGAAATTATGTGTGTGGTAAATGTACACATCATCCATCATGATGTGTATGTGCATGTATGAGTTATCACAAGATAAGCATCACTCATAGAAATTTGATGCATGGTATAAGAACATGTCATCCATCATTAAAGAATAGTTGTTATGTATAACATGATTGTGATGAGGATTTAGCATAGAAGTATATTGCACATCGATATCATTTTCATTCATGGGGAGCATATGGTCCACACAATCATGGGAATCATGCAAAGTATGGAATGCATCAAAATCTCCCAATATGTATGAGGAAACTATGGGGGTCTCCTCATGAGCAATAGCGGAAACATCATAAGGAGAAAAGTGATGACATCCAAAACAATGTATATCCGAAGCTAGGAGGTCATGGCATGGCATATGAGATAAATGGTGCAAAGGAAGCATATAAATATCATCACAAGAAAAACAAATGCCAATAACCATGGGCTTGTCATCTATGCCATATGTGCAAATTGGGTTAATTTTAATGGCATATGCATAGTCACTACGATGAGATTGCAAATATGACATATTGTTGATCTCATGCATAGCATATGACAAGTCAAGCGGATTTTCAAACATGATGTGACCTAAAGAATTGTCACAAGAAATCCTATGTAACATGGCATCACAACTAATAGACTCCACATGGCCATCATCAAACTCATCATAAATGGGTAAATCATCGCATGGGGAAGTCAAACTAGCATGAATATGACAATAGGTGGATCAACATCATGCAAGCAATCAATATCAAGAATGTCCACTAGTGGGACAAGAGCATCACCTTCACCTATGTTACCTTGTTCATTCCACTCAAGTGGTGTAGGTGAGGTGGCAAAACCCAAATGGTGGTCATCATCGTCATCTTGATGGAACCATGTGGGGGGGTGCATCATATTCCACCATGGCCAGCGTCTTGTCCAAAGGAAGGACGAAGTCGTCACGAATCGGCGAGTCATCATATATGGGACCTAGCACCAAAGGAGAAGACACAATAGAGGTAGAGGTTAAGTCGTTAGAAATCATAGTGGCCTCACATGCCCAATAAACTAACACACTCTCTCTATGTGGTGGTGGCTCACTCACTCACTCAAGGTAGGTGCACTCAATGTCACATATGGTGGAGTCACTCAAATCACTCAAGTAGTGTGGTGGTGGCTCTCCTCACATGGAAATTGGGGCAGCTAATCATATGTGGGGCTAGTGGTGAAGTCACTCTCACTCTCAATATGGTGGCACAAGTCACTCAAGTCATCATATGTCCCCGTGGTCGAAGGGAAAATCTCATGCTCAACCATCTCGTCATCGTCGTCGTGGATGAAGGCCGACGATGGCTCATCATCGCTCTCCACCATGACTAAAGGGAAAATTCCATGCTCGATCATCTCGTCACCGTCGCCGTGGATGAAGGCCGATGTAGGTGTACTCGTCGGAGGTAGGCAAAGATGATGTACATCCAAAGGCGAAGATGCCTTGATAACACTTGGCAAAGATGTCGAAGTGGTGGTAGTAGTCGTAACTCCGTCTTGTTGGTACTCGTCTCGCGGTCTTCTCTTGTTCTCATGAAGTTTGGACGTAGCTTGATGTAGAGCTTTTTGGGACTTCTAGGTGTACACATCGCGAGCATCTTCATCTTGATGGTGTTGTAGTGCTTGAGCTCGATGACATTTCGATGATTGGCCACTTAAGCGTCGCCGCCTTGAAGATGACGAAGGGGAAGAAGACTTGTAGTTGGCCACCATGTCTCGTACTTGATCCATTTGTTCGGCCAACTTGGTGTCGATGTAGTCCCTTTTCCTTGCTTCGTTTTTGCGAATGTCGGTGGCGAGTCGCTCAATGCCTTGCATTGCTCGTTGTAGTCCGGAGGTGGACATTTAGTGATGTAGTTGTTCGCGTTGTCGTTGTCGTGGAAGACCGGAGATGAAATATCTTGCCTATCCATCACAAGACTCGAGAAAATGTGAGTAGAAGAAAGGAAAGAACTAGAACAAATGTACCTTTCCAATGTTGAAGATGGATCAATGATCACTCAAAAATATGTCAAGGAAATAGCACAATTGGTACCGGATCTTGTCAATCCTCACACCTACACAAGTAAGGCTTATGGTGGAGCTCGGTGAGGATAGTGGCACAAAAATTTGATGCAAAATTTTAGCAAGAGTCAATAATGTTGGGAAAGATTCACAAATTCGCAAGTGAAACAAGTAGACCAATAGCAATATGTGACACACGGAAACACACACACGGATAGATAAATGGGGTCCTGCAACCAAGGAATGAGCACAAAATGTGGAATCCACGGAAAACGCTCGTGTTGCACAACTCAAGAGAGACGCTAGCACGATTGCTCAATAGGCGGATACGACACTTGTGCACAACCTATAAGATGCAAAATGTATGAGCTTTCTATCCCAAGTATGCTATGTGTATGATGTTCCCGGTGTTCTTCTCAAGATGATCCAAGATGATCGGATATGGCAATCTCATGTGCAATGTGGTATGATGCTATGGCTATTGCTTACAAGCTTCTTTGCTCTCTTTTTGCTTAAAAGCTTATTCTCTTCTTTCTTTTTTTATATGGCCACTTATGCGAAATGCACAAACCAAGATAGCAATTGTGTATATGCGGGAACAATCTTGTGACACAAGGGATGATATGATGATACCAAGATGATACCAATATGATATGGTATGTATGCAATGGGGGGTAAGGGTCACTAATGTGCACAAGTAACATTGCCGGCAATACTCAATGGCTAGTCTCGATAGGAAAGTGACGCAAAAGGGATTAACAATGTAATGGCAAGAATGTACAATGATGGGATACCATGATACCAAGATGATATAGAGGTTACCGTTCTTGCTTACGGTTAGGGTGTCAAAATGGTGAAGTGGTCGATGTCGAATCCTTGTCGAAGGTGAGCGGCAGTGTTGTCGATGTCCAACCATTCCTAGTTAGCCGAAACACCCTAGGAAACAGAAAAACCGCAAACTCAAAATCTCTAAGGAAAATGTCAAATGGTGGTAGCGGAATGCGTAGGTGGTTCCGGAGTTAGCAATGCGGAAGAGGAGGTGTTGGTTGATGACGAAGCAACCGTCCCTAAGTAGCCGAAACACCTTAGGAGACTCAAGTCACCACTCAAGCAACCACAAATGCTATAAGGGTCGAAAATGGGTTCGATGGCGGAAAGCGATGGTGCTTTTGCGAATGATATGGTGGATGGCCTATGCAAAGATGCCAAAATGGCAAAATTTTGATGGATTCAAATTGTGTTGGAACCTATATACATGGATGGGGGATGTCAATAGCTACTCAACGAGCTAAAGAACGTCAAAATCGGACTCCGGGAGCGAAAGTTATGGCCAAAACGGTTTTTGTTGGTGGGCTGTTTCTGGGTGGTGCGGGTGCCCGGTGGTCGGGGGTGCGGGCACCCGGGGTGGTCCGGGACAAACAGCCTGGGGGTGCGGGTGCCCGGGGTGGTCAACGGGGATGCACGGGGGGTCCAGGTGCCCGGGGTTTGAGGTCCGGGTGCCCGGAGCTCGCGGATTTGGGCGGAAAATCGTGAATAAACGGAAGAAATTGGTGGATTTCGTGGAGGGAAAGGTGGAGATGGATGGGGAAAGGCTAGATCCACTTGAAACCAAGCAAATCCATGAATAAAACCCAACAAAACCTCATCAAACCAACAAATTACAAAAAAAATGGGGCTATTTTGGTGGGGAATTTTCGAAATTGGGAAGAACACAAAAAAATTAGGCTAGAGAACAAGAAAGGGGGCTCCAATTTCGTGAGAAACCATGGCTCATGATACCAAGATGTTGTAGGGTGGAACCCTATGTGGAGATCTTTCATGAATTGGAGGGGAAATCCCCAAGAACACGAAGAACACGAAGAACACAAGAGAGGGGAAACACTCAAATTGACTAGATCCAACCACACATATGCTAGATCCAAGAACACACAAGAGATCACAATAATCCAAGGACAACAAAGGAAAGATACAAGGTACTAGTTCATCCCAATCCTATGAGGAGCGAGGTCTTGATGATCCTATGATGGGGATCCTTCCCTAGATGGGGTCTTGATATCCACAAGAGGATCTTCCCCCCTTAGGAGATCATGATCTCCATGGGAGGAAGATGAGCAAAGCTCTCTCTTTGTCTATCCAATACTTTGCTATGCCTCTAAATGAGCTAGGTGGGGGGGGGTACTTATAGTCTAGGGGCGAAATAAGAGGGGGAGATGGGTACAAGGGGAAAATCCCAAAAAGGCACGCAGGCCCTCGGTGGGGTCCGGGCACCCGGGGTAGACAAAGGGGGCTGGGCGATCGAGGCCGGGCACCCGGGGGTCCAAAGCCCGTGCACCCGGTGGCGCTGCAGGCCGGCGTGGGAGGGGTCGGGCACCCGGGGCCGGCTGGAGAGGCCCAGGCGGGCGACCGGGCACCCGGGCCCAAGAGGCCGGGCACCCGGGGGGTGGCTGGAGCGAGGCCCAGCTGTGGCCGAGCACCCGGGGGTTGGGGGGCAGGGCACCCGGGGCCAGGTTGTCCGGGCACCCGGGGCGACCAGGAACTCCAGCCAGTTGTGGGGAGGAGCCGGGCACCCGGGCTGCTGGTGGCCGGGCACCCTGGGTGGTCCGGGGCCTCCTTTGCTTCGCCCTTCAGCCGTCCTTCTTCCTTCTCACTACTAGGGAAAACCCTAGCAGTAGCGCGGGTATTTTGCCTATCAGTAGCGTGGGACGACGCGCTACTGATAAGGCGCTACAGCTAACGTGTAGCAGTAGCGCCTGTCGTCCCACGCTACTGCTATACATGGATAGCAGTAGAGCACTTTAGTGAAGAGCGCTGCTGCTAATATCTGCAGCGCTTTTTAGAAGGAAGCGCTACTGGTAAGGCAGCGCTACTGCTAACTTTGTTCCCCTCGCTACTGCTAGTTTTATTAGTATTTTTTTCTGCATATTTGTTTTGTATTTGAGTGAGAGCGGCCCTCTAGGGTCTCCCTCTTAGCTTCTTCTTGGTGCCTAAGAATGCACAACAATTCTGTTTGAGGTAGAACCCAATTCTCGTGTGAATTCGAATGGAGTTTGAAGAGGAAGGAGTCAACCTCGGTTTCAATGGCACGTGCACGTGCCCTTGTCCTAGGTCCTCTCCGTGCTTGCGGTGGTGGTGTGACGTCCATGGGGATGGTTGAGGGATGCTCCACATCACTGGGGGCCCTGCGAGCCCCTTTAGTCCCGGTTGGTATCACCAGCCGGGACTAAAGATAGACCTTTAGTCCCGGTTGGTGTACCCAACCGGAACTAAAGTCTTCCCTGTATATAGTTGCTTCATCCATCCAAGCTTTCTCTCCTCTTTGTTCCCTTCCCCAAGCTCGAGTCTCCATTTTTGCCAAGATTTGTGATGATTGGAGGCACCCCATCTATCCAAGGGTTCTAAAAGGTTAGCAACTTTATCCTTTCATCTCTCATTGCTAGTTTAGCTCGTTTCATGCTCTATAAGTATAGTGGTTTGTGGATTTTAGTTTGGGAGTAATTATGTGGGAGTTTATTTGATTTATATGCAGTTTGAGCTCAAACTAACTTCTTAGTTTGCATATGTCTAGGTGTGGTTTACTTAGTGCCTTCCCGTCCCTGTCCTCACCACCGTCGATCGCCAGCGCCCTCCCGTCGCCGGTACCACTTTGGTGAGCCTCTTGTTCTTATCCTTTTTGTAAAAAAAATCTTATTTGTTTGATTTAGATAGTTATTTGTATAGTTTTCTTACTTGTATGATTGTTTGTTATATATACTACCATGGTTTTGATATCCGTCCCTGTCGGCCCTCGTCCGATTTATGATTCGGATGTGGTATATTATCTTTTATAACTATTTGTTTCATTTTGTTTTTATGACAATTATGCCCATCAAGTTGACATAGATATTTTTATCTAGGAGGTATGTGAACCGGAAATTGCAACCGACCCTCTTGTTGAGAAGTTAAATTTAGTTCAAAAATAAAATGATTGTCTAAAAGAAAAATTGAAAATAATTGAAGACGAGAAGATGAAATTGGAGTTGTATGTTGCCAATGTCGTCGATGATCACAAGATCAAGATGGATGCAATGCGCTTGAAGATTATAAAGATTAGAAAATATGCCATTAATAAAGAGGCTTGGTATCATTATGCTGTTAGATCAATTATTACCTTACTTGCGATTTTGATCGCATTTTTTGTTGCATATAAATGCTTTATATAGTTGTATGTTGTTTTATGAGAAGTATATGTATGAACTTTATGTATATATTTTTTCAGTAATAACATTTGGTCACTACTCTACTTTGGTTTTAATGTGATGAACTTGTATCAATTTGGTCACTTAGAAGATGAGCCTGCAATGGATGTACGTCGACAAACGCTCTCCCGAGTTCATTAATGGCATGCATAATTTTATGCGTGTGGCTGAGGCAAACAACCGGAATGGTTTTATGTGTTGTCCATGTGATGTCTGCAAGAATACTAAGGATTACTCTACCTCAAAAATCCTTCACAGCCACCTGCTTCAGTCAGGTTTCATGTCCGGCTATAACGGTTGGACCAAGCATGAAGAAAGAGGGGTTATAATGGAATACAATGAAGAAGAAGAGGATGATGGCAACTGTCCTAGGTTCCCTGAAGTCGATGGTACTACAATGGGGAAGCTGAATAAGAGGCATCAAATGAGCACGCTGATGATCTTGGTTGGGCCATTGTTGATGCAAAGAGAAACTGCGAAGTTGAAAAGGAGAGGTTGAAGTTGGAGCGCATGTTAGAGGTGTTGGAAATATGCCCTAGAGGCAATAATAAAATGGTTATTATTGTATTTCCTTGTTCATGATAATTGTCTATTGTTCATGCTATAATTGTGTTATCCGGAAATCGTAATACATGTGTGAATACATAGACCACAACATGTCCCTAGTGAGCCTCTAGTTGACTAGCTCGTTGATCAATAGATGGTTACGATTTCCTGACCATGGACATTGGATGTCGTTGATAACGGGATCACATCATTAGGAGAATGATGTGATGGACAAGACCCAATCATGAGCATAGCACAAGATCGTGTAGTTAGTCTGCTAAAGCTTTTCTAATGTCAAGTATCATTTCCTTAGACCATGAGATTGTGCAACTCCCGGATACCGTAGGAATGCTTTGGGTGTGCCAAACGTCACGACGTAACTAGGTGGCCATAAAGGGACACTACAGGTATCTCTGAAAGTGCCTGTTGGGTTGGCACGAATCGAGACTGGGATTTGTCACTCCGTATGACGGAGAGGTATCTCTGGGCCCACTCGGTAATGCATCATCGTAATGAGCTCAATGTGACTAAGTAGTTAGTCGCGGGATCATGCATTAAGAAACGAGTAAAGTGACTTGCCGGTAATGAGATTGAACGAGGTATTGGGATACAGATGATCGAATCTCGCGCAAATAACGTACCGATTGACAGAGGGAATTGTATACAGGATTGATTGAATCCCCGATATCATGGTTCATCCGATGAGATCATCGTGGAACATGTGGGAGCCAACATGGGTATCCAGATCCCGCTGTTGGTTATTGGCCAGAGAGCTGTCTCGGTCATGTCTGCATGATTCCCGAACCCATAGGGTCTACACACTTAAGGTTCGGTGACGCTAGAGTTGTTATGGGAATGAGTGTGCAGTTACTGAATGTTGTTCGGAGTCGTGGATGAGATCTCGGACGTCACGAGGAGTTCTGGAATGGTCCGGAGGTAAAGATTTATAAATGGGAAGTCCTATTTTGGCCACCGGAAAATGTTTGAGATTTTTCGATATTGTACCGGGAAGGTTCTAGAAGGTTCCGGAGTGGGGCCCACCTGCATGGGGGGGCCACATGAACGTGGGTAGTGGGGGCAAGGCCCCACACCCCTGGTCAAGGCGCACCAAGATCCCCCCTTAGAAGGAATAAGATCATATCCCGAAGGGATAAAATCAAGATCCCTAAAAAAGGGGGATAACAGTCGGTGGGGAAGGGAAATGATGGGATTTCTTCCCCCCACCTTTGCCAACGCCCCAATGGACTTGGAGGGCAAGAAACCAGCCCCCTCCACCCCTATATATAGTGGGGAGGCGCATGGGAGCCACATCCCTTCCCCTGGCGCAGCCCTCTCCCTTCCCAACACCTCCTCCTCCTCTGTAGTGCTTGGCGAAGCCCTCCGGAGAACTGCAAGCTCCACCACCACGCCATCGTGCTGCCGGAACTCTCCCTCAGCTTCTCCTCTCCCCTTGATGGATCAAGAAGGAGGAGACGTCCCCGGGCTGTATGTGTGTTGAACGCGGAGGCGTCGTTGTTCGACGCTTAGATCGGAATCAACCGCGATCTAAATCGCTGCGAGTACGACTCCTTCATCCGCGTTCTTGTAACGATTCCGCATCACGATCTTCAAGGGTATGAAGATGCACTCCCCTCTCTCTCGTTGCTAGTCTCTCCATAGATTCATCTTGGTGATGCGTAAATTGTTTTAATTTCTGCAACGATCCCCAACAGTGGTATCAGAGCTAGGTCTATGCGTAGTTTCTATGCATGAGTAGAACACAAGTTGTTGTGGGCGCCGATTTTGTCAATTTACTTGCCGTTACTAGTCTTATCTTGATTCGGCGGCATCGTGGGATGAAGCGGCCCGGACCGACCTTACACGTACGCTTATGTGAGAAAGGTTCCACCGACTGACATGCACTAGTTGCATAAGGTGGCTACCGGGTGTCTGTCTGTCCCACTTTAGTCGGATCGGATTTGATGAAAAGGGTCCTTATGAAGGTTAAATAGAAATTGGCATATCACGTTGTGGTTTTGGCGTAGGTAAGAAACGTTCTTGCTAGAAACCTATAGCAGCCACGTAAAAAACTTGCAACAACAATTAGAGGACGTCTAACTTGTTCTTGCAGCATATGCTATGTGATGTGATATGGCCAAAAGGATGTGATGAATTATATATATGTGATGTATGAGATTGATCGTGTTCTTGTAATAGGAATCACGACTTGCATGTCGATGAGTATGACAACCGGCAGGAGCCATAGGAGTTGTCTTAATTTATTGTATGACCTGCGTGTCATTGAAAACGCCATGTCATTACTTTACTTTATTGCTAACCGTTAGCCATAGTAGTAGAAGTAATAGTTGGCGAGACAACTTCATGAAGACACGATGATGGAGATCTTGGTGTCCTGCCGGTGACGAAGGTGATCATGCCACGCCTCAAAGATGAAGATCAAAGGCGCGAGATGATATTGGTCATATCGTGTCACCCTATGATTTGCATGTGATGTTTGTCAAGTTTACATCTTATTTGCTAAGAACGACGGTAGCATAGATAAGATGATCCCTCATAAAATTTCAAGAAAGTGTTCCCCCTAACTGTGCACCGTTGCAAAAGTTCGTTGTTTCAAAGCACCACGTGATGATCGGGTGTGATAGATTCTAACGTTCGCATACAACGGGTGTAAGCCAGATTTACACATGCTAAACACTTAGGTTGACATGACGAGCCTACCATGTACAGACATGGCTCCGGAACACAAGAGACCGAAAGGTCGAACATGAGTCGTATAGTGGATACGATCAACATGAAGATGTTCACCGATGATGACTAGTCCGTCTCACGTGATGATCGGACACGACCTAGTTGACTCGGATCATGTATCACTTAGATGACTAGAGGGATGTCTATCTGAGTGGGAGTTCATTAAATAATTTGATTAGATGAACTTAATTATCATGAACATAGTCAAAAGGTCTTTGCAAATTATGTCGTAGCTCATGCTTTGGTTCTACTGTTTTAGATATGTTCCTAGAGAAAATTTAGTTGAGAGTTGACAGTAGCAGTTATGCGGACTGGGTCCATATACTGAGGATTGTCCTCATTACTGCGCAGAAGGATTATGTCCTTAATGCACCACTCAGTGTGCTGAACCTCGAGCATCGGTTGTGGATGTTGTGAACATCTGACATACACGTTTTGATGACTACATGATAGTTCAGTCCGTAATGCTAAATGGTTTAGAATTGAGGCAGCAAAGACATTTTTGAAACATCGCAGAACATATGAGATGTTCCAAGGACTGAAACTGGGATTTCAGACTAGTGCCCACGTCAAGAGGTATGACACCTCTGGCAAGTTTCTCGAGCCTGCAAACTAAGGAGAAAAGCTCAATCGTTGAGCATGTGCTCGGATTGTATGAGTACTACAATCGCTTGAATCAAGTGGGAGTTAATCTTCCAGATGAGATAGTGATGGTTCTCCAAAGTCACTGCCACCAAGCTACTAGAGCTTCGTGATGAACTATAACATATCAGGGATAGATATGATGATCCTTGAGCTAATCGCGACATCGTGAAAGTAGAAATCAAATAGGAGCATCAATTGTTGATGGTTAGTAAAACCACTAGTTTCAAGAAGGGCAAGGGCAAGAAAGGGATACTTCATGAAACAGCAAATCAGTTGCTGCTCTAGTGAAGAAACCCAAGGTTGAACCCAAACCTGAGACTAAGTGCTTCTGAAATAAGGGGAACGGTCACTGAAGCAGAACTACCCTAGATACTTGGTAGATGAGAAGGCTGGAAGGCCAATAGAAGTATATTTGATATACATTATAATGTGTACTTTACTAGTACTCCTAGTAGCACCAGGGTATTAAAATACCGGTTCGGTTGCTAAGTGTTAGTAACTCGAAATAAAAAGCTACGGAATAAACGGAGACTAGCTGAAGGTGAGATGATGATATGTGTCGGAAGTGTTTCCAAGGTTGATGTGATCAAGCATCGCATGCTCCCTCTACCATCGAGATTGGTGTTAAACCTAAATAATTGTTATTTGGTGTTTGCGTTGAGCATAGACATGATTGGATTATGTTTATCACAATACGGTTATTCATTTAAGGAGAATAATGGTTACTCTATTTATTGGAATAATACCTTCAATGGTCTTGCACCTAAAATGAATGGTTTATTGAATCTCGATTGTAGTGATACACATGTTCATGCCAAGAGATATAAGATAGTAATGATAGTACCACATACTTGTGGCACTGCCATTTGAGTCATATTGGTATAAAACGCATGAAGAAGATCCATGTTCATGGATCTTTGGACTCACTCATTTTTTTGAAAAGTTTGAGACATGCGAACCATGTCTATTGGTTTATACGCATGAAGAAACTCCATGCAGATGGATCGTTTGGACTCACTTGATTTTGAATCACTTGAGACATGCAAATCATACCACATGGGCAAGATGACTGAAAGGCCTCATTTTCAGTGAGATGAAACAAGAGAGCAACTTGTCAGAAGTAATACATTTGATGTGTGCAATCCAATGAGTGCTGAGGCACGAGTGAATATCGTTATGCTCTTACTTCACAGATGATTTGAGTAGATTCTAAGTATATTTCCTTGATGAAACACCAGTCTGAATTATTGAAAGGTTCAAGTAATTTTAGAGTGAAGTTGAAGATCGTCGTGACAAGAAGATAAAATGTCTATGATATGATCATAGAGATGAATATCTGAGTTACTTGTTTGGTACACAATTAAGACATTGTGGAAATTGTTTCACAACTAATGTCGCCTGGAACACCATAGTGTGATGGTGTGTTCGAACATCATAGATGCACCCTATTGGATGTGGTGCAAACCATGATGTCTCTTATCGAATTACCACTATCGTTTATGGGTTAGGCATTAGAGACAACCACATTCACTTTAAATAGGGCACCACGTAATTCCGCTGAGAGGACACCGTATGAACTATGGTTTAGAGAAACCTAAGCTGTCATTTTTTTAAAGTTTGGGGCTGCTACGCTTATGTGAAAAGGGTTTAGCCTGATAAGCTCGAACCCAAAGCGGATAAATGCATCTTCATAGGACACTCAAAACAGTTGGGTACACCTCCTATTTCGGATCCGAAAGCAAAAGTGATTGTTTCTAGAAACGGGTCCTTTATCGAGGAAAAGTTTCTCTCGAAAGAATTGGGTGGGAGGATGGTGGAGGACTTGATGAGGTTATTGAACCGTCACTTCAACCAGTGTGTAGCAGGGCACATGAAGTTGTTCCTGTAGCGCCTACACCAATTGAAGTGGAAGCTGATGATAGTGATCATGAAACTTCGGATAAAGTCACTACCAAACCTCGTAGGTCGACAAGGATGCGTACTATTTCAGAGTGGTACGTAATCCTGTCTTGGAGGTCATGTTGCTAGACAACAATGAACCTACGAGCTATGGAGAAGCGATGGTGGGCCCGGATTCCGACAAATGGCTCGAGGCCATAAAATCCGAGAGGATCCATGTGTGAAAAAAATATATAGACTTTGGAAGAACTACTTGATGGTCTTAAAGCTATTGGGTACAGATGGATTTTAAAAGAAAGACGGACAATGATGGTAAGTATCACCATTAAGAAAGCTCGACTTGTCGTTAAGATGTTTTCCGACAAGTTCAAGGAGTTGACTACGGTGAGACTTTCTCACTCGTAGCGATGCCAAGAGTCTGTTGGAATTGTATTAGCATTTACTGCATTATTTATGAAATCTTGCAGATAGGATGTCAAAACATTGTTTCCTCAACAATTTTCTTGAGGAAAGGTTGTATGTGATACAACCAGAAGGTTTTTGTCAATCCTAAAAGATGCTAACAAGTATGCAAAGCTCCAACAATCCTTCTAAGGACTGGAGTAAGCATCTCGGAGTTGAAATATACACTTTGATGAGATGATCAAAGATTTTGGGTTTATACAAAGTTTATGAGAGACTTGTATTTCCAAAGAAGTGAGTGGGAGCACTATAGAATTTCTGATGAGTATATGTTGTTGACATATTGTTGATCCGAAATGATGTAGAATCTCTGGAAAGCATATAGGGTTATTTGAAAAGTTTTTTTCAATGGAAAACCTGGATTAAGCTACTTGAACATTGAGCATCAAGATCTATAAGGATAGATAAAAAACTCTTAATAGTAATTTCAAATGAATACATACCGTGACAAGATTTTGAAGGAGTTCAAATAGATCAGCAAAAAAGGAGTTCTTGGTTGTGTTATAAGGTATGAGCATTGAGTGAGACTCAAGATATGACCACGGCAGAAGAGAGAGAAAGGACGAAGGTCGTCCCCTAGACGTAGGCTCTACAGTATGCTATGTTGTGTACCACACCTGAAGTGTGCCTTGCCATGAGTCAATCAAGGGGTACAAGAGTGATCCAGGAATGGATCAAATGACAGCGGTCAAACTTATCCTTAGTAACTAGTGGACTAAGGAATTTTCTCGATTATGGAGGTGGTAAAAGAGTTTGTCGTAAAGGGTTACGTCGATGCAAACTTTGACACTAATCCGGATGACTCTGAGTAGTAAACCGGATTCGTATAGTAGAGCAAATATTTGGAATAGCTCCAAGTAGCGCATGGTAGCCGCATCTACAAGATGACATAGAGATTTGTAAAGCACACACGGATTTGAAAGGTTCAGACCCGTTGACTAATAACCTCTCTCACAAGCGAGATATGATCAAACCCCATGGGTGTTGGATTCATTACAATCACATAGTGATGTGAACTAGATTATTAACTCTAGTGCAAGTGGGAGACTGTTGGAAATATGCCCTAGAGGCAATAATAAAATGGTTATTATTGTATTTCCTTGTTCATGATAATTTTCTATTGTTCATGCTATAATTGTGTTATCCGGAAATCATAATACATGTGTGAATACATAGACCACAACATGTCCCTAGTGAGCCTCTAGTTGCCTAGCTCGTTGATCAATAGATGGTTACGATTTCCTGACCATGGACATTGGATGTCGTTGATAATGGGAGCACATCATTAGGAGAATGATGTGATGGACAAGACCCAATCCTGAGCATAGCACAAGATCGTGTAGTTCGTCTGCTAAAGCTTTTCTAATGTCAAGTATCATTTCCTTAGACCATGACATTGTGCAACTCCCGGATACCGTAGGAATGCTTTGGCTGTGCCAAACGTCACAACGTAACTGGGTGGCCATAAAGGTACACTACAGGTATCTCTGAAAGTGTCTGTTGGGTTGGCACGAATCGAGACTGGGATTTGTCACTCCGTATGACGGAGAGGTATCTCTGGGCCCACTCGGTAATGCATCATCATAAGGAGCTCAATGTGACTAAGTAGTTAGTCGCAGGATCATGCATTACAAAACGAGTAAAGTGAATTGCCGGTAACGAGATTGAACGAGGTATTGGGATACCGACAATCGAATCTCGGGCAAGTAACGTATCGATTGACAAAGGGAATTGTATAGAGGATTGATTGAATCCCCGACGTCGTGGCTCATCTGATGAGATCATCGTGGAACATGTGGGAGCCCACATGGGTATCCAGATCCTGCTGTTGGTTATTGGCCAGAGAGTTGTCTCGGTCATGTCTGCATGATTCCCGAACCCGTAGGGTCTACACACTTAAGGTTCGGTGACGCTAGAGTTGTTATGGGAATCAGTGTGCAATTACCGAATGTTGTTCGGAGTCCCGGATGAGATCCCGGACGTCACTAGAAGTTCCGGAATGGTCCGGAGGTAAAGATTTATATATGGGAAGTCCTATTTTGACCACCGGAAAATGTTCTGGATTTTTCGGTATTGTACTAGGAAGGTTCTATAAGGTTCCGGAGTGGGGCCCACCTGCATGGTGGACCCACATGAACGTGGGTAGTGGGGGCAAGGCCCCACACCCTTGGACAAGGCACACCAAGATCCCCCCTTAGAAGGAATAAGATCATATCCCGAAGGGATAAAATCAAGATCCCTAAAAAAGGGGGATAACAATCGGTGGGGAAGGGAAATGATGAGATTTCTTTCCCCCACCTTTGCCAACGCCCCAATGGACTTGGAGGGCAAGAAACCAGCCCCCTCCACCCCTATATATAGTGGGGAGGCGCATGGGAGCCGCATCCCTTCCCCTGGCGCAGCCCTCTCCCTCCCCAACACCTCCTCCTCCTCCGTAGTGCTTGGCGAAGCCCTGCCGGAGAACTGCAAGCTCCACCACCACGCCGTCATGCTGCCGGAGCTCTCCCTGAACTTATCCTCTCCCCTTGCTGGATCAAGAAGGAAGAGACGTCCCCGGGCTGTACGTTTGTTGAACGCGAAGGCGCCGTTGTTCGGCGCTTAGATCGGAATCAACCGCGATCTGAATCGCTGCGAGTACGACTCCTTCATCCACGTTCTTGTAACGCTTCCGCATCATGATCTTCAAGAGTATGAAGATGCACTCCCCTCTCTCTCGTTGCTAGTCTCTCCATAGATTGATCTTGGTGATGCGTAGAAAATTTTTGATTTCTACAACGATCCCCAACAAGAGGATCACAACAAATTAGAGGGGCTGGTATTTGGGATGCGCAGTCCCATGATCAAATCGCAAAATAATGAAACAAACTCCCCCGGAAGTTGCTGATATGGAGGGCACCCAAAGATTCGGCTAGCCATGGCTTGTGTTTGTTGGCTGAGGGGGAGTAAACTTTACCTTTCCGCTTGGGAACTTCCGCTAATGTGTTTAGCATGGAAGATATTGAATACTCTCGGTCGTGACATTAACAGGAAAGGCATACCTCCCAAAATTATATTCATATCTGTTTTAAGCTTTGAGCTCTGGCACCTCTGCAAATCCCTGCTTCCCTCTGCGAAGGGCCTATCCATTTACATTTATGTTATTTTACTTTCATTGTTGAGTCATCACCCTCTCATTCAACCACCAATTGGAGAGCACTATTGTCGTTCTTATGCATTGAGTATAGTTAATGTTGAGTGTGACATGACTGGATCTCTTTTACCATGAATTACAATGGTTAGTCGTTGCTTGAACTTCAGAGGTGATATGCATTTATGTTTTGCGGTCTCAGAAAGGGCTAGCAAGATACCATGTTATCATATTATATCATAATTGTTCTGGCAAATTGTTGGCATCTGAGATATCTAATTATTGCTCGCTAGTTGGTTATGTCATTGGTATGAGTAAATGTGAGACCTAAATGTTATTATGAACATGGTTAGTTTATAATCTTTGTTGAAAAGCTGAACATTACTTAAGCATGTTTGTAAATGTTATCATATCTTTGTTCTTCTTGCTTAATTAATGTTCATGTTTTCATCAAAGATTATAAACTAACCATGTTCATGATAACATTTAGGTCTCACATTTACTCATACCAATGAACATTAATATACAACAAGAAGAACAAAAATATGATAATCTTGGGACAATCTTTGTTCTTCTTTCTGTATGTTCATGTTGGAGCGCAAGATAACATGTTGTTCTTCTTGATAACATTTTGTTCTTCTTGCTGTATATGATAATCTTTGCTGAAAACATGAACATATATACAACAAGAAGAACAAAAAAGTTTGTAAAAGTTTTTCTTTATCACTTTCAGTTTGTCAACTGAATTGCTTGAGGACAATCAATGAGTTAAGCTTGGGGGAGTTGATACGTCCCAAACCTATCTACTTTTCCAAATACTTTTGCTCTTGTTTTGAACTCTAATTTGCATGATTTGAATGGAGCCAACCCGGACTGGCGTTGTTTTCAGCAGAATTGCCATGGCGTTGTTTTTGTGCCGAAATAAAGTTCTCACATTAAGCTGAAAAATTACGGAGAGTTTCAGAATATATATAAAATATTGGCGAAGAAAACTACCAAAGAGGGCCACCAGGGTGCCACAAGCCCAGGGGACGCCCCCCCCAACGTGTGCCTGGAAGGCTTGTGGGCCCCTGGGAGTTCTCGCAACCCTAACTCCAACTCCATAAATACCTATTCATCAAGAAAAAAATCTGAGAGAAGGAATCATCATGTTTTACGATACGGAGCGGCCGCCAACTCCCGTTCTTCATCGAGAGGGCAGATTTGGAGTCCGTTCAGGGCTCCGGAGAGGGGGATTCGACGTCGTCGCCATCATCAACCTTCCTCCATCATTAATTTCATGATGCTCACCATCGGGAGTGAGTAATTCCTTCGTAGGCTTGCTGGACGGTGATAGGTTGGATGAGATTTATCAAGTAATCGAGTTAGTTTTGTTAGAGCTTGATCCCTTGTATCCACTATGTTTTGAGATTGATGTTGCTATGACTTTGCTATGCTTAATGCTTCTCACTAGGGCCTGAGTGCCATGATTTCAGATTTGAACCCTTTATTTTTTCTCATGAATATATTTGAGTTCTTGATCCTATCTTGCAAGGTGTACTCATTACATGTTATGATCTGCATACCCCAAAGTTACAGAAATTGGGATTCTTTCTGGTTATTACCGTAGTTTGAGAAGTTCATGTATTCACTATGTGCTAACGCTTTGTTCCGGTTCTCTATTAAAAGGAGGCTTTAATATCCCTTAGTTTCCTTATGGACCCCGCTGGCACGGGAGGGTAGAACAAAAGATGTCATGCAAGTTCTTATCACAAGCACATATGACTATACATGGAATACATGCCTACATTTCATTGATGAATTGGAGTTGGTTCTATGTCACCCTAGGTTATGAATGCTACATGATGAATATCATCCAACATAATTATCCATCACTGATCCAATGTCTACGAGCTTTGCGCTTATTGATCTTTGCTAAGTTACTTTCATTGCTGTTGTTGTTACAATCACTATAAAATTGTTGTTGTTACTGCTACCATTGTTGTTGCTACTGTTACTACTGCTATCAAACTATCATATTACTATGCTACTGATCACTATGGCAAATATTTAGTTCTCCAGGTGTGGTTGAATTGAAAACTCAGCTGCTAATACTTGCAAATATTTTTTTTTGCTCCCCTTGTGTCGAATCAATAAATTTCGGTTGAATATTGTACCCCCAAAAATTGTTGCGATCCCCTATACTTGTGGGTTATCAATCATGAAAAAATTGATCTTACTCAATTTTGTTCCAAAATGAGGGATACATCTTCCAAAATATTGAAAGATACAAAAATTAAAATGATGAAAAATTATTTATTTATTCACTTCTTTGAATTTGGATATAAGGTCCTTTGACATTCATACCACAATATCATCTAAACTTTGGTATATACCTTCTTGCGCGAGCCTCCTGTTACATTGATATTTACAATCGTACGTAGAGTATTTTATTGTTTCAACAAACTGCACAATCAGTCAAGCACCTATTGCAATCTGTAATACATAAACTCCTCCATTATTTGTTGCTCGTTTCCGGTTGTTCTCTGAGATCATCCCTTGAGGAACTTCTTGAACCAACCAGTAGAGCGCTTGGGGTATCCCTTCAGACCATGGTCATAGTCAACAAAGTGTAACCCAAACCGCACCGTGTACCCGGTCGACCACTCGAAGTCATCGAGCAGTGACCACGCGAAGTACCCCTTCACATTTGCCCCATCCCTGCAGTAAACCAGTTGATGTCAGATTTAGAGGCTTGTTGATAGAGTTGCACTGTAAAATTAAGCTACAAGCTCCGACCCGATTGCATTCAGCAGGGCAGCAAGGTTGCTGTGGTGGTAGTCTATCCTTGCATTGTCCTTGAGGGGTTCCTTGAGTGGTAGGCTCTTGTTATTGGCTTCATCGATTCCTAAAATACACATAGAAAATTAATTCTTCAGATAAGTTTTGATCTCAATATCGAGGGGGGTGAAGCACTTGCCATTTTCAGTGATGTAGATGGTTGGATTGTTGTACTTCTCCTTGATATAAAGTAGCAGGTCATGGAAACCTTGAGGGTAGACATAGAGCCAAGGCGAAGCAGCCTACATGCAAGTCATTTACTCGATCCGAAAAAGAAAGTTGGGATAAAACTGAAGGAAGATTTGTTCTTTATGTGGATAAGTTGCAAGTTACCTGAGGACCTATGGGGACACCATTTCGAACACCTGACATACTTGGGAAATGTTAGCATGCAGTATTAACACATGTAATCTGTGGTAAAGTCTCTATTGTTCACTTGATATTTATTTCTAAAAGCTGATAATTTTTTGATTTACTAGGCTGGCAAACAAAGAACAAAGACAGATTGATCACTGATTTAGTATGATTGACTCACCCGTAAGATTAGCTTCCGCATCAGTATAGTAGCTCTTCCTCGGGTCATTTGATGGAGGAAGGCTACCGGCGTAGTTTGTAGTATAATAGTTGATTCCAATGAAGTCAAATGCACCCTTCACCAATTCAGACTGTTTTTTGGTGAACTGCGGCAGGCGTTTTCCAACCAATGCTTTCATGCTTCGAGGGTAGTCACCTCTGCTGAGAGGGTCCAGAAACCTAAAGTGGGTTTATTCCTAGCATAAGATCAATCTGCATTCTCCTTCTAGACTCCAGCAACAAAATTATGCCAGCGTGAAAAGTAAAGAATTTACCATCCAAGCATGAAATCTATAGCGCGTCTCGTGGCGGCAACGCTTGATTTTGAACCGGATAAGGGAGTAAACCAGTGTGAGACCAAAGTTATTCCGATCTCTCCCTTCTGCACGCCCTGCATTTTATTGATGTGCACCATATCAATCACGTTCATGGATGAATTGCGATATTATGAAGGGTTGGATCCATCACCTTATATTTCTGTTTATACAATCTCACGGCTGTTGCATGAGCGAGTATCTGATGGTGGCCAACAATGTAAGGCTCTCTCCCTGAATCCCCGGCACTGCAATTTTCCTTCTCCCAAGGAGAACACCGGCCTGGTGCAGATATGCCGATTGCATAACCCAAACCACAGAAGTTCGAGGGCTCGTTCAATGTGATCCAGTGCTTCACCCGATCTCCGAATTCTCTGAAGCAGACTTCAGCAAAGTCTTTATAGTCATTTCTGCACCAGTGTCAGTTGATTATTTTGAAAGCTAAAGGTATACATGCATGTTTGCACCATGATAGTCATCAGAAATGAAATAGTTTTACGAAGCGTGAACCCACACTTTTGCAATCTTCAACAACCAAATGTAACATGTTCAACAGGTAGGTGTGGCGGATATGTGCATGTTAAGATGGATGTGTGGCTACACAAGGAAGGACCGAACCTGGAATGGTGATATATGAGATAGAGTTGGGATAGCGCCGATTGAAGAGAAGCTTGTTCAACATCGTCTAACATGGTTTGAGCATATTCAACACAGGCCTTCAGAACCACCAGTGCATGCGGACGGCTAAAGCGTGTCAATAATGTCAAGAGAGGTCGGGGTAGACCGAACTTGACATGGGAGGAGTTCGTAATGAGGGATTTGAAGGACTGGAGTATCGACAGAGAACTAGCCATGGACAGAGGTGCGTGGAAGCTTGCTATCCATGTGCCGGAACCATGAGTTGGTTGCGAGATATTATGGGTTTCACCTCTAGCCTACCCCAACTTGTTTGGGACTAAAGGCTTTGTTGTTGTTGTTGTAGTCAAAGTTGGAGAAGTTTAAATTTTAGGCTTTATAGGTGCATGGTATATAGTAGTATATCATTACTACCATGTTTCTTATTCTAAGTTGCCTAATACTTTGTAAATCGGAATCGATTTCACAAGCATTGGATTACCTTTGAGGTGTGTGCGTGTGACTCTTCCATCCAATGCTTAAAAACTTGTAATGCTTCACGCAGTGAAATAAAATGGTGTTTTTCTATAGCTCTTGACCCCTCAAAAAAACCTTTCATAATGTCCTTATTAACAATATATGGACAAGCATTTTGCTAATTAAAAAAATACACTGAGTGTAGATGATGTATATACATGCCTGGGTGCTGGTGAGTGAAGTTGTCCCAGATGCTTGATCCCCTCCCCCCCTCCATTGCACCACCCTCATACTGTAGATTTAAGAGTGAAATACGTCATTAATCCATGAACTCAAACTGATTACACGCTTAGGCCAACAACTCGGGAAGCGATTAGATTTAGCTCATTAGACAAAAATCAATTCGGGCCGGGAAAAACATGACACATGGTTACCACATCGGCATTCCTTTAATCGCCCTAGAACAGACTAATATTTATAGGGGTATTTTGCCGAAACAGCGCCCGCCTGAGCCAATTAGCAAATTGCATTGATTCTGTTGGAAAAACGCATCGAGGAAAGAAAAATGGCATGCATTCTGTGGGTTGGAACCAACAAGGGCAAAAGAAACCGGCTTACTGATCACTAGAACATCAAATTCGTAGTGAATGAAATGCAGCGTATATGGTACATATTATAACTTTTTTTTACGAGTTGTTGGCATAAAGCATGCAACCAGTTCGAGTCCGGCCGGTGAATGACTATCAGACAGCATCAGCTGATGCTACAGCTTTCATACTTGTCAACAGATTGTGCTGAACTAAGAAAAGAAACCATGCATGGATCATTTCGGGAAAAAAACCATGCATGGATCAACGAAGGAAAAACGAGTGAAAACCTGGTAGGACGAGGAGGCCGTCCCGAAGACGAAGCCCTTGGGGAAGCTCCTCCAACTTATCGGCTGCCGGCCATAGGCGCCGTCGTCGGCGTTGGAAGCGACAACCAGAAGGAGAAGTGGGAGGAGAACCGCCAGCGATGCTGCTGCTGCCATATGGTGTGATGACAACAAGCCGGCTATGTTTCAGCGTCAAAGGCTTCCCTTGGCAATGCACCACCTATATAGGCCTGTGCCTGTATGCATATGTAGTAGAAAAATCTATCTGGACTTCTTATTTCTTCCTCTGAATAATGCATGAGCAATTTCAATATTTCATGTGCCAACCAAAGTCCATAGAGAAAGGCAAATTGTACACTTATGGTCCATTACTTCCTTCCAATGTGGACGTGGACGTCCTGTGTCCTTGTGTTGCATTGTAGTGTGAGAGCCTTGTACAGCTTGTGCTGAGCTCGAAAAGATGCCCCAGCACCAGCAGGATAACTTTCAAGCAGATTACCGACATGGCGCGGATGGGGAAATTTGCGCAGCACATGGTCTATTAATTCACTTTCACGCTCGGCGCCGCTGCTATGTGCTAGTACATGCGTGTGTAGGCCGAGACTTTGCTGAAGTTGCGTTCCGTGTTCAGCTTGCACAATGGCGACTGATGGGTGTGGGTGCATCCGTTGTTGTACGGGATGACAATTAGTTCACGAGATCACGGTGAAATAAACGCGTGCACATGTGTGCGCATGTGTGCGCGTCGCAATGGTGGAATTAGGTTGGTGGTGATGGCACGGTTGATACCTCGTTCGTTTTGTCGTCTCCTCGTCCTCTTGTTCATGTAAATCTCTGCCAGTAAATTTTGTCATTTTTATTTCCTTCGAACAGATTTCTCTGATTACTGGTGGCGTGTAAATTATTCAACACATCACTCGTATTTTTTTAGTAGTGGCTTTGGCATATTCTGGCACGCCACCGGTAACTTATGACGGGTACGACTATTGGATCTTATTTACTGGTGGCGTGGATTTTAGATGTCACGGACGTAGTAGTGGCGTACCAAATATGCTAACGCCACTACTATTTCAAAAAAATACTGACGGCGTTGATTGAAACTGGTGCATCACCAATAATAGTCGTGGCTAGTCATTTCTCTACTAGTGTGGTTGTCGGGTGTTCCCTCTCCTTTATATAGTGCAAACGGCGTAAATAGGGTTCCAGGGCGCCTCTGATGAGAATTAGGCTCGGGACCTTTGATGAAGTTTGTTCAGGATAGCATCACGACAATGACTACATGTGATATGAGTGTTTGCGGTTGTATCCCGTGTTGTCTTCTCTTCTGTCAACTTTGTGGTGCACCAAAATATATGGAAATGGTCCTCTCCTCCTCTAAATTCCATATACAACTTAATTTTCAACCTAAAAATGTCTATTTCTACAAGATATATAATAAACAAGAAGATTAGCACATCTTATCATTTATTAGTGATTCATAGGAAAGTTGAGGGGGTGATCACATAAAATATCTCATTTAGACGCGGATAAAAATGAGTGTAAAAACCACTTATCACTTGGTCACTTTGACGATGACACTGAGCGGCAAGCATAGCCATGCACTCTCTTCTTCATCATGGATTCGTGGAGCTGATGAGAAAGGAAGTGTGATTGCAAACACGGAGTGTTAGAGGAAGAGGAAGAAAAGGAGGAACATGGAGCTGCAGAGAAGCATGAGATTCCGAGCCGCTAAGTGGATGCATGGATCGAGACACTGGGTAGTGCCCCAGAGGGCTCCTGAAATTCAAAGCGGCGGAGGGGCATCCAGAGTAAATATCTAGCCAGTGGGAAACCTAAACTAAGGGAGGCACGGTACCAACGAAGCATCACATCAACACCCCTGATTCGCGCCACTATCCCACATTGAGAAGCGTCATATATCAAAAAGCAAATGAAGTAGTGGCATAGAAGTGCAATCATTGCCAAAAAGGCGTCACGTGTTGCGTAGCCCAAGGAACTCGAGTTGACTGAGCTTCCATACAACTTCAGTGAAGACTAGCATGATGACTTCATCAGAGATACTGATGAGAGGCTTGTCGAGGGGAAAGGGATTATCTCACTTTCATGTACCACGGTTGTCCTATTTGGACCTCTCAGGCCCACAAACGAAGCGGAGACCTCCATGGATGTGCCACCCCCAGTTTCCATACAAGGATGAGCTCAAGACTAAAAGGACGCCAAGGATGATACAAAAGAAGAGACCAAGACAGGGTCGACCGAGGCAACTGACCAAGGAACCAATAAATAGGTGATCCCCCAAGAGGAACACCAAGATCTGTCATTTAGCCTAATTGTATAGATCTGATCTAGACACCCCATCTAGATCGTCCATCCTCAACTCGACGAGATCACTCCAAACAAGTTGAATACATCCGGTACCCGATCATTGTAGTCTCTTTGCGATGTAATCCCAGACTGGATTAGAGTTACTACTCACCACGTGAGGGCCCGAACCTATGTAAAACCTATTACCCGTGTCCATCTGATAACCTAAGGTTACGACCCACTCTCGTACAAACATGGTGTGTCCTCGCATAGTTGTTAGGTACTTGATAAAAAACACCTCGACCATGACCAACCCTAAGTCCTTCAAAATATCAGAACAGTCGAGTTAGATGGTTGAAGGCGGCAAAACGCCTTGAGCCATTGCATAAAAAGACCGTGTGTTTGAAAAATATTCATGCATGACAATTCACATATTTAAAAATTATTTATTTTTAAAATGGGACGTGCTATGTGTCTGCCATCTGATCTTTTTAAATGATCGGCCCGGTTTTGAGCCGTTAGATCTGTTGGATCGTGTGACCAAGTGACGTTTTCATTATTGCAATAAAGGTCTTGTTGCAGAAACAAAATTGCAACAAAGGTCTTGTTACAGAAATTTTTTGCAACAATTTTTTTTGCAACAAAGGTCTTGTTGTGGAAATAATTTTTGCAACAAAGGCGATGTTGCAGAAAATTTCTTCCCGGGCAAGGAGGCAGCCCATGGGGCGGTGGAGTCCAGACGGGCGAGCCTGGTCCCTTCCGTGGAGCTTCGGGCCAGAACCGATGATCTCGCAGGGGCGGTGCGGTTAGATACTACGGTGCGGCGTGTGGAGTGAGAGGAAGAGCGGGAGCGGCGGCGGGGTACCTTGACTGCGCGGCGACATCCCTCGAGGGATCCAGATCCTGCAACATATGAGTTGTTGCGGTGGACAGACTTCAACAAGGGCTCAGTTGCAAAAACGCAAGACATAATTCTAGGTGAGGTCACGCAGGACACGCGTCAGAAGAATAAGGCGGCGGACGCCCGCGTGCGATCCGACGGCTGAAGCCGAGCGTTTTCCTTTAAAAATTGTATATTAAAAAAACTGCCATACTCGTAAGAATATATGTACATGTACTGAAAAAATATTCATTTTTAATAATAATTTTTTTTGCAAAATACAGTAAAACGGTAGGGGGGGTATCACTATTATTAAAGGGAAGTTGGTCACATTGGCCAAATCAAACAATTCTTACCAAAATCTACAATATGATGGGTGTGAGATATATGTTGAACATGATTGGTGTTGAACAATTAAAATATCTATGCCCCGTGGTAACACAAAGGGCAGTTAGCCAACACTAGTTAATGTGTACGTGCAATGGACGTTAATTTAGAAGTATATTAACTGCATGCGGATATTAAGTAGGTTATTATTTACGTGTTATTATGTAATTAGTATTATATTTGGCATGAAATTAATTGCACGCTAAATGTGTTGAGCGCTCGACATTGAAACAGTCTAGGTTATTGAATTAACATGATTTGATGGCCGAGATTAGTTAGATCTATCCCTTTGAGTATTTTTATATTGGTATAGATATAGATAGATATATACTAGATGAAAATGGAGTAAAGAGAAGGAAACGAAAAGAAACGGAAACCTGTGATGGGCCGGCTAAAGACGGGCGCCACCAGCCAGCCCATGGGTTTACCCAGCAGTCGATCCGTGGTGGTGAAGAAAAGGATAAAACGGCAACAAAATCTAGATTCCGCATTGTCTCAAAAAAAATCTAGATTCCACCGGCGGCGGCGGCGGCGGAATTGGCTCTTCCCCGTTGGTCTCTTTTTTGTAGGAGCAGCCTGGGAGACTTACAATGAAGGTGCGGCAATTCGTGAATGTGGTGATGCAAAAGTATGGCAGAAGCAGCAGCTTGTATACGATGTGTCGCATCAAGGCTGGGGAGCAGCTCTTCTACGGATCCACGGCGGAAGCACGAGCAGCAGCAGCATCACCGCAAAAAGGGAAATTCCATATGGCGCTGCCATCATCAGCGGTGGTGGCCCCTCCGCGGCCATCGGGGGAAACCCTAGCGCCGCCACGTCCTCGTCCCTTCCCTGACCTCTCCTCCTCGCCGCTGCCAGAGCGCGCCACCGGACAAAGCCCGGTCGGCGGCGGCGGCGGCAGGGTATCTTCTCCCACGGCTCGCTGGATCTGGCGCGGGCGGATCGCGGCGGTGGTTGGCGGCGTGCTGGAGGCGGGGCGTGCCGGCGCGGGCTTGGGGGCGACAGCAGGGCTCACACTCGCGGTTTCCCCTGATGTGCGTGGGAGTCCGCTCGGGGCGCTCGGCAAGCGGTGGCGGGCGCTGGGCTCTCAGCGGCGCTCCGACGTGTGCAGGCGGCTCCGTCTCTGACCCGGACGGCGCTCTGGATGCGGTGGTGCCGGCGACTCGCTGATCTGCCGATGCTCCAGTGTTCTGCCTGGTGGTGCTGATGATGACGGCGACCAGCGCACGAGAGTTGGATCCCTTCGCACTGATCTGGGTGAAAACTTGCCTTCGGCGTCTGCTAAGGCCGGCGGTGGCGGCGCTATCTGCGTCGTTCCCTTCTTGAAGGCATCGCCGTGGAGAAGTTCAAAGCCACTCTCTGCTACCTCTTGGGAAAACTCTAGATCGGATGATCGGATGACGGCGGCGCTCTGGTGTCGTTCCTCCCTTGGGGGCGTCATTCTTGGAGGTACACACGTGATCCAGGGACTAGAGGACGGATTCTTTGGTTGAACGGTGCTTCATCCTACACACTGATGGCGACGGATCTTGACGGCGTGGCGCAGTGCAGATTCAGAGTTCGCTGTGGGAGAATGGACTCGCGCAGGAGGACAACGCTGTCGGGCGTCGTGGTGGCGTCGATGGCAGAGAGACCTGGCACGGTACATGCAACAGTACAGCTCTGAAGATGGATTGATGGCAGGTGGCTGCGGTGGCCTCATACCCGGCAGGCGTCCTGGTTGAGGAGTGCGCCGGACTGGTAGGAGCCCCATACCCAGCAGGCGTCCTGGTTGGGACCTCAGGTCTTAGATGTTTAGGTTTGGCTGCGATGTCTGTTTGATATTAGGTCCGGACTATCTGCGCTCCTTCATCAATTGGATAGGTGTAGCGACAGTTATTGCTTAGACGGTGGCTTTAGTTTTGCTGTTGTATGGTTTTGTAAGGTCTTGTGAGAATAATTAATAATGTGGCCGTATGCATCGCCCAGATGCAGAGGCCGGGGGTCATCCTCCTTTTCTAAAAAAATCATCAGCCGTGGTGCCCGCATGGATGAAGATCATGCCGCGCATGCCTCCGGCCAAGCTCAGGTTCGAGAGATCCATCTCAGACGGAAAGAAGCTCGATTTCTTGCCCTTCTACGAACGAGGCGGCGGTGGTGGCAAGATGCTCTGCGTGGACTCGGCGGGTCGCTGCTTCATACTCCATGACATTGACGCCGGCTCCTCCCAGCCAGTTCCCTGCCTAAGTAGTTCCAAGGAGGATAACCCCATCTGCTTCTCCATCCCTAGTCCCGATGCCCCCGACCCCGAGCAAGCTGATGCCTTGTACGTTATGAAGCAGTTCCCTGTGAGTAGGACTGGACGTCCGAGCGAGCTTTTCGGCTCGGCCCGAAGCTCGCTCCAGCTCGGCCCGTTACAGCTCGGCCCGGTACAATAAACGAGGGAGCCCAGTTGGGAAAAGAGGCCCGATTCTCGACCGAGCCGAGCCGAGTTTCGCCCGGTCCAACTCGGTGACTCGCTCGAGGCCCAGCCCAATTCGTCCATCTCGATTGCACGCAACGCATTAGGGCACGAGAGACGCAGAGAGAGCGCCGCCTCCCCCTTTCTCTGCTGCTGCCTCGCCCCTTTCTCTGCTCCGCGCCGCAAAAACTGGATCGACGGCGACGAGCGACGCCGTGTTTCCTAACCGCACCGACAGCAACGGGCTCGACGGCGACACCACCTTTGCTCACCACACCGGACGCAGACGGACGCGTCTCCCCTGGTTTCTCGCCGAACGTGACGAGCAGGAGCAGGTACCTCCTTCCTTTCCAATCCCTAGCCGCAACTTTCTGAACTAGTACGCATGTGATGGATCAATGGATGGAATGATGGATGGATCGATGGATGTACTCATGTAGTTCTTCCTTCCCAATCCCTAGCCGTAGGTGTCTAAACTAGCATGCATCTGATGGATGGATGGATGGATGGATCGATGGATGTAGTCATGTAGATGTAGGGCTAGATGGATGAATGTATTGTAGCCTGTAGGGCTAGATCTAGAAGAGCCTGATGGATGGATGGAGTTATAGGGCAGAATGGATTGGTAGATCGAAATTTTTATTGATTCCATGTGTAACTAGTTTTCTGCTGTTGATGATCTACTTGCTGTAGCATAGCAGCTTGAACAAAATATCTACTTGCTGAGAAATTACATTGATTCCATGTGTAATTAGTTTACTGCTGTTGATGATTGACCGTTTGTTGTTTGCTGATGTGTGCAGAGGCCTATCATTGCAACAATAGACAAGGAAAAGGCGAAGGCGAATGGGAAGGAGGAGAAAGAGAGGACCTTGGACTCCATTATGAAGAGTAAGTTGCCGGTCTCGGGGACCTCCGCCTCGACGTCCCCCTGACCCCACCGGCGCTGGCGTGCGTGCCGGAATCGCCGCTGCCTCTGGCTCCACAAACGACTATGAGAGGGAGGCTACATCTTCCCAGGTATGTGCATGCAAAATATATATTTGTGCAATCTCATGTATGTGCTGTTTTTGCTTTTTGAAAGTCAAATTTATGTGTGCCCAAGCTCATATGTGCTGTTTTTTGGTATCCAAATGTCAAATATATGTTTGTGCAAGCTCATGTGTGCTTTTTTTGGTGTCCAAATCTCAAATATATGTTTGTGCAAGCTCATGTGTGTGTGGTGTTTTTGCTATCAAAAAGTCAAATATATGTGTGTCCAAGCTCATGTGTGTGTTATTTTTGTGTGCTAGGCAATGAAGCATGATAAATAAGTGGAGGAGGATCATGAAGAGGTAGAAGAGGAGGAGGACGAGGAAGAGCAAGATACTTTGTTTGAGGTGCCATCTGGGGTTGGTGACAAATCGGATTTAGATGAATTTGCTGATAGTGAAAATTTCTTTGTTTCGCTGTCAATATTTGATGTTTTTGCTGTGCAAAGTTCAAAGGATGTGCTATCCAATATTCAAGAGAAATGCTGCCAAATTCTTTCTCTCATATCTGTTCCATTGTTACAATTTTTGTAGAAGAATTCATAGAAGAAAGCTTATTTTTCATTACTATGACCATTTCTTAAAACAATATACTGCTGGATGTTTCATTTTAAGCAGTATAAACTGTTTTTCTTTCAAAATATGGGTTTAATTGCTGCAAAGCAATCAAGATTGTGGACTATATATAGAGGTTCTGTCTTCTGCAAGTAAAAATGAAGACTGGCAGCAGCTGGCTTTTGAGCCGGCTCGGTCTGAGCCGAGCCATACCCAAAACGAGCCGAGCCGCTTCAAGTAGGCTCGTTGGCTGAGCGAGCCGAGCCGAGCCGAGCCGTTCCAGAGCGAGCCAAAGCCAGGCTCGGATCAAGCTCGGCTCGGCTCGGCTCGTGTCCAGCCCTACCTGTGAGTCGCAATCGCTCCAACTTCGAGGTCCTCAAGTACAGCGACCCTTCCAGTTGCGAGAAGGTGGAAGGCTGGAATTGGCACCGGCTCCCACCACCCATTGCCTATGTCGACGCTTCCATGGCCAGGTGCCATGCGCTGCTTCACATCGACGGCGGCCCCATTTTTCTCGTTTCACCTCCCGAAGGAAGTGACGTCGGCACCCACTACTTCAACACGGTCACCCGCGAGTGGTTCAAGGCCGGCCGATGGACGCTGCCCTTCTTCAACCGTGCCGAGCATGTGCCGGAGCTTGGCAACCTTTGGTTCGGCATCTGCAGTTGTAGTCCCAACCACTTTTGCGCAATGGACCTCTCATCTATTCACCCGGACAAGCATCCTTCTTTGCTCGACAGTTGGCTAGACCTTGATCTGTCCGAGGACTGGGTGATGCTAGATTGTGGCTTTGCGTACTTGGGGGCTGGGAGGTTTTGCATTGCCAAAATCTTCGAGTTTAGATTTCACGAAGACACGGGCCACCCGACTGAGATGGGCGCTGTGATCTCTGGTGTGGAGGTGGTGCACGGCGAAGAAACACTGCAGATGGTCAAACACAGGTCCAAGTTCTACAACTACGTCAAGGATACCATCGCGTGTGTCTTCTAATTTGGATGCTCGCGCCAACACCACCCCTTCACACCCCCCCCCCCCTCCCCCTTCTTCTTGAGTGTGCATATCTTGGCCCCAACCCTCCACCGCGGGCGCCCATCTCGTTTGGATGCTCGCGCCAACACCACCCCTCTTCTTCCGGTTGATGCATGTGGGGCTTCTCTCCAAGGTGATTAACACTTCACCAAAATATATATTGGGTTCTTGGATTAGTTCACCAGCGACGTCTCTCAGATGGTTAATTAGCTTTTCAACACGGTTGATTGCTTCCTCTGTGGTGATGTTGTGCAATGGAATTCACTAGATTGTTTTGCAAACAGAGGATTAGGTTCTTCAATTTCTTCAACTTAAACCAAAAGCATGGATGCTTGTAATTTATGTTGTTTGAGTTGGTAGGATGATTTGGATATTTTGCTCGACGCAATGTACCAATGACTTGAATATTTGTAGTGCTTGTACACACATGGTTTTTTTTTTTGGAGCAATATGCTTGGGTTAGATTTGCAGAAATTGTTGGTCATGCTTGTAAAAAGAACCATCAGTGGAATATTTAGAGTGCTTGTATTTGTTTGGAACGATATCCTTGGGTTAGATTTGCAGAATTGTTGGTCATGCTTGTAAAAATAACCATCAGTGGAATATTTAGAGTGCTTGTATTTGTTTGGAACGATATCCTTGGGTTAGATTCATGAAGTACACAAAAGTAGGATTTATAAACATTTTTGCCAATTTGTAGGATTTATAAAGTACACAAAAATATTTATGAAAATGTTTATAAATTGGCAAAAATATTTCTGCCAATTTGTGTACTTTTCAAAATCCATGAACATTTTTTAAATTCATGAATATTTTTTTCAAATTCATGAACTTTTTCGAAATTTATGCACTTTTTAATAATTATTGAACTACTTTCAAATTCACAGTTTTCTAAAAGTCCTGAACTAATTTCAAATTTGCAATCATTTTTAAAATTCATGATTTTTCTTCCAATTGTTGATTTTTTCTAAATTTGAGACCATTCTATAAATTCAGGAGATTTTTTTAATTTGTTGTTTAATGTGAGAACCTTTTTAGTTTTTCTTAATGCACACATTGGTTTCATCTTTAGAAAAATTGGATTGTTTTTTTACCCATTTGTTTATATTTAACGAATTGCAGGCTAGCAAACTGTCAAAGGTCATGGGCGTCAGCCCGTGCAGCGACCGCACGCGTTCTCGTGCGCATGAAGCATGGCAAATCCTATTCGGGGTAGATTGCGTCAAGCAATGGGAGCTATATCTCGCTTATCGCTTGACGATTTTCCCCCGCGTGTAGCTAACTGGGTAGGTCCATTTTCCTTTTTTTTTCATCCGATGGTTTTTCAATTGAGACGGTGGCTCACAGTGTTTCTTTCAGTCGCTTTACTACTAGTTTTGGCTCTGTTCATTTGCATTCCATGTTGTTCCATTTTTCGCTTCCTTTTGTTCTTTCTTTCGTTTTTGTAGGGTATGTAAGAGGCCTCCGTAGGTGTAACATTTTTGCTGAATAAATAACCACAATGGCCAGCTTACAACCTAACACTCGCAGGCCTACCGGATAGAAACGGACAATGTGTCCCACAAAATCACACAATCCACGTGGGAGGTCCCACAAGCCAGCCATGCAGATCTCCAAATGGCCGAGCGGTCAGCTGGATAGCCGGCCATAAAACTTCACTACGGATGAAAAATTATAAGCTGAGTGGCCAACACACTAGACTTACATCGATTCACACTTAGTTTATACATAAGCCGAATATTTTCCACGGCTTACTAAGGGCCGGCTTATCAGGGATAAAGCCGGGTGCCACGGAGAAAACACTCAGTTTATATATAAGCCAAGTACTTGTATGTAAGCCGAGGGCAATAGACACACGGTTTATATATGACGGTACCCGGGCATTAACGAGCAGTGCCATATGTCCGTTTATGTAAGTCGATGGCCAACGAGATACACGATTTATATGTAAACCGAGGGCCCTGGCACGCCGCAAGGTTTGTATATAAACCGAGGACCGAGGTGAGTCACACGGTTTATATATAAACCAAGGGCCCTCCTCCCGGCTTACATTTAGTAGGGTCGTGGCATAAATGGCTTATAAACTGGGTGCCAGGCCTTGGGACACACAGCTTACGGCCCATTAGTGTCATATATGTCCTACAAGCCGAGTGCCCATCGCCGAGACACACGGTTTGTTTGTTTGCCGGGGCAAATGGCTATGCACATGCTCCATTTGGCTTGTGTTCATATATCCCCACCTAATTGCTAGCTCGACCTTCTCCTGTCATCATCCTATATACGTAAATTGTCCATATATTTACCTTGCTTAATCATTAGCTCTGGTGTTCTCAAATTATGTGTACGCCTTCTCAAGGCGTTTCACACTTGCGGCAGTACATAATTTAGCCAACAATTCCCTTGGTAAGAAAGTATGTTCTTTATGCAAAAATCATCATCACGTTCTAGTCATATTGTAAAAAAGAAAATTGTAGTTTCCGTCCTTAAACTTTTGACAAAATGACTGAACTTTGTTTTGGTGCACATTTTATCCTTGATATAAACTATTAATACCAGGTAGGTTTCATCCTTGATGCGGTTTTGTGATGACATGGCAATTTTGTGATGTTTCAATTTGAACTGTAAACTGCCATGTTTCAATTTGACATGGTAGCTCTTTGGGTTTGAGTGGGCCCATCTCGCATGGCTTGAGCTCTATGGAAAGTTGTAGACACCCTTTTGGTTCTAATATAAGAGTCGTATTTTACAGAATTGATTGATGTCTGGAAAACGAAAAGAACCTATGGCTTTTAATTGTGCTGATTATGTATCCATGTCAGGGAGAAATCGATGGCAGGAGGAGCGCTTATTGTGGCGTCTGCATGGAGATAATGGGGTCTCCAAGCGCTGGTGCCGCTCAGCTTCACGCTCCAGGTGGCGCTCATCATCTTGGCTGAGTTCTGTCGGCGCATGGACTCCGGCGTAAACTACCTTCGTCCCCATCAACACGGATACCATTACTAGCCACAACATCGCCGCCACCTTCGGTTGTGACCCTTCCTCCTTCCCCCAAATTTACCTCGGCCTACCACTCTCACACACGCGCCTGCCCTCATCTGCTTTCGAACCTATCATCCAACGCTTCCTAAAGTACATATATGGTTGGGCGGCTAAACTGCTCTCCCGCGGAGCCAGACTAACACTTATTTCCTCTACTCTCGATGCCCTTGCCACTCACTTCATGTCTAATTTTAGGCTCCCCAAGAAGATCATCAAAAGATTAGACGCCATCCGTAGATCTTTTTTTTGGGCTGCTGACGAAACATGCTCCGGGCCAAGTGCCTTATTGCTTGGAAAAATGTATGCACACCCAAAACTGCTTGGGGTCTAGGTATCAAATGAAGGAAATATGCCCTAGAGGCAATAATAAAGTTATTATTTATTTCCTTACATATCATGATAAATGTTTATTATTCATGCTAGAATTGTATTAACCGGAAACATAATACATGTGTGGATACATAGACAAACAGAGTGTCACTAGTATGCCTCTACTTGACTAGCTTGTTAATTAAAGATGGTTAAGTTTCCTAACCATAGACAAAAGGAGTTGTCATTTGATTAACAAGGTCACATCTTTAGTTGAATGATCTGATTGACATGACCCATTCCATTAGCATAGCACCCGATCGTTTAGTATGTTGCTGTTGCTTTTATCCATGACTTATACATGTTCCTTTGACTATGAGATTATGCAACTCCCGTTTGCCGGAGGAACACTTTGGGTGCTACCAAACGTCACAACATAACTGGGTGATTATAAAGGAGTACTACAGGTGTCACCAAAGGTAGATGTTGGGTTGGCGTATTTCGAGATTAGGATTTGTCACTCCAATTGTGGGAGAGGTATCTCTGGGCCCTCTCGGTAATGCACATCACTTAAGCCTTGCAAGCATTGCAACTAATGAATTAGTTGCGGGATGATGTATTACGGAACGAGTAAAGAGACTTGCCGGTAACGAGATTGAACTAGGTATTGGATACCGACGATCGAATCTCGGGCAAGTAACATACCGATGGACAAAGGGAACAACGTATGTTGTTATGCGGTCTGACCGATAAAGATCTTCGTAGAATATGTAGGAGCCAATATGGGCATCCAGGTCCCGCTATTGGTTATTGACCGGAGACGTGTCTCGGTCATGTCTACATTGTTCTCGAACCGTAGGGTCCGCACGCTTAAGGTTTCGATGACAGTTATATAATGAGTTTATGAGTTTTGATGTACCGAAGGAGTTCGGAGTCCCGGATGAGATCGGGGACATGACGAGGAGTCTCGAAATGGTCGAGACGTAAAGATCGATATATTGGACGACTATATTCGGACATCGGAAGGGTTCTGAGTGGTTCGGGTATTTTCGGAGGTACCGGGGAGTTACGGAAATACGAGGAAGAAGCAATGGGCCTTGATGGGCCTTAGTGGGAAGGACCAGGAGGTGGCGCGCGCCCCTCCCAAGCCCAGTCCGAATTGGACAAGGGGTTTGGGGCGCGGCCCCTCTCTCCCTTCCTTCCCCTCTTCCCCTCTCTCCCCCCTTGACCTAGTTGGACTAGGAAAGGTGGAATCCTACTCCCGGTGGGAGTAGGACTCCCCTGGCGCGCCCAAACCTAGGGCCGGCCTCCTCCCTCCCTTGCTCCTTTATATACGGGGGCAGGGGGCACCCCATGGACACATAAGTTGATCATTGAGATCTTTCCTTAGCCGTGTGCGGTGCCCCCTGCCACCAAATTCCACCTCGGTCATATTGTCGCAGTGCTTAGGCGAAGCCCTGCGTCAGTAGTACATCAAGATCGTCACCACGCCGTCGTGCTGACGGAACTCTTCCTCGACGCTTTGCTGGATCGGAGCCCGAGGATCGTCATCGAGCTGAACGTGTGCCAAGAACTCGGAGGTGCCGGAGTAACGGTGCTTGGATCGGTCGGATCGTGAAGACGTACGACTACATCAACCGCGTTGATATAACGCTTCCGCTTTCGGTCTACGAGGGTACGTAGACAACACTCTCCCCTCTCGTTGCTATGCATCACCATGATCTTGCGTGTACGTAGGAAAATTTTTGAAATTACTACGTTCCCCAACAGTGGCATCCGAGCCTAGGTTTTTATGGTTTGATGTTTATTGCACGAGTAGAACACAAGTGAGTTGTGGACGATACAAGTCATACTGCCTACCAGCATGTCATACTTTGGTTCAGCGGTATTGTTGGATGAGACGACCCGGACCAACCTTACGCGTACGCTTACGCGAGACCGGTTCCCTCGACGTGCTTTGCACACAGATGGCTTGCGGGAGACTGTCTCACCAACTTTAGTTGAACCAAGTGTGGCTACGCCCGGTCCTTGAGAAGGTTAAAACGGAGTCTATTTGACAAACTATCGTTGTGGTTTTGATGCGTAGGTAAGATGAGTTCTTGCTTAAGCCCGTAGCAGCCGCGTAAAACATGCAACAAACAAAGTAGATGACGTCTAACTTGTTTTTGCAGGGCATGTTGTGATGTGATATGGTCAAGACATGATGCTATATTTTATTGTATGAGATAATCATGTTTTGTAACCGAGTTATCGGCAACCGGCAGGAGCCATATGGTTGTCGCTTTATTGTATGCAATGCAATCGCCCTGTAATGCTTTACTTTATCACTAAGCGGTAGCGATAGTCGTAGAAGCATAAGATTGGCGAGACGACAACGATGCTACGATGGAGATCAAGGTGTCGCGCCGATGACGATGGTGATCATGACAGTGCTGCGGAGATGGAGATCACAAGCACAAGATGATGATGGCCATATCATATCACTTATATTGATTTGCATGTGATGTTTATCTTTTATGCATCTTATCTTGCTTTGATTAACGGTAGCATTATAAGATGATCTCTCACTAATTATCAAGAAGTGTTCTCCCTGAGTATGCACCGTTGCGAAAGTTCTTCGTGCTGAGACACCACGTGATGATCGGGTGTGATAGGCTCTACGTTCAAATACAACGGGTGCAAAACAGTTGCGCACGCGGAATACTCAGGTTATACTTGACGAGCTATGCATATAAGATATGACCTCGGAACACGGAGACCGAAAGGTCGAGCGTGAATCATATAGTAGATATGATCAACATAATGATGTTCACCATTGAAAACTAATCCATTTCACGTGATGATCGGTTATGGTTTAGTTTGATTTGGATCACGTGATCACTTAGAGGATTAGAGGGATGTCTATCTAAGTGGGAGTTCTTAAGTAATATGATTAATTGAACTTTAATTTATCATGAACTTAGTCCTAGTAGTATTAGCATATCTATGTTGTAGATCAATAGCTCGCGCTGTTGCTTCCCTGTGTTTATTTTGATATGTTCCTAGAGAAAATTGTGTTGAAAAATATTAGTAGCAATGATGCGAATTGGATCCGTGATCTGAGGTTTATCCTCATTGCTGCACAGAAGAATTATGTCCTTAATGCACCGCTAGGTGACAGACCTATTGCAGGAGCAGATGCAGACGTTATGAACGTTTGGCTAGCTCAATATGATGACTACTTGATAGTTTAGTGCATCATGCTTAACGGCTTAGAATCGGGACTTCAAAGACGTTTTGAACGTCATAGACCATATGAGATGTTCCAGTAGTTGAAGTTAATATTTCAAGCAAATACCCGAGTTGAGGGATATGAAGTCTCCAACAAGTTCTATAGCTAAAAGATGGAGGAGAATCGCTCAACTAGTGAGCATGTGCTCAGATTGTCTGGGTACTACAATCGCTTAAATCAAGTGGGAGTTAATCTTCCAGATAAGATAGTGATTGACAGAATTCTCTAGTCACCATCACCAAGTTAGTAGAACTTCGTGATGAACTATAGTATGCAAGGGATGACGAAAACGACTCCCGAGTTTTTTCATAATGATGAAATCGATGGAGGTAGAAATCAAGAAAGAGCATCAAGCGTTGATGGTTGACAAGATCACTAGTTTCAAGTAAAGGGCAAAGGGAAGAAGGGGAACTTCAAGAAGAACGGCAAGCAAGTTGCTGCTCAAGTGAAGAAGCCCAAGTCTGGACCTAAGCCTGAGACTGAGTGCGTTTACTGCAAAGGGACTGGTCACTGGAAGCGGAACTGCCCCAAGTATTTGGCGGATAAGAAGGGTGGCGAAGTGAACAAAGGTATATTTGATATACAGATTATTGATGTGTATTTTACTAGTGTTCATAGCAACCCCTCGGTATTTTGATACTGGTTCAGTTGCTAAGAGTAGTAACTCGAAACGGGAGTTGCAGAATGAACAAAGACTAGTTAAGGGTGAAGTGACGATCAAAGTTGGAAGTAGTTCCAAGATTGATATGATCATCATCGCACACTCCCTATACTTTCGGGATTAGTGATGAACCTAAATAAGTGTTATTTGGTGTTTGCGTTGAGCATAAATATGATTTGATCATGTTTATTGCAATACGATTATTCATTTAAGTTAGAGAACAATTGTTGTTCTGTTTACATGAATAGAACCTTTTATGGTCATACACACCCAATGAAAATAGTTCATTGGATCTCGATCGTACTGATACACATATTCATAATATTGAAACCAAAAGATGCAAAGTTAATAATGATAGTGCAACCTATTTGTGGCACTGCCGTTTAGGTCATATTGGTGTAAAGCGCATGAAGAAACTCCATGCTGATGGGATTTTGGAATCACTTGATTATGAATCACTTGATGCTTGCGAACCATGCCTCATGGGCAAGATGACTAAAACACCGTTCTCCGGTACTATGGAGAGAGCAACAGATTTGTTGGAAATCATACATACAGATATATGTGGTCCGATGAATGTTGAGGCTCGTGGCGGATATCATTATTTTCTCACCTTCACAGATGATTTAAGCAGATATGGGTATATCTACTTAATGAAACACAAGTCTGAAACATTTGAAAAGTTCAAAGAATTTCAGAGTGAAGTTGAAAATCATCGTAACAAGAAAATAAAGTTTCTACGATCTGATCGTGGAGGAGAATATTTGAGTTACGAGTTTGGTCTACATTTGAAACAATGCGGAATAGTTTCGCAACTCACGCCACCTGAAACACCACAGCATAATGGTGTGTCCGAACGTCATAACCGTACTTTATTGGATATAGTGCAATCTATGATGTTTCTTACCAATTTACCACTATCGTTTTGGGGTTATGCATTAGAGACAGCTGCATTCACGTTAAATAGGGCACCATCTAAATCCGTTGAGACGACACTATATGAACTGTGGTTTAGCAAGAAACCAAAGTTGTCGTTTCTTAAAGTTTGGGGTTGTGATGCTTATGTGAAAAAGCTTCAACCTGATAAGCTCGAACCCAAATCGGAAAAGTGTGTCTTCATAGGATATCCAAAAGAAACTGTTGGATACACCTTCTATCACAGATCCGAAGGCAAGACTTTTGTTGCTAAATTCGGAGTCTTTCTAGAAAAGGAGTTTCTTTCGAAAGAAGTGAGTGGGAGGAAAGTAGAACTTGATGAGGTAACTGTACCTGCTCCCTTATTGGAAAGTAGTACATCACAGAAATCTGTTTCTGTAGCACCTACACCAATTAGTGAGGAAGATAATGATATTGATCATGAAACTTTAGATCAAGTTACTACAGAACCTCGTAGATCAGCCAGAGTAAGATCCGCGCCAGAGTGGTACGGCAATCCTGTTCTGGAAGTCATGCTACTAGATCATGATGAACCTACGAACTATGAAGAAGCGATGGTGAGCCCAGATTCCGCAAAATGGCTTAAAGCCATGAAATCTGAGATATGATCCATGTATGAGAACAAAGTATGAACTTTGATGGATTTGCCCGATGATCGGCAAAGCCATAGAAAATAAATGGATCTTCAAGAGGAAGACGGACGCTGATAGTAGTGTTACTATCTACAAAGCTAGAATTGTCGCAAAAAGGTTTTCGACAAGTTCAAGGTGTTGACTACGATGAGAGTTTCTCACTCGTATCTATGCTTAAGTCTGTCCGAATCATGTTAGCAATTGCCGCATTTTATGAAATCTGGCAAACGGATAAAACAAAACTGCATTCCTTAATGAATTTTATTAAAGAAGAGTTGTATATGATGCAACCAGAAGGTTTTGTCAATCCTAAAGGTGCTAACAAAATGTGCAAGCTCCAGCGATCCATCTATGGACTGGTGCAAGTATCTCGGAGTTGGAATATACGCTTTGATGAGTTGATCAAAGCATATAGTTTTATACAGACTTGCGGTGAAGCCTGTATTTACAAGAAAGTGAGTGGGAGCACTACAGCATTTCTGATAAGTATATGTAAATGACATATTGATTGATCGGAAATAATGTAGAATTATTCTGCAAAGCATAAAGGAGTGTTTGAAAGGAGTTTTTTCGAAGAAGGACCTCGGTAAAGCTGCTTACATATTGAGCATCAAGATCTATAGAGATAGATCAAGACGCTTGATAAGTTTTCAATGAGTACATACCTTGACAAGATTTTGAAGTAGTTCAAAATGGAACAGTCAAAGAAAGAGTTCTTTCCTGTGTTACAAGGTATGAAGTTGAGTAAAGACTAAAAACTCGACTACGACAGAAGATAGAAAGAGAATGAAAGTCATTCCCTATGCCTTGGCCATAGGTTCTATAAAGTATGCCATGCTGTGTACCAGATCTATTGTATACCCTACACTGAGTTTGGCAAGGGAGTACAATAGTGATCTAGGAGTAGATCACTGGACAGCGGTCAAAATTATCCTTAGTGGAATAAGGATATGTTTCTCGATTATGGAAGTGACAAAAGATTCGTCGTAAAGGGTTACGTCGATGCAAAGTTTTGACACCGATCTGGATGACTCTAAGTCTCGATCTAGATACATATTGAAAGTGGGAGCAATTAGCTAGAGTAGCTCCGTGCAGAGCATTGTAGACATAGAAAATTGCAAAATACATAACGGATCTGAATGTGGCAGACCCGTTGACTAAACTTCTCTCACAAGCAAAACATGATCACACCTTAGTACTCTTTGGGTGTTAATCACATAGCGATGTGAACTAGATTACTGAATCTATCAAACCCTTTGGGTGTTGGTCACATGGCGATGTGAACTATGGGTGTTAATCACATGATGATGTGAACTATCGATGTTAATCACATGGTGATGTGAGTTAATCACATGGTGATGTGAGTTAATCATATGGTGATGTGACCTAGATTATTGACTCTAGTGCAAGTGGGAGACTGAAGGAAATATGCCCTAGAGGCAATAATAAAGTTATTATTTATTTCCTTACATATCATGATAAATGTTTATTATTCATGCTAGAATTGTATTAACCGGAAACATAATACATGTGTGGATACATAGACAAACAGAGTGTCACTAGTATGCCTCTACTTGACTAGCTTGTTAATCAAAGATGGTTAAGTTTCCTAACCATAGACAAAAGGAGTTGTCATTTGATTAACAAGGTCACATCATTAGTTGAATGATCTGATTGACATGACCCATTCCATTAGCATAGCACCCGATTGTTTAGTATGTTGCTGTTGCTTTTATCCATGACTTATACATGTTCCTTTGACTATGAGATTATGCAACTCCCGTTTGCCGGAGGAACACTTTGGGTGCTACCAAGCGTCACAACGTAACTGGGTGATTATAAAGGAGTACTACAGGTGTCACCAAAGGTAGATGTTGGGTTGGCGTATTTCGAGATTAGGATTTGTCACTCCAATTGTGGGAGAGGTATCTCTGGGCCCTCTCGGTAATGCACATCACTTAAGCCTTGCAAGCATTGCAACTAATGAATTAGTTGCGGGTTGATGTATTACGGAACGAGTAAAGAGACTTGCCGGTAACGAGATTGAACTAGGTATTGGATACCGACGATCGAATCTCGGGCAAGTAACATACCGATGGACAAAGGGAACAACGTATGTTGTTATGCGGTCTGACCGATAAAGATCTTCGTAGAATATGTAGGAGCCAATATGGGCATCCAGGTCCCGCTATTGGTTATTGACCGGAGACGTGTCTCGGTCATGTCTACATTGTTCTCGAACCGTAGGGTCCGCACGCTTAAGGTTTCGATGACAGTTATATAATGAGTTTATGAGTTTTGATGTACCGAAGGAGTTCGGAGTCCCGGATGAGATCAGGGACATGACGAGGAGTCTCGAAATGGTCGAGACGTAAAGATCGATATATTGGACGACTATATTCGGACATCGGAAGGGTTCTGAGTGGTTCGGGTATTTTCGGAGGTACCGGGGAGTTACGGGAATACGAGGAAGAAGCAATGGGCCTTGATGGGCCTTAGTGGGAAGGACCAGGAGGTGGCGCGCGCCCCTCCCAAGCCCAGTCCGAATTGGACAAGGGGTTTGGGGCGCGGCCCCTCTCTCCCTTCCTTCCCCTCTTCTCCTCTCTCCCCCCTTGACCTAGTTGGACTAGGAAAGGTGGAATCCTACTCCCGGTGGGAGTAGGACTCCCCTGGCGCGCCCAAACCTAGGGCCGGCCTCCTCCCTCCCTTGCTCCTTTATATACGGGGGCAGGGGGCACCCCATGGACACACAAGTTGATCATTGAGATCTTTCCTTAGCCGTGTGCGGTGCCCCCTGCCACCAAATTCCACCTCGGTCATATTGTCGCAGTGCTTAGGCGAAGCCCTGCGTCAGTAGTACATCAAGATCGTCACCACGCCGTCGTGCTGACGGAACTCTTCCTCGACGCTTTGCTGGATCGGAGCCCGAGGATCGTCATCGAGCTGAACGTGTGCCAAGAACTCGGAGGTGCCGGAGTAACGGTGCTTGGATCGGTCGGATCGTGAAGACGTACGACTACATCAACCGCGTTGATATAACGCTTCCGCTTTCGGTCTACGAGGGTACGTAGACAACACTCTCCCCTCTCGTTGCTATGCATCACCATGATCTTGCGTGTACGTAGGAAAATTTTTGAAATTACTACGTTCCCCAACATCAAAAATCTGCTTCTCCAAAACAATTGCCTTCTAATGAAATTTTCCTTCAAACTTCTCCAAAAACAAGACTTACCATGGGTCAACTGGTTTTTCCAGCACTACTATCTAGACTTCGAAAACAAACCTGACAACCCTTCCTACCTATGGAGAATCGTAAACGAACAAATTTGAACCCTCCGCAAAATCTCCTTTGTCCTTACCAACAGTGGCACATCCACTTTCTTCTGGCTTGACGCTTGGCTTCTTCCGACTCCGCTAGCTGACACCTACCCACACCTTTTCTCCCACTCCACCTCACCCTCGGTCCTGATTTCACATGTCATGCATAATGGTTTACTCGCTACTCTGCGGAACCGCCTAACCAATGTTGCTTATGTAGAGCTTGCGTCTGTTTTGTCTCTGTTGCGGGATGTTACCACCAACGACGCGCCCGATGATAGGTTCCTCAACCACGGCTCTTCCTTCTCCTCGAGGTGCGCCTACTCGTTGCTCTCCTCCGACCATGAGATCGATCTCAACGCAGGGTACATCTGGAGTTCCAAGGCACTTATGAAGGTCAAGATTTTCGGCTGGCTTCTCTGTCGTGACAGGTTGAGTACGATGGCGAACTTACATCATAAGACAATCATCTCTGATTCGGATTGTCTGCGGTGCGCCCTCACTCATGAGAACGCAATGCACGTCGCCATCCTTTGCCCATACGCGACACAGGTTTGGTCCCTCATAGGGCTACAGCCCCCTCACTCCATCGACCTTCTTTGGGATACTAGTACGTCGGTCGGCCTCGACATCAACATTTGGCCTACCGTAGCCCTCGCCATCCTCTGGAAACTGTGGGACTCCAGGAACGCTCATGTCTTCCGCAACGAGCAACACACACCCCTAGATACTCTTCGGAACATTATTTCGGATTTTATGCTTTGGGCCTTCAAATTTAAGGACCCCATCAGTAGCTAGGGAGGCTGCCGTGTCTTGGCACCTATACCTCTCCTCTCGTTGTAACCCTTGATATAACTTGCCCGTTGGGCCTTTGAGTAATACTCCCTCCGTTCCTTAATATAAGGTGTATAGATTTTTGAGAAAAAAACCAAAATATAAGGTGTATTGAGTTGCACCACTCGTATGGATAATTGTTTTAGGGATCCGATTACATTTCCTTATATTAGGCAAGCTCCTCTATTTTCTTATGCCAATTAGTCAGGTGTAATCTCGCCCAAAACTTGTGAAATTTTTCCTCCACGGGCGTTCTTTAATTTCCGTGTCAAAAACTATACACCCTATATTTAGGAACGGAGGGAGTATATTCAGGTGGGGACCCCCCCCCCCCCCCCCCCCCCCGCGGTGATCGACGCGACGGCGATCTACGTGCTCGGCCATCTATCCGTCACTAGCAGGTCACCGGAACATGAGCTGATGGCGTTCTGGGCTGCGTTCCTGCTTCTGCACCTTGGTGGGCAGGACAACATCACCGCCTACACTATTGAGGACAACCGGCTATGGTTGCGCCACCTGCAGACGTTGGTCGTGCAGGTCGCTGCAGCCGCCTACGTCCTCTACGAATCCCCTATAGACGGTGGTGGATCGTCGTCCTTGATCCGGCCGGCAGCCATCCTAATTTTTGTGGTCGGTCTTGTCAAATACGGGGAGAGGGTGTGGGCGCTCAGGTGCGCCGGTGGTAGCTCATCAGGCGGCAACTACCGGTCCTTTGACAAGAAGTCACGAGCTACAGCTAGGCCTACTCCAAGCCGTCGGGATAGTGAGGGCTTCCTACTGAGAGCTCACCTACTGCTGGATGTCGCCAGGGATTTCTTGAATGGGCCGCTGCCTGACGTAGCTGCGTACAGTGGCACCTTAGATTTGAGTGGGGAGGAGGTGTACAGCAGGGTCAGCCGTATTAGCAAGGTTACGAGGTGGCTGGGACTGGAGGACCAGTGGAAGACGCTGGCCTACTCGGGCCCGGCTGTCCCCGTCTCGAAGCGCATCAAGCAACTGGCGGTGGCACGGGTGCTCCAGAGCGACGGCGTCCGGGAGTCGAGCCCGGACCACGTTGTCAACTCGAGAGGACGGGCGGCTCTGAACCGGAGGCCGGGTCTGTACCCAGGGATCGTTCAAGACCTTGAGCTGGAGCGGAGCATCATCGTCTGGCACATGGCCACCGACATCTACCTCGGTTGGCACAAGGAGCAGGGAGGGCAGGACGACGCCGCTCTCGCGGAGGCGGTCGGCATGCTCTCCAACTACATGCTCTTCCTCCTAGCTGAACGTCCCCACATGCTGCCTCCCCCGGCCAGCCGCAACGCATACGTCGACATGTGCTATGGCCTCACAGGTCTTGAGCACGGCCCCAGCCACGATTTGCTGCGGCGCCATGGGGACGCCCTCAACACTGCCCCTGAGAACCGATTCGTCTATACCACTCAGCTTCCCAACAGCCGTGCTTCCCTGATCTACGATGATCTGCTAACGAGAGGGTCTCAGCTCGGCGCCAAGCTCGTCGGCCTACACGAACACAGCATCCTGGAGGTGATCGCCCAGGTGTGGGTGGAGATGCTCTGCTTCGCGGGCTACCGATGCAGCGCGGACTCCCATGCCAAGCAGCTCAGCGGCGGCGGCGAGTTCCTCACGGTAGCTGCCCTCCTAGTGGAGTACATCAAAAGACGTAGTATAAGCGAATACCCGATGATCATTGGCTAGCAACATCTCCTTTTCACAATTCTTACGTGTGTACGTATTACCAGGTTTTACAAGAACAGGCAAGAAATTTTGGATAATTATCAATATGTATGCCATATTACCAAGCATTGCATTTCGATATGCAAGGAATGATAAAAGTTGGATACTGCTTGCATGAAATAAGTGGGAACCGGGAAGGAAGAAATGAACCCGAAAGCAAAGAGATAGTAAGTTTTTTTTTTTAATCAAGCAAAGAGATAAGTGTACCATTCCTGTATTAGGTTCTTTTACAGTCTTCAGAATTTTTCCCCGAACCTGTTTGATGCCCATCCATAGGATGTTGTAACAAATCGTGCCATTCCTGTATTTCTAGACACGCCACATCATAGCTGCACTAACTAGGTTAAGCACTAGAGACTAGATGCTTCATACTAGCCATCCAGAACCTAGCAATAGATTCATAAGAATTGCCCATGAAACCTTGAAATAACAGGCAATGGCCAGATTTCAGAGGGTAGACTCTTGCTCAGAACAAAATAGGCAATCTTTGTTTAGTCGTGTTTCTATTTTGGGACGGAGGGAGTATTAGCTAAAAGCTAATGTGTGTCCTGGAGGAACACACAGTTTTCAGACAACATGAATATAAACATGTTGGACCACTGTAAAATTAAAAAAATGAGAATCACCCTGAAGTTAAGTACAGAGAGCTAGTTGAATAATCCTATACAGAATACTGATCCTTGCTATCAAGCTGGCATCAAAGGAGAAAAGGAATTACTAGTAGCGGAAAAAGAACTAGAGACATCAAAATTCAACGTGGTAAAAAAATTCTGGGTTTGGGGGATAGGATGAGAAGCTATCAAAAAGAATTTAAGTAGTAGTACATTTCTTCGCATAAAAAAAATGCAGCGCATAGACGCTCATAAAAGATTGGTGATTCTCACCAGCACGAAATGCAGGAAAAGAAGTAAAGAGCTGTCAAAAATCAATGTAGTAACATATCTGTGTCGATTGGGGACAGGATGAGAAGTTATCCATTAATATGCATCATAACTAGCCACGTGTTCTTACTTCTTAGAGGAAAATTTGTCTTTTGATAAGCCGTGCCACAACAGAAGACAGTTGCAGGTGACTGGCCATGAGCAGTTCCCCATGCCAAGTGTTATTTTCTACTAATTTACACATTACGAGCTACTCGGTTTAACAGTAGGAGAACCACAAAATTCTCCACCAAAGGTTTTGGCGCTTCCCGTGGCACTTGTCACTCTGCTTCATCTGAGAACATGCCTGGTGACCTGGTGATTATTTCATTAGCCTCGGGTAATGATGAATCCTTTGCATCAGCCGCATAAAGTATCTTCCTTATCCCTTTGGTCATCTGTCAAGAAAAATCTCCAGGTCAATAGTAAAACCAAAATGAATAAAAAAAACATGAATTGCCATAACCAATATAGAGAACTATCAATAAAAAAAGTCACTACAACTCAGGTGAAGTACCAAGTAGTTCATGCCCAAAAGTTCAGTTTCGATATCAGATGTGAAAAACAAATCAGCTAATAGTTTATCCACATACAGACATGAATCACACGATACCATCTAACTGTTGTCCAAATTATTAGTTTGTTGCTTAAGTTGTGAGAAATACTCTAAAGATCAGCATAGTAGAGGACAATCTTTGGATTGAAGTGCCAATGAATGGTGCAATACAAGGGCATGTGTTGCTTTTGATGAGGAGATACTGTTATGTGGCAATGTGATAACCGCTAGCTGGGTTGGCTAGAGCTTACGGGTGTAAGCTCGCCCACCTGCATTTGATTTGCAGGGAAGCTCATCTCTATCTTACTAACGGACAGTTAAAGGAGGGACTCTCCCCACTTTAGCTAACCTTATGTGCCATTCATTAGGAATTAACAACCCCACATTGACTTGGGGGTCCCTGAGAATCTTCTTTGTCAAACTAACTGAAATTCAGACACTAAGGCCCTTGAATGCAGATGAGTACAATAAAATAAAAAAATGCAGACTATAAGATTTCCAAAAGATTTTGTTTTACCGGTAGATGCTCCAACTCAGGTCTTTGACATAATATCTCAATGTCACGCAACTTTGAGAAGTAGAAGTCTCTTTCTTTCTCAGTGTTGTCCACAGAAACCTTCAGATCTGCAATCTGCAATCCAGTAGAGATAATAACATCACCAACTAGATGAATTTATCATACACAAGAATACGACTTGCCAAGATTTACAGCTACCAAAGGTGAACTCTACAAGTTTAACCGGAATAATGATCAGAGGCTAGACTAAGGTTTTACAGCTATAATAAAAATAACTTCAAAACAATATATTTTAGAATAAATCTGGAGTCACATACTCATATAACAGTCTACAGTATAGATACCCAGGTTTTTCCACACTATAAAAATGAAATAGCACCTTAAGTTACACACTACTTACCTTCTCAGATAACTGTTGAATCTGCTCCATGTAATGCTCTTCGTTAACAGCGTTAACGACTTTTCCGATTGGAGAAGCTGCATCATTGAGTTAGTCATTTAAGTATTTAACGAAGTCACACAGAGCCTCTATGCTATTTCAAATAAAAATGAGCATAAACTGATAACTGATGACCAGCTTCAGATAATGCGTTGTGTCGGTCATTTATGAAGGAACATCACCAATTCATTAAGAATAGCATGGAACTGATCTTACATACTAAAAAAAAGAAAATCATATGCTAAAAGGAAGACGTGTGACAAGTACCAAGATCAGTATTAGAATTCAGGGCACCTCCATCCGCTGAGTTAGCACTGGATAATCTGTTGGCTTGAAGTGATTTGGTTGACTTGTTGGGACCCTTGTGGCTGCGCTCTTTGCAACCCTTAGACCTCCTTTCTACAGGATTGTAGTTTCTAAAACAAGAAATTAGTCTTATCAAATCAATAGTTCCTGACAAATTGAAGTTTCTTTGCATTTAACACAAGCATGGCACATACTCATTCATGATTCCACCATTCACAGAATCACAATATCTTTTCAGCCATTGCAGAAACTCCAAGTTGTCCAACGGCCGTCCTTTAACAAGTTTGTTGACCTCAATATTCTGCAGAAGCATCCATTCACTAATTAGCACAACAAAGAACTTTATATGTTACAGCTTACCTCATACAAATAAGAAAAGATGCTGAAGGACAGAGCTGAAGAACCCTTAGCTCAGTTTGCTAAAACACAGGCCATAAAATCAGCAAAACATTCAGAAAGCACAACTCTAAACTATATATTGTACGGGATCAGAACATGAACAGAACAGCACAAGTTGAATATATACTTGTTGCGACATGCGAAACTAGCCATTAAAACAACAACCACCACCAGACTATCAAAGCTTCTCCTGATATCAAGTGTCAAGTGCTGAACACAGACAGTCACACAACACCAAACTTTGCCCTTGTGATGTGTCGTCACACGCCTACTTCACCCAACCAAACTTTGAAAATTAGCTTTCAATGCACACAAACACAGGTCTTAATCTCGACCACATCCGTCCTCACTGTGCACAACAATGAGAATAACTTCACAGCAATTTTAGCCCGTTATCGAATCATCTTGTGGCTATACCACATGCTGACATCAATCACAGATATCTATTCCAGATTGAACACACTGCATAAACCGAACTAGTGAACAGACTTGTCACCCAGCTTTCACTCATCCACAAAATGCATGACAAAATCAAGAATGAATCCATGGTTAAACAGGCCGCCATGTGGCTACGCCGGGAGGCCGTACCTTGCCTATCCGCAGCTTGTTGAAGACATCCTGGAGAATCTTGTAGTTCTGGATCATGTCGTACTCCGTCTTGGCATCGAAATTCACCTGCAAAACACCCCCAAAATAAGCATCCGCGGCCATCTAAGCCAAGCCGCCTAAGCGCAGCGCTCCTAAACAGATCAATCGGGTCAGAAGGCCTCCTAACCTTGTGCATCGGCACCAGTCCAGGGTGAACCATGTCCAGCAGCTGGCACTGCACCGCCCCCGACGCCGCCTGCATCGACACAGAACAACAAAGCCCCCAAATCAGCACCGCCGAAATCCAAACCGAGCCACGCCGCAGCACCCACGAACTCCGCCCCCTCCAACACAGCACGGCCAGTCTAGCACGCGGGGAACGCGGGGGATGGGGGACCAGAATGGGGGATCGGAAGCAAGCGTGGGCGACTGACCTCCTCGACCTTGTTGAGGGAGAGCTGCAGCGTGGCATTGACCCAGCTGAGGATCTCGCCCCGCCCCACGAAGTAGGCCTTGTCCATCAGCCCGAAGCTCGCCGCCGCCGCCCCCGCCGCCATCTCCTCCGCCCCTCCCTCCGGCGATCTCTCCCTCTCCCCCGCGGCGCTGCTGGACTGACGAAAAGCCTGTGACGAAACAACTTTTCGAAAACGCCTCCACGCGGAACGGCGAGCGCAGCAAAAACAAAAACAAAACGGCACGCGCACGCACAGCTACGCTAAGCTATGCTAGCCAGGCGTCCGGTCACCGCCCGTGGGGTCACCGCCGGCCCGGTGACACATTTATCGCGTACTGAATTTGAAACGGCAGCGAGGGTAACGCCGGGGCGGGGAGGTGAGCGGTGATGGGATCCAGAAGAAACGTCTCCAAATGGCGGCCTGGGGCCCGGCCGCCTTTACTGGCTCCCGGCGCCCGCATCGATGCGCGCCGACAGGTGGGTCCGTGGTGAGTGGGATCAGGTCTGGGTTCGCTCGGGGCCCGGGACGACGGGCTCTGTGAGGCTGGCTCGTGGGGCTCGCGTTGTGCGCGGGCGTGAATGCGGGTCAATTCTCAAGCGGCTTGCATTGATGCCGGTGGGCCGCGGTGTCGAGCGTGTTATATCTGGGGGCCCGCGTTCGAGTGGGCATGGACCGGTGGTGGACGGGAGTACCGACCGACTGGGCCGTGGCGATCGAACGTTTTCCTCAGGGCTTCTTTCTTTGAATTCTTGTAGAAATTTTCAAGGACTGAGGGGGCGTCCGTGGCGATCGAACGTTTTCCGTAGGGCTTCTTTCTTTGAATTCTTGTAGAAATTTTCAAGGACTGAGGGGCCGTTTGTTTTCATGGACTTTTTTATGTAGGGACTAAAAAAATCCTTCTTAGAGACTTTTTTATCAAACGGGAGGGACATTTTAGAGACTAAACTAGGCATTTGGGACTAAATGAAGAAGACTCTTAAGGAGAGTCTTTTTTGGATTTTTTTGGACTTTTCCAACAATGCCCCATTGCACCCATTGGTCCGCCACCCCATGGTGTTGTTTGATTGTTATTTTTCTATATACTAGGGACAACATGGTCATTTAATAACCTCTAGAAAGGGACTAGGGACTTTTTAGTCTCTGAAAACAAACAGGAGGGACTTTTTAGGGACTAGGGACTTTTTAGTTGGGACTAGACAAAGTCCTAAGACTAGAGAACCAAACACCACCTAAAATCCTTAGAAAAAAATAACTTCCATTTCCTTTTCTGAAAAGCCCAAGGCATATATTATCAATCTTATCAATAGTCAAAGGCGGTCATGAAAAACGCATTAGGCCCTATATAGATGGAAGGATGAGGTACAATAGGATTTTTTCCCTAAGAGTTCCTCTCTATGACACCCACACACAAAAATCCATTGTATGACATTTCATAGTTTTTTAGCAGCCAACCAAACCTCCTGAAAAGAATAGTATATTTTTTTATGTGATGCAACTAAATAAATGATATTCTTGTAGGATTCAGATGGACAAGACATTGTAATCCTACGGGGTTTTTGTTTTTTTAGCAGAAGAGGGGGCTCTCCCCTTTAATTTCATTAACAAAACCACCCAGTTTGTCAGTGTAACAACTGAATTCTTTGTATTCATACGTATTTCCTGCAAATCAAAGAGCCACCTAACATATTTTCCTGTTGCTGCCATCGCCAGTGACGCGAGTAGCCCTACCCTCAAACAGCAGCCCCCGGTGAACCCTTGGCACCAATGTGGGCGACGCTTGGCCATCTAAATGCAAAGTCTGTGAGGGCATCTCCAACGCCGGCCCTCAAACCGCATGCATCCGCCGGGACAGAGCGGTCCGGACACAATTTGCCATCCGGAACGGTACCCCATCGGTCCACGGACCCGTCTAACCGTCGTTTTCCCACAAACTGGAAGCAAATTCGACAGGGAGGGGGGTGCAGGATGTCCGGACCGCCAAGATTCCAACAGGTCCGGCCCACTCAAATCCCCCTCGCGGTCCACTTTTCTTGCACTCCACCCCTGCTCACTCCTTGTCTTGCATCTGTGGCATCCTCGTCTGACCTCTCAGTCTGCCGCCCAGGCATCCTCGGACGTCTGCAGCCCGCACCCATGCACCTGCTTGCCTTGGACTATGGCGCCGTACACCCAGGATCCCTCCGCAGCCAGGTGCCCTCTGTCACCCCTGTCGACGTCGTCCAAGTCAGACACCATTCCCGGCAGGTGTTTGGTCAATACATTGCTCTATTTTGTTAAACCTTTTGATGTATCTACAATAATTTTATGGCGGGTTACTCGACGATCAGTGATGAGTTGTTATGCGACACGTGATTGGTCGTATCGGCGGACTTTGTATGCATGAGGCAAACGGGCTCGACCTTTTGGCACCGTGTGCATGCTTCGTTTCATGAGCAAAAGCACCACACACCCTATGACATGCATATCATCCATGAGCGCAATATGAAGTCACTAATGCATCAATTGCAACCACGTTATGAAGGTTTGACATACTAGTGGAGACAATGTGGCCATTGGGCTTGTCAACCTTGTAAATTGTAAGTTTTTCTTCTTGTTGCTCTACTTGTTGATCAATTCATTCATTTATCCAATGTTGTTCTACACGTTGTATAGCTTGCACACGTTGTCGTGTGGTACTACACGACCATGTGCAGGTCATTCACGCACATACATTGTTAGACGAAACTCGAGGGGCGGTATATGTGGGACGACCTATGCCGATTCTAACTCGAGGGTGTTTGAATTTTGGATCGATGAATTCTACAAACTCGTTGGACATCAAGTAATCTCTAGCGTAATATTTACATTTGAATATGTTGTACTAGAGATATTTGGTTACTATTTTCTATCATAATTTTGAGTGTTGTGGATTTAAAAATATATGTATATAATCAAACATTTAGGGGACATGGTTGGAGTGCCAACTTTTGCATTAGTGTCTGCGGAATACAGTGTCCATTTAAAGGGTTTGCGTTGAAGATGCCCTGGGCTGTTACGCATCCTGTTACGTGTAGATTGTATTGTGCGTAGACTGACAACCCTTTTCATTTTGCCCCGCGTAGACAGTAGACTGTTAAGTGAACTTTCCCGCAAAAAAAAAAATAGAAGATTGTTGAGTGAACTGATGAAAATCGTGGACTGTATTTTACTGCTCCTACATTTGTATCTGATTCTGAACTGGGCGCTCATGTGAACAAGTGATAAACACAACACAACACAAGACTGGCTCGCACAAATCTATGCAGCCATTGAAGGCCTGATATTGGCTCGATGCGTCCGAAGTTATTAATGACGCTCGGGTAGAGCGATTGTTGAACGCTTAGCAACGAGCGAGGCTGTTGCAGTTGCATTGCACTGCGTACCTGCATTTGCATTGATAACCTGTCCTTGAGACTCGCAGTTGTATCGTCTCATCGCCTGGGCCTATGTTTGGGCCTCTGCCGCCGCCGCTGCTCCGCAACAGTCTCCGCGGTACGGACCCAAAGCCGTGTTTTAATGGCGGTACGCGCCATGGACGATAAAGATGCGCAGACCGCAGAGTGACAAGATCCCGCAGGGCGCAGCAGTACAGGCGCCACGCTTGTCGTCGCCGAGATGAATGCATGCACATGTTTTTCTTCTGCGATCCATCCCTGCCTGCTGGTTTCCGTAGTTTTACACCTCTCTCTGAACCTCTTCTTCTGTCCCTAACACAAAATGTACAGTATGTACGTGCTTATGGGCGATCATGGCTTTCCAGGATCAGTTGCCACTGATTGACTGATAGTCCTCAATAATGTTGTTCTTCCTACGGCCATTCAGAGATTCAGAAATGCAGTGCTACATGTATGCATCGACTCTGCATTCAGCATCTTTGCACGCACGCACACGCTCGGACGTACTCGGAGTACAGAGGAGACCAGTCTGGAGCAGACGCTGTTCCTAATTTTCTGTAGAGCATGTCACGCACGCTTGACAGCGAGCATGCACGAGCAGTGGATCCATTCCGTGTGATCCGCAGGCAACAGTCCGCGGACCGAGACAGAGAACAGTGAGCAGAACAGCCACTGCCAGTGCCGTTGCACGGTCTCTCTCACCGACAGGGGTTAGCGAGCTTAATCGGCTGATGATGAAGCTCGCCATGGCTGCCGGCCGGCCACGAGATGAGAATCTCTGGGGGCGCCGATCCAACAGTGGCACCACCGCACCGTACGTGCAGAAACGGCACAGGAGAAAGACTGGAGAGCTGTGCTGTGGATGCTGAACTGAATCCGAGGACGGACCGACGGACAGGCGCAGGGACAGGGACGCGTCAAGTCCAACAGCGCCGTCAATCATTCGCTCATGGTTCGCTCTACTCCACTCCACTCCACTGTCTACTGCCTACTCTACGCCACTGTCTCCGCCTCTCGGTCTCGTCGCTCTGTCTGCTGTCGATGGAAAGAAGGAGAGAGAGGGCGGAAAGGCACAATCATACAGGTGGTGCCCTGCGCCCCTCACCGTTGTGCCGAGCACGGAACGGCCCCGGCAGATCGGACGCGCACGACGTGCCTGGCCCGAACCGCCCCGTGCGCGCGCGCACAGCCAAAACCCTACGTGGCCACGCAAGCACGCTACGCCATATGCTGTGTGGTGATGTGATCCGTGAACCGTCGTATCCGCTTGGGACGCATGCATGCATGAATCCGTTCGACGTGACATTTTTCTTCGGATTTTTAACAGTTGTTCGTTGCAATGCATGACAACCTCGACATGTCTGCCGTGTACTCAAATCACGGAGACGGTAATCCTGGAGCGGTAAACCTAGCGGATCAGCACAGATGGTACGTAGTACTACAGTGCAATGGCGCTGTCGTGTCTCTTTCCAGGCGATGAGTTCATGGCGATTGCGATTAGCGAGTTGATTAATGGCGGTTAGCTAGTGGTGGGGGAGCGTGCGTGCGCTTAGGTTTAGCGCCGGTGTCACACAGCTCGGAGCCTTGTTTGCTTTCCCCTAACCTTTTCCGCTCGCTAAGCAGATGCTGCGAGCCAGCCAGTGGTTGGAGCGTTGCATGCAACACACTAGCGCAGGGCCGGGCAGCTTCCTAAGCAGCTTCGCCTGGCCAGCTTAGCTATTAGTGGCTACAGTGGCCAACCTTAATCATCGACATGAACCGCAGGGACCAGCTTCGAAAGCATTATAGTTTAGCGAGGGATCATGCCTCCCACAGGCCCTAATCATGGATAGAATTGCTTGCTTTAAGGCTAGGCTACAAAAACAAAAGCATGCCTTTTTAGTTAAATGAGATCGTACGTACGTAATACCAGTAGCCCGCTGTACACGTGAATAAACATAAACAAAAAATGTCACGACATTCTTCAACTTGCTCAGAAGCCGGCCAAGGCATGCGTCCACACAGCAGTGATCACTCCATGTGCCCAGCAGCGCAGCGCATTACATTACAGCGCGCCAAAACGCGCATCCTTTTCGCCGTAATCCCCAACAGCGGGGACGAGCTGGAAGCTCGCGGCATGTGAGTTTATCTGAGCCTGCCTCCCGGTCGATGGGCACGGCTTTGGAGCATGCGGAAACCGAGCGCACGGGCGTCTGATATGATTCGGCCGAGAGAAAACGCGGCACGGCACGGTCACCGTCGCCGTCGCCATCGCCGTCGTGGCGGTGAGCGCGGCGCATGCACGGGCGTTCGACTGGATCCCGCCGGTGCACGGCACGGCCGCTGTCGCATGCGTCGGCGCCATCCGACGGCGGGGAGACAGGGCGTCGTGTGCCGGGCAGGACGCGCGCACACGAGCACGACCGTCGTGCGCCAGTGGCGCAGCCCTTTCTTTAGTCCCGGCTCCGCGCTTTGGTGAGCTGAAAAGAGCCCAAAACTCGCCGGCTTTTCTCAGGCACATGTGTCTCACTCACCCCTGTAAAGCGTATCAGCAGCTCGGCTCGTAAACATGCGAGGCACTGACTGACTGACTGGCTGGCGATTGTACGCTGCTACTTGTCTTTTTAGTGCGTCGAGTAGCACTATCATTAGAGTATTGTATTTACTTGGTGAGTTGGAAATTTTGTAGGAGTGAAAACTGGCATCGCTCTGACGGAGCCAATCATGTCCGCAATCTGCCCATGCTACCAAAGCGATCCTCCAAGTACCTTCGTCTCATCACAGGGGCTATTGTTTAGTACAGTACCACAGTGGAGTGGCAGTACAGTACTGTCTTTCCGTTTGCCTTCGATCATTGGATGGATAGATTACTACAAACTTGGGTTACATGTCGAGACTGTAACAAGCGACCAACCAAGGGATCAATCGTCAAGCTCTTGGTATCAGGCCACACTCGCACGTAATTTCCAGTATTATTTTGACAGTAAGAAATATACGTTATACTGGACAACAGTTTTGGCCAGACACACCAGTCGTTCGTTCGTTGGGAGGACGGTAGTATTTGGAGGGCGGCAGCAGAAGATGCACGTCAACATCCGGGTCGACGGCAACCAAATCATAGGACGTGCGTCCATGAGGATATGCATGGGTGGGCGGTCAAAGAAGATCGCCATCAAGCAGTAGGCCTGGTGTTGTGTCAAGCTTTTGCTTTCGCAGATGTTTCAAAGATCCCCATTATCACGAAAGCGGCCGCTGCCTTAATTATTTTGTCCCAACAGCTCGCGTAAGAATGGGCAAGTGCGGTGCTCAGGTAGATCATCAGTGGTAATCTAGGTAGGAGGAGTAATTTGTAGTAGTATATTCGGGCGATCAGAGACATGTGATGTTTCCTATTGCCAGCATACACAGAGTTATTAGTTTGCTGTCCATGACTGTCAAAGTCTGGGTTCACACTTGGTTTACGAAAGGCAACGATTACTCTAGTGTAAAAGGCGCCTCTGCCCACGTGGTGACAGCATTGTTTTAGCAAGCGTGCGTGTGTACTGGTGGTAGTGGAACGTAACTTTCTTCTTTCGTCATCGTCAGCCGCCATCATTATCTTTCCCTGGCAGGAAGCTCGGCTGTGACACTTAATTGCATCGCTCGCAGCATCATTAGCCCTAGGCCCCGGCTGATCACTGCAGGAAGCTCGGCCGTGACACTTGATTGCATCGCTAGCAGCGTCATAGTTAGTTTTACTACATCAAATTGATCGCCCCCCTTTGCGGCGAGGCCAAATGACCACTGGGGATCACAACGGCAAAACGGGCTCCGGCTGGGGAGCGTGGGTGCGGTGCTCGTGGTACTTGCATGTACCGCGGACACGGACCACCCCGGCCATGCATGCCATGGCCAAACGCCCATTGGCCCGTGCGCATCGAGCGGCGGGTACTGTGACTTTTTTCCGGCGGTGGGACGGTCAAAGGGCTAGCGCCTGGCGTGCCGTCACAGGCGCGCAGCGTCCGGTTGGAGGATGAGGTCAGGAGGCCGCACTGCCCACCCATGGCTGCGCGCCTGGCCACGGCCGCACGGCCACGAGGAGCCTGGCAGGCGGCATCCATGGGCGAAAGGCGACGGGAGACGTGGCAGGGGCACATGACATGAGCGCGGGGCCCCACCCGCCCCTGCCGCCAGAGCCAGAGGAATCCGTCACAAGGGCGCGCACGGACAGAGGTCGCTGCGTGCCGTGCCACACGACTCTCTCTCTCTCTCTCTCTCTCTCTGCGCGCTGGGCCCTGCGCCTCCTCCTCACTGGCCTGTTGCTCTACCGCTCTGTGCTCTTTTATTTTACTGCTCAGTGATGCTCCCCGGGCAGGGCTGCTGCCTGCTGGTATGGGGGTGCCGTGACCGGTGGTGAGGATACCGGCTGCGGGTACAGGGCCTCTCTTGCTCGGGGGCGTGAGGCTCGTTGGTCAACTCGGTGAAAGAAACGGAACGGATGAGGGTTTGGTCGCTTGTTCCTTGACACGGCAACAGCGCTCTTTTTTTTTTTTTGAGAGAACACGGCAACAGCGCTCTTGTGCCTGTACTCATCTTCAGTTTCGATTTTAGGTCGTCCGTGTCTCATTCCTCGTTTTTCAATTCCATATCTTATCTTATCTTTCGTATCTATTTTGTCTGCGATGATGGGAAGCATCGCGGATGTTGCATGATCCGTCCATCGTGTGTGCGAAGCATCGCACACGGTTTAATTGAAGGAACCGCGTGCTATGGTGGTAGACATCGCACGCGTGTTCTTTAGATGAATTGTGTGCAATGTGACTTGCTCTGTCCGCACAATAACAACTTGCTGATCAATCCGTTGAGCAGATGGATGGGGTTTTGGCCGATTGTTCTTGCCACTGTTGGCGGCGGCACGACACTTGTGGCTATCCTCAGCCTCGGTGTCGATTAGGCCATCTCTGGCTTGTCTTCGTATGCTAACTTCCCATCCTATCTCTTATCGGCGACCACACTGGAGCCATAAGCTTTGTCTAAGCCCAATCCTAGTGCATGTCACTCAAACAAAGTGTTGTTCCAACTATAGCCAACCAGCCCATTGTGTCCGTACATATAGTTGGAACCAGGGGCGATCGCAAGCTTTGCTGCGTCGGAGATTATTTTGTGTTGATTGGACATTTACAAAAGATGCATGCCCATCGGTTGGAATTTTTTTTGATCGTTTGTATGTTACAATTTCAAGCTTTTCCATTCAAAAATTGAATTGTTATCTCCGTAGCCAATAAACAATTGCATTACATGAAATTTGGCACACAGGTCAATAAAATTAAATGACAATCATGCGGCTCCCACCATCATGTTGTAGCATGCCATGTAGGCCATGTAAAAAATATGTTACAATTTATAGCATAAACTAAAATTTCATTGCCATCACGAAGGTTATACCATGTCACATGCATATATATACCATGCAAAAACAAGTTACTTATCTTTTCTTCTTCTAATTATCGTGGCTTCTATGGTAAAGTGGTCAAGTTCATGCTTAACAATTAACCATGACCACTTTTTATTGCTAGTTTAACTTTCGGGGTGTATGAAACGGAGATAAAAAATCTCGAGCCTCATACTAAACTTCATTAAACGCATGACCCCCGTGTAGATCAAATCTACAAGCCCTTTGCTTCACAAGATTTTATCTTTCTTAACTAAAATGAAACCTAAAGAGCCCAAAGCATGGCTTTTCTTAGGCAACCAACATACTCAGGAGCAGCATAGAAAGACCTTGGGAAGCCAGACCATTGTAACAAAGTCTCACTATGTCATCAAGATAAAAAAATGCAATTTAAAGGGAAGCTACAAGAACGTCGTGTATAATATCCAATTTAACACTCACACAAAAAATGTGTAATGCCCTCACATCACCATGTGCTCTAGATCGTTCATGTATCTACTCATAGAAAGCGTTGATGACACTATTGAGGAACATAGCACAAAACAATTGGTTTACCGCACTAACATACACGTCATGATCATTATGAAAATGCATAGGGTTGATCGATCTTTACCAACAAAATGCAACAGAGAAGTAGATGCTGGTGAAGACGTGCAGATCCCTGAGCTAGGTTAAACCTCCCAGCCACGAGAATTTTTGTTGATCTAGGATCAAACATATGTTCCCTCTTTGGTAGAGCATATGGGGGGGGGCTCTAAATTGGATGGAATCCTAAGAAGGCTAAAAAAGAGCAAGGTTCAATCCATAGATTGTGATGTGAACTTCAACAACACGTCATGCCAGGTATTATAAGCCTCTTTTAGATGTCATAAATGCTTGCAATGAAGACATATCAGAGTTATGTTTAATGAAGGAATAACCCCTTTTGAATCCGTATAATGCCATGAAAAAGTATTGCATTTGTCTCCCCCTATGCATGTATATTGAAAATAGCTATTTATAGATCAATCAAATCATTAGTTGTTCATCGTATATGTTGGAAATAATTTATTTGAATGTACGTTTAGGACACCATCCAAGACAAAATATGATAACAAGGACCCTACATATAGTAACAAGGGCAATAAACCATTCAACTTATTATTATATTTATGGGGAAAATGACGAAGATAAAAACATTGGATTGTTTCTAGGGTTTTTGATTCAAATGTAAATCTCAGCATACATTGACGATGAAGAAAGACTAAACTATATTGATGATGAAGAACGATCTTTGAGCTTGACGAAAGCCCCCCGCCTAGTGGAGGAATACGATGGCGCCGAGCTGCGGCTCGAAGGCAGGTGATTGGAGCGGTCGTCCCTCCATCCTTGTTGTTGTCGAAACGGCGGGAGCTCCGTCTTGGATGCACAGCAGGAGACGCAGGGCCCGACGAGGCGTCGCGGCGAGCATGCCAGCCCGGGATTTGAAGTTGGAAGGTGATGCCGATTTGAGATGGCCGCGCAGACCAGACCACGGACGGCAGAGCAATGCTCCGACCGTGCAGATCCAGGGAGATCCCCGCCAGCTGTGGGAATAGAGAAGCTACCAGATCTGACCGCGCAGACTGCGGCCGGGGGAACCCCGGTGGGGAGCGGGGCGAGGCCAGGGAGGCGCTGCTTGGCGGGGCGAAGAGCAGGTCGTCGTCTATGGTGGCCGCAGGCGCCGGGGCGGCGCGTCGCAGGAGCGTTGGAGACGAGTCTCTGTGTGTTATTTTTGAAGTTGTAGAATGGGGCATGTTCTTTTCTCCACAGCAAGTTAGTTGGAGGCCGATCCATGGTGTCGGTTGATCCTTCCAGGGCAAGCACGGGCATCTATCACGAAGGGGCCCTGCCAAAATTTCCCCAGGTCAAAAACACCCAGACCGCCCAAGACTTTTTTTTTCAGGCGGTGCGAGAGACATGCCAACGTACGTACTCTGCATCTGCCTCCATTACATGTGTGCTTCCCTCCCACTTTTGGCCACCAACCGTCGTAAGCAACTGCCTAGGCGACCAGTTTCTCACGCCTGGTCCAGGCTAAGCATTGTGCGTGGGTTGTGCATCAGGCTAAGAAGGATAGCCAGTTCACCAGGCCAGGCTACCTTGGGATACTCTGGACATCAACCAAACAGAACACAAGCAGTTTCCACGTAGGGTTCAGGCCCGGCGCGCCGGAGCGAGGACATGAACCAAGCTGGCCCTATATTAGGCTTGCAGGCAAGGAAACGAGGCGTGACTAGCTAAGAGTCCTATTCCTTCTACCATAGTCCAGGCATATCCTTATATATAAGGGGGTATATGGCCGATTGAAAACAAACAACCAATCGATCCTTTTTACAACCTTACTTTACTTTCCCCCCTACGTTCTTTTCTTTCCAGCATTTAGCTCGTAGCTTCTGCCCAGCCTTAGCAACCCTAGGGTTTGGCTCATCTTTGTAGTTTTGCACTAAAAAATGGTCGATTTACCATCACGAAAGTGAGGAATTGGTGTTGCTGTACGAATTAAGTTTTTGCATCAATAACCTGCATCACTATTGCCTCTCAATATCCCGAACAACGAACCGTTTTGTTTATGTGTGCACTATTTTTGAGTTGTTCTATGCAAATTGTTGGCCCTTGGTGACTCAAAATAAATATAATTATTTATACTAAAAATTCCTATATGTTATAGTTGTTTTAAATGTATTTTTATTAATTATAACGGAACTAATATGTTGTGTTAAATTCAGGTCGTGTTTTGTGATAAAAAGTTACATATTATTTAAAATTTGACCACATCACGCGTTGAAAAGTGCTTTAACAGTCCCTCTAAAAATGTGAGAAAAAAGAAAGGCAAAATCACTTATCTCATAAGATAATTTTGTGTCACATGCATGAGTATGGTGTATATGTCTTATGTGCATCCTTAACTATCTTGGTAGAGTTCTATAAATTGTATGGTATAAGTATACGTTTGTAAGTGTTTCTAGTTTAGGATCACCAAGTTATAAAATCTGGAGTATAGATGGTGTATAAAAGGATATTATCATCGGATCATTAACATATTTTTTTTGGGAGTCAAATGTGTCTTTTTTTAATTGTTGGATTCCTTACTACATATGGCATGTAATAGTGGGTTCAATAACCCATTGATTACCACTATTTGGATTGTACTTATATTGAAATTGCATCACTGTAGCTAATATAGTCTTTAGTACAACATATAGGGAGTTCATCGGAGAGCGACTAGAAGCCTATCGAAAAATAGCTGTCTACGTGGTGTTTTCTAGTGCGGACTTAGTTCTCGAAATTGGGGTTTATCCTACATATGTTCACTATCATTTTGATTGTAATAAATAGAAAGTGATCACGACACACTTGGTAGTTGGCTTCTCGCTCATCGAGGGCTAGGAAAATCGCCCTGTTTGTGTGGCCTACTTGTTAGCCCTGGTTTTAAGGGGAAGATGATATTTTTAACCCTAACTGGAAAGGGGTTGGGAGGGAATACATCGGGATTGAACTGTGTGGTTTAACGCAATGCACATGTAATCTAGACTGTTGTCAAACACTAATCGTGGCTGACTCACGAGGTTAGGGAGGGGTTGTGATCTGATTCCTACCAGTGGGCTATCTGAACAAATCATAAGGGCTCATTTGATTTAAAGCAAATCATAGGATTTTTTGAGGATTCGGTCCTTGGAAACTTTCCATATGCACAGTTGTCTTGTAAGATTGAAATCTTTACGTTTTTCTTCTTCTAAGGATTGCATTAAACTATGTTCTTGAGGAAAATTCCATCCACTCGATTCTCATGTTTCAATTGCTCATTTTTCTTTCCATGTGATGTCAGACACTTGTTGATGCAAATTCACGTATTTGGCTAATCTCATAGGATTCAAAAAGATATGACACTCTAATCTTGCACTTTTTTTATTCATGTGTTTTGTGAATAGCGAAACGCCCCAAGGCCCGGTTTAGAACACATGATATGAGAAACATACACATAGAAAAAGTGCAGGAATTGCAAGTCATGTCTTTTATAGATTTCTACATGATTGTGAAACGCAAGAATTGTACAATGTATCTGTTTGGATGTTTCACATAATTTAGACACATGTTGCATTGGATTCTTAGATGAAGTGAAAAATTTCCTATATGATTCCATTCATATGAAAAATCTATAAATTCATTTGGTCCAAACGGGCCAAACTATTTTGATGCGGGGTGAAAGCCACCTGCACAATCAAATGGGAGTCTGTAGTCATGTCGTTCATTTCGCAGGCAGTCATTAATGCCCTAAAATCGTCCCACAAACACATACAATTCTTTAGCCATGCATTAATGCATGAAAATTATCATCGCGACAGGAGGATCACGTCGAATACGAAGAGTATCCTTTTTGGGCGGGATGATCATGTTAATTGTGAAGAGTACCAATCTTTGGACGGAAGGATCACATTAATTTTAAAAATATCTTTGACCATCGGACGAGAGGATTATATGTTACTTATGAAAAGTACCTTTCTTTGGCAGAAAACCACATTATAATTGCGAAATATATCATCAACATTGGACATGATCAAACCAAGCATGAAAAGTATGTCACTTATGAAAAGTACCTTTCTTTGGCAGAAGAATCACATTATAATTACGAAAAATATCATCAAACATTGGACATGATCGAACTAATTATGAAAAGTATCATGGACAAAAGATCACTGCTAAAATATGTATGCATTGTTGCAACACAGACAATAAGATTGTGTGTGCAACTCCCTTCGTGATCATCATGGGGTAAATCGTAACTGTTGTGAACTGTCCCGTGTAGATTGTATGGAAGATTCAGGGGCTACTAGTAATTTTCGATCGCATGCACGATTGGCTGGGAAAAGGAAAACAGAGCGAGTGAGGTTAAAAGCTCACCGCGAGTGAGGCCACCACTCCACTCCACGCTCCAGTTGGTCTGCGCCTCGGCACTCTCCTCTTTATCTCTCGCCCCAAGGCCCTGCCTACTTCTGACCACCGCGGCGCGGAGCACAAAGGCACCACCATCCTCCTCCCCCCTCCCCCCTCCCCTCCCACAGACCTCTCCTGCACGTCACGAAACCCGAGGCGAGAGCCGGAGCCCCAATCCAAGAAAGCAAGGCCAAGCAGTGCCCGGAGGGAGACCCCTGCCTCGCCGTCCAATGCCCCTGCCCGCGGCGGCGTCAATGGCGGCCTGAGAGCGCGTGCGAGCGAGCGAGCGAGCGGGCGAGGGTCAGGAGCTGCTCATTGCGATGGCGGACCCGGCGGCGGACGGCAAGGCGGCGAACGGATCGGCGGGATGCGATGCGGCGGGGGCGGGGCAGGGCAAGAAGCGGGCGGACCAGGCGGTGGCGTTCCACGAGCTCTTCTCGTTCGCCGACCGGTGGGACCTGGCCCTCATGTCCCTAGGCACGCTCGGCGCGCTGGCGCACGGCGCCGCCATGCCCTGCTTCTTCCTGCTCTTCGGGGACCTCATCAACGGCTTCGGCAAGAACCAGACCGACCTCCGCGCCATGACCGACGAGGTCGCCAAGGTCCGTACTACTAGTACCGCCTCGCCCACTCAACTCCCACTGTCCGATGTTCTCCCGGATTTGTTCTCGGATCATTCATGTCGCAGAGATCACAACTAGCGTTCATTCACCGCTGATTGGTTTTCCTCGCTCCTCCATTGCAGTACGCGCTCTACTTCGTCTACCTCGGACTGGTGGTCTGCGTCGCCTCCTACGCAGGTGAGCTCCTCGTCTCCGTCCGGCGCCCTCCCTACATCTCCGCAAAATACCCAGCACGCCCCTCCCTCTCCTCTCGCTTCCTCCGGCGCACTAAGGCTGGGTACAAGAATAGCAAGAACTACAGGGTCCTATGCGCAAAACTAGATCTGGTCATGGCCTGTGGGGCATCTCTCGGAGACCACCCCACTCACTAACACAAGTCCCGTCCCGTCGCCATCCCACCACAAACAGGAACAAATTAACAATAATTATGTTTGTCGCCTTCTCCGGCGTGCTCGACCTCGCCGGACTTCGCGCCGGCGCCGGAGGAAGTCGTAGTAGTAGTACTATCCTGGAATGTGACTGACGCTGTAACACTGTTTGCTTGGGTTCTTGGCAGAGATCGCGTGCTGGATGTACACCGGGGAGCGGCAGGTGATCGCGCTCCGGAAGGCGTACCTGGACGCCGTGCTCCGGCAGGACGTGGGGTTCTTCGACACGGACGCGCGCACGGGGGACATCGTCTTCGGCGTCTCCACCGACACGCTGCTCGTGCAGGACGCCATCGGCGAGAAGGTGGGCAACTTCATGCACTACCTGGCCACCTTCTTCGCGGGGCTCGTCGTCGGCTTCGTCTCCGCGTGGCGGCTCGCGCTGCTCAGCGTCGCCGTCATCCCCGCCATCGCCTTCGCCGGCGGCCTCTACGCCTACACGCTCACCGGCCTCACCTCCAAGAGCCGCGAGTCCTACGCCAATGCCGGCGTCGTCGCAGAGCAGGTAACACTAACAATTGATTCTTACTCCTAGTCATAGGATATTTGTCGCGGATCCGCCTAGGATTTGTGTCGGATTAATCTATGCATCATGCGTGGTGCGTCCATGGACTTCTCTGCCTGAATTCAGGGTGGTGGGTAGGTGGGGTGGTAATTTTCTGGTGGTGCCTGCTGATCAGGAACCAAACATGAGAAATCTTTGTATTCTTATGCAGCATGACAACTGAGAACTGACCAACATCGCTTTAATGCTTTTGAGCCTTTGTTCCTCGGGAATCCTATGAGCAATTCCATAACTAGGGTGGGGGCAGCGCATTGCGCCGGAATTGTCGTTTGTTTGTGCTTCAAGGAGACTTACATGACATGCTATCCTTCTAGCCACAGTGGCCCACTGAGCCTACATTTAGATTTGGTTTTCAGAGTGCTTACAAATATCATCTCTCATTTTATTTTCTTAATCAGAAAAAAACATAATAAAGTTTAGTCCAACAAATTTTACTCTATCTTCAGCAGAAAAAAACATAATAAAGTTTTTTGTGGCCTGAGTATAATAATCTATAATGATTATTTTGAGGGCAACATAGAGAATAACTGAAGAAGGCAACATGTGGCAGTATTCAAAAAGGAAAACTAAAGATGATGTGTGATGACAGTGGAATATAGGAGGTTGGGTATGACCATTTTTGGGCATAGGATGTAGACAGTCAACCATGGATAGAAGGGGGTTGGTGTATATGCTTTTCTGGTATTCCAAAAGAAAACCCACCCATATGCTACCGGAATTGTTTATTTATCGGTCATGTGCACATAAAGCGCTAAAATGCTTTGAGGCGCGTGCAATTTTCTTTTCTTTTCGTCGGAGTTTAAAGGTGCTTTAGCCAGTTGTTTTCTGAAAACAGTGCTTAAGCTAGTTATCATTATGCTTTGTTACTGCCTACATTTACTTGACCTAGATATCCTGATGCTCTAGTGCTGCCTAGAATTACTTGAGTTTATTTAGTTACCACACTTTATTTGAATAACTGTAAAAAAAAGTTTAATGTTGTCACTGTCATGTAACTTGTGGAATCAAGTTACTTGAACATCATGCATAGTGCTGACTACGAATTGGGGTAAAACATTCTCTCACAGGCAATTGCGCAAGTTAGAACAGTCTACTCATTCGTTGGAGAGAGCAAAGCACTCAATTCGTACTCTGAAGCAATCCAGAATACACTGAAGCTTGGTTACAAAGCTGGGATGGCTAAAGGTCTTGGTATCGGGTGCACTTACGGGATAGCGTGCATGTCATGGGCACTAGTATTCTGGTATGCTGGTGTCTTCATCAGGAATGGGCAGAGCGATGGTGGCAAGGCGTTTACTGCCATCTTTTCTGCAATCGTGGGTGGCATGTAAGTGGATATGCATCCTTCTGTTTCATCTATTTTCTCTTGCTTGTTGTTCTTGCTCTGACATCTCCGGTGTCTTTGCTTGAACTTTGTTGCTACAGGAGTCTTGGCCAGGCATTCTCGAACCTTGGAGCCTTCAGCAAAGGGAAGATTGCTGGTTACAAACTGTTGGAGGTTATTCGTCAGAAGCCCTCCATAGTTCATGATCATAAGGATGGCAAGTTGTTGGCGGAGGTCCACGGAAATATTGAATTCAAGGATGTTACTTTCAGTTATCCATCTAGGCCTGATGCTATGATCTTCCGGGATTTCTCTCTGTTCTTCCCTGCTGGGAAAACTGTTGCAGTTGTTGGAGGCAGTGGGTCTGGTAAGAGCACTGTTGTGGCTTTGATAGAAAGGTTCTATGATCCTAATGAAGGTAATACATGACTAATCACTGAGGCCTCATGTGTTATTATTTCTTTATATATATCTTCAGTTGGATCTTATCCCCTTAAATTCCCTTGAATTGCAGGCCAGGTTTTGTTGGACAATGTTGATATCAAGACACTCCAATTGAGGTGGCTGAGGGATCAGATTGGACTAGTAAACCAAGAACCTGCCCTTTTTGCAACTACTATCATTGAGAATATACTTTATGGAAAACCTGATGCCACAATGGCAGAAGTTGAGGCTGCAGCAACTGCATCCAATGCTCATAGTTTCGTCTCTCTCCTGCCCAATGGATACAACACAATGGTTAGTCTACTTTTATATGTTTCATAACATCAAGTCAGTTTGAATCAATTGATTATTTATTTGTTTGTATTTCTTTCATAGGTTGGGGAGAGAGGAATTCAGCTATCTGGTGGTCAGAAACAGCGCATTGCAATTGCTCGTGCTATGCTGAAGGACCCCAAGATACTGCTCCTTGATGAAGCTACCAGTGCTTTAGACGCAGACTCGGAGAACATTGTGCAAGAAGCTCTAGACCGCCTGATGGTTGGGAGGACTACTGTAATTGTTGCCCACCGTCTGTGCACCATCAGAAATGTAAACATGATCGCGGTGTTACAACAAGGCCAAGTTATTGAGACTGGGACACATGATGAACTTTTAGCAAAAGGAACCTCTGGAGCATATGCCTCCCTGATACGCTTTCAGGAAACGGCACGTAACAGAGATCTTGGTGCTGCATCTACCCGTAGGTCGCGCTCGATGCACTTGACAAGCTCTCTCTCCACCAAATCTCTGAGCCTCAGGTCGGGAAGTTTACGGAACCTGAGCTATCAGTACAGTACTGGAGCAGATGGGCGCATCGAGATGATCTCAAGTGCAGATAATAGCCTGAAATATCCAGCACCACGTGGTTACTTTTTCAAGCTCCTAAAACTGAATGGTCCTGAATGGCCTTATGCGGTGTTGGGTGCTATTGGTTCTGTTCTATCAGGATTCATTGGTCCAACATTCGCCATTGTTATGGGTGAAATGCTTGATGTGTTCTACTACAAGGACCCCGTTGACATGGAGAAGAAAACTAAGCTTTATGTGTTCATCTATATTGGCACAGGCATATACGCCGTAGTTGCTTATCTTGTGCAGCATTACTTCTTCAGCATAATGGGAGAAAATCTTACAACCAGAGTTAGGAGGATGATGCTGTCTGGTATGCATTTCTTGCTGCACCATAAAAAGATCGTAATCATTGTACTTTTGTGGTCCCATACTAAACTTACAGTAAATCTTTGACATTTGCTGCAGCGATACTTAGGAACGAAGTTGGTTGGTTCGATGAAGAAGAAAACAACTCTAGTCTTGTGGCTGCTCGTGTAGCAGTTGATGCGGCTGATGTGAAGTCGGCGATAGCTGAGAGGATATCAGTTATACTGCAGAACATAACATCCCTGATGACATCTTTCATCGTCGGTTTTATCATTGAGTGGAGAGTGGCGATCCTTATTCTGGCCACTTTCCCTCTTCTTGTGCTTGCCAACTTTGCTCAGGTAATTTCCTGGCCTACCTTTTCAGTCAACCAATTTTTTCAGTACTGAACAGTACCTTACTCTAGATGATGTAGAAGATAGAAGAGACATTTTGCCAGTTTAGTGTATTTGTCTGAGTCAGAATTGATATCAGAACGATGCTTTTGTTTTTTTCAGCAGTGTTAGTTGTGTGGAAAAAATACCAAAAGTAACTGAATATGGTCTAAAATTTGTGTTGTTTCCTTTGATGCTTCCAGCAACTTTCAATGAAGGGCTTTGCTGGTGATACAGCAAAGGCACACGCCAAGAGCAGCATGGTTGCTGGTGAAGGTGTGAGCAACATCCGCACCGTGGCAGCCTTCAACGCTCAAAACAAGGTCATGTCTCTCTTCAGCCATGAGCTGCGGATACCAGAGGAGCAGATCCTGCGCCGCAGCCAGACCGCGGGCCTTCTGTACGGCCTCTCGCAGCTCTGCCTTTACTGCTCAGAAGCGCTCATTCTCTGGTATGGTTCTCATCTGGTCCGGTCACATGGGTCGACCTTCTCCAAGGTCATCAAGGTCTTCGTCGTCCTTGTTGTGACCGCCAATTCCGTGGCCGAGACGGTCAGCCTCGCGCCGGAGATCATCCGCGGAGGCGAATCTATCCGCTCCATCTTCGGCATCCTCAACCGGGCCACGAGAATCGAGCCTGATGATCCGGAGGCAGAGCGTGTCACCACTGTCCGTGGCGACATTGAGCTGCGGCATGTGGACTTCTCGTATCCTTCACGGCCTGACATTGAGATATTCAAGGATTTCAACCTGAAGATCCAGGCGGGGCGCAGCCAGGCTCTGGTGGGAGCCAGCGGCTCCGGCAAGAGCACCGTCATCGCGCTCATCGAGCGGTTCTACGACCCGACAGGGGGCAAGGTGATGATCGACGGCAAGGACATCAGGAGGCTGAACCTCAAGTCCCTGCGGCGCAAGATCGCCCTGGTGCAGCAGGAGCCGGCCCTCTTCGCCTCCAGCATCCTCGAGAACATCGCCTACGGCAAGGAAGGCGCGACGGAGGAGGAGGTGGTCGAGGCGGCCAAGACGGCCAACGTGCACGCGTTCGTGAGCCAGCTCCCCGACGGGTACCGGACGGCGGTGGGCGAGCGCGGCGTGCAGCTGTCGGGCGGGCAGAAGCAGCGCATCGCCATCGCCAGGGCGGTGCTCAAGGACCCGGCCATCCTGCTCCTGGACGAGGCGACGAGCGCGCTGGACGCCGAGTCGGAGAGCGTGCTGCAGGAGGCGCTGGAGCGGCTGATGAAGGGGCGGACGACGGTGCTGGTGGCGCACCGGCTGTCGACGATCCGCGGCGTGGACCGCATCGCCGTGGTGCAGGACGGGCGCATCATCGAGCACGGCGGGCACTCGGAGCTCGTCGCCCGGCCCGAGGGCGCCTACTCCCGGCTGCTGCAGCTGCAGAACCACCGCAACTGATGGAGGGACCTGATCGATGCCATGGGTGGATGGATGAATGGGGGCTTGATTTTTGTGGGTGGTGGTGGTCTGGTCTAGTGGGTGTAGATACTAGGGCGACCGTGTGTTACTGGTCTCTTTTCTTTGTGCTTGAACTGCAAACCTTGTGATCTGTATCTTCTCCGTGATGAAATGCTTGATGCAACTCTGGTTTTTCTCGCTGTTTTCTGCCGTGTGATTTGTGATGCAACCTTGTGTCTCGAATTGATTCGTTCGGCGGGCATCCCCTCCTAACCTGAGCTCGTCGTGGAACGCCCGGCGCTCGCCACACCCATCTCCCTCTCCGCCGCCGGAGGGCGGGCGCCACTGGGTAAAGTAGGTGCGGCGTCGGTCATGGCGGAGCGGTCTGACTCGACGGGGGCGTGGCGACGCGCGAGATCGAGGCCTGCTGCGTGACGGCGTTGGTCGGCGGGCGGGCGGGCAGCCGATCGAGGCCCTCGCCGCGGAGGCAAACCCTACTTGACGCGCGCGAGCGTCAAAACGACGTGGCTTCGCTGAAGCCAGGGGTCCCCCGACGCCCCAGTCTGGGCCAGCCCATGTCGCTCTGCCGTTTCTTTCTCTTTTCTGTTTCTTTATCTTATCTTTTCCTTTTTTCTGTTTCCGTTTCTATTTATTTTATTTTAATTTATTTTATTTCTGTTTTCTTTCTTTTTTTTCGTTTTCTTTCTTTTTTTATGTATTATAAAAAGTTCATTGCATGTTTATATACAAAAATCTTCATTGTATATTTAGGGAAATATTCACCTTATATTAAGAAAATATGCAACATTTTTTTAAAACTTCATTGTGTATATCAAAATTATTCAGCGTGCATCACAAAAATGTTCAGTGTGTGTTTTAAATATTGTTTAGCGTATATCGCACAAATGCTCAACGTGTATTTAAATATTTTGTTCAGCATATATCACAAAAATACTCAGTCTGTATTTTAAAAATTGCTTACCATATTTTCTTTTAAATATATATTAAAAATTTGTTCATCATATATAAAAAATCAATAAATATTTGGAATTTAAAAAGTTTTTTTTCATGTTTTTCAAAATTTTGTTTTTCTAAAAAAATGTTCACACCATAAAAGTTAGTTCGAATTCAAAACTTTTTCACACTTTTTCCCAAGAAAATGCTGACAAAATTGGAATAAAACGAAACTGCCATTGTACATAGTACTTTAGGTTTAGTGTTGCTCTTTAGCAACAATCAGTTGATATCTTTACTGGCTAGCAACACAGGTACTCCCTTCTTTTCGGTTTATAAGGCTCAATTCAAAATTCTCACCAACCAAGGTAGATGGTGAGTGGTGGAATACTTTTTGTAGTTTGCAAAAGCACCCAATTAATGCTCTTGTTTTTCTCAAAAAAGTATTATTACCAATGCATAAATTGCAATGCATGCATGCATAAATTACATGCATTGGTCAATTTTCTCTTAATATTTGCATGCAATGATTTAATGCGCCTTGGAATCTGAACATGTGATGGAAAACAACCAAATTGAGCCTTATAAAATGAAAAAACTAAAATTTTAAGATAAGCCCTGTAAACTGAAAAGGAGGGAGTATCTATCAAGAGGTCGGGAGTTTGAGTCCCAGCCCCGCACTATTTTCTTTTTGGGGAACACTTGCGCCTGGTCGATCGGCCGAAGCCTCGGCCGGTCAGCTCGCTAATCTTGCGCGTCGCAGTCGCAATACGAGACCACGTCATCCCCGTGGGTCCTGCGCACCGCCCTTGCTTTTCTTCTTATATCCTCTGTCGCGAGTTGCTGGCCACTCACCCCGTGCGCATATCCTATCCCCCTTTTCCTCTCCACCTCCCGCCACGGCCCCTGCTCTCGCTGTTTTTTTTTCTCAGCCGCCATAGTTAGAACTGTTGTACGAGGCACACTCCCCCTCACGAAGCACATCGTCATTGTTGGCACATTGTCGTTGTGCGTGCCGTCGTGATGAGATGTCAAAAAGCTACAACGAGAGGAGCAGCAACTTGCGTTTTACGCGTCACCGCCGTTGCTGGAACCAAAGCTTCGGTGGGCATTGATAACTAGCCTGAAGCGGTGTTGCAACCAGTAGCAGGATTTGCTGGAACTGGCCTGGCGCGGTGCTGCAACTAGCATCATTTTTTGCCGGAACCAACCGACGATCTTGTTGGAACCGACCTGGTGTGGTGCTGCATCCGCCACCAAAGATGCTGAAACCGCCTTTGTGGTGTGCTGAAAACGGCAAACAAAGGGCTACATTGTGGGGTGAAGGCGTGGTCCAGATGACTCACGACCCACGATGCTACGACCGACATGCGGAGGTACTACAAGGGGACGAGGTGAGGTGCCGGCGACCCAACGATTGGCGATGCTACAACAAAATGTCCCAGATTGTTTTAAATTGTTTTTCGGATTATAGACATTCTTCGTGAATTATAAAAATGTCCCAGATTTCAAAAAAATATTTCATGATTTATAAAATGATTGCGAATTATAAAAATATATTAGTGAGGTCCAAAAAACGTTCCCAAACCTGAAAATTGTTCATTGAAAAACGAAAGGTTCAAAAATTTAGCAATTACTCCCAAATTTCAATAACAATGAACTTGGAATTTTTTCTCAGATGCCAATTTTTTTATGAACTGGAAATTCTTCATGTATATCAAAAATATTCACATATTGTGTGAAAAATGAATTATATGAAAATTGTGCTTGGTTCTGAATGTAGTTAATTAATTTCGAAAAACAATCATAAATTTTGAAATGCCAGAAATTATAAAAAGTTCACGAGTTGAAAAAAAATGAAATAACAAGTGTTAATAAACACTTAAAGGACCAGCCCATAGAGAGGATGTTGCCCTCAGGGGTATGCGGTAGGTCAGTATACGCGTCAAATAAGAGCGTGAGCGCTAGGTCTCGCGTTAAGCGAGACGGTAGCAGCTCTCGCTGAAGGTTTTTTCATCCCCCGCATTGTATTGGACCGGCCCATTCGCGCGCACATATAGTAAGTAAAAAAGAGCAGGGGAACGGCAGAAGGAGGTATCGATCCCTGGTCACATTCAAGGTAAGTAGTAGGGGCGCGTCCTACTTTAGGTGATTTGAGCCGGTCTTCATCATGTTTTTTCTTTTCTTTTCTTTTCTTTTTTCTTCTCCTCTCTTCTTTATTCTTTTTCATTCTTCAATGCATTTCGGTTTTTTGTTTCTGTTTCATTTTCACTTTTTCATTTGTTTTTTTCTCTTTCTTTCGGTATTATTTTACATTTTTCGTATATGTCAACAAAAGTTTTCTAATACAGGTCTAACATTTATCCAATAAAAATTAGACATTTTTAATAGATGGTCAACATTTTCCCATACACATTTTTAACATTTTGAAGTGCTTAATTAATAATTTTCAAATACAAGATTAACATTTTAAATACATGATCAAAGTTTTTTGTATACATTTTAAACATTTTAATATATTTATTAAAAGTTTTGAAATAAAAATATTAACATTTTTTGAATTCACGTTCAACTTTTTTCGATACACATTGAACATTTTTCAAGTACTTGTTCAACATTTTTAAATACTTGATTAATGTTTTTATACGTGGTAAAAAAATTCAGTCATTTTTTAATACATGGTCAACATTTTTTCTATTCATATTTAATATTTTCCAAATGCTTGATTTACATTTTTCGAATACTCATTAAACATTTTTTCAAATGCTTCATTATTTTTTTATAAATACGTGATCAATTGTTTTCATCATTTTTCTAATACATGGTCGAAGTTTTTTCTATACACTTATAACATTTCCCAAATGCTTGATTAACATTTTTAAATACTTGTTCAACATTTTTTTTCTAAATTCTTGATCAATTTTTTTATGTACATGATCAAGAAAATTTATCCTTTTTTCAATACATGACCAATATTTTTTCTATATAATTCCACATTTTTTCAGTGCTTGTTCAACATTTTTCAAATACTTGTTCAACATTTTTCAAATATTTTTTCTAGAGTTTTTTTGTAATATATATATAGAATATTTATGTAACTATAAAACAAAAATGGAAAATGGAAGTAACAATCAGAAATATGAGGCTGTGGCCTACCGTGCGCACAGGCCGACCCATATCGCTCGCCCCTTCAATGAGTCAGAAAGGTGGGCTCACTGAAGGCGAGCTATAAGGGCGCCGAAATTAGAAGCGCCCTCACCACATCCATTGTCTATTTGCGAGAGGAAGGTGCTATCTCTTTCCTAGGTCACTTGGTCATCTATGTTGCTAACCTTACGACCCATTATATTGGAGACAGACCGGCTTAAACCAGGAGCGGCCGTGTCTCGTTTATGGGAGCTCCTAGTCGCCGCTCGTTGCGTCAAAATGCCCGCATTTCGCACAGGTGTGGCTAATCTTGGCCGGCCCATTTGCAGTGGCACGTTCGCGACATAGAAAAATTACGTGAGTGCTTGCGCTGCAACTCGAACTTGCGACTTCGTATCAATCGGGGGGCTGCACTAGCCACTGTATCTGAGAACTTCACATGTTAGATTGTCAGCGTGACACTTAAAGAAACGCACGAAAGCGGCAAAATTTAAACAACAATTAACAAAAAAGTCCAAAAACTAAAATTCGTGTAAAGGCTTGAACTAAGGACCTCCAGCAACTAAGTTTTTTGACTTTATGAACATTTTCTTCAAAACTCGAACATTCTTTAAATTTTGCGTTAAAAAAACATGAACATTTTGATGATGTGAACGAAACTGGAAGCAGGAACATTTTTTGACATTGTGAACAAAAATTAAAATCTGAACATTTATTAAATTTCCAAACCTTTTTGAATTTTTGAATAAAATTTTAAAACATGAACCTTTTTATAAATTTGGTAACAAATTTGGAAAGTTGGAACATTTGTTGAAGTTCCTAGCATTTTTTGAATTTGCAAACAAAATTTTAAAACTTGCACAATTTTGAAGCAAGAAAAAACTAAAAATGCAAAAAATTGAATTTGCGACCAATTTTTTAAAACTTGAACAAACTTTCAATTTGTGAACAAAAAAAATAATGCAAAAAATCGATTTTGCGAACAATTTTTGAATTTGTGAACAAAGTTTCAAAATAGGAACATTTGTTTTTGAAAGAAGAACATATTTTAAATGTTTAGATTTTTTGGAAATGCGAAAAACTTTTGAATACGTAATTTTTCAAAAAGACAAGAACATTTTAAATTCTGAAAGAACTATTGAAAATGCGAACATTATTTGAATTTAGATTTTTTTGAAAATACAACCTTTTTTGAAATATTGAACGTTTTTTAAAAGCATGAACATTTTTTAAGTTTCTGAACAATTTTCGTAACATGAAATCTTGAAAAAATAAAATTAAGCTTGTAAAAAGAATACAGAATAAAATTAAACTTGTGAAAGGCAAAAAAGAAAAAAAGAAACGGAGAAAAAAAGATTAACGAGAAAATACAACAAAAAAGAAAAAATATAAATGAAAAGGAATAGGAATAATAAAAACGAAAACAACAATGAAAAAACAAAAGAAAAAACCCCCGGTTTAGGAACCTTCTAGTAAGTTCCCAAAACCAGGAACCTGCCAGAAGGTTCACAAAACCGGTGCTGTTGCAGGCACATTTGGTCCGGCCCATTCAATTATAAATTCCAAATTTACAATTTTGTAATGGGACTTCCCCTTATGCTATTTGCAACTTTAGAACATATACTAACTCATATATCTTTCTCAACGATTTCAATTGTGAATACGATTCATTTGATAACCTTATTAGTTCGTGAACTTGGAGGGCGTGCGGTAGGTAGACAATCTACCGCAGTGTGCGGCAGATAGGATTTTCCCTCGCTTATAGTAAGACACATACTTGTTTCGTCTCAGGGGTTACCACTAATTGGCCGCCCCAAGTTGCCTCCTGAAGGTTAGTTTATTTTTCCCTGCTTTTCCATTCGTTCGTTTTTTGTTTCTTAGTTTGTTACATATATTACACAAATTAAATTACTTAAAGTTTAAAACATGAATTTAAAAAATGCTAACATAGTGTAGTAAATTTGTTTGGGTTATTTAAAAATATGTGGTAGCATAAAAAAATGTCATGACATTGTAAAAATATTTACGTGTTTATACATGACATTTAAAAACAAATTATACAGTAAAAAAATGTTCATGTAATTAAAAAAGTTTCGAACCATTAAAAACACTGTTATGAGTTCCTTCCGATCGTGACGTCATTATGAGGGCGGCTCCTCTCTAAACCCGAGTCAGGACTGCGCGGGCTGAACCGAAGGGTTATACTCCTCCTAGGTCCTAGGCAGCATTGAGGGCGATGGATTTTCCGCTAGGCGGGCCGCATATTCATGCCTTCCTTCCGTATTGTGGTTGCGTGCCATCTAGGAGCTCAACCTTGCCTGGCCAGGTAGGGTGGGTGATGACATCTACATCTGACTAGCCCGGGGGGACTTGGCCTTGGGGGTTGTCCAATGGTGGGGAAGGAGGTGCCTTCCCACTCGTCTCTTTTGGGGGTCCCTGACGGCAAGACTAGGATGAGGGCGGATTCGGGGCCACGGATGCCGGGGTGTTGGGCTTCATGTTTGGCTCTTCGGTGAGTACCGCTGAAGCAGGTGTTGTCAGTGCCTCAACCATGTGGGTAGCGGGTGCACGGTGATGGCAGCCTAGCCCTTATCAAGATTTGGAGTTCTCGGCTCTTTGCGGTGGTCCCCTGTCGGGTGGCTTTTATGTTGTGTTCATGGGGCGTCGTGGGTTGCGGGCGGAGGGAGGGGAAGCGCTTCATCGCTGTCGACGGTGAGGCCCGCGGGTGTCGCGCTCTTCTTTGGCTCCGTCTTGGTCCTCCCCCTCCCCCTCGGCACTCACGGTGAAAACCTTCGCCCGCTTTGGCTGGTGCGTTGCTGAACGCGCTTGGTGTCGTTAAGTGGTTGGATATCGATTGTAGCGGTGTATCTCATGAGCTTCTCCTCGGTGGCATGTTCCTCTCCCTATCACTCCTTCCGGCGAGGGGCTCTTTGTGTTTGTATTTTTTTTCTTTGTTATAGCTTTGGGAGGGCTTTCATTTGTTTATAAAGGTCACTGGGCTGAAAAGCCCGGCTGATCACTTTCATTAGCCGGTCAAACGGCAAATCAGTAATACGAGAGTTTCCGCTTGTATGAAGAGAGGCAGTGGGGGTTACAAACGTGGTTCTAAGAAATTCGTGTTGAAACTCACAAACTTGTCGTGGAATACAGTGTGATCTGGCTAATTCTGCTTCCTCCATCATATAATGTTAGACTTTTTTTGACAATAGTGTATTATGGGACGGTTTGACACTAGTGCATTATGGGACGAAGGGAGTATTTTGGGAGAATGTTTTTTCATGCAAGAATTCACGCGGATCGCCGCACGTGAGGCGAGAGCCGACAGCACCTACCTAAGCAGTGGCACACGACTATACCGACGACATAATCACATTGACTAACAGTAGTAGTACATGAACTTTGCGTGCCAACCAAACTATGTATTACTACGTAGCTTAGCTCCACGTACGCGCGCGGCCGCTGGCACGTCGGGCTCCTCCCGGCTCCCTCGCGCAACAAAGGCAATCTCAGCTTGCAGATCGTCGCGGGCGTGCATACGCCAGTGGTTGGTGGCGGCGCGCGGTCCGGCGAACTGTGCGCGGGGGCACCCACCCCACGGGTGGGACGCCACGCACGGCGCTCTCACCGGGATCGCGTCGACGATCTCGTTTCCCTGTGCACGGAGGCGTACCCGCAACGACCGGCCGGGGCCCCGTGCGTTCCGTGGACGGGCGTGCGGCTGGCCTCCCGTGGAGCGCGTGCGTACACGTACCTACAGTGGTGCGTAGCCCGAGTTACTGTGGCGTACGCGTGTGTTTGAGCCCTTGTTAACGCGGTGCGTGCGTGCCCACTGTTTGCGAATCGACACACAGTAGCTAGCAAACAAAAGCATTTTTTCCGTGTGAACCCACACACTTTGTCCTGCCACATTGAACGTTCTGCTGGCATAGAGTGATGTTTTTCTCGTCGCGTAGACACTTTGTTATGATCAAAGCGCTTTAGAGCATTTACAACCGGACATCTTAAATCCGTCTCAAACACTCGGGCGGGCCGTCCGGTCATTGACCGGTCACGATATTTTGACCCAGACGGGCGCCTCAAACGGGGCTCAAACTTCCGGAGTGACTGGCACCCCTCATACCCAGCCCAAATATGGGTCGGGACGTCTGGGCGCGCCCGTCGCATAGGATTGATGTCATGGTCCGACACGAAATTGTCCAGAAACCCGCCAGTCTGAAGGTCGTCTCCTCCGTCGGACTGATGTCGCCGTGTGGCGCTGCTCCGGCGGGCCGCGTAGTGCCTAGCCCAGCTATTTAAGCCAACTGCCAGCACCGAAACCCTACCCCTCCACATTTTCCTCAACCCGTCCGCCGCCGCCGTCACTTTCCACTCCTCGTCCACCACCACTAGTAACCATGCCCCCACGCCGCCGGATAAGGGGCCACCCCTTTCTAGCGCCGGACCGCCGGCTGCAGGCTGCAACTCCTTGAGCAGATCCTGGCAAAGCACGAACCCCGGATTGCCGCGGAGCTACCGCCGGATGCAGTGGATCCGGAGGAGGAGGAGGAGGTTGAGGAGGAAGAGGAGGAGGAGCTGGAGGAGGATGTGGGGGACGCCGGGGACGCGGATCTGTAGCTGGAGCAGCAGGTCATCCTCGATTCCCTCTGCTCGGAGTCGGATGCGCATGCGAGACGCCGTAGCCGGCAGGAGATGAACACACAACACCCGCGGAAGAGGAGCCGGAGGAGGATGTGGGGGACGCCGGGGACGCGGATATGCAGCCGGAGCAGCAGACCATCCTCAATTCCCTCTGCTTGGAGTCAGATGTGGAGGCGATACACCGTCGCCGGCACGAGATGAACGCGCAGCACGCTGCGGAGGACGAGGAGATGTTCGCCTATATGGATGGAGTCGAGCAGGAGGAGGAGCTGGAACCCTCCTACGCGTCCGTCCGCCCGGCATCCGGCACCGACGTCGTGGACATCTTCGACGACGAAGCTAGGGCAATAGGTAGGATTTCTTTTGCATACTTTATATGAATTTAGGGGTCAAAACATGAGACACTCGGATGCAGAGTATCTAATTTGAGATATGACCGATCGCTGTCCAGTGTCCACGAACACGATCGGACGCATCTGTGGACGTTTGTTAGGCCGAATTTATTAAGTCTGACTGTAGATGCTCTTAGGGCCTACTTTGTAGGGACTGATTCCTACGCGCGCTCGCACGCTTTGATCTGTTGGTACATGCAATCATACTTCTCGCAAGATACGTGCAATCATACAACACACAAAAATAAGCGCCAACATCAACTTGTATACAGCGACCAACACGAGAGTTAGAGCAGTTGACTCAAGCGCTATTTTACTGTACTTTATTTGCACACGCCCATAATAATAGTATGAAGAGAATCAAGTGCACGCGTGCGGGGTGGACCATCGATCATCTGGTACACGCTGCCTAATGACAAGTGGTCACGCACCGTTCCTCGCCAGCCACAGTACTTCGTCTTGTCCCATGCTAATTAGCCCTCATACGTATTATTATTGCGATCGTACTCCCACGGTTCGAAAAACTTGTCTCTTAAATGAATATATCTAGCATCAAATTAGTGCTGGATACATCTATTTGAGAGAGAAGCTTGAGACAAACTTTTTCGGACGGAGGAAGTACAACGTAGGTTACGCGTTTTCTTGGCACACCTTGTGGTGTTTGCTATACATCTGCTCTGCGTGCAACATTGATGCACGTAGGTCACGCGTTGATCTTCACGGGATCGAAAAGCAAAAACATTTTGGACGCCAGCCCATAGCACAAGTAGTGTACATGGCAAATTACTGAGAGGATACCGGGAGCGGCAGAACGCCTGCTTCGCTCTCGGGGAATGTCACCAGAGCGCCTTCGTCCGTGGGCTGCAAAAGCTATCGGTCCGGCTATCGCTCTCGGGGGATACCGGGAGGGGTACCGTGCTATCGGTCCGGCTTACGAATGACCTGCCCAAGCTCGTGGGATGTCACCAGAGCGCCTTCGTTTGTGGGCGCTTGATTCACAATAACTTCATGATGGTCCAAGGGACTGTGAGGACACTGCATGCTCTGAAAAACGCCTCTGTCATGGTTAAGCTTGACATTTCGAAAGCCTTCGACACGGTGCAATGGCCTTTTGCCATTGAGGTGCTTTCATCTTTGGGTTTTGGACGACGGTGGATTGACTGGATCATCGGCCTTCTCTCGACTTCCTCCACGCGGGTGCTTGTGAATGGGGTGCGGGGCATGCCCATTTGCAATAGAAGAGGTTTCAGGCAGGGCGGGCCTCTTTCTCCCATGCTCTTCATCCTGATGATGGAGCCGCTGCACCGGCTCTTCTCCCTTGCTGCTGAGAGAGGTTTGCTTGCCCCCCTTGTGCGATCCGGACTGCACCAGAGGATGTCTATCTTTGCGGACGACGTCATTCTTTTCCTTAAGCCGGTGGAGACCGAGCTGCGGCTCTGTGTAGACCTGTTGGATGCCTTTGGACATGCGTCGGGCCTTCGAGTGAACCTAGCCAAAACCTCGGCCGTGCCCATAAGGTGTTCAGAAGACCAGTCAAGGCTCATCGCATCTTCCTTGGGATGCACGATTGGGGCCTTCCCATGCAAATAACTGGGTCTCCCCTTGAGCGTTCGAAAGCTGTCGGCCCCACAGCTGCACGACTTGGTTGGCACGCATGCTACCTCACTGGAAGGGGGCGATGCTGCCCATAAGCAGTCGGCTAACGCTCATCAAGTCTGTCCTTTGTGCTATCCTGATACATGCGATGCTGGAGCTCAACATACCGCAGAAGACGATCACGGCTATTTCGAAGATTTGTCGGGGCTTTCTCTGGTGTGGGAAAGCGGAGGCCAACGGTGGCCAATGCAAGGTTGCTTGGAGGTTGGTCTGTGCGCCCAAGTGGGCGGGAGGGCTCAGCATTCCGGACCTCACATGGCTTAACTACGCCCTCCAAGCCCGCTGGCCATGGCTTCAACGCACGGACGCCTCACGACCATGGGTGGAGTTTGAAATTGAAGTTCCCCGCGAGGCTCGCCAGATCTTTCAGGCCGCGACGATCATGAGAATTGGCAATGGCAAGAATGCGTTGTTCTGGGCGGACAGGTGGATCCAGGGCATGAGGGTGCAGGACCTCGCGCTAGGCCTGTACATGCGGGTGCGAAAGAAGGTCCGAGCTGCTCGCACTGTCTGTGAGGCCATGAGGAATGGGGCATGGGCCCTGGATATTGGGCCAGATATAGACACCACGATGCTTTCTGAGGTGTTTGAGCTCTGGGAGAGGGTTATGGAGGTGGAACTCCGGCCTGCAGTGGAGGATTCGACGGCATGGGCCTCGGAGGCGAGCGGGATCTACTCTGCTCGATCGGCTTATGCGGCTAAGTTTTGGGGCATGGAATCAGCGCCATTCGCGGAGATGGCCTGGAGCTCGAAAGCGCCGAGGCAGCGCCGATTTTTTGCTTGGCTGGTGGGAAGAAATAGATGTTGGACCTCAGACCGTTTAGCTCGCCGCGGCTTGCCCCACCAGGCTGCTTGCCCCTTGTGCGATCAAGAGCCAGAGACCTTGAATCATGTGCTCATCCAGTGCGTTCTCGCCAGAGTAGTGTGGCACCAGGTATTTGGTGCGCTCGGTAGACCGGAGCTCACTCCGAAGGCCGGCGACGCGGTGGTGGAGTGGTGCAATGCCTGCGCCCGGAGGGCCCTCTCCAAGAAGGAAGGGAAGGACATACGGACCATGGCGTCTCTCGTACTGTGGGAACTTTGGAAGCATCGGAATGCGATAGTTTTTGAAGGGGCGACCCCCTCTGCCAAGGTGGTGATCGCTAGGGTTGAGAGCGAGGCCCGGGCTTGGAGTGCGGCTGGTCTGCTCAAGGGCGACCTCTCCCCCTTCCTTGGGTCTCTAGCTAGGTGGGTAGCGGGCGAATAGTTGGTTAGCTTGTGGGTGGATAGGGAGTCGGCATGTATTGTAATCGCATGTAAGACTCTGGCGGATGGGGCTCTTTACCCCCTTTCTCTCTCTAATATATAATACACATGCTTGTGTGTATCCTAAAAAAAAAGTATCTTGCGATCGTATAACGTAGATTACGTGTTTGGCTTCTTGGCACACCTTGTGGTCTTTGCTATACATATGTTCTGCGTGCAACATTGACGCACGTAGGTCACGTTGATCTTCACGCGATCGAAAAAGCAAAACATTTTGGGCGTCAGCCCATAGCACAGGTAGCAGTGTACATGGCAAATTACTCAGAGGATGCCGGTAGCGTAGAACGCCTACTTCGGGCAAACGCTAGTCGTCGGCTCATTGTGTTCCGCAGCAGTTTTGTCTTCATGGATTTAGTTGCACGGTTCTCTCCATACTAGGTATATGCACGCAGCACGCGAGCATCTGCCTCTGGGCATGTATGGCATCGAACGTTTCAGATTTCAAAAATTACTGATCATGGTGAGCGTGTGCCCTCCATGCGGCATTGTCTTTTCGAAGAAAGGTGGCGACAAGCCGGAAACACACAACTACTTTGGCTTGGTGGTGCATGGTTCTGTCCACACCAGGTTAAAACCCTATGTCTGACCTTCGATGGTTGCATCAAGCAATGACGACGTTTACACCTTGTATCCTTGCTGAAGACATTGCATTGAAGTATGCCCATCCATGCCTTTTGTGATGAAAACCCAATATCTGACTCTCACTGGTTGGATCCACCGATGGTTGACCGACGCCGGCTCTCTTTATTTTTACTTCCTATTCTCTTTAATCTTTTTGGATGCGTGCATAATTGATGTCTCGATTTGGTGTTGATATTTTGTCAGCATAGAGGCCAGACGCAATTGGTGTCATCTTGGTATTTATATATTACTCTTTGTTGAAAAAACTTGTTTTGTTCGGAAGTTTGAAAACCATACACATAGATGTATCTAAAAATATGTAACTTTGACCACTAATTTCTATTATACAACTATAAGTACCAGGTCCTCCGTCTCAAAATTCTTGTCTTAAATTTGTCTAAATACGGATGTATCTTGACAAGAGTTTTGGGACGGAGAGAGTACATCTATGCGTATGGTTTTCAAACTTCAACGTATAGAAGATCACTTGGTTGTGATACAAAGGGAGTACATGATTTGCACAGGCCGTTAAAAAAGCAATTGCACGCGGGTGGATGGACCTTGTAGCAAATGACACGTCGTCCGTCGCTACTGTTGTTCGTCTCTTGTCCCATACTATTTTTTTTTTGCGAAATTTGTTCCATACTAATTAGCCACGCGCTACGTAGTATCTTGTGATTGAAGGAATGGGATGGTACGTACTCCCTCCGTTAGGAAATACTTGTCATCAAAATGAATAAAATATATTTTTATTTTAGATACATTCATTTTTATCTATTTTGCTGATAAGTATTTTCGACGGAGGGAGTAGCAGATATCATTATGTTTTTGTCTTTGCACGTCGACTGAGCCGCAGTACTGATCTAAGTGTCAACACAGTGTTCTCCCTGCACGCCTTAACCTTTGTATCTGCTGTATGGGAGTGTATTTTTGCGTGCAGTATTCATACACGTAGCGTACCTGTTGCTGCACTTTTCATAAAAATATTCTTGCATATATTTTGTGCGTAACAGTGCAGTCCTATCTAATTAGCACCCTTCACTGTGGCATGTATACGAGTATCTTGGGACAATGAATAATATACTGTCCTCATTGGGATATACTGTCCTCTGAAAAAAACCCAAAAAGGGTACAGTTGAGATCTTTCGCCGTATCTTTCACCGTATCGCGCAATAGGAAAATGTCCCCATCTTTTTGTCCCACGCGCCCCAAGCTGAACTCTTCGACATAGCATCTGATATATGGCATGTCCCATCTCATTTTTTTCTCTCGAAAAGAACAAATATCCCATCCCATTTGTATGTGTTTGCACGTACTAACTCCGTCTTAAAATTCTTTTCTTAGAGCATCTCCAGCCGTTGGCCCTCCAGGGGTGCCTAAAATCGCCGCCTGGGGGTGAGCCGGCGCAAAAATTGGGCCTGGGGGCGAGTTGGTCCCTAGCCGCCGGCCCCAGGGCCGCCCCCAGGCGCGTTTCAAAATAAAAGAAGTTCGGCACAGTTCGGCAAAGTTCGGCATAAACATGATAAATTTCGGCCAAACACGATAAATTTCGGCGAAGTTCGCGGATTTTCATTACATAGCACATATATATAAACTAATCAAAAGAAAAAACTGGCTGAAGTTGCCGTCGTCGCTGCCATCGTCCTTCTCCTCCTTGACGCGGGCGCCCCTGCTGGAGCCCTGCCCGGCGTCGCCATGGCGGACTGGTGGCGGCGTGTCGTCGTCGTCGTCGTCGCTGTCGTAGATGACGACGACTCCGCCTTCGTTGCGGCCGCGTCGGCGCTTCGCGAAGCGAAGCAGGGCGGTGCACTGGCGCTCCTTCGCCTTCTCCAGGTGCTCCTTCTCCATCGTTATGGAGTCCCTGCGCGCCCATTCCAGGGCCGCGTCGTCGTCATCGAGCTCCGGTGTCTTCACCGGCGCGGCCAGCTCCTTCTTCACCGGCGCGAGCCCCGGCTCCGTCTTTGGCTTGACGAAGCGCGGAGGAGGAGCCGACGAGGAGGCGCGCCGGCCGCCCTCGTTGATGACGGTGCCGGCGCTGCGAGTGCGCCGGCCGAGCGGCGTCTCCGCCGCGGGCTCGGCCTTGACGCCGAGCAGGGCCTGAGTACCGGAGGAGTGCGATGAAGATCGCGAGGAGGAAGAAGAGGAGGAGGACCCGAACCTCCTTGGCGCCCATAGCCCGGCGCGTCGGTGCTGCGCCGGGGCGGCCACCCTCGCCGTGTACGCCAACGGCGGGTCGTTGCCGCCCTCGAGGTACGTCAGCACGCCCTCGAGTGTGCGGCCGGGGACGCCCCACCACAGGTGGCGGCCATCGCTGTTTTGCCGGCCGCCGACCACCGGCACGCCGTTGGTGGACGCCAAGCGCTGCTGCTGGTGGCGCTCGAAATACGCCGCCCAAGCCGCGTGGTTGTCGGCGACGTACTGGAGGAGGGAGAGCTGGGCGTCGGTGAGGGACGCACGCACGACCTCAACCTCCTCGGCGAATTATTTGGGCTTCGCCACGGCGTCGGGCAACGGGGGAATGGGCACTCCCCCGTTGCTGAGTCTCGACCCCGTCGGCCCGGCGCGCATGTCCGGCGGCGCCGGGATGTTCGCCTGGAATATGAGCCAGGACTTCTATTCGCGGAGCGAACGGCGGCCGAAGCCGTTGGCCGCCGCCTCGTCTCTGGGGAAACGTTCTGCCATGGCGACGGGCTCGGGAGAGGTAGAGAGGGAGAGGGAGGGGCTGGGCGGCGTGCTCGGGAGAGGTAAAGGGAGAGGGAAGCTGGGCGGCGGCGAGGGACGGGGCTGGTGTGGGCACATGCGAGTGAGGCCACCGGCTATATAGCCGCGCCGCGCCCGTGTGTACGCGTGCGAGGGAGGGGAGGCGTCGGCGCGCCGTCCCGTGACACGCCGCCCATGAGGAATCAATGGCAAGGCTGACCGGCAGCAGCATTGCTATTGATTTCCCACGGGAACCGAGGCCGTTGGAGGAAGACGAGGCGCTGTGTCGCTGACGCGGCTGGCCCGCGGCATTTTCGCGCCAAAACAGCTCGCCCCGGCGCCCCCGGGCGCCCCCCAGCGCGCCGGGTTCGGCCTGGGTCCGCCGGCGCTGTTTTTGGCCCAGGCCAGCGAAAATCGGGATCCTGGGGGCGCGACTGGGCCGTTTTTTCGGCGCCGGCGCGAAAAAATCGCCTTGGAGGCCTTCCTGGGGCGCGGCTGGAGATGCTCTTAGATTTGTCTAGATACGGATGTATCTAATACTAAAATGTGACTTGATACATTCGTATTTAGACAAATTTAAAACAAGAATTTTGGGACGGAGAAAGTAGTATCTATGATCATCTATGATCCATTTGTATGCGTTACTCGCCACCACAGTGTGGAGTACGTCGACCACATGGGCAGGCCTGCAGTACCCGGGTGTACTGAGGTATACGGACCGCAGCTAAAACTGACGGCCAGGTGGGAAATCTTTATATTCGCTTCCCCTCTACTGCGACCGCACCCAACCTTTTCCCCCACACGCCTTCCTCTACCCCTCCCTCCCTGTCGCCGTTGCCGGCGCCCGCTGCGGGCCTGGCCCGGGCGACGTTGGTGGCGGCGGCCCCTTGGCCTTTCCCCTCTCGTCCGTCCACTGGCATGGGATGGGGAGACTCCTGGTGGTGTTTCTAGGCAGCGGCGGTCCAACGCGGCGGCAGGAGCTCCTGGCGCGAGCGGGGCGGGCTTCTGGACGGCGGTGTCGCTGTTGGCGGCGGGGCGATGCGGCGGCGCCCGCTCGGCCCAGATCTGGGCCCTTCGGGCCCATCTGGGCCTGGGTGGGCCGACGGTGGGGTGGATCTGCTTCGTGGCTTCCGGGAGGTGGGGGAGAGGCGATGATCAGCAGGGTGCTGGCGGCGCCATCGTCGGCTTGCTGCAGCGTGGCGGCGGGGCTTAGCGGGCCCGTTTTGGGCTTGGCCGGGCCAGGGGCGACGGTGCTGGAGGCTCTGGCCTCCTGCATGACGGCGGTGGAGGTGGTTCCCTCCCGTTCGGCTTCGGTGCTGCTTCTCCCTCCGCGGGCCGGTCCTCTTGGCCTTGTGTTGGTGTTCGCAGTGAGGCGGCGTGGATGGCGGCGCAACCGCGTTGGCGCATGGTGCTAGGCGGCGGTCTGGCTGGTCGGCTCCGGTCCGTTGGGCGGTGGGGTTGGAGTGGGGGAGAAATCCTTGCCGGTTCTTCGGCTCCGATGCGGTGACGCCTGTGGGTGCCACCATTCCTTTTTGGAGGGTGTCAGTGATATCCATCCCCCACCTTCCTCCGTATGCCGGGAGAAACCCTAGGACATGTTCGGGCAGCAGCGTCGTAGGCGTCGCATCCCTTCTTGAAGGTGCTGCTTGATACGCGGCGGTTCGAAGCCTCGGGTTGTGGTGGTTTGTTTCTGGAGGGCGTAGCGGTGGTGGGTCATCCGCGCTTTGTCAAGCTGCCATTGTTGGCATTTGTTTCTTCTTCGTTTTCTTTTGGGCTTGATGTGCTATTCGCCTTATATTGGCGTTGGTTGCTTTGGAATACAAAGCGGGGAAAACCTTTTTTCGGTACTGAGGTATACGTGGACCTGTTGCCATGCCACACGAACACTGGCCGGAGGGACCGGTACCTGACGTCGACCACACGGAAATCTCGGATCGTAGGGCGAGGGGCCCGACGTTCCTTGTTCCCAGACCACGAGTGACTCGGACTGCAGAGAGGAGCGATACTGCTAACAACTCAACGGTGTGCAGAGAGACCCGTACGTGCGGCAGCTAGGCAGCGCCCGTCAGGCTAACAATGTCAATGGCGCAACTGATGAACACTGCTAGCCAGTGTGATCCATCCATCTACGACCTGCCGCGCTTTCGTCGACAGTGCCGCCCCATGCGCCCACACGAGCCGCATGCACCGGTGCCACTGCGCGTCCACGGACTCCACGTACCGATGGGGAGACGACCACTTGCGCGGCGCCGGCGGGAGCTTTCGGCCGTCGACAGTGCCGCCCACACGAGCCGCATGCACCGGCGCCGCCGTGCATCCACGTACCGATCGGTCGATTTTTCTTCGACGGACCACTTGCGCGGCGCCGGCGGGAGCTTTCGTCCGTTACGGTCGGCACGGATGCGACGGATCTGGTTGGATACAGGCGGGCGCTGGATCCTGATGGATCGTATGTATCTTAGCAGCAACAGCAAGGTACTGCACCCGGATGAGTACGTACGTGTGGAGCCAGACGGGAGTAACTATTGACGGGACGAGACATTCATCCACCGGCGGCGTTGCTTTCCCATTGGCCTGCACGGCTGCACCGCCACCGCGCGGGATCATGGTTCGAGCGGCTGTTTGCCCTTTTCGCGAGACGGCGATCTCCGCGCAGGATCTACGTCAAGTATAGTGGTACTGGTGTGGTATGGTATGGTACGACGGTATCCTTCCATCCTTCCGCCCCTGGTTTGTGGTGGTTTTTCTTAAAGTTAAAACGAAACTTTATTCATTAGAAATAACCAGTACATCGTTTGTGAGGATCATTACAATTTCATTTAAAGGCTCCCCAAACCAATCTAAAGTTTTTCCGCAAAAAAAACCAATCTAAAGTTGAAGAAAATCTAGCTAATCTAGCAAGTTCATGTGCTACTTTATTTGTCTCTCTATTACAGTGTTCGAATTTAGTCATGATAAAATCACATGCATAGTGAAAGCAGTCATCAAAAATTGTCGCCGCCCGCACCCGTTGATTGTCCTCCGTCTTGCATGGTCTCAATTACATCCAGATTATCTGAGTTGATGATTAATCGGTTGCACCCTGTCCTTTGCGCTAATGTTAGCCCAAATTTGAGAGCTAATGCTTCTGCCATCAGAACATCCGCGCAATGGTCGATCTTTCCATTTCCTCCTGCAATAAACCTACCTTTATCGTCTCGCAAGACGGCCCCCATCGTACCCTTCAGCATGTCATGGTCAAAGGAGGCGTCAACATTGAGTTTCACGAAACCCCTAGGAGGACAAAGCCAACCCCTCTTTTTTATGGACGCCTTTGAAGATGATGCATTTATAAAATTGTATGTAAGGGCTGTGATCCCCATTGATATCTGAGTTGCATTCTGAGTTACTTCCTTGTGCACTAATTTCCGTCCCTCCCATCATAGATACCAAGCTGAAATAGCCATCATTTCTCGTACATTTTGATACCCCATAATACGCAAATCTTGCTCTAGAAGAAGTAAAAGGTCACTGGCGGAGTTATGTGTATGGCTTGGGGGGGGGGGGCTGTGGCCCCCCCAAGCCTGGTAGCTTTTGTGAAGATTTTTTTTGGGATGGCATAGATTGAGAAAAATAGGGACTTTTACCCCTTCATAAAGCCATATTTTGCCATTGCCCCCCCCCAAAGATCCTGTGCTAGCTCCGCCACTGTAAAAGGTATTCCAATATCGCCTCTCCAGCGCAATCAACTTCACAAGCTCTATCAATAATGTCCTTCATCCCTAGTCTCTTCCAGACCTCCTTTGCTTTAGTACATAGAAAAAGCATGTGTTTCGTGTCTTCTACACCCTGAGAGCAAGTAGGACACAAGGGCGAAACCTTCATGTGTCTATGAGCGAGTGTTGCCCGGCATGGGAGAGTGCCATGTAACGTACACCATGTAAGTTTTTTGACTTTTGCGGGACATGATAACTTCCATATCTGACACCATATAGGGTTATGTGTGGTTCGCCCCATCCCATTAGAGTGTTTTAGGTGACTCCCATACTGATAGTTCCACTCCATAGAGTAAGCAGACCGTACCGAGAATATACCATTTTTTGTATAACTCCAAGCAATGAAATCTGTCATATTATGTTGCGAAATTCGGATTGAAAGAATCCGTTCTGCGTCAATGGGCCACATAGTTTGTCTAATTAGGTCCTCATCCCAATAATTGGAGATGGGGTCAATCAAATCCACCACTTTTGATAACAACTGTCCCCCCTTAGGAGTCACAATCTTCCTAGTGGCACAATTTGGGATCCAGGCATCTTCCCAGATATTGATATTATGTCCATTCCCCACTCGCCAAATATGGCCACGTTTCAGGGTAGTTATGCCCGCCATGATGCTTTGCCAGGTGAAGGAAGCACCATGCTTTGGCTTGGAATTCAACAAGTCGCCATCAGGATAGTACTTGGCCCTTAGAACGGTGGCACACAAGGATTCAGGATTATCAAGGAGACGCCATGCCTGTTTGGCAAGCAAAGCCAGGTTGAAACAGTGGATATCACGGAAACCCATTCCTCCTTGGACTTTTGGTACACACATTTTCCACCAGGCCATCCAGTGCATCCTCCTATGGTTCTCCTCGTCTCCCCACCAGAAATGCGCAATCGTGTCGATGATTCCTTTACAATTTTTTTTAGAAATTTTAAAGACCGACATTGCATAGGTAGGTATGTCTTGGATCACAGCCTTGAGCAGGATCTCCTTCCCTCCGGCAGATAGTAATTTTTCCTTGCAACCACTAATTTTCTTAACAATACATTCAATCAGAAATTTAAAGCAATCTGTTTTATCAACACCCACGTTTGCTGGTAGGCCCAAGTATTTGTCATCCAGTGCCTCCGTCATTATATTCAGTATTGTACACATTTGTTCTCTGATCTCAACCTTTGTATTAGGGCTAAAGAAAATACTGGACTTTTCCATGCTTACCAGTTGTCCCGACGCCACACAATATAAATCTAGTGCTGATTTCAGGGCCATCGCATTCTGTTAGTTGGCTTTCATTTAGATCAATGAATCATCTGCAAAGAGAAGATTTGTAACTGGCTGTGCATCTCTACAAACTTTAACTCCTAATATTTCCCCGTTCTCCTTAGCATGCAAGAGCAAAGCATTCAACCCTTTTGTGCATAGCAGAAAGAGGTATGGTGATAGCGGGTCCCCCTGTCTCAGCCCTCTGGTAGGCTGAAAACTCTCACTTTCCTCTGCATTAATCCTTACTTTGTATTCTACAGTTGTGATGCATTGCATAACCAAATTAACCCACCCTCGATGAAAACCCAACTTCAACATAATCTCTGTAAGTGCATCTAGTGCCACCCCTAGTTGGTTTTGGTGTATTGACGACGAACCTGGTTGAGGGACTAATGTGTTTGTGAGAATTGCAAAATAACACAGGTAGTAGTCCCTCATTGATTCGGTTTACCTACCGGAGATGACCCCTAAAAATGTATGAAGATATTGAAGACAATGGTGGTATGTGAAGGTATTCACATTGGAGACTATGACTAGAGAAGACATCGCGTGAAGACTATGAAGCACGGAGACTTACTTATTTCGTTGTTTCCTTTTCTTCTTTGTTGAGTCATAGGAACCACCGTACTGTTAAGTGGGCTCCCAGTGAACAAAGTCAGAGTGACTGAAGTGATGCTCAACCAAATCCTATGTCTTCGAGCGAAGACAATGAGAGCAAATCTTATCCAGAGCTGGATGAGTCAGCTTTACTTGTAGCCCAAGTCAAGCTGCCGCGTGTGTTTGAAATCTGACCGTTGGAACACATGTCAGTTCCTTAGTGACCCAGGGTCATTTCGGACAAATCAGGCCGGGTTGCATAGTGGCTATAAATAGCCCACCCCCTACACCATAAATTGGTGGCTGCTCAAAGTTAGTGCACGGCTTTTGTCATTTGAGAGCAACCCACCTCCGAAGCTTTTGAGAGAGAGAAATCCTTGCGAGGACAAAGCCCAAACACCCAGAGCCAAAGAGTGTTAGGCATCACTGAAGTCTTTATGTCCGCGTGACCTGAAGACTTGTTACACTTGAGGACTGTGAATCCTCCAGCCGGTTAGGCGTCGCGTTCTGAGCATCCAAGAGTCATTGTGGATCGCCGGTGAATGAAGTCTGTGAAGGTTTGGAAGTCTACCTTGAAGACTTACCAGAGTGATTGGGCGTGGACTAGATGTCCTTAGCTCAAGGGGAATAAGGTGAAGACACGGTCTTCTGAGTTGAATCTCAGCCTCCCTAACCAGACGTACAGTTGTCATAGCAACTGGAACTGGTCCAACAAATCCTTGTCCTCATCAAGCAACTGGTTCTATCGTCTCCCTCTCTTTATTTACAGTTTGTCTTCGTGAAGTCACTGCCTGCTTGTGTTACCTGTTTGACTTCACTGTGTAACTTCTATTGTTGTTTGGCTTCATACTATCTTCCATCCCGATCATCACTACGTAGATGCTAATAGTCTTCATGCTTTCACTTCATTGAATACTTGACTATGGCTTGCCTAGTGTAGTCTACCTTCCGCTGCATATCAATAGGTTCATTTCCATTGTTTATCTTTGAAACTCCCATGTTTTTAAGACGATCATAAAAATCGCCTATTCACCCCCCTCTAGTCGATAACTAGCACTTTCAATTGGTATCAGAGCAAGGTACTCCCTTGTTCTGTGTGATTTGGTTTAACCACCTGGAGTTTAGCTATGTCGACTATAGGGATAATCAAAGTCTTCGCTGCATGCCCCGTCTTTGATGGAACTGAATATCCCTACTGGAAGAATAAGATGCGCATGCATCTTGAAGCCATTGATGTCGACCTTTGGTATGTCGTCAAGAATGGTGTTCGCAAGACTGGTGAAGGTGTCACCCCCGCTGATGTCAAGAAGTTCATTCAACTGGATTCTACTGCCAAGAACATCATCTGTGGTCATCTTACTAAAGGACAATATGGCCGTGTGAGTGCTCTGGAAACGTCGAAGCTAGTCTGGGACTGGCTCTCCAAGGTCAACGAAGGCGTCTCAACCCAGAGAGATCAAAGGATCAGTGTTCTTCGCAACCTCTTCAACCGCTTCAAGAGAAATGATAATGAGAATGTCCAACTCACGTTTGATCGCCTCACTGACATCACAAATGAGCTTCATGCTCTTGGCGCCATAGAAATCACCAAGCATGAAATCGTCAAGACACTGCTGAGATCACTTGACAGCTCGTTTAACACCCTTGCCCTAATGATACAAGAACACCCTGACTTCAAGACACTCGATCCGTCTGGCATACTTGAGAGACTCAACACACATGAGTTCCAGCTATCGGAGAAAAGAGATATCTGTGGTCCAAACTATGGCTGAACTCGTGCTTTGAAGGCAAAAGCTGTTTCTATTGGGGAACGTAGTAATTTCAAAAAATTTCCTACGCACACGCAAGATCATGGTGATGCATAGCAACGAGAGGGGAGAGTGTTGTCTACGTACCCTCGTAGACCGATAGCCGAAGCGTTATGACAACGCGGTTGATGTATTCGTACGTCTTCACGGCCCGACCGATCAAGCACCAAAACTACGACACCTCCGAGTTCTAGCACACGTTCAGCTCGATGATGATCCCCGGACTCCGATCCAGCAAAGTGTCAAGGACGAGTTCCGTCAGCACGACGGCGTGGTGACGATCTTGATGTTCTACCGTCGCAGGGCTTCGCCTAAGCACCGCTACAATATTATCAAGGATTATGGTGGAGGGGGGCACCACACACGGCTAAGAGAACGATCACGAAGATCAACTTGTGTGTCTAGAGGTGCCCCCTGCCCCCGTATATAAAGGAGCAAGGGGGGAGGCCGGCTGGCCCTTGGGGCGCGCCAAGGAGGGGGGAGTCCTCCTCCTAGTAGGAGTAGGACTCCCCTTTCCTAGTCCAACTAGGAGGAGAGAAGGGGGAAGGAAAGAGAGGGAGAAGGAAAGAGGGGCCGCGCTCCCCTCCCCTAGTCCAATTCGGACTCCCCATGGGAGGGGGCACGCCACCTCCTGGGCTGCTGTCCTCTCTCTCCCCTCAGGCCCACTAAGGCCCAATACTTCCCCGGGGGGTTCCGGTAACCCCTCCGGCACTCCGGTTTTCTCCGAAATCACCCAGAACATTTCCGGTGTCCGAATATAGTCGTCCAATATATCAATCTTTATGTCTCGACCATTTCGAGACTCCTCGTCATGTCCGTGATCACATCCGGGACTCCGAACAACCTTCGGTACATCAAAACATATAAACTCATAATGAAACTGTCATCGTAACGTTAAGCGTGCGGACCCTACGGGTTCGAGAACAATGTAGACATGACCGAGACATGTCTCCGGTCCATAACCCATAGCGGAACCTGGATGCTCATATTGGCTCCCACATATTCTACGAAGATCTTTATCGGTCAGACCGCATAACAACATACGTTGTTCCCTTTGTCATCGGTATGTTACTTGCCCGAGTTTCGATCGTCAGTATCTTAATACCTAGTTCAATCTCGTTACCAGCAAGTCTCTTTACTCGTTCCGTAATACATCATCTCACAACTAACTCATTAGTTGCATTGCTTGCAAGGCTTAAGTGATGTGCATTACCGAGAGGGCCCAGAGATACCTCTCCGACAATCGGAGTGACAAATCCTAATCTCGAAATACGCCAACCCAACATGTACCTTTGGAGACACCTGTAGAGCACCTTTATAATCACCTAGTTACATTGTGACGTTTGGTAGCACGCAAAGTGTTCCTCCGGTAAACGGGAGTTGCATAATCTCATAGTCATAGGAACATGTATAAGTTATGAAGAAAGCAATAGCAACATAATAAACGATCGGGTGCTAAGCTAGTGGAATGGGTCATGTCAATCACATCATTCTCCTAATGATGTGATCCCGTTAATCAAATGACAACACATGTCTATGGTTAGGAAACATAACCATCTTCGATTAACGAGCTAGTCAAGTAGAGGCATACTAGTGACGTTTAGTTTGTCTATGTATTCACACAAGTATTATGTTTCCGGTTAATACAATTCTAGCATGAATAATAAACATTTATCATGATATATGGAAATAAATAATAACTTTATTATTGCCTCTAGGGCATATTTCCTTCAGTCTCCAACTTGCACTAGAGTCAATAATCTAGATTACATAGTAATGATTCTAACACCCATGGAGCTTTGGTGCTGATCATGTTTTGCTCGTGGAAGAGGCTTAGTCAATGGGTCTGCTACATTCAGATACGTATGTATCTTGCAAATCTCTATGTCTCCCACCTGGACTAGATCCCGGATGGAAGTGAAGCGTCTCTTGATGTGCTTGGTTCTCTTGTGAAATCTGGATTCCTTTGCCAAGGCAATTGCACCAGTATTGTCACAAAAGATTTTAATTGGACCCGATGCACTAGGTATGACACCTAGATCGGATATGAACTCCTTCATCCAGACTCCTTCGTTTGCTGCTTCCGAAGCAGCTATGTACTCCGCTTCACATGTAGATCTCGCCACGACGCTTTGTTTAGATCTGCACCAACTGACAGCTCCACCGTTTAATGTAAATACGTATCAGGTTTGCGATTTAGAATCGTCCGGATCAGTGTCAAAGCTTGCATCAACGTAACCATTTACGATGAGCTCTTTGTCACCTCCATATACGAGAAACATATCCTTAGTCCTTTTCAGGTATTTCAGGATGTTCTTGACCGCTGTCCACTGATCCACTCCTGGATTACTTTGGTACCTCCCTGCTAGACTTATAGCAAGACACACATCAGGTCTGGTACACAACATTGCATACATGATAGAGCCTATGGCTGAAGCATAGGGAACATATTTTATTTTCTCTCTATCTTCTGCAGTGGTCGGGCATTGAGTCTTACTCAATTTCACACCTTGTAACACAGGCAAGAATCCTTTCTTTGCTTGATCCATTTTGAACTTTTTCAAAACTTTGTCAAGGTATGTGCTTTGTGAAAGTTCAATTAAGCGTCTTGATCTATCTCTATAGATCTTAATGCCCAATATGTAAGCAGCTTCACCGAGGTTTTTCATTGAAAAAATCTTATTCAAGTATCCCTTTATGCTATCCAGATATTCTATATCATTTCCGATTAGTAATATGTCATCTACATATAATATCAGAAATTCTACAGAGCTCCTACCCACTTTCTTGTAAATACAGGCTTCTCCAAAAGTCTGTATAAAACCAAATGCTTTGATTACACTATCAAAGCGTTTATTCCAACTCCGAGAGGCTTGCACCAGTCCATAAATGGATCGCTGGAGCTTGCACACTTTGTTAGCTCCCTTTGGATCGATAAAACCTTCTGGCTGCATCATATACAACTCTTCTTCCAGAAATCCATTCAGGAATGCAGTTTTGACATCCATCTGCCAAATTTCATAATCATAAAATGCGGCAATTGCTAACATGATTCGGACAGACTTAAGCATCGCTACGGGTGAGAAGGTCTCATCGTAGTCAATCCCTTGAACTTGTCGAAAACCTTTTGCAACAAGTCGAGCTTTGTAGACAGTAACATTACCGTCAGTGTCAGTCTTCTTCTTGAAGATCCATTTATTCTCAATTGCTTGCCGATCATCGGGCAAGTCAACCAAAGTCCATACTTTGTTTTCATACATGGATCCTATCTCAGATTTCATGGCTTCAAGCTATTTTGCGGAAACTGGGCTCACCATCGCTTCTTCATAGTTCGTAGGTTCGCCATGATCTAGTAGCATGACTTCAAGAACAGGATTACCGTACCACTCTGGTGCGGATCTTACTCTGGTTGATCTACGAGGTTCAGTAGTGACTTGTTCTGAAGTTTCATGATCATTATCATTAGCTTCCTCACTAATTGGTGTAGGTGTCACAGAAACCGGTTTCTGTGATGTACTACTTGTTGGAAATATGCCCTAGAGGCAATAATAAATTAGTTATTATTATATTTCCTTGTTCATGATAATCGTTTATTATCCATGCTAGAATTGTATTGATAGGAAACTCAGATACATGTGTGGATACATAGACAACACCATGTCCCTAGTAAGCCTCTAGTTGACTAGCTCGTTGATCAATAGATGGTTACGGTTTCCTGACCATGGACATTGGATGTCGTTGATAACGGGATCACATCATTAGGAGAATGATGTGATGGACAAGACCCAATCCTAAGCCTAGCACAAGATCGTGTAGTTCGTATGCTAAAGCTTTTCTAATGTCAAGTATCATTTCCTTAGACCATGAGATTGTGCAACTCCCGGATACCGTAGGAATACTTTGGGTGTGCCAAACGTCACAACGTAACTGGGTGGCTATAAAGGTTCACTACGGGTATCTCCAAAAGTGTCTGTTGGGTTGGCACGAATCGAGACTGGGATTTGTCACTCCGTGTGACGGAGAGGTATCTCTGGGCCCACTCGGTAGGACATCATCATAATGTGCACAATGTGATCAAGGAGTTGATCACGGGATGATGTGTTACAGAACGAGTAAAGAGACTTGCCGGTAACGAGATTGAACAAGGTATCGAGATACCGACGATCGAATCTCGGGCACCGGTAGACAAAGGGAATTGAATACGGGATTGATTGAATCCTTGACATCATGGTTCATCCGATGAGATCATCGTGGAACATGTGGGAGCCAATATGGGTATCCAGATCCCGCTATTGGTTATTGGCCGAAGAGGTGTCTCGGTCATGTCTGCATGGTTCCCGAACCCGTAGGGTCTACACACTTAAGGTTTGGTGACGCTAGAGTTGTTATGGGAAATAGTAAGTGGTTACCGAAGGTTGTTCGGAGTCCCGGATGAGATCCCGGATGTGACGAGGAACTCCGGAATGGTTCGGCGGTGAAGATCGATATATTGGACGAAGGGTATTGGAGTCCGAAAGTGTTCCGGAGGTACCAGGCTATGGCCAGCATGACCGAAAGGTGTTTCGGGAGCCCCGACAAGTGTTGGAGGGCCTCATGGGCCAAAGGGGAAGGGGCAAACCAGCCCACTAAGGGTTGGTGCTCCCCACACCCTTTCCCACGTTACTTGGGGAGGTGGGGCGCCTCCACCTGGCTTGGGAGGCAAGCCTCCACCTGCTTGGCTTGGGGGGCAAGTCTCCCTAGGATTTTCCCTAGGGAGATCCAATCTGCCTACCGCCCCCTAGGGGAAACCCTAGGGTGCCTCCCCCTCTCCCCTTGCCCCTATATATAGTGGAGGGGTGGGAGGGCAGCCGTGACCTCTTCCCTGGCGCAGCCCTCCCTCCTCCTACCTTCTCCTCCTCCTCCATGGTGCTTGGTGAGGCCCTGCCGGAGAACCACGAGCTCCACCATCACCACGCCATCGTGCTGACGGAGCTCTCCATCAACTTCTCCTCTCCCCTTGCTGGATCAAGAAGGAGGAGACGTCCCCGGGCTGTACGTGTGTTGAACGCGGAGGTGCCGTCCGTTCGGCACTTAGATCGGAATCAACCGCGATCTGAATCGCTACGAGTATGACTCCTTCATCCTCGTTCTTGCAACGCTTCCGCTTAGCGATCTACAAGGGTATGTAGATGCACTCTCCTTCCCCTCGTTGCTAGATTTCTCCATAGATTGATCTTGGTGATGCGTAGAAAATTTTGAATTTCTGCTACGTTCCCCAACAGTGGCATCATGAGCTAGGCCTATGTGTAGTTTATATGCACGAGTAGAACACAAAGTAGTTGTGGGCGTCGATTTTGTCAATTTACTTGCCGTTACTAGTCTTATCTTGATTCGGCGGCATTGTGGGATGAACCGGCCCGGACCAACCTTACACGTACGCTTATGTGAGACCGGTTCCACCGACTGACATGCACTAGTTGCATAAGGTGGCTGGCGGGTGTCTGTCTCTCCCACTTTAGTCAGATCGGATTCGATGAACAGGGTCCTTATGAAGGGTAAATAGAAATTGGCAATTCACGTTGTGGTTTTGGCGTAGGTAAGATACGTTCTTGCTAGCAACCTATAGCAGCCACGTAAAAAGTTGCAACAACAATTAGAGGACGTCTAACTTGTTTTTGCAGCAAGTGTTTTGTGATGTGATATGGCCAAAGGATGTGATGTATGATATATGTGATGTATGAGATGATCATGTTCTTGTAATAGGAATCACGACTTGCATGTCGATGAATATGACAACCGGCAGGAGCCATAGGAGTTGTCTTAATTTATTTATGACCTGCGTGTCAACATAAACGTCATGTAATTACTTTACTTTATTGCTAACCGTTAGCTGTAGTAGTAGAAGTAATAGTTGGCGAGACAACTTCATGAAGACACGATGATGGAGACCATGATGATGAGATCATGGTGTCATAGCGGTGACGATGATGATCATGGAGCCCCGAAGATGGAGATCAAAAGGAGCAAAGTGATGGTGGCCATATCATGTCACTATTTGATTGCATGTGATGTTTATCATGTTATTGCATCTTATTTGCTTAGAACGACGGTAGTAAATAAGATGATCCCTCATTAAAATTTCAAGAAAGTGTTCCCCCTAACTGTGCACCGTTGCGAAAGTTCATCGTTTCGAAGCACCACGTGATGATCGGGTGTGATAGATTCTAACGTTCACATACAACGGGTGTAAGACAGATTTACACACGCGAAACACTTAGGTTGACTTGACGAGCCTAGCATGTACATACATGGCCTTGGAACACAAGAGACCGAAAGGTCGAGCATGAGTCGTATGGTAGATACGATCAACATAAAGATGTTCACTGATGATGACTAGTCCGTCTCACGTGATGATCGGACACGGCCTAGTTGACTCGGATCATGTAATCACTTAGATGACTGGAGGGATGTCTATCTGAGTGGGAGTTCATAAGACGAACTTAATTATCTTGAACATAGTCAAAAGGTCTTCGCAAATTATGTCGTAGCTCACGCTTCAGTTCTACTGTTTAGATATGTTCCTAGAGAAAATTTAGTTGAAAGTTGATAGTAGCAATTATGCGGACTAGGTCCGTATACTGAGGATTGTCCTCATTGCTGTGCAGAAGGATTACGTCCTTAATGCACCGCTCAGTGAGCTGAACCTTGAACGTGGGTTATGGATGTTGCGAACATCTGACATACACGTTTTGATGACTACATGATAGTTCAGTGCGTAATGCTAAATGGTTTAAAATTGAGGCACCAAAGACGTTTTTGAAACATCGCAGAACATATGAGATGTTTCGATGACTGAAATTGGGATTTCAGGATAGTGCCCGCGTCAAGAGGTATGAGACCTCTGACAAATTTCCTAAGCCTGCAAACTAAGGAGAAAAGCTCAATCGTTGAGCATGTGCTCAAATTGTATGAGTACAACAATCGCTTGAATCGAGTGGGAGTTAACCTTCCAGATGAGATAGTGATGGTTCTCCAAAGTCACTGTCACCAAGCTATTAGAGCTTCGTGATGAACTATAACATATCAGGGATAGACATGATGATCCTTGAGAAATTCGCGATGTTTGACACCACAAAAGTAGAAATCGAGTAGGAGCATCAATTGTTGATGGTTAGTAAAACCACTAGTTTCAAGAAGGGCATGGGCAAGAAGGGATTCTTCATGAAACGGCAAGTCAGCTGCTGCTCTAGTGAAGAAACCCAAGGTTGAACCCAAACCCGAGACTAAGTGCTTCTGTAATAAGGGGAACGGTCACTAGAGCGGAATTACCCTAGATACTTGGTAGATGAGAAGGCTGGTAAGGTCGACAGAAGTGTGTTGGATATACATTATAATGTGTACTTTACTAGTACTCCAGTAGCACCAGGGTATTAGATACTGGTTCGGTTGCTAAGTGTTAGTAACTCGAAATAAAAGGCTACGGAATAAACGGAGACTAGCTAAAGGTGAGATGACGATATGTGTTGGAAGTGTTTCCAAGGTTGATGTAATCAAATATCGTACGCTCCCTCTACCATCGAGATTGGTATTAAAACCTAAATAATTGTTATTTGGTGTTTGCGTTGGGCATATACATGATTGGACTATGTTTATCGCAATACGATTATTCATTTAAGGAGAATAATGGTTACTCTGTTTATTTGAATAATACCATCCCGATCGTAGTGATACACATGTTCATGCCAAAAGATATATGATAGTAATGATAGTACCACACACTTGTGGCACTGCAATTTGAGTCATATTGGTATAAAACGCATGAAGAAGCTCCATGTTGATGGATCTTTGGACTCACTCGTTTTTGAAAAGATTGAGACATGCGAACCATGTTTATTGGTAGATATGCATGAAGAAACTCCATACAGATGGATCGTTTGGACTCACTTGTTTTTGAATCACTTGAGACATGCAAATCATACCACATGGACAAGATGACTGAAAGACATCGTTTTCAGTAAGATGGAACAAGAAAGCAACTTGTTGGAAGTAATACATTTTGATGTGTGCGGTCCAATGAGCGCTGAGGCACGCAGTGGATATCATTGTGTTCTTACTTCACAGATGATTTGAGTAGATGTTAAGTATATTTACTTGATGAAACACGAGTCTGAATTATTGAAAGGTTCAAGTAATTTCAGAGTGAAGTTGAAGATCGTCGTGACAAGAGGATAAAATGTCTGTGATATGATCATAGAGATTTATATCTGAGTTACGAGTTTGGCACACGATTAAGACATTGTGGAAATTGTTTCACGACTAATACCGCCGGGAACACCATAGTGTGATGGTGTGTCCGAACATCATAACTGCACCCTATTGGATACGGTGCATACCATGATGTCTCTTGTCGAATTACCACCATCGTTTATGAGTTGGGCATTAGAGACAACCGCATTCACTTTAAATAGGGAACCACACAAATCCGTTGAGACGACACCGTATGAACTGTGGTTTAGAGAAACCTAAGCTGTTGTTTCTTAAAAGTTTGGGGCTACGACGCTTATGTGAAAAAGTTTCAGGCTGATAAGCTCGAACCCAAAGCGGATAAATGCATCTTCATAGGAAACCCAAAACAGTTGCGTATACCTCCCGTCTCAGATCCGAAAGCAATAGGGATTGTTTCTGAAATCGGGTACTTTCTCGAGGAAAAGTTTCTCTCGAAAGAATTGAGTGGGAGGATGGTGGAGACTTGATGAGGTTGATGAACCGTCGCTTCAACTAGTGTGTAGCAGGGCACAATAAGTTGTTCCTGTGGCACCTACACCAATTGAAGTAGAAGCTTATGAAACTTCGGATGAAGTCACTACAAAACCTCGTAGGACGACAAGGATGCGTGCTATTTCAAAGTGGCACGTAATCCTGTCTTGGAAGTCATGTTGCTAGACAACAATGAACCTACGAGCTATGGAGAAGCGATGGTGGGCCCGGATTCCGAAAAATGGCTCGAGGCCATAAAATCCGAGAGAGGATCCATATATGAAAACAAAGTGTAGACTTTGGAAGAACTACTTGATAGTCGTAAGGCTATTGGGTGCAGATGGATTTTAAAAGGAAGACGGACAATGATGGTAAGTGTCACCATTGAGAAAGCTCGACTTGTCGTTAAAATGTTTCCCGGCAAGTGCAAGGAGTTGACTACGATGAGACTTTCTCACTCGTAGCGATGCTAAAAGTCTGTTGGAATTATGTTAGAAGTTACTGCATTGTTTATGAAATCTTGCAGAAAGGATGTAAAACATTGTTTCCTCGACGATTTTCTTGAGGAAAGGTTGTATGAGATACAACCAGAAGGTTTTGTCAATCCTGAAAGATGTTAACAAGTGTGCAAAGCTCCAGCAATCCTTCTAAGGACTGGAGTAAGCATCTCGGAATTGGAATGTGCGCTTTGATGAGATGATCAAAGATTTTAGGTTTATACAAAGTTTATGAGAAACTTGTATTTCCAAAGAAGTGAGTGGGAGCACTATAGAATTTTTGATAAGTATATGCTGTTAACAAATTGTTGATCAGAAATGATATAGAATTTCTGGAAAGCATGCAGGGTTATTTTAAAAGTGTTTTTCAATGGAAAACCTAGATTAAGCTACTTGAACATTGAGCATCAAGATCTATAAGGATAGATCAAAATCGCTTAATAGTACTTTCAAACGAACACATGCCATGACAAGATTTTGAAGGAGTTCAAAATAGATCGGCAAAGAAGGAGTTCTTGGCTGTGTTATAAGGTATGAGTGTTGAGTAAGACTCAAGACCTGACCACGGCAGAATAGAGAGAAAGGACGAAGGTCGTCCCCTATGCTTCAGACATAGGCTCTAAAGTATGCTATGTTGTGTACCACACCTGAAGTGTGCCAAGCCATGAGTCAGTCAAGGAGTACAAGTGTGATCTAGGAATGGATCACAGGACAACGGTAAAGGTTATCCTTAGTAACTAGTGGACTAAGGAATTTTCTCGATTATGGAGGTGGTAAAAGAGTTCGTCGTAAAGGGTTACGCCGATGCAAACTTTGACACTAATCCAGATTATTCTGAGTAGTAAACTGGATTCATATAGTAGAACAGTTATTTGGAATAGCTCCAAATAGAGCGTGGTAGCTGCATCTAGGAGATGACATAGAGATTTGTAAAACACACACGGATCTGAAACATTCAGACCCGTTGACTATAACATCTCTCACAAGCATAACATGATCAAAACCAGAACTCATTGAGTGTTAATCACATGGTAATGTGAACTAGATTATTGACTCTAGTAAACTCTTTGGGTGTTAGTCACATGGGGATGTGACCTTGAGTGTTAATCACATAGCGATGTGAACTGGATTATTGACTCTAGTGCAAGTGGGAGACTGTTGGAAATATGCCCTAGAGGCAATAATAAATTAGTTATTATTATATTTCCTTGTTCATGATAATCTTTTATTATCCATGCTAGAATTGTATTGATAGGAAACTCAGATACATGTGTGGATACATAGACAACACCATGTCCCTAGTAAGCCTCTAGTTGACTAGCTCGTTGATCAATAGATGGTTACGGTTTCCTGACCATGGACATTGGATGTCGTTAATAACGGGATCACATCATTAGGAGAATGATGTGATGGACAAGACCCAATCCTAAGCCTAGCACAAGATCGTGTAGTTCGTATGCTAAAGCTTTTCTAATGTCAAGTATCATTTCCTTAGACCATGAGATTGTGCAACTCCCAGATACCGTAGGAATACTTTGGGTGTGCCAAACGTCACAACGTAACTGGGTGGCTATAAAGGTGCACTACGGGTATCTCCGAAAGTGTCTGTTGGGTTGGCACGAATCGGGACTGGGATTTGTCACTCCGTTTGACGGAGAGGTATCTCTGGGCCCACTCGGTAGGACATCATCATAATGTGCACAATGTGACCAAGGAGTTGATCACGGGATGATGTGTTACGGAACGAGTAAAGAGACTTGCCGGTAACGAGATTGAACAAGGTATCGAGATACCGACGATTGAATCTCGGGCAAGTACTATACCGGTAGACAAAGGGAATTGAATACGGGATTGATTGAATCCTTGACATCGTGGTTCATCCGATGAGATCATCGTGGAACATGTGGGAGCCAATATGGGTATCCAGATCCCGCTATTGGTTATTGGCCGAAGAGGTGTCTCGGTCATGTCTGCATGGTTCCCGAACCCGTAGGGTCTACACACTTAAGGTTTGGTGACGCTAGAGTTGTTATGGGAAATAGTAAGTGGTTACCGAAGGTTGTTAGGAGTCCCGGATGAGATCCCGGATGTGACGAGGAACTCCGGAATGGTCCGGTGGTGAAGATCGATATGTTGGACGAAGGGTATTGGAGTCCGAAAGTGTTCCGGAGGTACCAGGCTATGGCCAGCATGACCGAAAGGTGTTTCGGGAGCCCCGACAAGTGTTGGAGGGCCTCATGGGCCAAAGGGGAAGGGGCAAACCAGCCCACTAAGGGTTGGTGCGCCCCCCACACCCTTTCCCACGTTACTTGGGGAGGTGGGGCGCCTCCACCTGGCTTGGGAGGCAAGCCTCCACCTGCTTGGCTTGGGGGGCAAGTCTCCCAAGGATTTTCCCTAGGGAGATCCAATCTGCCTAGCCACCGCCCCCTAGGGGAAACCCTAGGGCGCCTCCCCCTCTCCCCTTGCCCCTATATATAGTGGAGGGGTGGGAGGGCAGCCGTGACCTCTTCCCTGGCGCAGCCCTCCCTCCTCCTACCTTCTCCTCCTCCTCCATGGTGCTTGGTGAAGCCCTGCCGGAGAACCACGAGCTCCACCATCACCACGCCGTCGTGCTGACGGAGCTCTCCCTCAACTTCTCCTCTCCCCTTGCTGGATCAAGAAGGAGGAGACGTCCCCGGGCTGTACATGTGTTGAACCCGGAGGTGCCGTCCGTTCGGCACTTAGATCGGAATCAACCGCGATCTGAATCGCTACGAGTACGACTCCTTCATCCTTGTTCTTGCAACGCTTCCGCTTAGCGATCTACAAGGGTATGTAGATGCACTCTCCTTCCCCTCGTTGCTAGATTTATCCATAGATTGATCTTGGTGATGCGTAGAAAATTTTGAATTTCTGCTACGTTCCCCAACACTACTTTCCAATAAGGGAGCAGGTATAGTTACCTCATCAAGTTCTACTCTCCTCCCACTCACTTCTTTCGAGAGAAACTCCTTCTCTAGAAAGGATCCATTCTTAGCAACAAATGTCTTGCCTTCGGATCTGTGATAGAAGGTGTACCCAACAGTCTCCTTTGGGTATCCTATGAATACACATTTCTCCAATTTGGGTTCGAGCTTATTAGGTTGAAGTTTTTTCACATAAGCATCGCAGCCCCAAACTTTCAGAAATGACAACTTTGGTTTCTTGCCAAACCACAATTCATAAGGCGTCATCTCAACGGATTTTGATGGTGCCCTATTTAACGTGAATGCAGCCGTCTCTAAAGCATAACCCCAAAACGATAGCGGTAAATCTGTAAGACATCATAGATCGCACCATATCAAGTAAAGTACGATTATGACATTCGGACACACCGTTACGCTGTGGAGTTCCGGGTGGCGTGAGTTGCGAAGCTATTCCGCATTGTTTCAAATGTAGACCAAACTCGTAACTCAAATATTCTCCTCCACGATCAGATCGTAGAAACTTTATTTTCTTGTTACGATGATTTTCAACTTCACTCTGAAATTCTTTGAACTTTTCAAATGTTTCAGACTTATGTTTCATTAAGTAGATATACCCATATCTGCTTAAATCATCTGTGAAGGTGAGAAAATAACGATATCCGCCACGAGCTTCAACATTCATTGGACCACATACATCTGTATGTATGATTTCCAACAAATCTGTTGCTCTCTCCATAGTACCGGAGAATGGCGTTTTAGTCATCTTGCCCATGAGGCACGGTTCGCAAGTACCAAGTGATTCATAATCAAGTGGTTCCAAAAGTCCATCAGTATGGAGTTTCTTCATGCGCATTACACCGATATGACCTAAACGGCAGTGCCACAAATAAGTTGCACTATCATTATCAACTCTGCATCTTTTGGCTTCAACATTATGAATATGTGTATCACTACTATCGAGATTCATCAAAAATAGACCACTCTTCAAGGGTGCATGACCATAAAAGATATTACTCATATAAATAGAACAACCATTATTCTCTGATTTAAATGAATAACCGTCTCACATCAAACAAGATCCAGATATAATGTTCATGCTCAACGCTGGCACCAAATAACAATTATTTAGGTCTAATACTAATCCCGAAGGTAGATGTAGAGGTAGCGTGCCGACCGCGATCACATCGACTTTGGAACCATTTCCCACGCGCATCGTCACCTCGTCGTTGGCCAGTGTTCGCTTAATCCGTAGTCCCTGTTTTGAGTTGCAAATATTAGCAACAGAACCAGTATCAAATACCCAGGTGCTACTGCGAGCTCTAGTAAGGTACACATCAATAACATGTATATCACATATACCCTTGTTCACCTTGCCATCCTTCTTATCCGCCAAATACTTGGGGCAGTTCCGCTTCCAGTGACCAGTCTGCTTGCAGTAGAAGCACTCAGTTTCAGGCTTAGGTCCATATTTGGGTTTCTTCTCCTGAGCAGCAACTTGCTTGCTGTTCTTCTTGAAGTTCCCCTTCTTCTTCCCTTTGCCCTTTTTCTTGAAACTAGTGGTCTTGTTGACCATCAACACTTGATGCTCCTTCTTGATTTCTACCTCCGCAGCTTTCAACATTGCGAAGAGCTCGGGAATTGTTTTATCCATCCCTTGCATATTATAGTTCATCACGAAGCTCTTGTAGCTAGGTGGGAGTGATTGGAGAATTCTGTCAATGACGCAATCATCCGGAAGATTAACTCCCAGTTGAATCAAGTGATTATTATACCCAGACATTTTGAGTATATGCTCACTGACAGAACTATTCTCCTCCATCTTGCAGCTATAGAACTTATTGGAGACTTCATATCTCTCAATCCGGGCATTTTCTTGAAATATCAACTTCAACTCCTGGAACATCTCATATGCTCCATGGCGTTCAAAACGTCGTTGAAGTCCCGATTCTAAGCCGTAAAGCATGGCACATTGAACTATCGAGTAGTCATCAGCTTTGCTCTGCCAGACGTTCTTAACGTCGTCAGTTGCATCAGTAGCAGGCCTGGCACCCAGCGGTGCTTCCAGGACGTAATTCTTCTGTGCAGCAATGAGGATAATCCTTAAGTTACGGACCCAGTATGTGTAATTGCTACCATCATCTTTCAACTTTGCTTTCTCAAGGAACGCATTAAAATTCAACGGAACAATAGCACGGGCCATCTATCTACAATCAAACATAAACAAGCAAGATACTATCAGGTACTAAGTTCATGATAAATTTAAGTTCATTTAATCATATTACTTAAGAACTCCCACTTAGAAAGACATCCCTCTAATCTTCTAAGTGATCACGTGATCCAAATCAACTAAACCATAACCGATCATCACGTGAAATGGAGTAGTTTTCAATGGTGAACATCACTATGTTGATCATATCTACTATATGATTCACGCTCGACCTTTCAGTCTCAGTGTTCCGAGGCCATATTTGCATATGCTAGGCTCGTCAAGTTTAACCTGAGTATTCTGCGTGTGCAAAACTGGCTTGCACCCGTTGTAGATGGACGCAGAGCTTATCACACCCGATCATCACGTGGTGTCTGGGCACGACGAACTTTGGCAACGGTGCATACTCAGGGAGAAAACTTTTATCTTGAAATTTAGTGAGAGATATTCTTATAATGCTACCGTCAATCAAAGCAAGATAAGATGCATAAAAGATAAACATCACATGCAATCAATATAAGTGATATGATATGGCCATCATCATCTTGTGCTTGTGATCTCCATCTCCGAAGCATCGTCATGATCACCATCGTCACCGGCGCGACACCTTGATCTCCATCATAGCATCGTTGTTGTCTCGCCAAACTTATGCTTCTACGACTATCGCTACCGCTTAGTGATAAAGTAAAGCATTATAGGGCGATTGCATTGCATACAATAAAGCGACAACCATATGGCTCCTGCTAGTTGCCGATAACTCGGTTACAAAACATGATCATCTCATACAATAAAATTTAGCATCATGCCTTGACCATATCACATCACAACATGCCCTGCAAAAACAAGTTAGACGTCCTCTACTTTGTTTGTTGCAAGTTTTACGTGGCTGCTATGGGCTGAGCAAGAACCAATCTTACCTACGCATCAAAACCACAACGATAGTTTGTCAAGTTGGTGCTGTTTTAACCTTCGCAAGGACTGGGCGTAGCCACACTCGGTTCAACTAAAGTTGGAGAAACTAACACCCGCCAGCCACCTGTGTGCAAAGCACGTCAGTAGAACCAGTCTCGCGTAAGCGTACGCGTAATGTCGGTCCGGGCCGCTTCATCCAACAATACCGCCGAACCAAAGTATGACATGCTGGTAAGCAGTATGACTTATATCGCCCACAACTCACTTGTATTCTACTCGTGCATATAACATCAACACATAAAACCTGGATCTGATGCCACTGTTGGGGAACGTAGTAATTTCAAAAATTTTCCTACGCACACGCAAGATCATGGTGATGCATAGCAACGAGAGGGGAGAGTGTTGTCTACGTACCCTCGTAGACCGATAGCGAAAGCGTTATGACAACGCGGTTGATGTAGTCGTACGTCTTCACGGCCCGACCGATCAAGCACCGAAACTACGACACCTCCGAGTTCTAGCACACGTTCAGCTCGATGACGATCCCCGGACTCTGATCCAGCAAAGTGTCGAGGATGAGTTCCGTCACCACGACGGCGTGGTGACGATCTTGATGTTCTACCGTCGCAGGGCTTCGCCTAAGCACCGCTACAATATTATCGAGGATTATGGTGGAGGGGGGCACCGCACACGGCTAAGCGAACGATCACGAAGATCAACTTGTGTGTCTAGAGGTGCCCCCTGCCCCCGTATATAAAGGAGCAAGGGGGGAGGCCGGCCGGCCCTTGGGGCGCGCCAAGGAGGGGGGAGTCCTCCTCCTAATAGTAGGACTCCCCTTTCCTAGTCCAACTAGGAGGAGAGAAGGGGGAAGGAAAGAGAGGGAGAGGGAGAGGGAAAGGGGGGCCGCGCCCCCTCCCCTAGTCCAATTCGGACTCCCCATGGGAGGGGCACGCCACCTCCTGGGCTGCTGCCCTCTCTCTCCCCTCAGGCCCACTAAGGCCCAATACTTCCCCGGGTGGTTCCGGTAACCCCTCCGGCACTCCGGTTTTCTCCGAAATCACCCAGAACATTTCCGGTGTCCGAATATAGTCGTCCAATATATCAATCATTATGTCTCGACCATTTCGAGACTCCTCGTCATGTCCGTGATCACATCCGGGACTCCGAACAACCTTCGGTACATCAAAACATATAAACTCATAATGAAACTGTCATCGTAACGTTAAGCGTGCGGACCCTACGGGTTCGAGAACAATGTAGACATGACCGAGACACGTCTCCGGTCAATAACCAATAGCGGAACCTGGATGCTCATATTGGCTCCCACATATTCTACGAAGATCTTTATCGGTCAGACCGCATAACAATATACGTTGTTCCCTTTGTCATCGGTATGTTACTTGCCCGAGATTCGATCGTCAGTATCTTAATACCTAGTTCAATCTCGTTACCGGCAAGTCTCTTTACTCGTTCCGTAATACATCATCTCGCAACTAACTCATTAGTTGCATTGCTTGCAAGGCTTAAGTGATGTGCATTACCGAGAGGGCCCAGAGATACCTCTCCGACAATCGGAGTGACAAATCCTAATCTCGAAATACGCCAACCCAACATGTACCTTTGGAGACACCTGTAGAGCACCTTTATAATCACCCAGTTACGTTGTGACGTTTGGTAGCACACAAAGTGTTCCTCCAGTAAATGGGAGTTGCATAATCCCATAGTCGCAGGAACATGTATAAGTCATGAAGAAAGCAATTGCAACATACTAAACGATCGGGTGCTAAGCTAGTGGAATGGGTCATGTCAATCACATCATTCTCCTAATGATGTGATCCCGTTAATCAAATGACAACACATGTCTATGGTTAGGAAACATAACCATCTTCGATTAACGAGCTAGTTAAGTAGAGGCATACTAGTGACGTTTAGTTTGTCTATGTATTCACACAAATATTATGTTTCCGGTTAATACAATTCTAGCATGAATAATAAACATTTATCATGATATAAGGAAATAAATAATAACTTTATTATTGCCTCTAGGGCATATTTCCTTTAGTTTCCTCGTCTGAAGAAGAATCTGACTGCAGTTCTGGTGATCCTGAAGACATTGGAAAGGAGCTTTCTATGCTTGTGAAGAAGTACCAGAAGCTCACTAAGAAGAAAGGCTTCAGAAAGTCTTCACGATCCAACTCAAGAAATGACAAAGCTTCCACTCATGATTACAAGAAGAGAACATGTCACAAGTGCAAGAAACCTGGACAGTACATCTTTGAGTGTCCACAGTGGGACAATGAGAACAAGAAAAACAAGAAGAGCAATGAATATGATTCTGATGACAACAACAAGAAGAAATTCTCAAAGTCTTCTTCCAAGTCTTCGTCCAAGTCTTCATCGCACAAGAGGAGATCCTCTGGCAAGGCTCGTGCTTTTGTTGGCAAGGAGATGGATTCAGAGGAGGAGTTTGCTTCTGAGGAGGCAGAGGTGGAGTCTGAGGAGGAGTCTGACTCTGGCGTTGCAAGTCTGGCTCTAGCTACAGCCTACGTTGCCAAGTCCATCTTCAACACTGAAGACAGTGGCCCCGTCACCAACGCTGATGCTAGTGACAAGGACGACTCTGCTCCCACCTACTGCTTCATGGCACGTGGTGCCAAGGTAAAATCACGCGATGCTTACTTTCAAACATCAAGTGAAGATGACTCTGATTGTGAATCCAAACCCAGCTACAAAACACTTGCTAAAATCGCAACTGAACAACAGAAAGCTATGGAACATACTCAAAAACTGTTAGACAAAAGCGATTACCTGTTGGGCGCGGAAATGACCCGATCTCAGTCCTTATTTGAAGACATAAAAAATCTTCATGTTAAGTACCAGGAACTTGAAAGTCGTCATGAAACGCTCTCAATGACTCATGAAAAGCTTTCCTACGATTATCTTCAAAGAAAGCAAGATCTTGAGAAATTGAGAGCGGCTCATGAAGATCTTCAAAAAGAGAATGAGTCACTTCGTGCTCAACAGATCAGTCCTGCTCAGGAAGGATTTGAACCACCATGTCTAAAATGCCTTGAGCGTGATAATGCTACTTCTGTTATGGAATGCTCTATTGCTGCTACTGTTGCAATATCTTCAACTGTTGATGTGGCAACTAACCCCTCTGCTGAGGATACCACTACTATTGCTGATGAAAATGCTAGGTTGAAGACATTGCTTGAAACAGGGATGTACAAAAGTCTCAAAGGGCATCAAACACTGTGTGATGTCCTCAAAAAGCATATTCTGAACCGAAACCCTAGGAAAGAGGGTGTTGGGTTCGAGAGGAAAATGAATGTTGATGGTTCTTACTGGAAGCCTGAGCAGTACCCCAAAACCACATGGGTTGCTGCAAAGCGACCTTCAGTGGATCCATCCAGCTTATCTGGCTTCACTTCACTACAAAAAATACAGTTCCTTGATGATACGTGTTTGTCATAGTAGGCCGCGTTTTCTGTCATGCATGTACATCCATGACAAATTTATGACAGAATCAAGATAGTCATACCTGTGCTGTCGTAGAAGTGTTCCATGACATTACCAAAATTATTATCACGGAAGTGTCCACTTCCATGACGATAAATCGCGCGCCACAGAAGTGCTTTCGTCAAGGGTGACCAACACATGGCATCCACCGTAATGGAACTCCGTTAAGCTATCGGGTCGGGTTTTGGATCCGATAACCCGTTAACAGCCCCGACCAATGGGGATTTTCCACTTGTGAAATCATCATTGGCTGGAGGAGACACGTGTCAGGTCGGTGTTGGCACAGGTGTCACTCATCCAATGGGCGAGACACGCCTATGATAAGTTGACACGTGGACCGACCCATCAAGTTTAAATGGGCCTGCCCAACTGAAGGCCCACAAGATTTTGCGGACCATAATGGGCCGGCCCAGCTAAAGGCCCACGAGATTTTGCGGACCATAATGGGCTGGCACAGCTAAAGGCCCACAAGATTTTGCGGGCCATAATGGGCCGGCCCAGGTAAAGGCCCACAAGATTTTTGTGTGCCATAGTGGGCCGGCCCAGGTAAAGGCCCACAAGATTCTTGCGGATCATAATGGGCCGGCCCAGCTAAAGGCCCACGAGATTTCACCGACATTAATGGGCCGGCCCAGCTGTAGGCCCACAAGATTTTGAGGACCCTAGTAGGCCGGCCCATTAACTGGCTGCCATGTTTTGGGCCAAATGCCGGCCCATATTTGATCTGGTCCATTAATGGCCTGCCACGCTCCGAGCCTAATAGTGGCCCATATGAGATCCGGCCTGTTAAAAGCCTACCACGTTCTGGGCCAAATTACGGCCCAGATCAGGTCCGGCCTTTTAAGAGGCTTTGGGCTCAATTATGGCCCATATCAGATTCGGCCCGTCAACTGGACACTATGCTTTTGGACCCACTTGCTAAAGGCCCACTTAGTAATTCAGCCTAATAATAGTTTCGGCATGTTAAGGGCCCGTTTAACATTTTGGCCCTATATTCGTTTCGGCCTGTTAAAAGCCCGTCATATAGTTGGGCCTAACTACGGCCCGGTTTGCATCCGGCCTGTTCGCAGCCAATATCTGATTGGGCCAAACAAGGATCGAGACAATTTTGGCCTGTTAAAAGCCCGTGATTTGATTCGCACAATCATGGGCCGGGGTTCATTTCGGGCTGCTGCCGGCCCATGAGCTGTTTGGCACGTTTCAGGCCCAACCTACATCGTGATTGCTTGACGACCCGATTATGTACCATAACTTTACGGTTTGGCCGGTTTACTGTGACGACAGGATACATATACAGTAAAATAACTGCAACATCATGAATAAGAAAAAACCTAGACTATACAATAAAGAAATTACGGCATATTACATCCACTGGGCATCAAAGTTCGCCACTATGATAATAAAGCATAAGTAGACAACAGATTACATACAATGGGCATCAAAGATCGCCACCAGTGCAATAAACACGTCGACAAAATAATATACAAAACCGACAGCGCTTCAATAGAGTTCAAGAAAGGTTAGCCCTGCTGGGGAGCTGCAGCGCAAGCAGCTGAGCAAGATGATGAGACTGCGCTTGTTCAACACTTATATCTTCATCACTCTGAAAGATAAACAAGCATATAGATGACATGTTTTGCACATAAAAGTATCAATGCTGACAATTCATCACATTTCTTACTGACGAATAAAGTGACATAGTTTAAAATTGCATTAACACAATATGGTATTGTTCAGGTCAAGACATGGCAGGAAATGACATTGTGAAGGAGTTGGCAGCTTCATGACACCACTGGATTACAGATCAAGAACTCATAAGTATCAATGGTTAGTGTGCTGTCAATTTATACAATTTTAGATTGGCAAATAAAGAGATAGTTTAAGTAACAGTAGAATGATATGACATTGTTCATAGTTAAGACATTGCAGAATATGACATTGTGCTGTAGTGGGTAGGTTCACCACACCACTGGATTACAGATGAAGAACAGAAGCATACATGCAGTGCAAAAAAAGATCACTTGCTCTGTATAGTTTAATTTACATGGTATGAAGAAGGAACTTGGTTGTACAACTGAAAACTTAAATTGAGAAAGGACAAACTTTTGTTTATGAACTACATAATAAACTTTAAACAAGCAATTTGATGCAAACACAAAAAATAAACGGCTGTTGCAGTCATGCCTAACCAAATATATACAACAAAGTTTGAAGGCTTGAGATGGACAAACTTACATTATTGGTGAAAACAGGCTCTATAAAGGCCTTGTCCATGCTGATGTGTGTGTGTGTGTGTGTGGGGGGGGGGAATTCAAGAAGTTTACCACAGAATCTTCTTCAAAAGCATTGCCTTTATTCTACGTTTTGTTAAGAGTAAATATAGATGTGATAATATACGTAAAAATGGAGAATATTTAAGATAAGATGAAGAGTGATGCTACATAACCAAGTAGCTATAAATGTAAGTGCAGCGATACATGCAAAAGGTACAGCCAAGAGCAATGCACAACTAAACTTCTTCAGTACCAACCTTATGGTAAGAGTAAATATAGATCTGATGTGTAGAAAATGGAGGGCAAAGGAAAATAAGCTGCAGAGTGATGGTACATGAACAACTACCTGTCATTATAAGTACACTGATAACGGACATCATGTACTTACAAGAACAATGCAGAGCTAAAAAAACATTGGCATTGGATATATTCTACACTAATGTAACCATCCATACAGATCAGATAATTTGGAGCGAACAATTGATAAGCAAGCTATCATGCATACTGCTGTCACATAATGAACCAGGTATGTATGCAAGTACAGTGATACAGGACAACAGGTACTAACAAGAGCAAAGCAGCGGGCAGCATATTTGCGATATCCTATCGTTCTTGTCAAACTGGAATTCTTTGTCGAGCAGATTTCCTGCAAAAAAGATCCGTAAGGCACATGCGGAAAAGTAGAAGTTCAAATTTTCATGTGATTTCATAGACAGTACCTCATCCTGGGAACGAGACCAGTGCATAACAAGGTTTTTCCATTCAATGTCTTCTAAATTTAGCACATGAGACTTCACCGGAAATTCATTTATAGACTTGATATCAAAGTGTGATTTCCTCAGGTAACACCGATACTGCTGCAATGCTTCCTTGAAAAGCACAAGCAAGCTTTGCTCATCATGACTATCCAGATTGACCCTCGCCTAGTTACAACAATGTAATGTAAATCATTAATGTGTTCAATCAGCAGAACACAGGAAAATAATAACCATGAATAATAGCACTTACATGTAAGTTGGACAGGAAGATGTGAAAATGGTGTTTGTCTTCACAATAATCTTCCCATGATGGGAATATATGCACGTAGTCCCTAACAACATTGAAAGCATTGTCTTTTAAACTGGGAATAAATGGAATGGGGTTCCAATCTGCAGGAATTGGCCGTCTCTGCAGTTGGGATAGGTCTTCGGCCGGTGGACTTGCTGTACTTTTTGCTGGAGTGGGATTTTTCTGTGATACAGCTGGTGCTATAGCAAATGAAATCGATATACCTTTTGCTGGAGTGAAGGTCCTGTGTGGTGGGGCTAGTGGTGTGGCCAGTGAAGTATGGGTACAGTCTGCTGGAGTCAGTCCTACGTTTTGTGTCACTGGTTGTACAACCAATATAAGTGGGGTGCTGTCTGGTTTCTTCGGCACCACCACATTTTTCAAGGACTTTGCTGGTGCTCCTTCAGGTTCGGCAATCACCCTCTTCCTTTTTGATGTCTGATGCACAAGAACAACATTTGAGTGGAAAAACATGGTATGATGATAGATGGAATATGTATTGATAATGGATGGGCATGGCATCTCGACATATATGATGAGTAGACTAAGTAGATGGCGGTGCAACAAACTAGAAGAAATGCAAGACAACATATGCAAGATACCCGCAATCAATAAAACATTGCCAAATTAGAACAGGCACCTTGATGGGTGAATAGGACAGGCCATCTGCCTTTGACTCCTCGAGGTTAGAATAGTCATTAGGATCATATTCTGAACAAGAATCAACAGGTGGGGAGCGTATGAGTTTCATTGCATCTAGAATGGCACTCAATGCCTTGGTGCCAATTTTGTAAGTCATTGCAGTGTTTAGCTTCAAGAGTGGACTGCTGCTAGTGCGACACAAAGCAGCTACACAGATCATCGTGTAGATATAACGGGAAAACCTTAAGCATCAGAGTAAAATCAGCAAAGTGGAACTTGCTGGAATATATGTGCTAGTATTGCCGGTACGGCTAGAAAGGCTTCGGATACCAGCTCTCTTCAAGTGAAGGTGCGGTACTATTAATATCAGTGTAACTCTCAAAGGCGACACAGCTCCCCGCATTCCCTTGCTATTCTTATAGGATTCAAGTGGGCAGGCCACTACAAATCCTATTAATATGTTTACAAGATCCTACGAATCAAAGAGGCTCAAAGTGTCCATCACAACCGACTGTATAGACCTCTACACTGCAAATGTTCCTGCTCATCTTCAGTATAAGGAACATACTGTACTACTATCATACTCCCTCCGTTCCAAAATATAAGGCTTGGTAGATATTTCCACTATGGATCACATACAGATGTATCCAGATATATTTTAGAGTGTAGATCCACTCATTTTGCTCCATATGTAGTCCATGGTGGAATCTATACAAAGACTTGTATTTAGGAATGGAGAGAGTACATATTAAAGAAGAACGGAAGAGGAACATGGTAAAGAAGAGCAAGCAGATTTTGGATAATAAAATGTTGGTTGCGCAGTGCCCACACATGATGAACTAGAGCGCATTAAGAATGCAACTCCCAGCTGTCTCTCGACCATTTCAGGCGGTTGGATGAAGATCCTACGTCTCCTAACCCTTCTTCTTCCTCGTCTCTGATTCTTCCCATACAGAACACCGCACGGGCCACCGGCCGGACCATCGCCCCCCATCGCCTATGTTCCTCGGCCAACCCCACCCCCGCCCCAACCCCCACCCGCGTCGAGTTTTCTTCGTTCGGCGAGGCCCCACAACCACCCGAGCCCCTTCGATCGCACAGGCGAACTCCGGCGAGCTCTGAAAAATTGACTGACCCAAATTTGAAATTTAGTCTACTGTGATTTAATTAGTGTGGAATATAAAAGGGGAAAACCATAAGCATTGGGAGTATAGTGTTGAGCGTGCCATGGCAGATCTGAAGGTGCAAACCAGATAAAGGCAACTTCGCAACCAAGACAAGAAATTAGAGTAAAGCAATGGCGATCTATTTTCTTGCTGCGATAAATAAGTTGAGCAGATACGAAAGAGTACCGCCTCTGGTGCGGTGCCGTGTACGCATCTGCTGAGAATTTGACGGTGTTGCGGTAGCGATATGGTTGTCAGCGGCGTGGAAGCAGATCTAGGAGGGTAGACGGTCGTAGGAGCGGCGCCGGCAAGGTGGACGACGGCAGGGATGAAGCGAGAGGACGGGATGCAAGGATCCCGGTCCGAAGCCATGGATGAGAGAGGTCGATCTCTTATAATGGACGGCGGCATCGGGGTATCAGCTCCGGCATGGTGGAGGAGGACGGCGGTGGATGGGGTGGCAGACGGCGGCGGACGGAGGAGGGTTGGGTGGAGAGGGTGTTTTGGCGCCCACGGAGTACGAATGGGGAAAAGGGAGGTAGAGAGGAAGGGGGAACCATGTATTCAGGGCGCGCTTGTCTCGAATGCAAGGAAATTTACAAACTTAGCCCCCGTTTCAAATTTCTACTACATCACAACAACATTAGTCGGTTGGGGATAGGACGGCAATCTCGCATACACCGAATATTTGCCGACGAGAGTTTGTTTTTGGCGCCCACCGTGTATGAATATGAATCGGGGAGGCAGTCAATTTCGGTCGAGGACACACTGTGTTTTGGCACCCACCGTGCATGAATCCGGGTGAGAGACGGCTACGTCACGTTTGGGTGAAATTACAAACCTACCCCTATCGAAACCTATAGAAATCCAGCAGATAGGCTTTGCGTGGCAGGGATAGGCATTAGTGATTTCCATCTCGCAGATTTTGGTTTCGGGCGGTTACTGCGACTTTCCCCGCTTCATTCAAATTTTGCAGAGTGCACGTTTACCGTGCCAACTCAATTCGAATCCTGTTTGTATTCTATTTTTTTCGGGCGGGATCCATTTTCAATTGGAATTACATTCTATATACATCATTTTTATATATACTTTCAAAAGCACAACACCATTTTTACATAAATATGGTTTACAAATGGCATGATCTCAGATTCATAAGGTTGTATCCATCAATTTGGATTTTCAAATATTTGAAACCACTTTATGTTGAAATCCAATGTATGCATTCCTCGCTAATTGTCTCCAATTAATGTGTGTTTCATGCGGGTTTTTTTTACTTCTCAAACATGTATAATGTGTTTCACACACGCAACATATAGTGTAATCCCGTTTAGACATTAATTGCATATAAACCATGCATTGTTTGTAATTGAAGAATATATGGATCACCAATATTGATAAACTATATAACATTACATGTGTGCCCAAGTTCAAATGAATATGCTGTTTGATACACCAATTTGCGTTATGATATTATCGATGTCGTGATCTCTAGTTTAAATATTTGAATCCCCTTTAATCCAGATATTCGTCTCATATAGCTATCACTCATGCTTATATAGGACTATCTCTCTGGACCTATACACGTTCATCGTCTCTCAGGTATCTCTCATGCTACCTGTATGTCGACAATGATCTTTTATCTTCGCAATACACTGACGGTACTCTCTCCCTCGACCTTCATCACTCTATCTCTCTCTAAGTATATCTCGCTCCCTGCTATGTGTCTCTAACTATGATTCTCCATGTGGAATCTCTTTCTCTCACACAAACACAAAACTTTGTCTCCCGGGGTCTCATTTCTCTCTACTATTCCCATGTGTGCCACTCGCACACCCCTCATATAGAGATGTCTTTCGCTCCTTAGATATGAGAACCTACGACTCTTCCTCTTCAATATCTCTTTCTCACACACAAACACAAACTCTGTCTCCCAGGGTCTCATATTTCTCCATTTTTCTCTTGTATGTCGCTCACACACACCCTCTCTCCCTAGAGATATCTTGTGTTCCCTCGTATGTCTCTCTAGCTATCACTCTCGTTGTGAAATATCTTTCTCTCCCGCAGACACAAAACTCCGTCTCTCTAGATCTCATTTCTCTCTGATATCTGTTTGTATGTGACTCACATGCACCCTCTATCTCTCTCACACCCACACACATAACCCAGCCTTCTGATCCACTCGACTCCTATCTCTAACGCACACTAGCTAGCATCTTTATCTTTCTATTTATCTGTTTCTCCATCAACCTTCTTTCTCGCCCTCACTCTTGATTCCTATCACGCACACTACATATGTTTCTCTCTACATGCAGTCAAGTGCCCTCTCACACACATATATAACTTCACCCTTTGGACCACCCGATGGTCATCTCCAACACCCAAACTAGCGGATGTCCCTCTAGCTAGCATCTCCATCTCTATATCTATCTGTAGTTTCTCCGTCAACATTTCTTTCTCGCACGGAATCTTGCTTCCTATCACCCACACTATATATGTCTCACCATACATATGCATTTATAGGTTGGTCTCTTTTGCACAATCGTTGCACCTCACTCCCTCTGCTCGCCATAGATGCATGCTCCAGCCCACACCACTATCTCTTAAAGACAAAAACACATGCTGAATTGTCGGGCCTTCTTCCCTGCATTATCACATGCATGCATATTGTCATACCGATCCGTCTCTCCCATGTCGTTGATCTTATGACTTATGTCTTCTTTCTTTTATCTCGATCATGTGCGCGCGCACACACACATCCCACGTATACATGTATACCTCTCACACATGCACGTTCAAGGTCTCTATGTCTCCATACGTAGTTAATTACCCTCAATCCTAACGCCACATTGAATCGTTCTCCTCTTTTGTGCACATAACTTCCGCCTGTATGGGTAAAACACACACTCACACTTAACAATCTCCTTCTAGCTACCCCCGCCTCTCACTCTTCCCCTATATCCCCGAAACCAATAAGACCATCCCTTTGTTTAATTCCCGCCTACATGCACCATCGGTATATAGTAGTCTTCCTCGGTGTCTCTCGAACAAACACGTTCTCTCGATGTCGACTCCTCTCATGTGCACACACCTTCTCTTCCCTCTCTACGGGAATTTTCTCTCTCGCACCCCATCGTTGGTGGCCTCTGCCATACACATCACCTATCTATGATGAAGCCATGCACACTTAAATTGCATCCGCCACAGAGGACCCCGCGACACACGCACACACACACACACACACCCACACACTAAGACTCCATCTTTCCCTCTCTCTCTCACACACACAACACACACACACACTAAGACTCCATCTCACACACACATGCTCTAGGTGGAGCATTTGTTCCTACCACCCTTCATCCAACCTTACCCGTATGATAAACAATCACCTTTATTTACTTGCATAACATGAACAAATTCCACTTTACTTTAGTAGTCAGCAAACATATCATCTGTACCCTTATAAAAAAACAAGTTGGCGGTGATGGTGTGCCTGCCATCTTGTAATACAGACCGTATGATCTATATCTGAGGATAGAAAGCAAACTATGATAATTTTACAAAAGATACCCGCACCTCTCTCCACATCATTATCTCCCGCAACCTCATTGCTCAGCAATTAAAAAAGGAATAAGTCTCTGGAACAATCTAGCATGCATGGTGGCTGCTGCCGCCTACCTGCGCCGTCCATCCCCATGCCTCCGCCCATTCCGACCTCCAGTCACCACCACGCTCCACTCCTCCTCGCCTTATCTCTCATCTTTCATTTTTTCGATGACATTCTCGAGATACCAGTTTTCCGATAAAATTCTCGAGATATCATTAGTTTTTACACATGGGATTACTCCCGCATGGGTCAATCACAATAGGTGTTTTGTAAAAAATGCATATTGATGTTCCGTGCAATGCACGAGAATCTTGCTTGTAATTATATAACGCAAATCACGAGTAGGAAGTGACATTTTTTTGACACAACCACGTTAACATGGCCACGTAAATCACTAGCCAAAGTAAATACCATTATACTTATACCCCGATGCAAAAGGTTGAGTACATGTTCGAAGAGTAGAGTCGCACACACGCACTCTGTCTGTCAGAATCTCTCTCTCACACACACCAGTTACGTGACGCCCACTTAAGCAGACACATATGTTACAATTTGTGCACCCGCGGGTACACGTGATGCTGCGCATTTATTTAAGCCGGAAGGCGAACCCAAACAGTAGCTGCATTCATTCCCCTCCCACCGCCTCTTCTCTGTTCGCCGTCGCCCGGTAGCCATGGGCCGGCCGAAGGTAACAACATATGCCATACTCCCGCCGGAGCGGCGCTTTAATATGGAAATTTTAGTAGTCATGCCTGCATATTTTTGTGCTAGCACTCCTATATAAGGGTTGACCGGTCGCTTCCCGCGGACGTGCGCGGGCGGTTAAAGAGGAAGGAGAAGGGAAGCGGGCTGTGGAGTAACGTTTTTACCACAATTTCTTAGGAAACTGAGTGCAATAATTTATTAGTTTTGCAAACTACCAGTACTACACCTGAAATGGTTCAAAACCTATACTCCCTTGCCAGTGCGCGCTTCCCGCGTGATACGGTCAGCGTCGCCCTGGAGCGTCAGTGCCGCATTAATGCCCGGCCAGAGCGGAGGCGACCTCTCACTGGCGCCGGCTTTGAAGTGGCGCGACGGCCGAGAGAGCGCCGCTTCCCGGTGCACGCGACTGCTCCGCGTCGAGACTGGCCATAGGCCCTGTTTGGATCCATGGGTTAGAGTTAGTTTGAGCTAGTTGGGGCTCAAATAGCATGAGGGTTTAAATTGGAGCAACTTGCACCGAACCCACCAAAAAAAACTATCCCACCCAAAAGGTGCTAACTGGAGATAGTTCTCATTGGGACCACTGAAAAATCACTTTTCTCTCTCCATGAAGTGCATTTATTGTCAATCTAACCCTATCACCCAAACACCTCTTTGGCCCTGTTTGGATCCATTGGTTGGAGTTAGTTTGGGTTAGTTTGGACTCAACTAACCCAAAAACATCCAAATAGGAGGGTTAGTTTGGGTTAGATGCATCCAACCCATTCAAAAAATCTAACCCACTCAGGAGGTGCTTATTTGGGTTAGTTCTTCTCGGACCACTAAAAAATATATTTTTATCTCGCTCTCCCCACAGTAGATTCCTCCCTACTTTCTCGAAGCTTCTCGTCCTTTCCCTCCCTCCCTCTTGCACTGCCCATGAAGGCGCCTCGCCGTATCCGCGCTCCATCTAACCCTGCCATCCAAACACCTCTTCGGCTAGAGTTAGTTTAGGGTTAGTTCAGGGTTAGAATCTAACTCTAACCTCTAACTGAGTTAGAGTATCCAAACATGGCCTTTGGCTACAATTAGTTTAGGGTTAGTCATGAGTTAGTCTAACCTCTAGATAAGTTACAGTATCAAACAGGAGCAGCATAGGACATGCAAGTTGCTCAAATCATACAGGCAAATTCGTACGTGAAAGGATTTTTTTCTTTTTGAAAACAGAACGTGAAAGGAATTTTTTTAGAATGCTCTTGGCATGTCGCTAACATGTGATAGTTAACCGACCTCAATAGACGGCAGAAACGCCAGCCCGCCGCACTTTGATAGAGACGAGGAAGGAGAAGCGATACAGGCTGCTGGATTACTAGAGATAGGTGTCGCACGGAAGCCAAGAAATATGGTCATAGCGTGGGTTAGCCATGTACTAGTATGATGTAACTACACTGGGCTGCCGTGTTTCGTACTCTTCCAGTCCACTGTGGAGATGATTGGTTAATTTTATATCGCTGAATAATATTAAATATTATGAGTGCAGACGCTCCACCATGAGGTTCCCTGCTCCTTCTCGGTCGTCCGGAATCTATGTTCTTCCACTCTATTTTTTTACGTGAGCTTTGTTCATCCTTTTGCCAACACGCGAGACATCTAGCATCAAGGTGCACGTGTTATGCAAGGATCGTTCCATCTATATGAAGAAAACGTGGGACTGGAACTACGAGACAGACATGTACCCAGGAGTGGACGTACGCACCTGAGTAATGTAGCGCAATAAGTGAAGTAGAAAGGCACAAATGGTATGAACATGCGTGGCATATAGGGTGTGTTTGGTTGCGTTCTCGTCTCAGCATAGTTGTTCCCTCTTCATGCATGCTCAACTCAACACCCTTCTTCATGCATGCTCTCTTCATGCATGCTTCTAGTGTATTTGTGCTAAACTAGTGTGGACTCATGCACCCTCCATACACTCTACCAAACACCCAAAAGTAGGTCGAGAAGGGAACTCTTGGGCGGCATTTGTCTCTTACTACGTACTACCACTAAATGTTGTATGTGCAATGCACGGTGATGTTATGGAGTACGTGCCTAAGTACTCTACTACTACTATATTAGGCTGGTCATAGTGGGTAGTAACTTAGACTAGTAACATGCGTATGTTACTAGTCTATGTTACTACCATCATAGTGGGTAGTAACATAAATGTAGTGTCATACAAGCCTTCATTTATTATGTTGTAGACTCATTTGGCATTGGAATGCGTTATGTTATGGTAACATATTATGTTACCACAAACACCTCTCTCTTCATTAACTCCATGCCACATAAGCATATATATCTTGGGGTGCGTTATGTTACTACCTAAGTTACTCCCACTATGGCTAGCCTTAGTTGGAGGCACATATTAACTTTTATATTTGTTTACGTGTATGCCCCGAGACCTTCCAACTAGACGTGTCTTTCTCTCCAAGTCGCACTTTGTATCGTTCATACCACTAAGTACTACTACGTGTGGTCTCCGAGCCAGAAGTGGAAGAAGTGGAGACGCTCTACCACGCTGTTTTTTTACGCTGGGCTCTACCACACTGTTCATGTCCCACTCCTTTCGCTGACGTGTGGGACATCCAGCACGTGCCGTGCTTGGCACCCTTCGTCGTAAGAGTTGAAACGCTAGCATTCATGAGAAATAAAAAATAATTATAAATTGGCAGTGATACTATTTTTTTGCGAACCAATCAGCAGTGATACTATACCACGCAGTTTCCTTGCTCCTCGATATTGGAAAGAATACTTCCGTTCGCCAACATGTGGGACGTCGACCATCCTGGTCCACTTGCCATGCACGCAAAACTCCGAGGGAGAGTCATCCAGGTCATTGCGCCGCAATAACAATGACTAATGAGCCGTCAAATCACAGGCCCACTTCCCACTTTGAAGTTGCTTGGACGAAGGAACCATCATGACTTCGTTGAATTCCGCTTCTTGAAGAAAACTACTGTACCAGCAGTACTGCTAGCTACAGTAGTTACTCCAACAGAGGCCTCCTTTCGTTCATAGGATAGGAATATGAAAATCATAGGAAGTGAGATGACATGCATCTCAATTCCTATAGAGAAAGAGATGTCATTTGATGCTTAGGATAGGAATTTTTTTCATTTAGTCTAGGCTAATGTACTGGTAATTTGCTCTAAAAACTACAGTAGTAACTAGTAGTACTGGTACATGCTCGTACTCAGACACAGACACACACACTAACTACTAGTACTACTACTTCTCACATGCTGGCCAGACGCCGTCGTTCTCCTTCCCGGCTTTGTCGGCGACACCCCACCGTGCTTGGATCTCCGCCGACCTCTCCGCAGCAGCGCGTGCGTCCTTTTCTTTCTTGCGGCGGCGGGCCTATCTTTTCTTGAGTGCTTTCACATAGTTGTGAGGTCGCGAGTGGTGATGAACTCGGCACGGCGGGATGCCATCGCTTCCCTACCATTTTGTGTGCGGTCGTGGGCGGCGAGGAACTCGGCGCGGCGGGATGCCATCGCTGCCTTACCGGTTAGTGTGCGGCGTGGTGGCATGAACGACGCTTGGTGAGAGCTCTGGGGTGGAGTGGACGGACAACCATATAGTGCATTGGTTTGTCAAGAGCTCAAGGACAGAAGACGAAGCAAATTTGGATTCCCCTTGAATCCTGGCCATTTATTACCAAGTAAAATGCATTGGCGGTCATCGAACTTGTCTTGATAGCTCACTTTGATCATTGTATACGAGATATGGTGATTATACGGTCACTGGCTCAGCGTATAGCTCCGTATTTTTCTGGTTGACCAGTCAAACAGTCCGCATGCGCCTCATCAGCTCGTGTTCTTTATCTATCTACGCGGGCCTACCTGTCAATGGAGAAAGATATACTGTAAATACCAAAATTATGCTGGAGTCCGGACCGCTTCCGGAGCCCGCTCTCACCGCCCTGGCCCCTCAAGACGCCAGCTACCCATCGCATGCATGCATAGCAAGTAGTACTCCTTATGTGGAGGAGAGAGAGGCATTGACAAAGTCAAGGAGTGGGCTCTGCAAGAGCCCGTCTCTACACGTGCTCATAGGTATAAAAAAATAATTCTAAAAAAGGCATAAAAAATGTGTCTTAAAAAAAGAAAGGTAAAAAACATTTGAGAGGAAATATATAGAGAGAAAGTGATAAAAAGCTGTAACCTGGGCATTACATGAGGAAGGAGGGAGTGGTGCACATGCCAAGTTCACTGGGCTGCAGTGTTTCACACTCCTCCGTCGTAACAGTGGAGACAATAGCTTTCATAAAAAATAAACAATGAATACTCGTTGCTCGTCCTCTATATCGGAAAGAATACTTTCATTCGCCGACATATGGGACGTCGACCATCCTGGTCCACCTGCCATGCACAAAATTATGCTGGTCTACCCCGGTCGTATCGCAAGCCCAACCTTTCCCACTGTAAGTTTTTCGGACGAAGGAACCATCATGACTTCGTTGAATTCCGCTTCTTCAAGAAAACTTATTGTACCCGCAATACTGCTACCACACGCGAAGACTGGACGGCACTGTACCACGTCATATCACTGAAACCCACTAGGCCAAACTAGCCCGCCTAGGTCATCTATTTTGGAACGGAGGGAGTACGTCTCTGCACTGGTATGATTTTTTGTTGCGCGTTCTCTGTACTTTTGCTACGATTTTCCTACCCTATGAACCAAATGAGGCCTGAATGTATGTCGACTATTGTCTGATCGATTGCTAAGCCTACAAATTTAGGAGCTAGGGCTATTGGTCGATCGACGAGGGATAAGTATAAGCGTACCACAAGCTCATCAGCCCCAACGTTTCTCTTCGGTGAGTGTTTTGCAAGTACTATAGCTCGCACAATAGCTAGCCTACTAACACCAAGAATCATCAAACAAGCCCTACTGATATGATAAACAGTTCAAACTTACATCTAAGCATGCCATATATTATATCAAAAGCTGGTGAGGATACATTTGTTTCCATAACTCGGAGAGGGTTCGCATGATTTACTATCAAATAAAAGTAGCAAGATCCGCCCACACAAGACAGTGCACTAGCCCTAAGATGGTTTGGTAACACGCATCGTTCTGGTAATTAAACACAGGGCAATGCAAACTACCCTGAAGGATTAGCGCGACCAACTATTTCTTGTCATCGATCTGTCGGGCAATGACCACAGCACGGACAGCGGCATGGGAATCGATTTCTGGGGCGATGTCCACAAGACTGACTGCAACATCGGAATCGATCTCTGGGGCGATGTTCACAGGATGGACAACGGCATCGGAATCGATCTCCGGGGCGATGCGAACAGGACGGGCGACGACATCGAAATCATCAAGGACGTCCACCGGCACCTGCACAACCCTAACATATTAGCAAGCACATTGCAAATAATCAAAAACCACAACTATGGTAATAAGCCATTATTTTTACCTTATGCAGCTCACCGGGGGATCTCATCCCTCCGGGGGCCATCTCCTCATCCTCGATGGGGGCCATCACCTTGCCAGGGGAATACTACTTCTCAACGGTGACTATCTCCTCAAACTCGGTCTTGAGCCTCACATAGGTGGCAATCAGAGTTCCTGCGGTAGGCACGGTGGGGCCCTTGTTGTTCTTCCAACTTTCTTTGAGGAGTTCGTCTGCCAACTTCCTTAACTCTTTGGCCAGTGCTTGTTTCTTGGAGTTCTTCGTCTCCATGGGTTGGCCCGCCAACATGGTCAACTCGTTGGTCGGTGCTCGCTTCCTGGAGATTGCTGTCTCCAGTGGGTTGTCCGCCGGCAACTCTTTGCCTAGTGCTCCAGGATCCATCAATAAACTGACAAACAAAAAGCAATCGAAAGGAAACCACAATTCCAATGAAAACGGGAAAAGAATAGGATGTGAGAATCGGTCGGTGCTTCACAAAAAGAAGATTCTTGGAATGAAAATATAGTAGCGTAACTGATTCGCCCACCTTTCCTTCGTCGGTACAGAAGAAAAATGGTAGAAGTGAGTAGCCTGGAGTGAGGTTTTCTTCAAGAAAGGGAAGAAAGGGCTTGAACGAGCATTCCAGTGAAATGATGGTTGCTTCGTCCAGTCCAACTTGGAGGCCAACTTACCACTGTTGGTAAAGGTGTGGGTTTTGTGATATGACGGGTCATGACGGCCACATCGGGGTGACCGGTGAGTCTCGACTGTAGCACCTCGCTGTGATTTGGTGGATGGCACGCGGGCACGGATGCTTTGAAATGTCCCGCATGTAGATAGAGCGGCTAGTCATATAGGAGTGCTCAATATTGTGCACCGCGACCAAGGCGGAGAGGAAAACGAGAGAACTACATAATTAATGCATGAGTTTAATTAGGGTAGTTTTGTAAAGTACGAGATACATTCCTCCAATCCAAAATGCCTTGATTCATGAGATTTGAGATTTGAGCCCTATAAACCGAAAGGGAGGGAGTACTGCACACGGTGTAGTCTAGTCACTTGTTGAAATCTCTAGAAAGGCAAATACTCCTTTCCGTCTAGGTGTGTAAGTCATCTTACGAAAATCAAATAGTCCCAAAACACTTAGGCGTGGTGCATTAACTTCTACCTTGTTTCTTGTTTCTTGACATATCAACCAATAAGAGATGAGAGGTGTGCATGCTTTTAATGATTTGCAATGGCTAGTTCATTGCATGCAATGCTATTAATTAGCAAATAAACATTGGTGACCCCAGGAGGAAACGGTGCTAAGCGCGTGGACCTATGCAGAATGAGTATCAACCAATGGATAATGGAGTTTAATTATTAAACAATAGCAATTCTGTCTCATGCAAGAGCCTGGCTAGTACTCCAAGGAACCGCACCACGCGAGCGTTCGCAACTGCCACGTTCGGGTTGCGCTTGGCTCTTCGCCTCTCCGAGAGGACGAACAATGATGTTACTCCTACTTCTACAGTATCGAATCCACTGCTGCATGTCCGTCCACCTCGTGCGGGAGGGATAGCATGTAGCGAAAGCTTCTACTTACTGCTCCTGCCTTTGCGTCTATGACAGGTGGGCCCAACAGGTGGTTGGCCCTCCTGTCATGCAGCCAAAGGCAGGTGCAGTTAAGGCACCGAAGCTCAGTCCACGAGGGAGAGGGCGTTGTAGTAATCAAATTTCTCGGTCTTGTACAAGTTGACGCGACACATCAAAGCACTGCACTCGATATAAGTCTTTTTACACATTTCAAATGGGCTACTTCGTATGTAGGAGTAGACATATTCTGCTTCGTATGTAGTCACTTGTTGCAATCTCTAAAAAGACTTATATTTGGAAACGGAGGGAGTACAATGCATGCATGCATGCCGTGACTTTCCTTTTGATACTTGCATGTGTTGATTTGATGCACCTTGCCAAATTTTGACTATAAATTTAACTAACCAAATTTTAATGCATGTCACAAAAAATTACGGGGCTGTTTGGATTGTGACTATGTTTGTCTTATGTTGCCACATTATTTTTCCCACACTTGCCACACTTGCCTAACCTAAGTTGCTCAAATTGTTAGACACACTTTGGCTTGCCTAAGGGAATCTTGCCACAGTTTTTGTGTCTATGACATGTGGGGTTCACTGCTAATAAAAAAATTCTTGTCTTAGGTGTGGCTAATAAAAAAGACTTATATTTAGGAATGGAGGGAGTAGAAAATATAAATAATAATGCATGTTGGGGCAACCCATGTTTCCGCTAATTTTAGCCGTGGGCTTGTTCACAATTTTTACGAGGGGGTGGTTGTTCATTTAATGGAGGGACTTGTAGTACCAGACTTGAACGATACAAAGTGCGACCTGGCACACCGTAACACCACTTGGAACAAGCGGGTAGCTATCTCAAAAAAAAATCAACAACTAAAAAACCGCGACCTGGCATGTAGTAGTACACAATTTTAAACGATTGTTTTGATGGAGTGAAAAAGGAAAACTACCCCACTACGTATATATAGGCCGGAGCCTCCGCGCTTGCTTGCTAGGGTTTCTCTATTCACACACTCTCATCCTCTCCAGATCTAAACAAGATAGGGGTAGTAACACTGTCTTTCTCCCTTAAAAAACACTGGCTTTCTATCCTCACCGCTGGTTACAGATCCGGACATATCCCCTTCCGCCGGTGAAGGGGAGGAGGGGCAGCGTTTAGGCCGTCGTCGATAGTGAGGGAGGAGACCCACTGCCGGCCGCACCGTTATCTCTGGCCGAGCGCCGGCGCTGGAGGTCCTTCGATCCCTTCGTCATTGCCTGTGGGCGGATCCGGCCTCCCGCCGCCCACCTATCCACATACCGACGACCTTTAGGTATATCTTCGTTCGCAATCGCCTTAGCTCTACTTCCCCAGCTCGCTACGTCATTGCATGTGCATCATTTTCTACCTCTCAGCCCCTCTCGATTGGATGGTCCAACATCACATATTTTTTTCTTCTATTGTTAGAGGTAAAGCTACTTCATGGAGTCGAATCTTGTACTCCCTCCGTCCGAAAATACTAGTCATTGAAATGGATGTATCTAGATGTATTTTAGTTCTAGACACATCCATTTTGATGACAAGTAATTCCGTACGTTGGGAGTACTTGGTTCAAACAAGAAATAAAGTGGGGGTGGGGGAATTTAGTATGTACATCGGACTTGGTACAAACAGGAAGGAAAGGGGGTGAAAGTAGTACAGACTGGTCATCCAACCGGTCTCTTGGTCGAAAAGGGAAATATAGGGGTAACGCTGTACACAGTGGTATGACCAGGACTAGATTTGCTATCCACACATAGGAGTAGGTGGCTAGAGTGAACAAAAATGGGACCAACCCAGATATGTTTCTTGGATGTTTGCTTCTCGGGGCAACAAACTATGAATCACCACTTTATGCCCCTGTTTACGTACATGGTGCTGGACTGCTGGTGCACCCATTGTCCCATGCCCTTATACCAAATATTTAGGCTCCATTCGGAATAAAGGGGCAGAAAACATAGGTCTTGATGAAAATAGAGGAATATGAAAGGAATGTAGGTATAAAACTATGGAATAGCGAACCGGAGGAAACTCTCAAGAGAATGTGTTCGGATGGACTACGAAATGTACAGATTTGTTTTTTTAGAGTAGCATGCTTGGCAGTATGAGATGCTATTTGTTTATTCAGCGGCACAGTGACTACTCTTGCCCTCACCTCACATACCACACATAGGTTGATTTTTTTATTCCGTCAACACAGCACAACAACATGTCTAACGCATGGCAGCGAGCGCCTGCCTCGGGCTTCTGCCCAAAAAATGAGCAGCGCGTGGATGTTTCTAATCCTATGGAATCAGTACTACCAGACAACTTTCCTATGAAACACTATTCACCTTTCCCGTATTCGAACGGTTGGAAGGGAAAGAATACCGTAGGAATTGTGTTCCTACGAAAATCCTGCACCAAACCTGTGAACCGAAGGCAGCCTTAGCTGTTCTTAATCTAATGTCCCTGGTAAAAATGAAGCCATGCCACTGTTATAAGCCATGACAAGTTTAGCCAAATGTTTTTGCCTGTAATTGTTTGAGACTCTGACTGTTTCCTCTATGCCTTTTTGTGCAAACAGGGATGTCCAATTCACCTGCTCGCTGTTGTGACCTTTTGGTGCACTGCACAAAACTCTTCTTAAAAGAAGTGACTTTTGTGCTGCTTAACTAGAATGTCAGAATGGAACAGTTGGTTCATTTTGGTGGAACTGCACAAAGGGAGATCTGTGTTCCAATCCTCATCATCCATATTGGCGCCATAACCTTCCTTTAGGTAAGAATGATATTTAATGCATGTGTTCATCTCTATTTTCCGACTGCCATGAGAAAATAATGCTGTTTTTACTAGTACACTTGTACTCCCTCACTGACAAAACTAATTCTGAATTAGAAGGCCAATCATGTACTTGGTTTCACCAATTGGTGAGGAGAAAGAGAAACATAGCATGAAGAGGAAGAAGAAGAATAAACAGTGCCAAGGCGATCTTGCTGAAGCTAGAGGCCTCAGTCGAGGCCATTCAAGGGCTCCGGCAACGACTACCTTACATGTGAGACGATCCTCCAGGGAGCCCTTCCACTTCTGCTGTCTCACTTAATTAATTAGGAGTACTTAAGTACCACTAATTTATTACTGCCTAATTTTCCTGTTGCAGTTAAACAAATCTTTAGTAGGACCCTATGCTGAATCATGTACGTGTGTATATTTGTCTATGGAAGTGAATCATGTGGTGGAGCAGGGAGGGAATATTATTAGTGTCATGACATAATAGTGCTATTGTTTTGCATGTCAATTAATTGCCATTGGTTCAATCAGGCAATGTTTTGCGTATTGTCCATCATGAATTTGATGCTACTGTTTGAGTAATATGCTAATGTCTTCCTATCCTTTCTCACTAAGCTAATGAAGGTTTCACCTTGTTCCTACTTGTGCAAACATGGATCATGTTGTGCCAATCATACATTTTAGTGGAACTACACAAGACAATACAATGAACTGTATCCCAGCCAGTGCTTTAACTCTGCTGGAAGTTCTTGATAATCTTTTGATATAATCTCAGCACTGGTAAACAAGAGTGATTTCAACCATACATTTGAAGTGCACAAAAATATATACTATTGTGTGATTCCAGTGAGTGCTTTATCATCTCTTATGGGACTACATGAATAAGCTTTTTTTTCTCAGGTTTGTACGGGCCTAAGGCCTTCATCCATATTAGTTTGCTTTCATCTCTATTTGTATCGTGCTACTGTCATGAGAAACTCCTTTATCTTTGCATGTTAAAGTTTTGCAACCTATGATAAATGGCAATGCTTTGAGTGTTGAGTTGAGCTAATTAGCACTGATTAAATAAACTAATAGCTCTCTTTAAGGAAGACTACTATGTTGCTAACTTTACCCATTAAGATAATGAGGGTGCTTCTATTTGTTAGTGTATGTTTCATCAACTAGTCCCACTATTACAGTAATCTCACTCTCTCTATATATGTGCCAATAGAGATGCTCGATTTTGGTGGAACTGCACAAAAACTTTGGGTACTTCATTGCCTCGACAGCTTCCGTCCTTTCCTGTCAGTCGCTAAACTCGGTTTGCTTTCTTCCTTTGCTGTCAGTCGCTTGGCTTATCTCGGCTTCCAGTCAAAGGAAATAGTAATTGATATGCTACCTCACATAGGTTGGTACTGGTCTTTATCCTGATTATTGTGCCTGTCATATGTATTGGTAATTTGGTATTGTGCTACTGTTTGCCGATTTCATAAAGGATTAATTTGGAGCCTGAACTTGCAGGCAAATCATTATATCGGGTGATTTCAGTAGAACTTCACAAAATGATCAGATGGACAGGTACTTATGCTGCATGCTGCTATCTATTCCATAGTTCACTCAGACAAGCATCGATGTTGACAAGAAGTGCCTATATTCATTCGAGTATCAACCAACGTCAACCAATTGTCAAACTCCAAGTATTAGGATAGTGAACGCCAAAAATATTGCTTGGTGCATAGCCCAGAAAAATGCAGTCCATTCTTTGGTCCCAACTTGTGCCTTTTGGTTATCGACACATATGGTAGCGAACTATATGGCATGGAGTCTAAAGATTCCAGACAAGTTGGTTGACGCATATCATCTGGCACTTAATCAGTCTGCATGCCAAGGATGCTCCATTTCAGTTGAACTGCACAAAAAATTTGGGTGGTTCATTTTCTCAATCGTCTGCAATGTAGAATTTTGGCGAGATATAGGACCAAGATGAGCCAGTAAACTAGTTGGATGAAAGTAGTGGCCAAGTTGCTCAAACCTCCCTCGGCACGAGGCCACTATTTGAGGATAAACCTACAAGCAAAGTTCAGATTGTCTGTGCTACCTCTTATGTACTCAAAAGTTTACTCGTACAAGAACTAATTTTAGCAAGAAGTACCTCCGATTGAACACCATTTACCAGTCTGTACCCTAGGTAATTAAAGTTCGTCCATGGATCATATTGGCTGTGATCTCAATCATTTGGATGCATAAACATACTGAACATGTGTATATCTGAATCTTTTTGTAAATTATGTATGACTATTGTTTTGTGATCTATCAATCATTTGGATGCATAGATATGCTGAGCTTGTGTATATATGGATCTTTTCAGTTGTTGATAGTGAATGTTGGCTATGAATATGAACGTGTCCTGTGAACCTGAGTTTGATATGAATGTTTACCTTTTCTGTTGTATTTGTGTGTGAGCTTGTTAGTATGCCTACTGCGGGGTATAAAACGCAGGTCTCTTATAAAAGTAATGCTGTGTCCGATTTATGTTTTCCGTTCTGACCACATTATATATATTTATATTATTACTATTATCGTATATTTTATAGAGACTTATATATACATTACAAAAACATCCCACGTGTTATTAACTTATAAAAGTAAATGTTTAACGGAAGTTGGCAAGGAAAATCCTGGTTGTTTTTGACTCACAGGCAAGGAAAATCCTGATGATTGCGTACAAAAGCTTGCGAAGATTTTAAGGACCAATTTAATAATAACGCGCTCATTTTTATTTTGAGCAATAACTCGCTAATTTCTTAATTATATATATATATATATATATATATATATATATATATATAATGTGCCTCTCCAGTTTATTCTTTGATATTAATTGCTCCTTCTAGCATAACATTATATATATAACGAGCCCACCTAATACGTGTATTTCAAGGAAGTGCAACTGGGCTGGGATTTCTTAGAAAATATAAATGGGCCTGATTGACGCGAAATTATTTGTTCACCCAGCCCAGCAAATGGATTGTACATTCTAGAAAACAAGGGTTAAATATAAGCCACATTTTTGCAGGCTGACATGTGGGCCAATAGGTCGAAGCCTACGCAGGGCGTTGTCAACTTGGTCAACAAATGATTGTGTCATCCACAGCCATTGGATTTATATCCAACGGCCGGCATGCACCTTCAATCTCTCGTCTTCTTCCTCCAGCGTTGCTGGGACCGCCTGGTCCGGCCTCGGGCGGCTAGCGGCTCTGCTTAGCACGCATCGCTGCGAAGCGCTACCCCACCGCCGGCCAGGCTATCCCTCCACCCCACGACACCTCCTGTTATTCTCCACAGACTACAGCCCCACGACGCAACAGAACCAGTTATAACCATTCTCCTCCTCTCAATCTGCGACTCCACTGCCGCGTTTTCCCATCTCCGAGTCGTTCCCGTCCGAGGCCTCGCCGTCGTCCACCGCCTCGCCGCGTTCAGCGCGGCGTGGTCAACAAACGGGAGTCATCGGAAGAGGACTGTAAGTGGAGAGCCTGACGGCTGGGACCCACGAGGTCCATGGTCGCACGCAAGGAAAGTTCCTCCTTATTAAGCTGAAAAAAATGTTTCCTCCACCTGACAGCTGGGACCCACCGGCTGTGTCTTTGCACGGAAGGAAGTGCCTCCTTGTTTTGCGAAAACAAATTATTCATCCCGTTGACAGCTGGGACCCATCAGATTTGGTGACTGACTTGTGGGCATACTAAGCGGACGTGTACGCACAGCTTTGTCAACTTAATCAACAAATGATTCTAGCAGCTGGACTGTTGGATGTTAATCCAACAACCGTGCTCCTTCGTCAATCTCTGTTCTTGCTCCTGTCTCCCGTGGGCGGCACCGCGGATGTGCTGCCGCGCACCCGAACCAGCGAAGTTTCCCACTCCTCTCCATCTGCGACTCCAATGCCCCGTCTTCCCCATCTCCGGGTCGTTCCAGTCTGGGTGCGCTCGACACGGTGTGGTCAACGTGGTCAACAACCGAGAGTCATCGGAAGATGACTGTACATGTGAGGCTGACAGTGGGGACGCACCACGCCTGAGGGAGTCCTGGATTAGGGGGTGTTCGGGTAGCCGGAGTATACCATCGCCGGACTCCTGGACTATGAAGATACAAGATTGAAGACTTCGTCCCGTGTCCGGATGGGACTTTCCTTGGCGTGGAAGGCAAGCTAGGAGATGCGGATATTCAAGATCTCCTACCATTGTAACCGACTCTGTGTAACCCTAACCCTATCCGGTGTCTATATAAACCGGAGGGTTGTAGTCCGTAGGACGAACAATCATCATACACAATCATACCATAGGCTAGCTTCTAGGGTTTAGCCTCCTTGATCTCGTGGTAGATCTACTCTTGTACTACCCATATCATCAATATTAATCAAGCAGGAGTAGGGTATTACCTCCATCGAGAGGGCCCGAACCTGGTTAAAAACATCGTGTCCCTTGTCTCCTGTTACCATCCGACCTTGACGCATAGTTCGGGACCCCCTACCCGAGATCCGCCGGTTTTGACACCGACATTGGTGCTTTCATTGAGAGTTCCTCTGTGTCGTCGCCTTTAGGCCCGATGGCTCCTCTGATCATCAACAACGATGAGGTCCAGGGTGAGACCTTTCCCCCCCGGACAGATCTTCGTCTTCGGCGGCTTCGCTCTGCGGGCCAATTTGCTTGGTCATCTGGAGCAGATCGAAAGCTACGCCCCTGGCCATCAAGTCAGGTTTGGAAGCTTAAACTACACGGCTGATATCCGCGGAGACTTGATCTTCGATGGGTTCGAGCCACAGCCAAGCGCGCCGCACTACCTCGAGGGGCATGACCTAGCTCTGCCTCCGAACAGTGTCCTGGAGGCCGCATACGCACCGGTTCCGACCCTTAACTCGGAGCCTATTACACCAATCGTGGATGGACGGTTGGACGTCACCTCGGGGGCTGCGATCTCAAAGGCGATCGAGCCGAACGCCAGCCCCGCACTCTGCATGACCCGTGACTCCGAGGGTCCGGACTACTATCTGGACTCCGAACCCCCCGTGCCCCTGCCGGTCGAATCCGATTGGGCGCCGATAATGGAGTTCACTGCCGCGAACATCTTTCAGCACTTGCCTTTTGGCGACATCCTGAACTCTCTCAAGTCTCTCTCTTTATCAGGAGAGCCCTGGCCGAATTACGGTCAGCAAGGATGGGATACGAAAAATGAAGAAATTCAAAGCCCACCCACCACCCACTTTGTAGCCACCGTCGACAACCTAAACGACGTGCTCAACTTCGACTCCGCAGACATCGACAGCATGGATGACGATGCAGGAGATACCGATGAACCAACGCTCATACGGCATTGGAAAGCCACCGCATCTTACGATGTGTACATGGTGGATACCCCTAAAGGAAATGACAACGAGGAAAAAGGGGATGGAACGGGAGATAGACCCCTCGGAAAACAATCAAAGCGTCGGCATAAACGCCGACCCAAGCCCCGCCTCGATAAAAACCCAGCCATAGAGCAGGACAAGCCGGTAGACGACGAGCAGGCCTTAGACTAGCCGTCCGAACAGGGCAACACGGATAGAGAAACCGAAACTCCCTCCCCCGGCGGAAATGGCATTCCGGACAACCTTACGCCGGATAAATCCATGGAGCAGAAGAATCTCCACAAGAGGCTCGTTGCAACTGCACGCAGCCTGAAAAAGCAGAAGCGGAAGCTAAAGACAGCGGAAGATGCACTCCGTATTAGATGGAATAAAGTAATCAACACCGCAGATAGATACGGCGACGGTCGCCATACTAAAAGCTATCCAAAGAGAAAGCTACTGCCCGAATTTGACGAAGAGGCCCTAGAGCCCTCGCATTCAAAAAATAAGAAAGCCATACGGTCGGATAGACGACCCCATAAAGTGGCAAGTGGCGCCGAACTTAAATCGGTATGCGACCCACCAAAGGATTCGCATCATGGCCCAGCCAGGTCCATTTATGCGCCAAGAAAGCAAGATCTTGTAAGCAATGCAAAAAAGCCATCGTCAGAATCCGGCACACCCAAATACAGGGGCGCCACACATCCCCTATGTTTCACCGATGAGGTTTTGGACCACGAATTTCCTGAAGGATTCAAACCCGTCAACATAGAGGCGTATGATGGAACAACAGACCCCGGAGTCTGGATTGAGGACTACATCCTCCACATACATATGGCTAGAGGAGATGATCTCCACGCCATTAAATATTTACCCCGTAAGCTTAAAGTGCCAGCCCGGCACTAGCTTAAAAGCCTTCCCGAAAACACAATTGGAAGTTGGGAAGAGCTCGAGGATGCTTTCCGAGCAAATTTTCAAGGGACCTATATCCGCCCTCCGGATGCAGACGATCTTAGTCACATAACTCAACAGCGCGGAGAATCAGCTCGGCAGTTCTGGAATAGATTCCTCACTAAAAAGAATCAGATAGTCGACTGTCCGGACGCCGAAGCCCTAGCAGCTTTCAGGCATAATGTCCGAGACGAATGGCTCGCCAGACACCTCGGCCAGGAAAAGCCAAGAACAATGGCCGCACTCACAAGCCTCATGACCCGCTTTTGCGCAGGAGAGGACAGCTGGTTGGCAAGATGCAGCCCCAGCGACCCAAGTACATCCGAAACTAGGGATGGAAACAGAAAACCGCGACGCAACAAGGATCGTCGCCGAACTAAAGAAAAAAGTCCGAAGAGCACGACAGTCAATGCCGGATTCAAAGGCTCGTGACAAAATCAGACAAAACCACCCCTCCAGGATAATAGGGATGATCCGTCCAACTTAAATAGAATCCTGGACAGGATATGTCAGATACACAGTACTCCAGGGAAGCCTGCTAAACATACCCACAGAGATTGTTGTGTTTTCAAACAATCCGGCAGACTCAATGCCGAACACAAGGGGCTCGACACACCAAGCAAAGACGAGGACGAACCCCAGAAGCAGAGCACCAGGAAACAAAAGAACTTCCCACAAGAAGTAAAAACAGTGAACTTACTTCACGTAACAAAACGTGTGGCACCCATAAAGGTACGCACAATACGACCTATCCCCAAGGGGTCCCGCCACTAGTTATTAAAACCAATCACCTTCGATCAGCTAGACTATTCTAGAAATATCAAGAACGCAGGCTGGACTGCCCTGATACTCGATCCAATAATTGGCGGACTCCAGTTTGCAAATGTCCTTATGGACGGCGGCAGTGGACTAAACCTGATATGTCAGGATACAATCCATCACATGGGGATAAACCCAGCAAGAATCCACCGCAGCAAAACCTCCTTTCAAGGGCTAGCACCTGGTCCGGACATCCATTGTATGGGTTTTCTCCGGCTTGAAGTTATATTCAGCTCTGCCGATAACTTCCGTCGTGAAAAGCTGACCTTCCATGTCGTCCCGTTCTCAAGTCGCTATCAAGCACTACTCGGACACGAAGCTTTCGCTCGCTTTAACGCAATACTGCATTATGCATCTCTCACGCTTAAGATGCCCGGTCCACGAGGCATCATCTCTTTGAAGGGGAAGCAATAAAGTGCGCCTCCCCCAAGCAAAGGACTGTGCGGCCGCTTAGACAGCCGCACAATAAAATGGCCTCACCAGCCAAAAAACTTTTCGACATAGGTCATTAAAGGCCACGAACCCGGAATAGACGAGTTCGATACAAGTCCATCATTAATCCAGGCTTAGAGGCCATATACCCCCGTACTAGGGGCTACGCGCAGAGATAATAAAGCTCAATTTTATATTTTACTTTATACTTCATTTATTTTAAAACCTTTTGTTCAGCACGACCCGTTTTCAATTTAGTTCCTCTCTTTTTCAGATGAACGTCGTGCGGCGCCCGTCCAGGATACGACACAACGGAGACACAGGCGAAGACGTGCAGTAGGGACCCGTCCTAACGGATTCTTTTTAGATTAAGACACTGCGTAAACCTTTTTTACTGTCTCTTGTTGCAACACATCCCCTGGTTTTTTCCGATATAACCAAGGAGGAGGCTGGCGTCTTGGCATGTGGCCACGTCAGAATTTTTCGCACGTACCTGGACACTAGGGGCTTTTTCAGCAAAGAGTGTTGTTTCGCCCGCACTCATAAAGACCGAACACCTTAGGGAGTGTTTGGCGTCGCGAGTTTTGGCATTATATGCATCAGCTCCGAATCATGTCTTTGGTCAAATGTTGGGTTGCCCGGCTCCTGAGTTCGGCTACCTTACGTTCCGCTCTATCGGCTAAGGTAGCACCAGGAGAACCACTGCGATTGTGCCCTGGTTCGGCCGGGCGAGCACCTTAGTAGAGAAAGCCGAAAACTGACTATCATGATGTAGCGTGAGACTGGTCAGCCACTCGATGACCTATTGGAATCTATCGAATTCCCCCGCTTTAACGAGGGCCGCTTCCCGGTCAGGCACATACACACCCCGAACTCGGGCGAGCGCAGTCGCCACTAATGGGCTACCTAAATAGTCCAACTGTCAAGCTCCTATGGCTAAGTGAAAGTGTTAAAGCATTATAGTCTGGTTGCCTGGCCCGCTGCGCTATCACCTCCTTTGTAGGACCAAGACGTTGGGTTAAGTGTGAAAATGCGTCTTCTGCGAGCACCCCCGCACTATGTGCGTGGGGGTTGAAGCCAACGACTGCAATCTTTCAGATTATATATATATATATATATTTTAAATGGCCGCACAGGAGGTGTTCACAATACTTGAAGGCACAAGTATAGAAAGGCCACTACAGTTTATCAAAATATTACTTCATCATTACATATGCTATAATAACATAGCATCCTTCGAGCACTGCGTCTCTATTACACGAGCGCCTTCAAGGACTTCCTGAAAATAGTGCTCGGAGGACACTCGGCTTTTATCCGAATCTCGGGACGCAATAACGATGGTCTCCATCTCTGCCCAGTATGTCTTGACACGGGCAAGAGCCATCCTTGCACCCTCTATACACGCCGACCTCTTCATTGCATTAATGCGCGGCACTGCGTCAAGGAATTGCTGCACCAAGCTGAAATAACTCTTCGGCTCCGACCTCCCCGGCCACAGATGACCCATGACGTACTTCATGGAGAGTCCGGACAACCTATTAAGTTCGGCCCATTGAGGCAAACGATCGTCCACTGCCAGTGGACGCTCTGGATTGTGAAATTGCGACCACAACAGTTTTTCCACTTCACGATCTTTCAGATCTCGAAAGTGTTCGGTCGCATCAGCAGCACTCGCTGCCAAATCCAGATAGGTGTCCTCCACACTCCACATCCGTTCTAACGGAGCAAACTTCGGATCACAAAATTTTCTTCGTAGCATGAAGGGCTTTCCATCCGCAATTTGTTCGGCCTGACGCAGCTCCTCCTTCGCAGCTCTCATCGCAGAGCGCATGTCCTTGGCATCAGCAACGGCCTTCTCTAGGACCGCCTGTCTCGCCTGGTCTTCTTTCTCAAGAAGTATGCAACGGTCTGCAGTGCTCTTTAACTTTTCGGCCATACTGGCCATCTCTTCCTTGCTTCGGCAGTGAGCAGCCTATTCGGCTCTCAGCTCTTCAAGGGCCTTCTTGGCAGCCGCATCACTTTTCCTGGCTTGATCTTTAGCTCGGGCAAGTTCTGCCCTAAGACTCTCCACGGCGGCCGCACCATCTGCGTCAAGCACACATATCGTAAGACACTGGCATAAAACTCTTCTTACCTACTGCCGCCCGAGGAATCACATACCTTGAGCCTCATCCAACCGCTTGTTGACAAGCGCGATGTCGGCATCTGCCACGTCCAGTTGCCTCTTTAGTTCAGCAAAACCAGCAGTTCCGCTTGATTCCGGACACCCTGCAGCCTACATTAAAAGGCGACATTTTAGACCTGGGATTATGATCCTCCGCGTGCCGTCATTTCTTGACGACATGCAGAGTCTCAGGGCCTACTATCTACATAGGGCGCAACTTATTTATGCGCAACTGACAAAAGTACACATTATCTAATGTACCTCAAAACCCGTCAATAAACTTTCGACGGCCACACACAATCCGCTCTCTGCGGACAAAATCCTTTCAATCACCGTGCCCATTAATGCACGGTGCTCCTCTGAAATAGAAGCTCGCACTAGCAGAACCTTTAGCTCCTCCGGCCGAGCACCAGAAGGTGCCGGACTCGTCCCATGACCTCTTTCGAAGGCCGGACGCGGAGAACCTCGGGGGGCGCCATAGCTATCTTCCGCCCCTGCCGGACTCGGAGAAACCCTCCGTGACGACACCTCAGGGTCGACCGCCTCGTTAGGCGGCACAGCAGAAGGAGGCGTCCCGCTCTCCATCATCTCCGGAAGAAGATCCCCCGAAGACGAGCTCTGCTGAGAAGGGCTGAGGTCCGAACTACAAGGTAAAAATTCGGTTAAATTTCTCAGATATAAATCACGGATTTCTCTCATCCCTCGAAAGGAAAATCTTTCTCTACTCACGGCTCGCTGGAGGGCTGATCTCCTTGAGTACGCAGTCCGGCCGTGGAACTCCCCGGCGTCGGACCCTCTGACGAGGATCTTTTCCCCTGCTTTGAGACCATGGTCTTCGGGTCGTCAGAGGCGGCTCTCTTCTTTCCCCTAGGAGAGGAATCGATGGTTCCTCCCTTCGGAGCAGCCTCCTTCGAGGAGGCCATAGTTCCCTTGTCCTCCCCCTTACTTCCCTCCAAAGGCACTACCTCTAGCATCCTGACTAGCACAGGATCCGGCCTAGTTTCGGGAAGGGGAGCCGGACACCTGATCAGCTTCGCCTTTGCTATCCACTCCTGTTTAAAAGGGGAGCTCTTTTAAGGGCAAGTTTATGATAATTATATGGATAGAAGGTCCGGGCATAAGGTTACTTACTTGAGTATCCGGGCGATTGCGGCTTAGGCCTGCGTCCTCGGTCAAATCCGGACACACTTCTTGTGATCCGAAGAACAGTTTATACATCTCCGCGGGCGTCGCGCTCATAAAATCCTGGAGAGCTCGTGGTCCCTCTGGATTGAACTCCCATAGGCGAAGGGGGCGACGTTTGCCGGGCAGTGTCCGGCGAATCAGCATGACCTGCGTCACCTTGACCAGGTTGAGGTCTCCTTCCAAGAGATCCTTAATGCGGCCCTGCAGCAAGGGTACATCTTTGGGCAAACCCCAATCTAACCCTCTGTTGACCCACGACGCTAGCCGTGGTGGGGGACCCGAGCGAAAGGCGGGAGGCGCCACCCACGTGGTGCCCCGGGGAGCGGTTATATAAAACCACTCTCGTTGCCACAAGCCTAGCTCCTCTTGAAAAGAGCCCTCGGGCCATGGAGCATCGACATTTTTGCTTATAACAGCGCCTCCGCACTCTGCGTGCCGTCCCTCGATTATCTTCGGCTCCACTTTGAAAGTCTTGAGCCATAATACGAAGTGAGGGGTAACATGGAGGAACGCTTCACACACGACGATAAATGAGGAGATATGGAAGATGGACTCTGGAGCTAAATCATGAAATTCCAGCCCGTAATAAAACAACAGTCCCCTCACAAAGGGATCCATGGGGAAGCCTAACCCTCGGAGGAAGTGAGACATGAACACCACGCTCTCGCCGGGCTGGGGACTGGGAATAACCTGCCCTTGAGCAGGCAATCTATGTGAAATTTCACCGGTCAGGAACTTAGCCTCCCTCAACTTTAGCACGTCCTCCTCCGTGACAGAGGAGGGCGTCCAACAACCTTGAAGGTCAGAACCGGACATTGTCGAAGGTCCGAAGCGCCTGGAATCTGGAGCCTGGGGTGTTGGAACTCGAGGCGACGGGCGAACACACTTGATATGAAAAAAGAAGTAAGGTCTTGGTCTCTTTATAAGAGGTTGAATACCAAGAGCCCTCCCCGTAACCATTTTGGACTCGCCTTTAATCGAGGGAACGTGCTAACGGGCACGATTGGGTTACCCACGTCCGTATTGATGAGAATCCCGTAAAAGGGGCACACGATCTCTGCTTTGACAAGACGTGCCAAGGAAACCGCCTCGCAAAGCGTGCTGAGGGCGAAAAAGTAAAGACAATTCGTAAAAGGACTTGGCCGCAGTGTGATGACTCACTGCGGAATACGTCAGCAGATTTGATTTGTGTTAATATTATTCTCTCTATGGCAATATGGGGAAACTTATTTTGCAGAGCCGGACACTATTTTTGGTCTTTACAATCTTCTATGAAGGACTTGGAGGAGGAACCCGCCTTGCAATGCCGAAGACAATCTGCGCGCCGGACTCGTCGTCATTGAAGCCTGGTTCAGGGGCTACTGAGGGAGTCCTGGATTAGGGGGTGTTCGGGTAGCCGGAGTATACCTTCGCCGGACTCCTGGACTATGAAGATACAAGATTGAAGACTTTGTCCCGTATCCGGATGGGACTTTCCTTGGCGTGGAAGGCAAGCCAGGCGATGCGGATATTCAATATCTCCTACCATTGTAACCGACTCTGTGTAGCCCTAACCCTATCCGGTGTCTATATAAACCGGAGGGTTGTAGTCCGTAGGACGAACCATCATCATACACAATCATACCATAGGCTAGCTTCTAGGGTTTAGCCTCCTTGATCTCGTGGTAGATCTACTCTTGTACTACCCATATCATCAATATTAATCAAGCAGGAGTAGGGTATTACCTCCATCGAGAGGGCCCGAACCTGGGTAAAAACATCGTGTCCCTTGTCTCCTGTTACCATCCGACCTTGACGCATAGTTCGGGACCCCCTACCCGAGATCCGCCGGTTTTGACACCGACAACGTCCATGGACTCATGCATGCAGCGGAACGCGGCGAGGTCAACATGGTCAATGAACGACTTCCATCGGAAGTATACTGTACGTGGAGAGTCTCAGCTGGTTCCACGGCCGCAGCAAGTAAGTGCCTCCTTATTACGCGGAAAATAATGATTCCTCCAACTAACAGCAGGGACCCACTGGACAGGCCACCTTATTTTGCGAAAAAACTTTTGCCCCTGACTGCTTGGACCCACCTGATGGGCCACCGTATTTCGCGAAAAAAACGTCCCCCCCGCTGTCAGCTCGGACCCACCGGAAGTGCCTCCTTATTACGCACAAAAAAATGAATACTCCCTGGGCTAGCTGGGACCCACCTTGGTGGGAGGCTGACTTGTGGTCCTACTAAGTTGACGGGGACGAATGGCTTTGTCAAGTTAGTCAATATGAACGATTCTAGTTCCAGTGACCGTACGATGTCCATCCAATGACCATAGTGCTTCTTCAACTTCTGGTCTTGTTGCTCCAGCCGCCCAAAGTAGCGCTGGTCGTGCCACATGCTCCTGCCTCCCGTGGCCGGTTGTGCTGCCGCGGAGGCCTCACCGCCCCTACTATTCCCACCGCTGGCCAGGCCCTGCGGCGACGACAGCCTCACACCACAGTCGAACCAGTGAACCCTCGTACTCCTCTCCGTGCGAGCTTCCACTGTTGCGTCCTCCCTAGCTCCGCTTCGTCCCCTTACTAGGCCTCGTCGTCGTCCACCGCCCTGGTGCTTTCCGCGCGGCGGGGTCAACGTGGTCAAGGAACGACTTCCATCGGAAGAGTACTGTACGTGGAGAGGCTAACAGCTGGGTCCACGGCCACAACCCAGTTTTTTTGTGATTTGCCAAGTAAGTCGCTTTGTCAAGCCTGTTGGGCTGTAGATCTTTCAGGACGAGGAGAGCTTTCATTCGGCTGGCCGAGAAAATGACCCATCAGTTATGAGAAATGGGTTGTACATTTTTAAAACACTGAAAGTGCGTTATATCGACTAGCGAGGGGGGGGGGGTGAATGGGCGATTTTTATGAAATTCTTCACTAAGGAATTTGCTGGTGAGGAAATTCCTTAGCGAAGAACTACTAGCAGCGGAATAAGTACTCAGAAGTAAACATAACAGAATACACACGTGGTCATCATGATGAAATGAAGACAAACACAGAGTACAGAAAGCGTAAACACAGGATAGCACAAGATGAAGACAAACAGACTGAAGAAATTGAACTGAGGAAATTGAGAAAGTCTTCAGTCAAAGTCTTCAAACACAGATATGAACAAACACACAACACAGTAATGAGGAAATGAAAGTGTTGAGGAAATAGAACCAGTAAGCTTGGTGAAGACAATGATTTGGTAGACCAGTTCCAACTGCTGTCTCAGTTGTACATCTGGTTGGAGCGGCTGAGTATTTAAACTCGAGGACACCTAGTCCCGGACACACAGTCCTCACCGTATTCTTCTTGAGCTAAGGACACACAGTCCTCGCCCAATCACTCGTGGTAAGTCTTCAGGTGACTTCCAAACCTTCACAGACTTGGTCACTCGGCGATCCAAAATTCCTCTTGGATGCTCTAGACCTTGACGCCTAACCGTCTAGAAGAAGCACAGTCTTCAAAGGTAACAAGCGTCGGATCCACGCAGGATCAATCTCTTCAGTGATGCTCAATCACTTTGGGTTTGTAGGTGTTTTGGGTTTGGTTCGGATTTTCCTCACTTGATGATTTTCGCTCAAAGTCCTCGGAGGATGGGTTGCTCTCAAATGACAAGTGTCAGTTTCTCTCGGAGCAGGCAACCAGCTAGTGGTTGTAGGGGGCGGCTATTTATAGCCTAGGGAGCAGCCCGACATGATAATACATAAATGCCCTTCAATTATATGACCGTTAGGTGGATAAGATATTTTGGGACAGCTGGCGCATAGCACAACAACGGTCGGAAATTTGAGGTTCAAATTCCTCAGGGCTATCATGTTTCTCACAGTGTAGGCAATTTGCACTAGCGAATTCCTAACTCCCCAGTCAGAATAAAGTCCTCAGTGACCAGAAGAACTGCGTCTCTGTCACTGAAGAAATTGACTGGACTGTATGAGATTTCCAATGGCTCCACTCGAAGGGATTGGTAGGTGTAGGATTTGAGTTGAGCATCACATGGAAATTTTCTCCTTAGTATTTCCTCGACCCCCTTTAATAGTACGGTGTTTCCTAAGACTCAAGAAAGATAAAATGAAACTAAGAAAACAAAAGTCTTCATGCTTCATGTTCCTCGAATGAATACCAAGTCTTCAAGGTCACACCAATTTCTTCACTTTCAAAGTCTTCAGAAAGTCTTCAGAGTATCAAAGTCTTCAATCGAAGAACTTCATTTTTAGGGGTCGACTTTCTTTGTAAATATCAAACTCCTCATAGACTTATAGACTTGTGTACACTCAAAAACACATTAGATACTTAACCTATAAGTCTTCAATACACCAAAATCACTAAGGGGCACTAGATGCACTTACAATCTCCCCCTTTTTGGTGATTGATGACAACATAGGTTAAGTTTTCAACGGGGATAAATATATGAAGTGTAAATACTGATATTGAGGAATTTGATTGCAGGATATAGAAGAACTCCCCCTGAAGTTGTGCATAGTGAGGATTTTGCTTTTGAAGCAATGCACACTTGAAGAGATGAATCATGGAGATCTCCCCCTATATCTTGTAATTCATACACGCATTTGATATATAATATGAAGAATTTGAAATGCATGATGAAATATGGTGCCTGATGTAGTTCAGCATGCGTACAATAATATTAGTGAGGAATAAGCATGCAGACTAGTGTATCAAATCAGAGCATAGTGCATCAAAAGTATCAGAGCACCATCGGGTTTAAGATTACTACTCGATCCAATAAAAGTTTCAGAAGAACGAGAGATGTAACTTAGCAGAAAAAATGCCCTTTATTATAGACCCGCTTGAAGACTAACTCAGATTTCTCCCCTTTGTCATCGAATGACCAAAAGGATCGAAACTGAGGACTAACGCCCCTAAAGATAATCAAGTTGATGAAGGAGCGCCAGCATTGTTGGGGTCGGTCGTTGAAGTAGGGCCTGCCGTAGTGTCGTCCAAGTCTTCATGTTCATCAGTGTCACGCGATGAAGAATAGGAGCTGGCCACCAAAGAAGGAACTGGGACCTTCTTGTATTTCTTCGGAGGAGGTGCAGACCAGGCAAATTCTTCGTTGAGACCCATTTTCTTCAGATCATTAGCGCTGTAGACTTGAGATAGAACAACCCAGGTGCGGTTGAGGGTTTCATGAAGGTAGTAGTGGTTTTTCTTCACTGCATTGTGTGTTGAAGTCATGTTGTGAAGAATTGAACCAAACTGACGCTTGACCCATTTGTGATTGCGATCAACCTTCTGATGAAGACTGAGGAGTAACTCACAATCAGTCATCACCCTGGGTGCTGTGGCTTGAGGATTTTGCTTGGCATGGTTGGCGGCAGTGTCATGAGTGGCAGAGTCATCATTGGTGGAATAAGATGCAGCCTTGCGAATTTGACCATCCATTGGACGAATGCCTTCATCTATCACAGCAGTAGCCTTGCCTTTTTCTTCAGCTGAGGAAAATGTCCTTTTGAGGACTTCAATAGGAGGCAAGTAGCTGCAGTGGTTCAGAGTTTTAGCTTTGTAATTGAGTGAAGACCTTCCCCTGATGAATCTCATAATCCATGGTTCGTAAGGTTTCAGCTCAAATGGCGACATAGCAATGTTGGCCAGAGTCCTCATGAAGAAATCATGGAAGTTGACGGGAACGCCATGAATGATGTTGAAAAGCATATTCTTCATGATGCCAACGACTTCTTCATCATCAGAGTCGTGGCCTTTGATAGGACTCATTGTCTTCGTCAGAATGCGATAGACAGTCCGAGGCACATGCAGCAATTCCTTGATGAGGAATTTGGTTCGAGAAGCCTGTCCTGGCTTCAAAGGCTTCATCAACACTTGCATATAGTGATTTGAAAGCTTAGGTTCGTTGTAAACACAACGTGCATCTTCAAGGGGTGGACTCAGAGGTAGGGCACGAAGCAATTCAGATGCTGGTGCCTTGTAATGTGTATTCTCAGTCATCCAGTCCAGAACCCATGAATTCACATCTTCAGAGTTGCCGGTGATGTGCAGCGTTGCGTAGAACTGAAGAATGAGTTCTTCATTCCAATCGCATATGTCAGTGCAGAAATTGAGCAGCCCAGCGTCGTGAAGAACACCGAGGATTGGCGTGAAGCACGGCATGGACTCCATATCCACGTGAGGAATATGTGCATGATCGAAGACTTTGTCTTTGTTGAAAAGCACTGAGGAATAGAAGTTGGCTTGACATGCAGTCCAAAAGCGCCTCTTCCTTATGCGAGCAGAGTCATATGGATTATACTCGGTGAAGAACACGTGCTCGCCAAAGAAGTCTTCAGCCTTGAACTTTTGCTTCCTTGAGAACGGATCCTTTGGCTTGGGCAGAGGAGTGTCAGTGAGTTGCATCACTACCTCAGGAATCACGATCTCAGGTTCTTCAGGCTGAGGAATTTCAGGTTCTTCCTCAGGTGCAGTCTCCTTTTCATCAGTAGCAACAGTTTCTTCAGCGCTAGTGGCTGGAATTTCTTCATGCACAGATGCAGTGGGATGAGTTTCTTCAGACCCCATTTGAACTGTTGGTGAAGGGGAGTGAGGGATTTGCTGCAATGGAGTGAAGAGTGGAGAATTGGGGTGCTGACTTTCCCAAAAGTCATCATTCATCACTGGAGTTGTGCATCCAATGTCCACATCTTCATCATCAATTTCTTCAACACCAGCCTCTTCAGCAGTAAACTGAGGTATTGGTGATGAGACAAGTGGAGTTGAAAGGATTGCATCCACTTCAATTTCTTCATCAATCTGCTCTGACGAAGCAGCAGATTGAGTTTCTTCATCAGATTCGCTTGGGATCACATACTCTTCATCAAAAGGAACAAGGTCCTTTGATGGCATGGTGGAGATCGGAATAGCATCAATGGGATTTTCGAATGAGCTGGTCATGGGCTTCATCTTCTTTGGAACTGAAGATTCTGAAGCTTTTGATGCTTTCCTTTTCTTCACTGCAGCTCACTCTGCAGCCTTGGTCTTCTTCACATCTGATGCAAATGGAAGGATAGGAGTTGGTGTAGGCGCAGGTGGAGCTGAGGAATCTGGTTGAGTTTCCTCAGGCGCAACTAATGCAGTTGCCCTGACTTCTTCAGTTTCTTCAGACGCACCACTAGTGGATGTCCTGGCAATTTCTTCAGCAGCTGGAATTGAGTCATCAGCCCTGGAACTAGCATTTCCTTCAGTAGCCGAAACGTCATCAACTGTGCTGGCATGTTCTTCAGTGGGCTGTGCTGAAGGTTCTGCTTGAGAAATTTCTTGTTGCGATGGGGCTGCAACATTGGTGAAATTTTCAGTAAGTTTCACAAATCTGACTTTGGCTCCCTTCCAATCAGCATAGTAGGAGTCAAATTTGTCGCTGAGGGCTTTGATTTCAGCTTGCATCTTGACAAGTTCTTCAGTTGTCATTTTGACAACGTTTTTCTTCAACAGTTTCTCTTTTCTGTACTGCGATTTCTTGATCTCTCTGGCCCTATCATATTTCCACTTCTCCTCTTGGATGAAGTGAGTCAGCATGTGACTTTGGCCAGGTGTCAGCTTGAAGTCAGGCATAGGTGTGTTGGGATCCTTATGCTAGAGATCAATGTAGTCGAGGATCGCCCTTGGAACCAACAGCAGCGGCACATGTGTGCCTTTGGCTCTAGCGGCCCTTTCTTGTCGGTCCCTGATGATTTTTGCAAGTTCTTCTTCATCAGCTTCATCTTCGTCAGATGGTACATTGAAGACTACCTGCTTTTTCTGAGGACTTGGGCGAGAACCGCGTCCAGCAGTAGCCTTTTTCTTCAGCAGAGAGGGTCCAGCTAAGGAACTTGCTGAGACACCAGAGGCAATAGAGACGCCAACAGTCCTTTGACACATGGCAAGATGCGCAGGTGCTGAGGACTTTGGCGGAACTGCTGAGGACTTTGGAGGAGGTGCTAAGGATTTTGGAGGAGCAGGGGTAGCTTGAGGAATTTGCCTTGAAGATTTTGAAGTTTCGGGCCGTGAGGGCGCAGCTGAGGAACTTGGCCGTGAGGTCATTGCTGGTGAAGCACTTGGCTTGCGAGCAGGCTTCTTGAGCATCGATTTCCTCGGCTTGACAGAGGCCTCAGTAGCAGCAGCAGCATAATCTTCATTAAATTTCCTCACCGCTTCTTTTGCTTGTCTTGCCAATTTGGCTTGGCGCTTGGCCCATTCTTCAGGAAAATCCTCACCGCGTTTGACGCTAGTGGGATCAGCCACTTCACCAGGTGCCAATGGGGCTCTTGGGCATGGAGGATTTAGTGCGAATTTCTTCATGTACTTTGGAGTGACATATCTGTACTCCCTCCATTCACGTGCCCATCTCCGTTCAATCCTCTGAATGCGCACCTTGCGCTGATTTTTATCTTCTTTGCCAAACTTGGCTTCATCAGGCATGCAATAATCTTTATAGATGTCCTCAGGGATTTCAAACGCAGTCATAACCTCAGGTTTCTTTCCTCCTTTCTGTGGCCTTTTCCCGTCAGCCATTTTCTTCAGTTGAGGAATTTGAACAATTGAATTCTCTGAAGAAGTATGCGGTTTTTCTTCAAGGAACGCTGCAAACGAGTTAAGTTGATGAGAACCTAATGATTCAGCAGCGGACATGTGTACCTGTGAACAGAGTATAGTTGCGAGGAATTTGGAGAGGTCATATGCGTTCTCAGAGGGTTTTTCAAAAAGAACAAGTTCGAGGAATTTGACCAGATGTGTCTTCAAGAATTTCACTAAGCGCGCTATATCTTAGGTTCCGGAGTTGTATAGATCGAAGATCCACACAATTGAGGAATCTTGAAGAAAATGATGCTTAGGGAAACGAGTCAAGAACAGATAACATGCGAGATGTTTTGTGTGTGAGGATTTGAAGAATAAAACACCTTTGAAGATTTTGTAGAAAAATTTCAAATCAAAGAGGGCAGTAAAAGTAACTTTTAATTACCCTGAACGAAGAGCACGACGAACAGTGAGATGAAACAGTGAGGTTCATCGATGTAGATCTTCCACGCCCTAACTCGGCGGAGGAAGACGTCTACGGTGGCGGCGGAGGTGAAGATTTCCGCGGTCGGCGCGAGTACGACGACGACGAGGTCGAGGCAGTGAAGCTCTTACTCACCGGCGACGATGGAGTAGCGGCGGCGCTTGGGTTTGAGAAGCTCGAGCAGGAGAGAGAGATCGAGCGGAGTAAAAGAAGTGAGGAAGCGGAGAGGGGTATTTATAGAGGCAGTGAAAAATTGTTCGCCCGAAGATTTAGGACGAACGTGCCCCTGACCATTCTCCTTCTCACGGCATGTGTCACCCATGTACTGTGTAGTGGAGATCGTGTAAGATCGTGGGTGAGTAAAATAATGCATCGTGGGATGCGGAACGGTTTGAGCGGCAAAACCAAAAGTTTGGATAAGATCTGTTTTAACGTTCTGTTCGCAATTTCTTCAGCTGACAAGGACACAATGAAGATTTTGGACGAGTTTCAAATAGAACGCACATGAAGAATTTGTGAACAGATTAGATTGAGTATATCATAGAGGGATAGGGTCCGATCACATTCACTTAGCAGAAAGACCAACTTGAAGAAATAGCTATAAGTGAATGCTGTAGAGGACATAAACTCATATATATAGCCAATGAAGAAAAACGACGACATAAGTGAAGATTTTGCAAGTTGAAGAATTTGAACAACTGAGGAATTTCAAAAGTTAAAAAAAAACTCAAATTGAAGATTTTCAACTTTTGTGGTGGCGTGACCCACCGTATAAGAATGATGATTTCAGACACCGCATACAATTGTCGTAGGGTTCTAAGAATCAAATTCTTCATTAATTTCTTCACACTCAGAGTGTTATTCTTCATTGATTGAAGAAAAACGTTTCTTCATGTGTTGCACATCTAAGTCATCAATTTTGCATAAGTGTTAGGATGAGTGCCTTTTCAAACTACATTTGAAGACTCTAAGATATTTAGCTCACACCGCAACTTGCTAAATCTCTTCTCATCCAAGGGCTTGGTGAAGATATCAGCTAGCTGTTCTTCAGTCTTCACATGCTCAATTGAAATGTCGCCCTTCAACACATGATCACGAAGAAAGTGATGACGAATTTGAATGTGCTTTGTCTTCGAGTGCTGAACTGGGTTGTGAGCAATCTTGATGGCACTCTCATTGTCACAGAGGAGAGGCACATTTTTTACGTTGATGCCATAGTCCTTGAGTGTTTGCTTCATCCATAGCAGTTGAGCACAACAAGAACCAGCAGCAATGTACTCAGCTTCAGCAGTAGACAGTGATACGCAGTTCTGTTTCTTCGAGGACCAACAGACCAAAGATCGTCCGAGGAAATGACAAGTACCAGATGTTGAATTGCGGTCCACACGGTCACCAGCATAGTCAGATTCAGAATATCCAATGAGATCAAAATCCGAGCCCTTGGGATACCATAATCCTAGTGTTGGTGTGTGAGCTAGATATCGAAGAATATGCTTCACAGCCTTATAGTGTGATTCCTTCGGTGCAGCTTGAAATCGTGCACACATGCAAACACTAAGCATTATATCGGGCCTAGATGCACATAAGTACAATAAAGAGCCAATCATGGAGCGGTATACCTTATGATCGAAGTCAGTACCATTTTCATCAGTGCATAAATGACCATTTGTGGGCATAGGAATTTTGATGCCTTTGCAATCTTGCATGCCAAATTTCTTCAGGACATCCTTGAGGTATTTCTCCTGAGATATGAATATGCCATTGCGCTGTTGATGAATTTGAAGATCTAAGAAGAATTTCAACTCTCCCATCATAGACATTTGATATTCTTCACTCATCATATAGGCAAATTCATCACTATAACGTTGGTCAGTACAGCCAAAGATGATATCATCAACATATATTTGGCACACAAACAGTTCACCATCATAAGATTTAGTAAAAAGAGTGGGATCGAGTGAACCGGGTGTGAAGCCTTTCTTCATGAAGAATTCCTTCAATGTATCATACCACGCCCATGAAGCCTTATTTTGGCAGGTGTAGGATTTGAGTTGAGCATCACATGAAAATTTTCTCCTTAGTATTTCCTCGACCCCCTTTAACAGTACGGTGTTTCCTAAGACTCAAGAAAGAGAAAATGAAACTAGGAAAACAAAAGTCTTCACGCTTCATGTTCCTCGAATGAATACCAAGTCTTCAAGGTCACACCAATTTCTTCACTTTCAAAGTCTTCAAAAAGTCTTCAGAGTATCAAAGTCTTCGGCCGAAGAACTTCATTTTTAGGGGTAGACTTTCTCTGTAAATATCAAACTCCTTATAGACTTATAGACCTGTGTACACTCAAAAACACATTAGATACTTAACCTATAAGTCTTCAATACACCAAAATCACTAAGGGGCACTAGATGCACTTACAAACACATCAAACCAGCGATTAGTTTCAAATATCTTTTTTTCATTTTGAGATTTTTAAATTACATTAATTTTTATGCGTGGAGAATTTGTTGGATTTTATATTGATATACATTTATTTTTAAAATCAGTTTGAATGTGAGTCAAAATTTCGGGATTAAAAACAGTTCGGACCGCACCGAAATATGCAAAATTTTGTATAATTTTTTAACCGTGGCCACAATATGGGCTGTAATGCTAACAAAAAAAATATGGGCTAAAATAATCTTAATAATTGGCAAATGGGCTGTAAATTATTAGAAATAATGGCAGATGGGCTGTATGCTGTTTCCACAGATTTGAGGCTTTCCTAAAAAAAGGTTGACGCACAAGCAGTGACTGTTGGATGGCCATCCAACGGCCGTCGTGCTTCTTCAATCTCTGCTCTTCCTGCTCCAGCCGCTCAAACAGGCGCCGGTGGGACTGCCTTCTCCCTCCTCCCCGCGGCCGGCTCTGCTGCCGCGCAGGCCTCACCGCCCCACCGTACTCCCATTGCTGGCCTAGCCTTCCCTCTACTCACCCACACCTGCTGTTATTCTTCGGCGACGGCAGACGAACCAGTAAACCCTCGTATAGTCGTACTTCTCTCCGTGTGGGAAACAACTGGCGAGTCTTCCATGCCTCCGTGTCGTTCCCTTCCTAGGCCTCACCGTCGTCTACCGGCCTGGTGCTTTCGGCGCGGCCTGGTCAACATGGTCAATGACCGACATGCATCTGAAGTGGACTGTACGTGGAGAGCCGACAGATGGGTCCACAGTCGCACACAAGGAAATGCCTCCTTATTACGGGCAAAATAATGATTCCTCCACCTGACATCTGGGACCCACCGAAAGGGCCTTTGTATTTCCTGAAAAAAACGTTACCGCCGCTGACCGCTCGGACCCACCAGCTATATTTTCGCACGCAAGGAAGTGCCTCCTTATTACGCACAAAAAATGAATACTCCCCCTGTTAGCTGGGACCCAGTATAGTGGCAGGCTGACTTGTGGGCCTACTAAGTTGACGGGGACGGAGGGCTTTGTCAACTTAGTCAATATGCACGATTCTAGCTCCAGTGACTGTACGATGTCCATCCAACGACCGTAGTGCTTCTACAACCTTTGGTCTTCTTGCTCCAGCCGCCCAAACCAGTGCCGGTCGTGCCTCGTGCTCCTGCCTCCCGTGGCCGGGCGATGCGGCGGAGGCCTCACCGCCCCTACTACTCCCACCGCTGGCCAGGCCATCCCTCTACTCACCCACACCCCCTGTTATTTTGCGGCGACGGCAACCTCACACCGCAACGAACCAGTGAACCCTCGTACTCCTCTACGCGTGGGCATCCACTGCCGCGTCTTCCCCGGCTCCGTGTCGTCCCCTTCCTAGGCATCGCCGTCGTCCACCGCCCTGGTGCTCTCGGCGTGGCGTGGTCAACGTGGTCAAGGAACGGCTTCCATCGGACGTGGACTGTACGTGGAGAGGCTGACAGCTGGGTCCACGGCCGCAGCAAGGAAGTGCCTCCTTATTACGTGCAAAATAATTATTCCTCCACCTGACAGCAGGGACCCACCGGACGGGACACCGTATTTCGTGAAAAAAACGTTTGCCCCTGACTGCTGGGACCCACTAGCTACATCTTCGCACGCAAGGAAGTGCGTCTGGGCCAAACAAAAACGATCCGCCCCCCTGACTGCTGGGACCCACTAGCTACATCTTCGCAGGCAAGGAAGTGCGTGACAGTCGGGACCCACCTGATCGAAGCGTACGTAGCGTTGTCATTCTAGTCGCGAACGTGTACGTACATATATACTGGTGGATGTAGAGGCGCGCACGTGTCGTAGTAGAGGCGCGCACGTAGCATGTACACGTATGTACAACGGCCAGGGTGCAAGAAAGAAAATACGGCCACATACGTACATACGGGCAGGGTCTCGAGCACCTACTCACGTATACGTATGACGAGGGCTCGTGTACATGGCTGGGTCGGAACGGAGAAACAGCGTCGTCGTCGTGTTCATGGGGAGGCAACGGAATGCGTCGTGTTCATGGGGAGGCAACGGAATGCTCGTGTTCTTCGGGAGGCAACAGAACGCGTGGGAGCCAACCGGCTGGGTCGAAATGGAATGCGTGGTCGTGTTCATCGGGAGGGCTTGGACAGAACAGGCGATGGAAACGAGGCCTGGCATACCGCACAACGGAGGAAACGGCCTTGTGTTCGACCGGCCATGTTTGAAAATGGATCCTGTTCATCGGGAGGGGTCTAGCGTACCGCAAAACGGAGGAAACGGACCTCCTACGGTCGAAACGGGGGTCCTGTTGATCGAGAGGGGTGTGGCGTATCGCAAAACGGAGGAAACGGACTTGTGTTGGGGCGCGACGGTCGAAACGGGGGTCCTGTTCATCGGGAAGGGTGTGGCGTACCGCAAAATGGGACTCCACAGGATACTGTTCATCTCCACCGTCGACCTCCTCTAGCCTCCACGGGCTCCTATTCATCCAGCCTCCACCGCGCGCTACTCCACCGGCTACTGTTCAACCACCCCTCCACCGTCTACTGTTCATCCAACCCTCCACACCACGGGGACCTGTTCATCCACCCCTCCATGGGCACCCCTCCACTGTCTACTGTTCATCCAACCCTCCACCACACCACGGGGTCCTGTTCATCCAGAGGCAACGCCACCGCTCACTGTTCATCCAAACCCCCCCGTAACGCTCACTGTTCATCCCATCGATCGGCTTCAGTTAGAAGCAGTACCGAAGGAATCGCTCGATCGGGTTCAGTTAACAGCCATCGATCGATCACTCGGGTTCAGTAACGCGTAGCCTGCAGTGCAACCGCTCGGATTCAGTTAGAGCCCAACGCCTAGCTCGGGTTCGGTTAGAGCCAACGCCTCGCACACACGCGCGCACGTGTACGAGAGAAACACGCATCGCTCGGCCCCCGACCTCCCACCATAACCGGGAACTCCTCGAAATTTTCCTGCCCCTTGCTTCTACCGCAGTTTTTCCGTCATGGACGGCCCAAAGAATGTCATGCAGCTGCGTCTCCGGCCCGCCCAGAACGAAAAGCCCATTTTCTGTCATTATTTTTTGTCATAGAAGTAGGAGCCCACCACATCTATGATGATACCGGGTTTTGTCACAATTATCGTCATAGAAGTGTCATATGTATGACAGAAAATTTTTTCGTTCGGCCCAAAATGTCACGGATGTGTCTTTTTTTGTAGTGCTTGTGCTAACCCTATTATCATTGATGAATCCTTTGATGCAAAATATAAACTATTTAAGAATCAGAATGGTGAAGTGTTTGCCAGGTATATTGGTACTAACTGCAGGAATGGGCCACCTATGAAGAAGATCTGGGTTCCCAAAAGATGTCTTGAGAATCTTACTGTGAATGTCATCATGACACCGCCTGGGTCGAAGACAAATGCCAGACCAAATGCTCCATATGGTCCAAAGGCTTCATACAGATACATGACTCACCCGAGTCACCCGAACGCCAATGTTCTGCAGGGAAATCATACTCAAACTTATGAATATGAGCGTGTTTCTTCAAACCGCTATGTTCATAAAACTAAGAACTTTTCTGCTTATTCATATGAGTATCATTCATCTCCTGCAAGGCAATTTGCTAGGGCTCCAAAGCCAAAGTTCTCAGATGCTGCACTTAGACTCATTGCTTCTAAGCCACCCCTGAAGATGTGGGTGGTTAAGAAGAATTAACTTTCTTTTGCAGGGAAAGGTCTCCAGCTGGAACTCAAAGGCGTCTGATGCTATTGCCGGGGACCTTAAACATCTTGTGGGGTGCAAGATAAAATGCCCAAATGGTCTTATTATGTATTTTGTTCCTCAATCGCTTGCCAATCATCCTATCAGTCCTAACCTTGATCTGAGCTTTGATAATCCTCTTGTCCGTCAAATGTTTATGCTTCACAATACAGTTGGTGAAGCCTATCCCCCTAACTATACTGTAGGGTATGGCACCTCATGCTTCAGAATGGATTATGGATTGCGGATGCACTAATCATATGACTGGTGATCGAAGTCTTCTCATGCACTCGACCTTACGTCCATCTGACAAGAGTCACATCACATTTGCTGACACTGGTAAAAGCAAGGTATTGGGTCTAGGTAGAGTTGCAATCTCAAAGGATCAGCACATGAATAAAGTGATGCTTGTTGAATCCCTTGGTTTCAACTTATTGTTTGTCTCAATGCTTTGTGACATGAACATGATTGTGATATTTGGAAAATATCGTTTCCTTGTACTAATGGAATCTGACAAGTCTCTAGTCTTTGAAGGGTATCGAAAGGATGACTTTTACATGGTAGATTTCTCAGCAGGACCACAGCTTGCCGTATGTCTTCTTGCAAAAGCTTCAGAGTGCTGGCTCTGGCATCGGAGGCTAGGGCATGCTGGCATGAGGAACTTGCACACTCTCGTAAAGAAGAAGCATGTCATAGGCATCGAGGGCGTCAAGTTCAAGAAGGATCACTTGTGCGGTGCCTGCGAAGCTGGAAAGATGACAAGGGCCAAGCATCCCTCGAAGACAATCATGACGACATCTCAACCCTTTGAGCTGTTACACATGGACCTATTTGGCCCTACTCACTACTCTACTCTCACTACTACTGCTTGTCTCTATGGTTTCTTCATTGTTGATGATTATTCAAGATATACTTGGGTGCACATAATCCTCTACAAGACTGAAGTGCAGGATGTCTTCAGACGCTTTGCCAACCGTGCCATGAACAACTATGGCGTCAAGATCAAGCATATCAGAAGTGAAAACGGCACAGAGTTCAAGAACACCGGCCTCGACCTTTACCTGGATACATTAGGAATCACTCATGAGTTCTCTGCTCCATACACATCTCAGCAGAATGGCATCATGGAGCGCAAGAACAGAACACTCATTGAGATGGCTCAGACGATGCTTGATGAATACAAGACTCCAAGAAAGTTCTGGACTGAAGCTATTGATATTGCATGCCATGTCATCAACCGTGTTTATCTTCACAAGCTTTTGAAGAAGACATCCTATGAGCTCCTAACTGGTAAAAAGCCAAATGTAAGTTACTTCAGAGTATTTGGTGCCAGGCGCTGGATCAAGGATCCACATCACACTTCAAAATTTGCACCGAAAGCACATGAAGGTTTTATGCTTGGTTACGGAAAGGATTCACACTCCTATAGAGTCTTCAACCTCTTTCACTATAAAGTGGTTGAAACTGTAGATGTGCGGTTCGATGAGACTAACGGCTCACACAGAGAGCACCTGCCAAATGTGCTAGATGAAGTTCCACCTGGTGAATCCATCAAGCTAATGGGAACAGGAGAAATCATACCGTCTGAAGCTCAGCCTGAAGAGGAACTTATCATTTCTGCACCTAATCAACCTGAAGACAATGTTCAGCCTGATGACAATCCTCCTAACGATGACAATGATCAGCAAGAGCAAAATCTTTGTCCAGTTCATCCTCGTGTTGCAAATGAACTACATATTGAGAAGATAATTGACAGCATCAATGCGCCTGGTCCGTTCACTCGTTCAAGAGCAACACAACTAGCAAGTTTCTATGGGCATTTTGCATTTGTCTCAATATCATAACCCAAGAAAGTTGCCGAAGCATTCATGGAACCTGAATGGATTCAAGCTATGCAAGAAGAGCTTCAACAGTTCGAGCTGAACAATGTGTGGGAATTGGTCAAGCGTCCTGATCCTCGTAAGCACAATAGCATAGGCGCTAAATGGATATATCGCAACAAGCAAGACTAGCATGGTCAAGTCGTCAGAAACAAGGCTCGTCTCGTAGCTCACTACTAGGAAAAGGCTAATTAGTGGCGCACCTGTTTTGGCCATTAATGGCGCACTACAGGGGCGCCACTATCATCACGCCACTAGTAACTAATACTAATGGCGCACCCCTGGTGCGCCATTAGTATACCAGACAGTAGTGGCGCACCAGGGAGTGCGCCATTAGTATTTCAAACGGTGCGCCATTACTATGCCTCCCAGGGGGCCATATTTACCTTGTGCTCTGGGTTACTAATGGCGCACTACTAGATAGTGCGTCACTAGTGTGTTTATTGCAGTGCGCCACTAGTGTGTTTATTGCAGTGCGCCACTAAAGTGCTATGTGGTGCGCCACTAGTATGAATATTAGGAATTATTTTTTTCTTTTCTGATATTTGCACAGGTCACAAAATATATTACTGCACAGAATATAGACAACACACCATATAAACAACAGATTTATCGAATATAATAGAAGATTAGTCTCCGAATACAATTCATCACATTAGTCTCCGAATTCAAAAGACCGAACAAAGTTAGAACATTACAGGTCTCGACACCGCGAGTAGCGAGTTTGTCTTCACATTACAAGTCGATATCGATCATCTAAACTACCATCACATAGAAGAGAGCTGCGGTCATCACGATCAGCATCATCGCGATGAAACTGGTCTTCATCCGGTTCCTCCTCCGCTCCCTCCTCTCTCCCGCTAGATAGCGCGCGTATCTAGCTTCTGCCTCCGCCCTAGTGGTGTACCCTTTGTAACTGTTACCGCTGAAACGATGAACCTGTCTCCAACACTCTTCCCAGTCGTCGTAGGCTCCAGGAACCTTACCCTTGTACACGACATACGACGCATCTCTATGCACTAGCCAAACAAAACGTTAGTAGCAATTCACAAACAATACATAAGCAATATATAAGTATGCAACAAAAGGATCGGAAGAGAAAAGCAAGACATTAATAGCATGATTCATGGTCCTACTAATAAATAGCATCGATTACATATAAGTTGAGCGATTGTCCAAACCAAAGAGACATACAAGTTCATTAAAGTCTAATTACAACATGAGATAATCGGTATTTCAGAACTACATAGCATCACTACTTTTGACTCGATCAGGGACCGGAGCATGGATGAAGCCGCCGTCTGTCATGATGGTCATGAAATCGCGGGCGTTGTCAGCCTGCATTTGTAGCGTTGTTTCTATCTCACTGTTGGACGGTTGATATCTGAGGTAGAACTGTCCCGAGGTACGAAGGACATCTTGATGGATGATTTCCGCAAACTCCAACTGGATGTGAAAGAATTCTTGTCTGATGTCCGCGTCCTGGATTGCCGACAAGCGTGCGGCCCAATCTTTGAGATTATTTGGTAGCAGAAGGTGATTATGGTCCCGTACGATCGCCCACATGTGATGGAGGGCGTAGTAGGCATCCTTCTGACCGCCAGGCGGCTGCTTGGCACAGGGGAACGTCGTATTGTGGGTGAACACGTGCTTGCCGTACCTACGAATTGGCCGGCTGAAGGTGCCTGGAGATCTGGCGTAGCCGGGGAGAACATCATCCAGAATTTTCTTGATATTTGTGTAGTCTTTCTTCGACTGACGGTCCGAGTCGAAATACGTGGCCATGGAATATTTCGGGCTTAAGAGGATGAGTGTGCAATGTGTGTCACTGCACAAAACACGGAATATTAGAAAAAAAAGCGATCGAAATCTAAGAAATCATATGTTACGGGGCGGTGAGGGGATGACTTACTCGGGAAAGTAAGGCACGAGGAAGTTATCCTTATCTGGGTTTGACAGAATGACACCTTCGAGGTATGAACTCGCGACTTGCCGGTCCCCAGTGCTGCCCAAGATCTTGGCACGCATGTACAAGGGGTCGACTATCACGATGTCCGGGGTCTTGTCTCTAATGATCCGCATCTCCATACTCAGCGAAAATAGCTGAACGAAGGTGTAGTGCAGCGGATGAAGGTTAAACATAGCGAAGATGTCATAAAACCGCAGGACGATCGTACCCCCGATGACGCTATCCACAAAGCCCTTGCCCGCTGGCACCTTGGCCACGAAAACCGGGTATGCCACATCATTCTTGGAGAGACGCCGCTTCTCCCAAGAAAGAACACTGTCATGCAGACTCCGCATAGCACCAGTTGCAGCATTGAGCAGATTAGTCGGTAGCATCGGCCTACCCGCCACATGCACCCTCCTCGAGATATCCTTAGGTGAAGGTGGCCCGTCCTGAGCATGGATCGTACTCGGTGCCGGCTGGCTCGCACCCTTGTTAGTCTTTCTTTTCCGTCCTTTCTTCTTCTGCTGTAATGGGATCGAGTTCTGCTCAAAGACCGCCTTCTTGAGTGTGTTGGGGCTGATAATATTTCACACCTCGGATATCTGAGGCTCGGTGAAGGCGGCAGCTGGAGGCGTCCAGACGACGCCTGTTGCAATTGGGTATCTCCGCGGTACCAGTGCGATCGTCTTTTGCAGGGTTGGGTTCTTGAGAAGGAGGCCCCAAGAATTCGTCACCGTACCCATGTTCGTTGAAGAATTCTTGGGGCATGGAACTTCGGCGGCGCCCTGCGAAAACATGTAGGGCGTCAGGGATGCCCAGTCAAAGGCAAGTAGATGAAGTCATCGGCTGAGAGGCTTAATTAGTTACCGTGATGGCGTCGAGCTCGGCTAATGTTGAGGCACCGCCAACGGCGAGCGTGCAGTTGATGGAGAGGCCACTTGCTGCCGAGGTGCCGGCCGGCATATTCTTCCCATACCCGAGTGCATTAAGCTGCAATGCCGGCGCCGCCACGGGAGACATCTATGACGCCTCCGCCGGAGACACCAATGGCGCCGCCGCGGGAGACACCAATGCCGCCTCCGCCGGAGACACCAATGGTACCGCCGACGCGTTGCGCGAGTTGCTGCCTGTGAAGCTGGGAATCGGGGGCGGCCCTGTTGGCCGCCCGCCATCCACGCCTGCAGCCCAGAAACCAAGGTAGGTATGATGGCGGTGATCGTCGCTCCCAATTGGTCTCGCACTTGCTCTTCGACCATCTCCGGAATCTGCGCCACTTGTGCCTTGAGTTGTTGAACCTCATGCTCCTGGCTTTCCGAGCTGGTCTTTCTCTCCTTTCGCCTAGCGGTATAGTATTCCGACCATTTCGTGAACAAGCCTTTGCCGGCCACATGACTAGCTGACGACGCCTTACTGAGCTTATCCTTGTTTTTCATTACGTTCAACGCCCTATTTAAAGGGGTGTCGAAAGGGGAGCTTGATACGTCTCCAACGTATCTATAATTTTTGATTGTTCCATGCTATTATATTATCAACCTTGGATGTTTTACATGCATTTATATGCTATTTTATATCATTTTTGGGACTAACCTATTAACCTAGAGCCCAGTGCCAGTTTCTGTTTTTTCCTTGTTTTAGAGTATCGCAGAAAAGGAAAATCAAACGGAGTCCAATTGACCTGAAACTTCATAGAACTTATTTTTGGACCAGAAGAAGCCCACGGAGTATCGGGGATGGACCAGGAGAGTCCCGGGCTGCCCACGAGGGCGGGGGCGTGCCCACCCCCCTGGGCACGCCCCCTGCCTCGTGGACAGCCCGGAGATCCACCGACGTACTTCTTCCTCCTATATATACACATATACCCTAAAAACTCCAGGGAACAGAATAGATTGGGAGTTTCGCCGGCACAAGCCTCTGTAGCCACCAAAAACCAATCGGGACCCTGTTCCGGCACCCTGTCGGAGGGGGAAACCCTCACCGGTGGCCATCTTCATCATCCCGGCGCTCTCCATGACGAGGAGGGAGTAGTTCGGGGCTAAGGGTATGTACCAATAGCTATGTGTTTGATCTCTCTCTCTCTCTCTCTCTCTCTCTCTCTCGTGTTCTTGAGATGATACGATCTTGATTTATCATGAGGTTTTCTATTATAGTTGGATCTTATGTTGCTTCTCCCCCTCTACTCTCTTGTAATGGATTGAGTTTCCCTTTGAAGTTATCTTATCAGATTGAGTCTTTAATGATTTGAGAACAGTTGATGTATGTCTTGCATGGGATAACCGTGGTGACAATGGGTTATTCTATTGATTCACTTGATGTATGTTTTGGTGATCAACTTGCGGGTTCCGCCCATGAACCTATGCATAGGGGTTGGCACACCTTTTCGTCTTGACTCTCCGGTAGAAACTTTGGGGCACTCTTTGAGGTTCTATGTGTTGGTTGAATAGATGAATCTGAGATTGTGTGATGCATATCGTATAATCACACCCACGGATACTTGAGGTGACATTGGAGTATCTAGCTGACATTAGGGTTTTGGTTGATGTGTGTCTTAAGGTGTTATTTACTACGAACTCTAGGGCTGTTTGTGACACTTATAGGAATAGCCCAATGGATTGATTGGAAAGAATAACTTTGAGGTGGTTTCGTACCCTACCATAATCTCTTCGTTTGTTCTCCGCTATTAGTGACTTTGGAATGACTCTTTGTTGCATGTTGAGGGATAGTTATATGATCCAATTATGTTATTATCCTTGAGAGAACTTGCACTAGTGAAAGTATGTACCCTAGGCCTTGTTTCCTAGCATTGCAATACCGTTTGTGCTCACTTTTATCATTAGTTACCTTGCTGTTTTTATATTTTCAGATTACAAAAACCTATATGTACCATCCATATTGCACTTGTATCACCATCTCTTCGCCAAACTAGTGCACCTATACAATTTAACATTGTATTGGGTGTGTTGGGGACACAAGGGACTCTTTGTTATTTGGTTGCAGGGTTGCTTGAGAGAGACCATCTTCATCCTACACCTCCCACGGATTGATAAACCTTAGGTAATCCACTTGAGGGAAATTTGCTACTGTCCTACAAACCTCTGCACTTGGAGGCCCAACAACGTCTACAAGGAGAAGGTTGCGTAGTAGACATCAAGCTCTTTTCTGGCGCCGTTGCTGGGGAGGTGAGTGCTTTAAGGTATATCTTTAGATCTTGCAATCGAATCTTTTTGTTTCTTGTTTTAGCACTAGTTTAGTTTGTAAAAGAAAACTACAAAAAAATGGAATTGAGTTTACCTCATACACTTCATCTTTTAAATATCTTTCGTGAGTATGATGGGAAGGAAAATTGTGCCAAAGTGTTAGAAGAAGAATGCATTAAATTTTTTAGCACTAAATCTTTGTATGATGAGCATGATTGCAAGGTTGTTAGTATGAATTCCTTGAATATCCATGATGCTAATGATATGCAAAGCCACAAGCTTGGGTAAGCTATGTTTGATGAAGATGATATTTTTTGCCCCCCCCCAAGCTTTGATGAGCAAATTTACTATGATGAAAGCATGCCTCCTATCTATGATGAGTATTGTGATGACACGTGTGCTATAAACAATAATGATAACCATGAAACTTGTCATCTTGATCTTACTTTTCAATCACATGATAGTTGTTTTGTTGAGTTTGCTCCCACTATTATTCATGAGAAGAAATTTGCTTATGTGGAGAGTAATAAAAATTCTATGCTAGTAGATCATCAAAAAAATGCTTTAGGTGCTGGTTATAGTGTTGAATTCATTCATGATGCTACTGAAAATTATTATGAGGGAGGAATATATGCTTGTAGGAATTGCAATAATATCAAGTTTCCTCTCTAGGTGCTTAAAGTTTTAAAGTTATGCTTGTTTTGCCTTCCTATGCTAGTTGATTATTGTTCCCATAAGTTGTTTTCTCACAAAATCCCTATGAATAGGAAGTGGATTAGACTGCTAGTTATATTCTTCATGATGCTCCCTTTATGTTTCAACTCTTATCTTCTATGCGAGCATCATTGAAATCATCATGCCTAGCTAGGGGCGTCAAACGATAGCGCTTGTTGGGTGGCAACCCAATTTTATTTTAGTTTCTTGCTTTTTGGTTCTGTTTATGAATAAATAGTCCATGTAGCTTCTGTTTAGATGTGGTTTTGTATTTTATTTAGTGTTTGTGCCAAGTAGAACCTTTGGGAAGACTTGGGTGAAGTCTTTATGATCATGCTGTAAAAAACAGAAACTTTAGTGCTCACGAGATTAGCTAAAACTTTTTACTGGAGATTGCTATTTAGTTGATTCTTTTTGCATATGATTACTAGAAAAATTCCTCAGGTCCACCAATTTATTTTAGAAATTTTGGAATTCAGAAGTATACGTTTGATACAGATTACCACAGACTGTTCTGTTTTTGACAAATTCTATTTCTATGTGTTGTTTGCTTATTTTGACGAATCTATGGCTAGTAAAATAGTTTATAAACCATAGATAAGTTGGAATACAGTAGGTTTAACACCAATATAAATAAAGAATGAGTTCATTACAGTACCTAAGTGGCAATTTATTTTCTTATACTAACGGAGCTTACGAGTTTTCTGTTAAGTTTTGTGTTGTCAAGTTTTCAAGTTTTGGGTTAAGATTCGATGGACTATGGAATAACGAGTGGCAAGAGCCTAAGCTTGGGGATGCCCAAGGCACCCCAAGGTAATATTCAAGGACAACCAAGAGCCTAAGCTTGGGGATGCCCCGAATGGCATCCCCTCTTTCGTCTCCGTTCATCGGTAACTTTACTTGGAGCTATATTTTTATTCACCACATGATATGTGTTTTGCTTGGAGCGTCATGTCATTTTATTTTGTTTTGCTTGCTGTTTGAATAAAATACCAAGATCTGAAATTCTTAAATGTTAGAGAGTCTTCACATAGTTGCATAATTACTCGACTACTCATTGATCTTCACTTATATCTTTCAGAATAGGTTGTTGTTGCTCTAGTGCTTCACTTATATCTTTTAGAGCATGGTGGTGGTTTTATTTTGTAGAAGTAGATGAACTCTCATGCTTCACTTATATTATTTTGAGAGTCCTAAACAACATGGTAATTTGCTTGGGTTATCAAACTAGTCCTAATATGATGGGCATCCAAGATGGGTATAATAAAAACTTTCATATAAAGTGCATTGAATACTAAGAGAAGTTTGATACTTGATGATTGTTTTGAGATATGGAGATATGATATTAAAGTTGTGCTAATTGAGTAGTTGTGAATTTGAGAAATACTTGTGTTGAAGTTTGCAAGTCCCGTAGCATGCACGTATGGTAAACTTTGTGTGACAAATTTGAAACATGAGGTGTTGTTTGATTGTCATCCTTATGAGTGGCGGTCAGGGACGAGCGATGGTCTTTTACTACCAATCTATCCCCCTAGGAGTATGTGCGTAGTGCTTGGTTTTTGATGACTTGTAGACTTTTGCAATAAGTATGTGAGTTCTTTATGACTAATGTCGAGTCCATGGATTATACACACTCTTACCCTTCCATCATTGCTAGCCTCTTCGGTACCGTGCATTTCCCTTTCTCACATTGAGAGTTGGTGCAAACTTCGCCGGTGCATCCAAACCCCGTGATATGATACACTCTTTCACACATAAACCTCCTTATATCTTCCTCAAAACAGCCACCATACCTACCTATTATGGCATTTCCATAGCCATTCCGAGATATATTGCCATGCAACTTTCCACCGTTCCATTTCTCATGACACGTTCATCATTGTCATATTGCTTTGCATAATCATGTAGTTGTCATAGTATGTGTGGCAAAGCCACCATTCATAATTCTTTCATACATGTCACTCTTGGTTCATTGCATATCCCGGTACACCGCCGGAGGCACTCATATAGAGTCATATTTTGTTCTAGTATCAAGTTGTAATCATTGAGTTGTAAATAAATAGAAGTGTGATGATCTTCATTAATAGAGCATTGTACCAAAAAAAAGGAGAGGCCAAAAAAAGGGAGAGGCCAAAAAAAATAAGAAAGGCCAAATAAAAAAGAATCAATAGAGCATTAATAGAGCATTGTCCCAAAAAGTGTGATGTATCGCGAGCTTTGCTATTATAGTTGGATCTTATGTTGCTTCTCCCCCTCTACTCTCTTGTAATGGATTGAGTTTTCCCTTTGAAGTTATCTTATCGGATTGAGTCTTTAATGATTTGAGAACACTTGATGTATGTCTTGCATGGGATAACCATGGTGACAATGAGTTATTCTATTGATTCACTTGATGTATGTTTTGGTGATCAACTTGCGGGTTCGTCCCATGAACCTATGCATAGGGGTTGGCACACGTTTTTGTCTTGACTCTCCGATAGAAACTTTGGGGCACTCTTTGAGGTTCTATGTGTTGGTTGAATAGATGAATCTGAGATTGTGTGATGCATATCGTATAATCATACCCACGGATACTTGAGGTGACATTGGAGTATCTAGGTGACATTAGGGTTTTGGTTGAAGTGTGTCTTAAGGTGTTATTTTACTACGAACTCTAGGGCTGTATGTGACACTTATAGGAATACCCCAATGGATTGATCGGAAAGAATAACTTTGAGGTGGTTTCATACCCTACCATAATCTCTTCGTTTGTTCTCTGCTATTAGTGACTTTGGAGTGACTCATTGTTGCATGTTGAGGGATAGTTATATGATCCAATTATGTTATTATTGTTGAGAGAACTTGCACTAGTGAAAGTATGGACCCTAGGCCTTGTTTCCTAGCATTGCAATACCGTTTGTGCTCACTTTTATCATTAGTTACCTTGCTATTTTTATATTTTCAGATTACAAAAACCTACATCTACCATCCATATTGCACTTGTATCACCATCTCTTCGCCGAACTAGTGCACCTATACAATTTAACATTGTATTGGGCGTGTTGGGGACACAAGAGACTCTTTGTTATTTGGTTGTAGGGTTGCTTGAGAGAGACCATCTTCATCGTATGCCTCCCATGGATTGATAAACCTTAGGTCATCCACTTGAGGGAAATTTGCTACTATCCAACAAACCACTGTCCTTGGAGGCCCAACAACGTCTACAAGGAGAAGGTTGTGTAGTAGACATCAGAGCTCTGAGACGACCCCATACTACTGCTTTCAGTGTCCTACGGAAGGAACATGAACCATTTAGAAATTTGGCTTCATTAATTAGAATGCAACCATATGGAGCTAATTACGCGGGGGTGTATTCCTTACCAGAACGCGCTCAAGCGCCTTGGCCTTCGGATCTGTGGTAAGCTCCTTGGTTACCGGGTCAATCTTGTACTGGGCCCTGACATAGTTCCTGGTCTGCTTGTCACGGTATTTCTAGAAGAGGGGCGGTAGGACTTGCTCGGCATGCTCCGCGTCCTCCTTGTCCCATATAGGTTCCACCACTCTGTAACCGTGTCAGGACCGGATTTTCGGGATATAATTTCCCAGAAAATGGCCCTTGTGCTCATCAACCCCAGGATTACTGTTAGCTAATGAGGCACCAACTTGATACAGAAGCTCCAAGCAAAAATACAAGATATGTAGTACAAGACCATTCTGGCCTATGAGTACAACAATTGGTTTCTAGTGGTTGATGGCGGAAGCAGTTTGTGGATCATCAACGTCTATGGGACTCCATTTCCCACAGGAACAGCTGACCAGGATAACTCCTATCTTCGCGAGGCTGCTATCACCATTGCGTAGGTTCCAGGGCCGTCATCACAATGCTCCTCTCCACGCAAGAAATCTGGCCAAGACAATAGCCAGGGACAAGCCAGTGAGTACTTTGAATGTACTCGCAAACATTAAGAACACATGTATAATATAGCCACTGATAATCATTCTTTGAAATATTCTATGATCACTTCTTCAGTTATGAAATGAGGTTCATGGTGCACGCAAGCAGATCACTCAAATAAAACATGGGTAAACAATCAGGGAGTCGAGATGAAAAGCATCGATCGAGTGTCTGAAACGACGCCTCGAAAGGATAATAATATGAAGCATGCCACAGTCGGGCGTCTATGCGACACCACATAAAGGGCTTATAAGTAAAAGATATAACAAGCATGCCACAGTCGGGCGTCTGAGCGACACCACATAAAGGGCTTATAAGTAAATGATATAACAAGCATGCCACAGTCGGGCGTCTGCGCGACACCACATAAAGGGCTTATAAGTAATTGAAATAACAGGCATGCCACAGTCGGGCATCTGAGGGACACCACATAAAGGGCTTATATATAAAAGATAATCACAGCGAATATCCAGGAGGTAGAACCGTCCCAGGGATACTCAATAATTCAAACAACGTAAATGGTTAGTCCACGATAATCATAATCATCATGCGTCACAAGTCATGATCATTGTTCTGGTTTAGTAGTTTCTCCTCCTAAGACTGACACTAAGACCGACACTTGACCCATCCCAGACTGTAGTCCTTAACCATGGACACGACTATTCGAATAGATATAATCTCTGCAGAGGGTGTACTCTTTACCCACGAGTAACGGATTCCTTTAGTCCATCGGGACTAATTCCATCTACGGTCTTTTAGTTGAAAACACACCTAACTGCACACACCAGCTTAACCTACTAGTGTCTGGAATCACCCACGACACTTGTTAAGCAAAACTCTAAGTGGGGAGGCTACAACCTCGCGTAGCATGGGATCGAATTTCTATCACGCGCTCTAAGGGGTGCCCCCCTCTCGGTCCCAACCGGAAACACCCATGCCCCCGGACCAGGTGGCATGCCTACTAGATGCAGCCGGTATCTTCCACCATGGCCTCTCTATACGGTGTGTGCTAGGACAGGGGTTGACAACTTACTGAACCGTACCCTACCTACGGTAGGGACAAGTGGCAACACGAAACAAGTATGGGGGTTACTGGAACAAGACTCGATCTACGGTCGACTCAGGAGGTTTAAGTATTTCCTGCATGGTTAGCTCAAGAATTATATTTCACATCCATCAGACATCACCACCACTCATCATACCTCCCCATGCCCCACCGGTCATAACCGTCTCGATGAGGGACAAGCTCGTGTCTACCCAAGACAAAGACTTTCCCGGATCCTTCCCGGTAGGCATGAGAGGCATATGAGGGGGATTCCTATCGCAAACATGCCAAATGCCAACAGCATGAAATCATCAATATGCACTATGATTGTGACCGTATCATCGCATAGAATAACGAAATCTCCGAGACAAGATGAGGTTTGCAACCGTATCAACAACGCAAGACAATATCATGCCAGGGTTCAGAATGCTTGCCTTCAAGTTGTGGAGAGGCAGGGTGTATTCCAAAACTTTTGAAAGTTTTCCTTCTCTCTCCAACAATTCCTATTTTAGAAAATATTCGAATTAACACATAGTTTTAAACCTTACAAAAAGTTGTTTGGAAAATTTTGAACTAAATATGAAAATAAACTAGACAATATTTGGGAAACAACAGAAAAAGAATAAAGTTATTTGGATTTATATTTAAAAAGTTATAGCCAGTCAAAGTTTAGTCAAATTATGTTTTCAAAATAAAACAGAAAAAGGAAAACGCTTCGATACGGAGTATGCTTTCGGGGTAGGAGATACGTACTCGAGACTTTACGCTTTCACTTATCCAATGTGGACGGGCGCGTGGGTCACTGACAGTGGGTCCACGGGGCCCACTGGTCAGGTTTGACCAGTCGTCTCTCCCTCCTCTTCCTTTGCCCGAGCGGAGGCAGGACTCCGGCGATCGACGCCGGCCACTACAAGAAATATGTCAACTTATGACCTTCTGTCAGTGACCCTCGAAGAATTGGTCATAAATTTATGACCATTTCAGACCAATTGGTTAAAAGCTGTTCGGGGGGCTCCAAACCCTAAACCATTGCGACCATTTTGGTTAGAAAGGTCGTAATTTCCTCACACAAAAAGGTCATAAAGCAAATAGCGCTAGTCCGCTGCCTTATTTCTAGTTGTTAACGACCAATATAGATGGTCATAGCCTTGTAAATTGTGGTGGGTTGCTATGACTAGGCGCCACCTCATCAGTTTTGCCTATGTGGCATGTCCATGTGGCAGTTTTTGCCCTAGGTTGTGAAGCAACCTATATTTCTGTCATTCCCAAAATTCCCAAAAAATTCTCATAAATTCTTTGGGTCATATCTTCGTCAAATATGTAAAAGCCTTCCTTGCCTAGTTCAAAAATAATTCAAAAATATTCATTTTCCTATTCTGTTCAGAGTAACAGTTTGTGAAGGAAGTACCACTTTGGCATGTCCAAATAGTATCCATTTTCTACAGTGCTTTCCTATGCCCAAATAACCATCCTCCACCAAATGCCAGCTCAATCCATTCATTATTTTGAGCCGAGCTTCAACATTCGTATTTATGTCCAGTGTGGTGGTTTGCAAAGCAAGTACCAGCTAGGGTCCTCCTTTTGAGCTGAAAATTTGTGAAGACGGTCTTCTTAGTAACTGATCATCCTCAGCCAAAACTCACGCCCATTAGCCATGTACATTTCCTGTACCGCTAATCAAACACTTGGCTGCTAATTCATGTTTGAGCACCGATCGGTCTCCTCGTGAGAATCTTATGTTGTAATTTTCTTCCTAGCACCTACATGGGGAGTGTCCAACCCACTAGACATGTCTAGGCCACCCAGAACACATGGCAACACCACGGTCACGCGGTGACCACGCGACGGGCATGCGAGCTTACGCGCTCTAGAGTTGGGGCGCTCGGCCACCGCCCAAACCTCGACGTATCGCCACCAAACCATGTATTTATGATTAAATAGGTACTTATGTAACTAGAAATGATTTTTGGAAAAAATAAATAGCAAACTATGAGGCAGCTGCAGTTCAAATTTGACCCGCTTCCAACTGAATCAGCGGGAATTTATCTTTTTCACGAGATGTGGATCAAAACTTTTTGCACCCAACCATTTTGTCAATTGTGCATTAAATATGTCCTATTATTTTAGAAAATTGATTTGGTCCAATTTTGCAACAATTATTTGGTAGTTCCTTCACAAAAAAACCTTCTTTTGGGCACTCGGAAAATGAAAAATGGTTATTTCGTCCAAAGAAAATGAAAACTTCCTTAGGCAACATTGTTTGACATTCCATTATGCACCTTGTGCACAATATGAGATCATTTGAACAAACTATGCCACGAATGTGGCCATAAGATTAGTCATTTGGCTTGAAAGCCATGGATCTTCAGAGATGCTACTCATTTCTGAGAACACTCTTTTAAAATAATTGCCGTATTGCAAGTTTGTTATTTTTCCTGGTAACTTGGCCACATATAATGACACAATGCGAAGGTTTTCCAATTATTTGATTTTTTTTGAATTTTTTATGCCCGTTCCAAAATGCGGTCAAAACGACGGGAATGACCGTTCCTAGCTAGTGGTTGAATCTTGGAATTTTTTTGGTGTTTCTATGATGAAATAGATACTTATGTACCTAGAAATGATTTTTTGAAAAAATAAAGAGCAAACTACAAGGCAGCTGCAGTTCAAATTTGACCCGCTTCCACCTGAATCGGCAGAAATTTGTCTTTTTCACGAGAGGTGGATCAAAATTTTTTACACCCAACCATTTTGTCAATTGTGCATTAAATATGGCCTAGTATTTTATAAAAATGATTTGGTCCAATTTTGCAACAATTATTTGGTAGTTCCTTCACAAAAAAACCTCCTTTCAGGCACTCGAAAAATGGAAAATGGTTTTTTCGTCCAACGAAAATGAGAACTTCCTTAGGCAACATTGTTTGCCATTCCAATATGCACCCTTGTGCACAATATGAGATCATTTGAACAAAATATGCCATGAATGTGGCCATAAGATTCATCATTTGGCTTGAAAGCCATTGATCTCCACACATGATAGCTCGTTTCTGAGAACACTTTTTTAAAATAAGTGCCGTATTACAACTTTGTTATTTTTCCTAGGAACTTGGCCACATATTATGACACAATGCGAAGGTTTCCCAATTTTTTGATTTTTTTTTAATTTTTTATGCCCGTTCCAAAATGCGGTCAAAACGGCGGGAATGACCATTCCTAGCTAGTGGTTGAATCTTGGAATTTTTTTTGGTGTTTATCTGATTAAATAGATACTTATTTACCTAGAAATGATTTTTGGAAAAAATAAATAGCAAACTACAAGGCAGCTGCAGTTCAAATTTGACCCGCTTCCAGCTGAATCGGCGGAAATTTGTCTTTTTCACGAGAGGTGGATCAAATTTTTTTACACCTAACCATTTTGTCAATTGTGCATTAAATATGGCCTAGTATTTTATAAAAATGATTAGGTCCAATTTTGCAACAATTATTTGGTAGGCCCTTCACAAAAAAACCTCCTTTTGGGCACTCGGAAAATGGAAAATGGTTTTTTCATCCAATGAAAATGAAAACTTACTTAGGCAATATTGTTTGCCATTCCAATATGCACCCTTGTGCACAATATGAGATCATTTGAACAAACTATGCCATGGATGTGGCCATAAGATTGATCATTTGGCTTGAAAGCCATTAATCTCCACACGTGATAGCTTGTTTCCGAGAACACTTTTTTAAAATAATTGCCGTATTACAAGTTTGTTATTTTTCCTAGGAACTTGGCCACATATGATGACACAATGCGAAGGTTTCCCAATTTTTTTGATTTTTTTTGAATTTTTTATGCCCGTTCCAAAATGCGGTCAAAACGGCGGGAATGACCGTTCCTAGCTAGTGGTTGAATCTTGGAATTTTTTTGGTGTTTCTCTGATTAAATAGATACTTATTTACCTAGAAATGATTTTTGGAAAAAATAAATAGCAAACTACAAGGCAGCTGCAGTTCAAATTTGACCCGCTTCCAGCTGAATCGGCGGAAATTTGTCTTTTTCACGAGAGGTGGATCAAAAATTTTTACACCCAACCATTTTGTCAATTGTGCATTAAATATGGCCTAGTATTTTATAAAAATGATTAGGTCCAATTTTGCAACAATTATTTGGTAGGCCCTTCACAAAAATCCTCCTTTTGGGCACTCAGAAAATGGAAAATGGTTTTTTCATCCAATGAAAATGAAAACTTACTTAGGCAATATTGTTTGCCATTCCAATATGCACCCTTGTGCACAATATGAGACCATTTGAACAAACTATGCCATGGATGTGGCCATAAGATTGATCATTTGGCTTGAAAGCCATTAATCTCCACACGTGATAGCTTGTTTCCGAGAACACTTTTTTGAAATAATTGCCGTATTACAAGTTTGTTATTTTTCCTAGGAACTTGGCCACATATGATGACACAATGCGAAGGTTTCCCAATTTTTTGATTTTTTTTGAATTTTTTATGCCCGTTCCAAAATGCGGTCAAAACGGCGGGAATGACCTTTCCTTGCTAGTGGTTGAATATTGGAATTTTTTTGGTGTTTCTCTGATTAAATAGATACTTATTTACCTAGAAATGATTTTTGGAAAAAATAAATAGCAAACTACAAGGCAGCTGCAGTTCAAATTTGACCCGCTTCTAGCTGAATCGGCGGAAATTTGTCTTTTTCACGAGAGGTGGATCAAAATTTTTTACAACCAACCATTTTGTCAATTGTGCATTAAATATGGCCTAGTATTTTATAAAAATGATTAGGTCCAATTTTGCAACAATTATTTGGTAGGCCCTTCACAAAAAAACCTCCTTTTGGGCACTCGGAAAATGGAAAGTGGTTTTTTCATCCAATGAAAATGAAAACTTACTTAGGAAATATTGTTTGCCATTCCAATATGCACCCTTGTGCACAATATGAGATCATTTGAACAAACTATGCCATGGATGTGGCCATAAGATTAATCATTTGGCTTGAAAGCCATTAATCTCCACACGTGATAGCTTGTTTCTGAGAACACTTTTTTAAAATAATTGCCGTATTACAAGTTTGTTATTTTTCCTAGGAACTTGGCCACATATAATGACACAATGCGAAGGTTTCCAATTTTTTTTGTTTTTTTTGAATTTTTATGCCCGTTTCAAAATGCGGTCAAAATGGTGGGAATGACCGTTCCTAGCTAGTGCTTGAATCTTGGAATTTTTTTGGTGTTTCTCTGATTAAATAGATACTTTTGTACCTAGAAATGATTTTTGGAAAAAATAAATAACAAACAATGAGGACGCTGCAGTTCAAATTTGACCCGTTTCCTGCTGAATGAGCGGAAATTTGTCTTTTTCATGAGAGGTGGATCAAAACTTTTTACATCCAACCATTTGGTCAATTGTGCATTAAATATGGTCTAGTATTTTAGAAAAATGATTTGGTCCAATTTTGCAACAATTATTTGTGAGGTCCTTCACAAAAAAGTTCATTTTGGGCACTCGGAAAATGGAAAATGATTTTTCGTTATTCGAGGAATAGCACTACTAATCATTTGGAAACTTAACAAACATTGTCATAAAAAGAGAGTGAAACTTACCACCGGGCGTCGTGGTGCTGCGTTGGAGCTCGCGCTGCAATGGAGCTTCGCCGGGCGCCATGGTCCTGCGTTGGTAGCGCCTATTGTTAATCAATTACGACCATTTTAGATGGTCATAACGTTATCAAAGCGTGCACTTCGTTCTGATTGGTCTATGGATATGTCACGCGGATCAAGCATTAGAGACCGTCGGATACTACCAGATCCAAGGGCCCACACCCTCACCCTCTCCCCCGCCCACCACTACCCGGAAGCAGCTCCCCTCACGAACACCACATGCCGTTGAGGGCGCTGACATGTGGGCCTAATTCCTCGCGGGCCCACCTGTCAGTGGCCGAATGCCACCCTCTCCCCCGCACACCACTCACCCACCACACACCACTCCTCCCCCTCTCCTCCTCTCCCCCGCACACCACTCCTCCCCCAGGACCCGCAGCCCAAACCCTAACACCTCCCGTTGAACCCCTCTCCCCTCCACCTGATTGGACCGTCGCCGCCGCCTATGGTGGCCGACCCCGCCGCGACCTCAAGCCGCTCCTCCTCGCCTTCATCGATGACCACCTGCTCCCGCCGCTACTCATCGCCTCGCTCCTCGCCTTCCCCTCCCTTGTCGCGATCGTGATTCCCACCGCCGCCATCCCCACCCACCACCGCCACCCCACCCACCACCGACCTCGTCTCCGCCATCCCCCTCCCCTCGCCTTCATCCCCCATATCGACTAGTCTCGATCCGGCGTGCGTGCGTGCCGGCGCGGGCGTGCCTCGATTCGATCCAGCACCTTCCTCCCTCCCTCCCACGACCACGCCTTCCTTCCTCGAGTCAGAGAAGGTCCGGCGGTGGCCAGATCCGCCACCGCCACAGCGGGCCTTCCGGATCCACACCGTCATCGAGCTGGATTCGCGCCTCGTCGCGCGGCCTCGTCTGCCTCCGCGGCTGCGCCACAGGCTTCTACTACGTCGCCCAGTCCAGCGTTGGTGCACGGGACGCGCCTTCTGGCGCACCTCCATCGGCCACATCCTCTGCTACACCTCGGAGACGGGCTGCGTTGACCTCATCCCCAAGCCCCAGGAGGTCGAGGAGCGCAAGGATCGGGAGATCGGCAAGATGGAGGGCAACTTTAGCGTCGCCTGCGTTGATCGACGAGATGGAGATTGGTTGCACCACGGCGGCGACGGGCCGACGCTGGTGGATTGGGAGCGCAGGTGGCCGACGCTGGTGGACCGGGAGCCAAGGGCCTGACATACCTGCACGAGGACTGTAAGTCGCTGGATGTCTCTATTGATTTTGATGTGAACTTGTATGACTGACTGACGATGCACTGTTGCACTGCATAACTGGTCCGACATCTTCTCCTTTGGCCTCGTGCTTCTGCTGATCATCACCGGTAAGAGACCGGTCTTGTCCGACGAGCCTGACGAGGACGATGAGACTCTGGTCTCTTGGGTGAGTCATTTTTACCCTGAATCCTGGCCTCTCAAGTCAGGAACTGTACTTTCTTTGTCTTACTGTTTCTGAAGTTCAGTTGAGCTATGGAGCAACACTGTGCAGAGCACTAGTATGTTTACTGATTTTTTTACATTTCTCCATGGTAGCTGACCAAAGAACCATCTGATTTCTGAACCTGTACCAGGGGGAGCTAGATGTATGATGTACAACAACGGGAATGGGAGCTGGTGAGGAATGGAACCTGCTGGGACAACCAGATCGAGTCCCTTCTCTACATGTTGGATTTGCTCCCTTGCACAGCAGTAAATGCCTCTGCAAACATGATACTATATATTTGCATGTCATAGTCAGCAGTTAGCGTGTGACAATGAAGTGAACCATCAGCTCTGTTATATCTGTAGCTCGGCTCCTCGCATGTTTTTGGTTTGTTCTCAGTCTGATTGTGGTGTGCCTTTGTGAATTAATCCAGTAAATGCTTGAAAATGAACAAGTGTTCATAATTGTTGTGAAAGAAGCCTGACGCTAAAAAGATGCACGGGATCAGTTCTCGCGTTCCCTAGAAGAATATTACTCCCTCCGTAGAGAAATAAAAGAGCGTTTAGATTACTAAAATAGTGATCTAAACACTCTTATATTTCTTTACATAGGGAGTAGACAAGAACAAATATTTGTGCCTTTTCTCTAGAATACTTATGCTTTGACCTTGCTTAGTAGAATACCTAATGTTTAGTAATGAAATACTGCAACCAAATTACAACATCTACTGATACTGTCAAAATATTCATGGAGGAAGACATATTGTAATAAAAATTTCTATTACAACATCTACTGATACTGTCAAATATTAGGATGTGGCTGAAACCATTGGATGTCCTTTGTGGACTTGCTATCAATACTTGTCTCATGTTTTGTTTCCTTTCTGGACATGTTACGGTTCAAGTGTTGCTGCTGTTTAGTACTAAGTGCTTAACTTAACTAAGCTTGAGCTACTAAAACCCACTCTCAAATTAATGAATTTCCTGTTTTGCAAAACTTCAATGTTGAGCTGCTCTCCTCGCTGAGCTGTGGCCGTCGATTTTCATTTTGTCCACCTTCTTGTGTAATCAAACTTTGCTCCTGTATGTATGTATGTATGTATGAGGCTGGGTAGTTCACTCTAGTTTTCTTTTTAACTCATTCATATATGGTGGAAATTGTGCAGGTTCCACTGTATTAATGCAGAGTATTTCGGTAGTATTGCTGTACAAGTTTACTGTAGTATTTTGGTATGCATTCCTGAACAAGTTAATGTTGTGTTTTGGTATGTACTGATGTACAAGTTTAATGTGGTGTTTTGGTATGTACTGCTGAGTTCATAACCATTTAATTTTACAACATGCAGATGATTGCCTTCATTCATGTTTCGATGTGAGCTCTAGGTCGAAGTTGGAAGAAGCAAGGATTCAGGATCTAGGCATGCATGCATGCTCTCTTATCCCTGCTTCTACTCCTTAGGAGATGTGAATTTCTGGGACTTTTGATGTACTCCCAGCATTTAACTTTTTTTATCTCTTTGTTGTTTTGCTAGAACTGTAAATCCTGATGCATGATGATCATGGTTTGTTTTTGTAGATCTGTTACGACGACGCTTAAAATTTTACATGCATGGATTCTAATTGAACTTGTTCTTGTAGGTCTTTCTACTTCTATGATCAGTTTAGTTAGAGTTGCACATGTCAGAACACTATATACCACACTATATACCAATAACTCCCAGCTAGTGAGAAATGTTTTGTCACTCCATTAACACATACTGGTTAGTGTTAGTCATACTATTTATGTACATGGAATTGGTTGTCAATTTTGTTAGAATGCAACCTTTTGGTAATTCTGGACTTTTCTTTTGCGGTAATGTAATGATGTTAGATGTTTGCTGATTGTTGTATATGGGCAAGATGAATCCTATTGTTTTCTTTTTGATGTACACGCATGCTGATGGTTGACACTCATGAACAAGAAGCAACCATTCTAGTTACTACCTAGGTGTTCAGAGATTGTAGTATTATTTATGTTCTTTTTACTCCCAGAGTTATTGTTCGCATAGACTGTTTTTCTTGGTGCATACATGTATCTCAAGCATTGTACTTCTATGTTTGCTTAGGCGGATAGTGGGCAGATATACTTTGCTGCTTTGCTGCTTACGTTAGTGTTGCCTTTGCATTGCATGATAGTATTGTATGATAGTGGGCAGATCTACTTTGCTGCTTATGTTAGTGTTGCCTCAGCAGCATTTGTTTGGTTCTGGCCTCAGCAACAGTATACTAATGCTTCAGGATCTATTTATTATTCTTTTCATTATACTAATGCCTCAGCACTTGTATACTAATGTTTGGTATTCAATTTACTGCTTACGTTAGTGTTGCTACTGTTATCCATGCCCTCATGCTTCAGGATCGACTCCTAGCTGCTTGTGTATCTGTTTATTATTCTGTTCTGTTCATTATTCTTTTCCTAGTTGTTCTTTGTTGGAAGATATTGCTTTCATTGGCAGCCATGATGATGATAATTTCCTCTCTTCTACAGGAGCTCTTGGCTGAAGAAGTTTGCAGAAGGGAACACTTCATCTTTGTAGCTAGTTTTATGTTCCTGGGTGTTTACTTCATAGATGTTCCTGGGTGTTCCTGAGTGTTTGTTTACTTCATAGATATTCCTGGATGTTCCTGGGTGTTCCTGAGTGTTTGTTTACTTCATAGATGTTCCTGGATGTTCCTGGGTGTTTGCACTTCCTGGGTGTTCTAAATTCCTGGATGATGTGAACTATCGCATGAGTGTATGGAGTTTCACATGTTCTGTTCTGTAAAGAATATATTGTAATAAACCTATTTTGGTTGTTATTTGAAGATCTTCATATTCTTTTCTTCTTTCTGTTTGATATATACTGCTTAATGAAGGAAATATGCCCTAGAGGCAATAATAAAGTTATTATTTATTTCCTTATATCATGATAAATGTTTATTATTCATGCTAGAATTGTATTAACTGGAAACATAATACATGTGTGAATACATAGACAAACAGAGTGTCACTAGTATGCCTCTACTTGACTAGCTCATTAATCAAAGATGGTTATGTTTCCTAGCCATGAACAAAGAGTTGTTGTTTGATTAACGAGATCACATCATTAGTTGAATGATCTGATTGACATGACCCATTGCATTAGCATAGCACCTGATCGTTTAGTATATTGCTATTGCTTTTATCCATGACTTATACATGTTCCTTTAACTATGAGAATATGCAACTCCCATTTACCGTAGGAACACTTTGTGTGCTACCAAACGTCACAACGTAACTGGGTGATTATAAAGGTGCTCTACAAGTGTCTCCGAAGGTACATGTTGAGTTGGCATACTTCGAGATTAGGGTTTGTCACTCCAATTGTCGGAGAGGTATCTCAGGGCCTTCTCGGTAATGCACATCACATAAAGCCTTGCAAGCATTGCAACCAATGAGTTAGTTGCGAGATGATGTATTACGGAACGAGAAAAGAGACTTGCCGGTAACGAGATTGAACTAGGTATTGGATACCGACGATCGAATCTCGGGCAAGTAACATACCGATGACAAAGGGAACAACGTATGTTGTTATGCGGTCTGACCGATAAAGATCTTCGTAGAATATGTAGGAACCAATATGGGCATCCAGGTCCCGCTATTGGTTATTGACCGGAAACGTGTCTCGGTCATGTCTACATTGTTCTCGAACCGTAGGGTCCGCACGCTTAAGGTTTCGATGACAGTTATATTATGAGTTTATGAGTTTTGATGTACCGAAGGAGTTCTGAGTCCCGGATGAGATCGGGGACATGACGAGGAGTCTCGAAATGGTCGAGACGTAAAGATCGATATATTGGACGACTATATTCGGACATCGGAAGGGTTCTGAGTGGTTCGGGTATTTTCGGGAGTATCGGGGAGTTACGGGATTACGGGAGAAGTAATGGGCCTTGATGGGCTTTAGTGGGAACAGGGAAAAAGGTTGCTGCGCCCCCCTTCCCCTCTAGTCCGAATTGGACTAGGGAAAAGGGGGCCGGCCACCTTTCCTACTCCTCCTATTCCTTCTCCCTTCCTCCCCTCTTGGTGGACTCCTACTAGGACTTGGAGACCTAGTAGGACCCCACACCCTGGCGCGCCTAAACCTAGGCCGGCCACCCCCTCCCTTGCTCCTTTATATACGGGGGCAGGGGGCACCCCAAAGACACACAATTGATCATTGAGATCTTTCCTTAGCCGTGTGCGGTGCCCCCTTCCACCAAATTCCACCTCGATCATATCGTTGCAGTGCTTAGGCGAAGCCCTGCGCCGGTAACACATCAAGATCGTCACCACGCCGTCGTGCTGACGGAACTCTTCCTCGACGCTTTGCTGGATCGGAGCCCGGGGATCGTCATCGAGCTGAACGTGTGCCAAGAACTCGGAGGTGCCGGAGTAACGGTGCTGTGATCGGTTGGATCGCGAGGAGAACGTACGACTACTTCCTCTACGTTGTGTCAACGCTTCCGCTTCAGTCTACGAGGGTACGTAGACAACACTCTCCCCTCTCGTTGCTATGCATCACCATGATCTTGCGTGTGCGTAGGAATTTTTTTGAAATTACTACGTTCCCCAACAGTGGCATCCGAGCCTAGGTTTTTATGGTTTGATGTTATTTGCACGAGTAGAACACAAGTGAGTTGTGGACGATACAAGTCATACTGCCTACCAGCATGTCATAATTTGGTTCAGCGGTATTGTTGGACGAGACGATCCGGACCAACCTTACGCGTACGCTTACGCGAGACCGGTTCCCTCGACGTGCTTTGCACAGAGATGGCTTGCGGAAGACTGTCTCTCCAACTTTAGTTGAACCGAGTGTGGCTACGCCCGGTCCTTGAGAAGGTTAAAACGGAGTCTATTTGACAAACTATCGTTGTGGTTTTGATGCGTAGGTAAGATGAGTTCTTGCTTAAAGCCCGTAGCAGCCACGTAAAACTTGCAACAACAAAGTAGAGAACGTCTAACTTGTTTTTGCAGGGCATGTTGTGATGTGATATGGTCAAGACGTGATGCTAAATTTTATTGTATGAGATGATCATGTTTTGTAACCGAGTTATCGGCAACTGGCAGGAGCCATATGGTTGTCGCTTTATTGTATGCAATGCAATCGCGATGTAATGCTTTACTTTATTGCTAATCGGTAGTGATAGTCGTAGAAGCATAAGATTAGCGAGACGACAATGATGCTGCGATGAAGATCAAGGTGTCGCGCCGGTGACGATGGTAATCATGACGGTGCTTCGAAGATGGAGATCACAAGCACAAGATGATGATGGCCATATCATATCACTTATATTGATTGCATGTGATGTTTATCCTTTTATGCATCTTATCTTGCTTTGATTGACGGTAGCATTATAAGATGATCTCTCACTAAATTATCAAGAAGTGTTCTCCCTGAGTATGCACCGTTGCGAAAGTTCTTCGTGCTGAGACACCACGTGATGATCGGGTGTGATAGGCTCTACGTTCAAATACAACGGGTGCAAAACAGTTGCACACGCGGAATACTCAGGTTTAACTTGACGAGCCTAGCATATACAGATATGGCCTCGGAACACAGAGACCGAAAGGTCGAGCGTGAATCATATAGTAGATATGATCAACATAATGATGTTCACCATTGAAACTACTCCATCTCACGTGATGATCGGACATGGTTTAGTTGATTTGGATCACGTGATCACTTAGAGGATTAGAGAGATGTCTATCTAAGTGGGAGTTCTTAAGTAATATGATTAATTGAACTTTAATTTATCATGAACTTAGTACCTGATAGTATCTTGCTTGTCTATGTTGTGTAGATAGATGGCTCGTGCTGTTGTTCCGTTGAATTTTAATGCGTTCCTTGAGAAAGCAAAATTGAAAGATGATGGTAGCAATTACACGGACTGGGTCCGTAACTTGAGGATTATCCTCATTGCTGCATAGAAGAATTACGTCCTGGAAGCACCGCTAGGTGCCAGGCCTGGTGCAAGAGCTACGCCAGATGTTATGAACGTCTGGCAAAGCAAAGCTGATGACTACTCTATAGTTCAGTGTGCCATGCTTTACGGCTTAGAACCGGGACTTCAACGACGTTTTGAACACCATGGAGCATATGAGATGTTCCAGGAGTTGAAGTTAATATTTCAAGCAAATGCCCGGATTGAGAGATATGAAGTCTCCAATAAGTTCTATAGCTGTAAAATGGAGGAGAATGGTTCTGTCAGTGAGCATATACTCAGAATGTCTGGGTATAACAATCACTTGATTCAACTGGGAGTTAATCTTCCGGATGATTGCGTCATTGACAGAATTCTCCAATCACTGCCACCAAGCTACAAGAGCTTCGTGATGAAATATAATATGCAAGGGATGACCAAAACTATGCCCGAGCTCTTCGCGATGCTAAAAGCCGCGGAGGTAGAAATCAAAAAGGAGCATCAAGTGTTGATGGTTAACAAAACCACTAGTTTCAAGAAAAAGGGCAAAGGGAAGAAAAAGGGGAACTTCAAAAAGAACAGCAAGCAAGTTGCTACTCAAGAGAAGAAACCCAAGTCTGGACCTAAGCCTGAAACTGAGTGCTTCTATTGCAAGCAGACTGGTCACTGGAAGCGGAACTGCCCCAAGTATTTGGCGGATAAGAAGGATGGCAAGGTTAACAAAGGTATATGTGATATACATGTTATTGATGTGTACCTTACTAATTCTCGCAGTAGCACCTGGGTATTTGATACTGGTTCTGTTGCTAATATTTGCAACTCAAAACAGGGGCTACGGATTAAGCGAAGATTGGCTAAGGACGAGGTGACGATGCGCGTGGGAAATGGTTCCAAAGTCGATGTGATCGCGGTCGGCACGCTACCTCTACATCTACCTTCGGGATTAATATTAGATCTAAATAATTGTTATTTAGTACCAGCGTTGAGCATGAACATTATATCTGGATCTTGTTTGATGCGAGACGGTTATTCATTTAAATCAGAGAATAATGGTTGTTCTATTTATATGAGTAATATCTTTTATGGTCATGCGCCATTAAAGAGTGGTTTATTCTTGCTTAATCTCGATAGTAGTAACACACATATTCATAATGTTGAAGCCAAAAGATGCAGAGTTAATAATGATAGTGCAACTTATTTGTGGCACTGCCGTTTAGGTCATATCGGCGTAAAGCGCACGAAGAAACTCCATACTGATGGACTTTTGGAGTCACTTGATTATGAATCACTTGGCACTTGCGAGCCGTGCCTTATGGGCAAGATGACTAAAACACCGTTCTCCGGTACTGTGGAGAGAGCAACAGATTTATTGGAAATCATACATACTGATGTATGTGGTCCAATGAATGTTGAGGCTCGTGGCGGATATCGTTATTTTCTCACCTTCACTGATGATTTAAGCAGATATGGGTATATCTACTTAATGAAACACAAGTCTGAAACATTTGAAAAGTTCAAAGAATTTCAGAGTGAAGTGGAAAATCATCGTAACAAGAAAATAAAGTTTCTACGATCTGATCGTGGAGGAGAATATTTGAGTTACGAGTTTGGTCTACATTTGAAACAATGCGGAATAGTTTCGCAACTCACGCCACCCGGAACACCACAACGTAATGGTGTGTACGAACGTCGTAATCGTACTTTACTGGATATGGTGCGATCTATGATGTCTCTTACCGATTTACCGCTATCTTTTTGGGGTTATGCTCTAGAGACGGCCGCATTCACGTTAAATAGGGCACCATCAAAATCCGTTGAGACGACGCCTTATGAACTGTGGTTTGGCAAGAAACCAAAGTTGTCGTTTCTTAAAGTTTGGGGCTGCGATGCTTATGTGAAAAAGCTTCAACCTGATAAGCTCGAACCCAAATCGGAAAAATGTGTCTTCATAGGATACCCAAAGGAGACTATTGGGTATACCTTCTATCACAGATCCGAAGGCAAAATTTTTGTTGCCAAAGTCGGAAACTTTCTAGAGAAGGAGTTTCTCTCGAAAGAAGTGAGTGGGAGGAAAGTAGAACTTGATGAGATAACAGTATCTGCTCCTTTATTGAGAAGTAGTACATCACAGAAATCTGTTTCTGTGACACCTACATCAAATAGGGAGGAAGCTAATGATAATGATCATGAAACTTCAGATCAAGTTTCTGCTGAACTTCGTAGATCAACCAGAGTAAGATCCGCACCAGAGTGGTACGGTAATCCTATTTTGGAAGTCATGTTACTAGACCATGATGAACCTACGAACTATGAAGAAGCGATGGTGAGCCCAGATTCCGCAAAATGGCTTGAGGCCATGAAATCTGAGATGGGATCCATGTATGATAACAAAGTGTGGACTTTGGTTGACTTGCCCGATGATCGGCAAGCAATAGAAAATAAATGGATTTTCAAGAAGAAGACTGACGCTGATGGTAATGTTACTGTCTATAAAGCTCGACTTGTTGCAAAAGGTTTTCGACAAGTTCAAGGGATTGACTACGATGAGACTTTCTCACCCGTAGCGATGCTTAAGTCTGTCCGAATCATGTTAGCAGTTGCCGCATTTTATGATTATGAAATTTGGCAAATGGATGTCAAAACTGCATTCCTGAATGGATTTCTGGAAGAAGAGTTGTATATGATGCAACCAGAAGGTTTTGTCGATCCAAAGGGAGCTAACAAAGTGTGCAAGCTCCAGCGATCCATTTATGGACTGGTGCAAGCCTCTCGGAGTTGGAATAAACGCTTTGATAGTGTGATCAAAGCTTTTGGTTTTATACAGACTTTCGGAGAAGCCTGTATTTACAAGAAAGTGAGTGGGAGCTCTGTAGCATTTCTGATATTATATGTAGATGACATATTACTGATCGGAAATAATATAGAATTTCTGGATAGCATAAAGGGATACTTGAATAAAAGTTTTTCAATGAAAGACCTCGGGGAAGCTGCTTACATATTGGGCATTAAGATCTATAGAGATAGATCAAGACGCTTAATAGGACTTTCACAAAGCACATACCTTGACAAAGTTTTGAAAAAGTTCAGAATGGATCACGCAAAGAAAGGGTTCTTGCCTGTGGCACAAGGTGTGAAATTGAGTAAGACTCAATGCCCGACCACCGCAGAAGATAGAGAGAAGATGAAAAATGTTCCCTATGCTTCAGCCATAGGCTCTATCATGTATGCAATGCTGTGTACCAGACCTGATGTGTGCCTTGCTGTAAGTTTAGCAGGCAGGTACCAAAGTAATCCAGGAGTGGATCACTGGACAGCGGTCAAGAACATCCTTAAGTACTTGAGAAGGACTAAGGATATGTTTCTCATTTTTGGAGGTGACAAAGAGCTCGTCGTAAACGGTTACGTCGATGCAAGCTTTGACACTGATCCGGACGATTCCAAATCGCAAACCGGATACGTATTTACATTAAACGGTGGAGCTGTCAGTTGGTGCAGTTCTAAACAAAGCGTCGTGGCGGGATCTACATGTGAAGCTGAGTACATAGCCGCTTCAGAAGCAGCCAATGAAGGAGTCTGGATGAAGGAGTTCATATCCGATCTAGGTGTTGTACCTAGAGTATCGGGTCCAATGAAAATCTTTTGTGACAATACTGGTGCAATTGCCTTGGCAAAGGAATCCAGATTTCACAAAAGAACCAAACACATCAAGAGACGCTTCAACTCCATCCGGGATTTGGTCCAGGTGGGAGACATAGAGATATGCAAGATACATACGGATTTGAATGTTGCAGACCCGTTGACTAAGCCTCTTCCACGAGCAAAACATGATCAGCACCAAAACTCCATGGGTGTTAGAATCATTACTTTGTAATCTAGATTATTGACTCTAGTGCAAGTGGGAGACTGAAGGAAATATGCCCTAGAGGCAATAATAAAGTTATTATTTATTTCCTTATATCATGATAAATGTTTATTATTCATGCTAGAATTGTATTAACTGGAAACATAATACATGTGTGAATACATAGACAAACAGAGTGTCACTAGTATGCCTCTACTTGACTAGCTCATTAATCAAAGATGGTTATGTTTCCTAGCCATGAACAAAGAGTTGTTGTTTGATTAACGAGATCACATCATTAGTTGAATGATCTGATTGACATGACCCATTGCATTAGCATAGCACCCGATCGTTTAGTATATTGCTATTGCTTTTATCCATGACTTATACATGTTCCTTTAACTATGAGAATATGCAACTCCCATTTACCGTAGGAACACTTTGTGTGCTACCAAACGTCACAACGTAACTGGGTGATTATAAAGGTGCTCTACAAGTGTCTCCGAAGGTACATGTTGAGTTGGCATACTTCGAGATTAGGGTTTGTCACTCCGATTGTCGGAGAGGTATCTCAGGGCCTTCTCGGTAATGCACATCACATAAAGCCTTGCAAGCATTGCAACCAATGAGTTAGTTGCGAGATGATGTATTACGGAACGAGAAAAGAGACTTGCCGGTAACGAGATTGAACTAGGTATTGGATACCGACGATCGAATCTCGGGCAAGTAACATACCGATGACAAAGGGAACAACGTATGTTGTTATGCGGTCTGACCGATAAAGATCTTCGTAGAATATGTAGGAACCAATATGGGCATCCAGGTCCCGCTATTGGTTATTGACCGGAAACGTGTCTCGGTCATGTCTACATTGTTCTCGAACCGTAGGGTCCGCACGCTTAAGGTTTCGATGACAGTTATATTATGAGTTTATGAGTTTTGATGTACCGAAGGAGTTCGGAGTCCCGGATGAGATCGGGGACATGACGAGGAGTCTCGAAATGGTCGAGACGTAAAGATCGATATATTGGACGACTATATTCGGACATCGGAAGGGTTCTGAGTGGTTCGGGTATTTTCGGGAGTATCGGGGAGTTACGGGATTACGGGAGAAGTAATGGGCCTTGATGGGCTTTAGTGGGAAGAGGGAAAAAGGTTGCTGCGCCCCCCTTCCCCTCTAGTCCGAATTGGACTAGGGAAAAGGGGGCCGGCCACCTTTCCTACTCCTCCTATTCCTTCTCCCTTCCTCCCCTCTTGGTGGACTCCTACTAGGACTTGGAGACCTAGTAGGACTCCACACCCTGGCGCGCCTAAACCTAGGCCGGCCACCCCCTCCCTTGCTCCTTTATATACGGGGGCAAGGGGCACCCCAAAGACACACAATTGATCATTGAGATCTTTCCTTAGCCGTGTGCGGTGCCCCCTTCCACCAAATTCCACCTCGATCATATCGTTGCAGTGCTTAGGCGAAGCCCTGCGCCGGTAACACATCAAGATCGTCACCACGCCGTCGTGCTGACGGAACTCTTCCTCGACGCTTTGCTGGATCGGAGCCCGGGGATCGTCATCGAGCTGAACGTGTGCCAAGAACTCGGAGGTGCCGGAGTAACGGTGCTGTGATCGGTTGGATCGCGAGGAGAACGTACGACTACTTCCTCTACGTTGTGTCAACGCTTCCGCTTCAGTCTACGAGGGTACGTAGACAACACTCTCCCCTCTCGTTGCTATGCATCACCATGATCTTGCGTGTGCGTAGGAATTTTTTTGAAATTACTACGTTCCCCAACACTTAAAAAGCGATGTGGATCCACTGCAAGGAAAAATCTGACAATTGGGACCCATCTAAAAACTGGACCACAAAAAACCCTCGAAAATAAAAATGAAATGGACCGCAAAAGGCCATGCCTAGAAAATAAAAAGGCCAAATTGTTGGGCCAGGCCCATGTAGCTAGAGAAAATATACAGTAAAAAGGCTAAATTATTGGGCTAGTCCCATGTAGAAAATCGAATTGGACCGGGCTGAATCTTGTGCCACGTCAGATTGCCACGCTGGATGCCTACGTGGCCTGGGGAGGTTGCTACGCCACAATAGGAATATTTTGGTCGTAAACGTCCACAACCTTCTCACAGAGAAGGTCGATATAGTCAGTTTACGACGGCCAGCTTTTGACCTTCTGTTTTTGGTCACAAAAAGGTCGTAAATGGAAATTTGTGACCTTTCAGTGACCAATAGTGGTGGTCACAAGTTGACATATTTCTTGTAGTGGGTGAACGACGGCTCCTCGAGGGCAGGGATGGACCCGCCGGACCGGGGCGGTCCTCCCGGTGGTCGTTGGGTCATCGGGGTGGAAGGAGTCGCTGGCGGCGAGCTCCGCGACGGAGGAGGCTTCGGGTGGTTTGGGGTTTTGCTCTAAGGTGGTTCCCCATCGCAACTGAGGGCTTGGGCGGCTCCGCAAGGCCATGGGGGTTCGAACGGTGGCGCCGAAATGATGGGGAAGGCTTTGTTTGCGACGAGACGAGGGTGCGGTGGCCGAACCTGCCGGAGACGAGGAAGAAGGCTTCCCGCCGTCGATGGCTGACCATGGGGGCTCTCGAGGAGTGGCCTGAGGTTGCCTGGGGGCTCGGTTGAGATCGGGGGTCCTTTTATAGGCGTCCAGGGTCGGCTTCGCGGTTGCCGTGGATAAGCTCGGCGGCGAACCGCCGTTCTGTTGCTGCAGGGTACGTGGCGGCGACGCGCGCTTGCAGACGAGCTTGTGGATGAGCTCGGACTGCTCCAGTGGGCAGCCGGCGCACGCGTGTGGCTCAGGCGGCGCCGTCCGGGGCAGGAGCCCACTGTGGCCGGTCTCTAGCTGCCGTGGCCGACCTGACGGCAACGCTGTAGGGTGCCAGGGCGGCTCTGCGGCGAGGGAGGGGGCGGGCGTGCTGGCTGCGAGTGGGGAGAGGCCAGAGCGGGCGCGAGGAGGCGGTCGTGCGACGCGGCGTCTTGGGCGCCCGCACGTGCAAAACGCGCGCTCTGGGCGCGCCCAGAGCACGCACGAGACGTGCTCGATAGAATGCCAGGGTAGCCTAGAGTGTTGAGCGAGGCTGGCAAATAACAATACTAGGTTAGAGTTAGTAAGGAGATCAAGGGACATGGTGGTTAGGTCAGGGGATCAAGTTCACAATGTAAACTTAAAATCATGCTAAACCTGGCTATGCACACAGGGTGTTTGACAGAATGCCAAGGGCATCTAGGCAATTCTTGGGGTGGCCAAATCTTCCAAATTGGGGTCTCTTTAGATGATACAGACGGTGGTGAGGTTAGTTTTGTCAAAAGCAAAAACTTGTTAGTGCAAGTTTGTGAGAAAGCTGATTCTAGACAGAAAGAAAAAGGCACTAATGCATGCACTTAAAATCCTCCAATGGGCCCACTCTTCTGGACTTAAGGGTTTTGTAGTATGGGCTATAAGTAGGAAAAAGCTCAAGGGAACTAGAGCAAAATAAATTAGGGTTGCAGTACAAATCACCAAGCTGGACCAGAATGAAAAAGAGGTTGATTCACTCAAATTTTTCAAAGGACATCACTGGGATTTTGCATAAGGTTGAATAATATACTCCTATGAACATCCCATAATTTTGGTGGAAGCTAGAAAGAAATATTTAAATGGGTTGTAGTGCAATACTGCCATCTGGACCAGTTTTGAAAACTTGGTGTAGAGCTCAAAATATCCCATGAATAAAAGATGTTTTTGCATAAAAGTGTTTTAAAAACATCACATGACATCTCCAAATTTTTGTTGGAATTTTAAGTAAATTTATCAAGTGGTTGTAGTTCAAAAAGAGCTCCAAAACTAATTAAAAATCATTTTCAGGAGTGGTTGTACTGACAATAGAAATGTTTTTCTTGAAAGGGCAAACAAGTACAATACTATATTTGGAAAGTTTTTCACTAGAGGTAAAAACTCCATAATAATAAGGTAAAGAATGGCTCTGAAATCAACAGAAAATCCAGAAAATAAAAGTTTGAATTCCCTGGCAAAAGTTTAATTAATAAAACAAGGTCAAAATTTTTGGGGTGTCACAAAACGCCGGGACCGAGTTTGTGGACCCCTAGGTTCAAGTCCCGCATATCTTTCCCCCACTGACTTGATTCTGCAGATGCGTTGCTCTCGCACTTGATCTTGAACTCCCGGTAGTCATCTTCGCTGATTGAAGGATTTTTCTCCTTGATCTTCTCATAACTGTCAACCTTTTCAATTATGCTCTTCACCGCGGCTCTCCAAGTAGCCAGGGACGTGCTCATCTTCGCGAGGGCGGCACTGTTCACTTTAGTCCCTGAGAGGCGTGTGTTTGCAAAGTCACCGGGGAACTTGTATCGTTCGTGCAGCTTCGTGAAGAGGAGGTTGTGCAAATTCCCTCGGTCACGATGCCTTAGGTTCTTGGTGTTGATCGAGACGGTGCGCCGGAGAATGCACCCGAGCTGTCCCACGTACCCCTTGACTATTTCTTTGGACGCCGTTGGATGCCCCTCGGAGGACACTTCAGTAATTTCCTCCTTCACGGTGCCGAGCATGTTCGGGTGCCGGTCCTTCCTTTGCCTCTTCGGTTGGCTGCAATCTGTGCGTGCGCTGCCATCATCAGTGGTGGCATCCTCGGCGGCACCATTAGTGGTGTCATCCCCGCCGCCACTAGGGGTTGTGTAGTCGGGATCGGTGTCTTCCGCGGCGTCCTCATAGCGGTGAGGTTCTTCCTCCATCTCCTGGGACAGCTCCCAGAATGCCTTGCCCGAACCGCCGGCCTCATCGTTGTGGGCCATGTTTCGCTCTAAATAGGAAAAAAGTTTGGTCAAAAAGTTGTTTATTGTCAAAAAAGCCAAGGTTATATCATTTAGGGTTTGTTGACGCCGAGGCACCCCAAAATCCTAAGTTTTCATCATTTAGGGTTTATCGATGACGAGGCACCCTAAAAGCCATCATCATCATATCATCTTGAAAATATTATAACAACTAAGTTCATCCTACTTAATTAAGTAATATTGACATTTTGTTAAATCTTAATTAAGTAATAGAGTTTCATTCACTTCTTGCACTAATAGATTGCATTTCCAAGTTCTTATAAGTTATAACCGAGACCCTGCAAGGACCTGGAAGCTTGCATGCGTTCTAGGGAAAATTCTGGTGGAGTTCTTCTAATAAGGAGTTGATTGGTTGACATAACAAGTTCTAGGGAAAATTCTAGTGGAGAAATGGAACTGGTTAAGAGTTGAAAGAAAGGTATCTAATTAGAAACATAGGTGGAGGGTCTTGTAGAGGATAGATATGTAACAGAATGCATTCAGATGGAAAGCTTTAATGAGGATGAATCAAGATTTGGATAATTCATGCCTTTAGGTGAATATGAAGTTACTTCTGCAAATATCTGTTGGGTCCAATAGGATAATCCACAGTGTGGTGAAAACACGCCTTTCGAACTGGTTTTAGCTATTGGTGAATGGAGATGGTCTAAGATTTTCAGTAGTAAGAAGTGAAGTGGTAATTTTGAGAGCAAATGGTTAGGATGAGTGGTTCCTCTTTCCTATTTAGCTTTATAATAGAATATTGTTAGTCATGCACACTTGTGCATTTTCAGCCAGGCCCAGTGGAGTTGGCCTAAAAACATTTCTTTCTTTAAGCATGCTACATCTATCTCAAGTATTTATGGTCAAGGCTTAGCAGGGACATCCAAATAGAATATGTGGTATGCGCTTTTTTAGTAGTTCATCGTACCAGATTAGGGTTTATCGACGACGAGCAACTGACATTAGTAATAACTATGAGTTGATATCACACTTCTATATGTATAACACAAGAGGCAGTTGATCCTACTTAATTAAGTACTAAGATACCCCGGCCCATGCATTAGTCGCAAGTACCCCATATGTGCTATTTTTAGCAAAGTCATGCTAAAATTCACGGAAAATTTCAGCATGACCTTTGCTGAAAATAGGACATATGGAGTACCCGAATTTGTCGGAAGGAAGTTAATCGACATTCCGACAAACTCAAGGGCCTCTCGGGGTACCTGCAAAATCATTATCCCAGGTGGACAAGGCAATGTGCTACTTGCTTAAATCTCTGTCCAATGCTATTTACAAGACAAACAACAGGTGGCAAAGCCCAGTGTTAAAAAAAGGCCTCCATCACAACATGGAAAATACGTTGGCCTGTGAAGAGGTGAAACAATATATGCATCTCCAGGTAGTATCATTCAACATTTTGGACAAACCACTACAAGCAATACTGGATCAGATACAAGAAGAATGTGAGAAATGCAGACAAATACTAATAGATTGAGGTGTTTAACTTGTGGTGCTCTCTGTGCTATACAGACTTGTATTCTTGACAAACTAGTACAAGCAATGGTGGATCAGATACATGAACAATGTGGGAAAATGCAGATAAGGACTAACAACAGATCGAGGAGTTCACCAGCCAATGCAAGATGGAGTCTGGTATGTTCTATGGTGGATCCTATTCTAGTGTCTGGAACACATCAAGGAACATTTTTTTTCTTTCGATCGAACAAACAACAAAACAGCCCGTATGCAAAATAGAGTCGCGGGCAGAGACATAAGTCAACAATACCAAACGCAAGAGCTGTCATGAACTAAAACAACAGGACCTCGGTATTAAACAGTCTCCACCTATTAATTCTATTGTCTGACCAGAAGAGTGCCAATGTGTCAATGCTTATATAGGGAGAGTAGAAGCGTGGCCACTGTGCTGTCACTAGCTTCAGATTTTCTCCTCAGGTATAAGTTGATTCTTTTCTTCATTTTTACCATATGAAAAAATTAGGATGCTAGCATCCTATATTTTGCCATGCTGAAAGATTGTTCCATGTAGAAAATTGCCATGCTAATCTTTAGATAAATACAAATAGAACAAACTCTTAGATAAAAATTTGCCATGCTATTTTACAGAACAAACAAACATTTTGCCACCTTGATACATAACTAAATTTTGTGTAGTAGGTTCAGATCTTATTTTTTGAGCTATCACACTTTTTTTTGTTTACACAGCTACAATCTTTTGCCATGGCAAATCTTGGGACCATGGTCACATGGAAAATGTAGGATTGCTCTTAGCTAAAAACACGGCAAATGTAAAACATCGCAAATTCTGAAATTTCCACAACATGTCAAACTTATTTCAAGTACCATGGCAAACTGAATGTTTTTATGAAAGTTGCCATGGCAAAATTTGCTATGAGTAGTTGCCATGGATAGAATCTCTACGAGTTTTTGACATGGCCAAATTCTGGAGTAATTGCCATGGCAAAATTCTGTAGTAGTTTCCATGGCAGTATTTGCTATGAGTAGTTTGCGATGGATATAATTGCTATGAGTACTTGTCATGGCGAATTTCTGGAGCAATTGCTATGGCAATTTCTGAAAGTTTCTATAACATGGCAAACTTGTCATCCTCCAAATAGTTCGGGAGCGGCAGGGTGGACGCGGCCAGCGCGAGCGGTACACATAGGCGAGCGGGTGTGCGAGGGGTCTACATCGCTCGGGATGAGGGCAAACAAAGAGGGGAAGCGAGGGGAGCTCACCGCGGAGGCACATGAAGGCCCGACGGTGGATTAGGAGCAGCAGTCCGACCGGACTTGAAGGAGAGGTGGTGGAATCCGAGGTGGAAGAAGGGCTCGGTGGCGGGTTCATGGTGCTCCTCGGCTCGGCTCCGGTCCGGTTCGTCGACGTATCCGACGGAGACGACGTATACGCTCGTGCTGGACTTCTCCGGCTTGCTTTGGTGCTTGATGGCATGGAGACGGAGACGCGTCGGGGTAGGGTCGGAGGGGGAGGAAGGAGGGATGGGTAGAGGGAGGCGGCGGGGGCGGCGGCACAGTGGGTCAGGGCAGTGGCGCGCAGTGGGGGGGGGGCTGAGAGAGATGTGAGATTGGGGATCGGGGATTGGGGATTTTAGTGAGGGGAGGGATAGCAATGGCGCACCACCTAGCGGTGCGCCATTAGTAATTTTTTTGGATTTTTAGTTGCATTCATTTGTGAATTGGTAAAACATTTATGAATATGAAAAAATATCATCAAATTTGAAAAAATATTCGTGAATTCAAAAAGTGCCCATGAAATTTAAGCAGGAAAAGGAACACTGAAAAATAAAATACAAGAATAATTATAAATAAAAAAATTTATATCAATGGCGCACCTCATTCGGGTGCGCCATAAATACCTTCATAGCAATGGCGCACCCTCCCCTGGTGTGCCATTACTAACTGTTTTTTTTGGATTTTTAGTTGCGTCTAATAATTTTTTTAGAAAATGACGATCAAATTTGAAAACATTTATGAATTTGGAAAAATATCATCAGATTTCAAAACATTTATGAAAAATATGAATATGAAAAAATTACATCAAATTTGTTATTTGATTTTTTTTGGATTTTTAGTTGCATCTAATAATTTTTTAGAAAACATTTATGAATATGAAAAAATATCATCAGATTTCAAAATATTCATGAATTCAAAAAGTGCCGCCCATTTCCATATGTCGAAATACAATCGAGAAATGAAGACTACGATTTAAATACAATCGATCTTAGCTAGCTATCTTTTCACGATCTTCTTGCCCTTCTTTTCGCAAATGGAGTTCTTCTGTTGAACGGACATCCTTTAGGTAGGGTGGTCCTACTTCTTCTTGTGGTGTATGGCACTTCATCGTCGTCGTCATGTTCCATCTTTGGGTCGCCGTACTTGTCGAAGTCTTGCTCATTGGTGACTCCATCCATTTGATGATCTTCCTTTTGCCTCTCCTCACGACAACACGACTGGGCTTTGACGGGTCGGTAATGAAGAAGCATTGGTCCACATGGGAAGCCAGTACCCATGGCTCATTTTTTGCGGTGACGTTTGCGCCTGCGGTCTTGGATTTGGCTTCGGGTATAACCATGGTGGTGAAATAACGGTGAGGGAGTCCTGGATTAGGGGGTGTTCGGGTAGCCGGACTATACCTTCGCCGGACTCCTGGACTATGAAGATACAAGATTGAAGACTTCGTCCCGTGTCCGGATGGGACTTTCCTTGGCGTGGAAGGCAAGCTAGGCGATGCGGATATTCAAGATCTCCTACCATTGTAACCGACTTTGTGTAACCCTAACCCTATCCGGTGTCTATATAAACCGGAGGGTTGTAGTTCGTAGGACGAACCATCATCATACACAATCATACCATAGGCTAGCTTCTAGGGTTTAGCCTCCTTGATCTCGTGGTAGATCTACTCTTGTACTACCCATATCATCAATATTAATCAAGCAGGAGTAGGGTATTACCTCCATCGAGAGGGCCCGAACCTGGGTAAAAATATTGTGTCCCTTGTGTCCTGTTACCATCCGGCCTTGACGCACAGTTCAGGACCCACTACCCGAGATCCGCCGGTTTTGACGACGACATTGGTGCTTTCATTGAGAGTTCCTCTGTGTCGTCGCCTTTAGGCCCGATGGCTCCTCTGATCATCAACAACGATGAGGTCCAGGGTTAGACTTTTCTCCCCGGACAGATCTTCGTCTTCGGCGGCTTCGCTCTGCGGGCCAATTCGCTTGGTCATCTGGAGCAGATCGAAAGCTATTCCCCTGGCCATCAAGTCAGGTTTGGAAGCTTAAACTACACGGCTGATATCCGCGGATACTTGATCTTCGACGGGTTCGAGCCACAGCCAAGCGCGCCGCACTATCTCGAGGGGCATGATCTAGCTCTGCCTCCGAACAGTGTCCTGGAGGCCGCACACGCACCGGTTCCGACCCTTAACTCGGAGCCTATTGCGCCAACTGAGGATGAGCGGTTGGACGTCACCTCGGGGGCTACGATCTCAAAGGCGATCGAGCCGAACGCCAGCCCCGCACTACGCGTGACCCGTGACCCCGAGGGTCCGGACTCCTCCCCGGACTCCGAACCCCCCGCGCCCCTGCCAGTCGAAGCCGATTGGGCACTGACAATGGAGTTCACCGCTGCGAACATCTTTCAGCACTCGCCTTTTGGCGACATCCTGAATTCTTTCAAGTCTCTCTCTTTATCAGGAGAGCCCTGGCCGAATTACGGTCAGCGAGGATGGGATACGGACGATGAAGAAATTCAAAACCCACCCACTACCCACTTGGTAGCCACTGTCGACGATTTAACCGACATGCTTGACTTCGGCTCCAAAGACTTCGACGGTATGGACGACGAGGTTGGAGACGAACAAGAACCAGCACCTGTAGGGCGCTGGACAGCCACCTCGTCATATGACATATATATGGTGGATACTCCAAAAGATGGAGATGGCGAGGGAACAGCGGGGGATGACACCTCCAAGAAACAGCCAAAGCGCCGGCGTCAGCGGCGCCGCTCTAAATCCCGCCAAAGCAAAAACGGTGATTCCGGCACCGGAGATAATAGTACCCCGGATAGCGCCAAAGAACACCCTCCCCAGGAAGATTCGGCGCAGGAAGATGGAGAAGCCATCCCTCATGAGAGAGCGGCAGACCGAGAGGTCGAGGATGATAACTATATGCCTCCCTCCCAAGACGATGCCTGCCTCGATGACGACGAATTCGTCGTACCATCAGACCCCTCCGAACAAGAGCGTTTCAAACGCAGGCTTTTAGCCACGGCGAACAGGCTCAAGAAAAAGCAGCAACAGCTTAGAGCTGATCAAGATCTGCTAGCTGCTAGATGGACTGAAGTCCTTGCAGCTGAAGAGTATGAACTCGAACGCCCCTCCAAGAGCTACCCAAAGCGCAGGCCGCTACCCCGATCAGAGGAGGAAGCGCCTACATCACCAGCGCACGACATGGCAGACCGGCCACCTCGCGGTTGCGAAAGAGAGGCCTCCTGGCCCTCCACACAAGCCATGCCCCGACGCCGCTCAACTAAGGCACAGGAAAACGCGCCAGACCTGTGAGATGTACTGGAGAATAAGGCAAGGCAAACAAGATCGATCTACGGATCGCGCAGGCGCCCTATGACACGTGACGATGATCTTCACTCCGGATACAACAAATCCGGCAGGGCCGAACACAACAGACATAACTCCTCTGAGCTGCATCGTGACATAGCCCATTACAGGGGCACCGCACACCCACTATGGTTCACAGATGAAGTAATGGATCATAAAATCCCAGAGGGTTTCAAACCCGTAAACATCGAATCATACGATGGCACGACAGATCCGGCTGTATGGATCAAGGATTATCTCCTTCACATCCACATGGCATGTGGCGATGATCTACACGCCATCAAATACCTCCCGCTCAAATTCAAAGGACCGGCCCGGCACTGGCTTAACAGCCTGCCAGCGGGCTCAATCGGTTCTTGGGAGGACCTGGAAGCCGCATTCCTCGACAACTTCCAGGGCACTTATGTGCGACCACCGGATGCCGACGACCTAAGCCACATAATGCAGCAGCCAGAGGAATCGGCCAGGCAATTCTGGACATGGTTCCTAACAAAGAAAAACCAGATAGTTGACTGTCCGGACGCAGAGGCCCTAGCAGCCTTCAAGCATAACATCCGCGACGAGTGGCTTGCCCGGCACCTGGGACAGGAAAAGCTGAAATCTACGGCAGCCCTCACGACACTCATGACTCGCTTTTGTGCGGGCGAAGATAGCTGGCTAGCTCGCAGCAACAACTTATCAAAGAACCCTGGTAAATCGGATACCAAGGACAAAAGTGGCAGGACACGTCGAAATAAGCAAAAGCGTCGCGTTAGGAGCGACAACGATGAAGATACAGCAGTCAACGCCGGATTCAGAGGCTATAAATCCGGTCAGCGGAAAAAGCCATTTAAAAAGAATACTCAGGGCCCGTCCAGTTTGGACCGAATACTCGACCGCTTGTGCTAGATCCATGGCACCCCCGAAAGGCCAGCCAATCACACCAACAGGGATTGTTGGGTGTTCAAGCAGGCAGGCAAGTTAAGAGCCGAAAACAAAGACAAGGGGCTACATAGAGACGACGAGGAGGAGCCCAGGCCGCCGAACAACAATGGACAAAAGGGGTTTCCCCACAAGTGCAGACGGTGAACATGATATACGCAACCCACATTCCAAAGAGGGAACGGAAGCGTGCGCTACGGGACGTATACGCGATGGAGCCAGTAGCCCCAAAGTTCAACCCATGGTCCTCCTGCCCAATCACTTTTGATCGAAGGGACCACCCCACTAGCATCTCATGGCAGCTTTGCCGCATTGGTTCTTGAGCCAATCATCGACGACTTTCACCTCACAAGAGTCCTCATGGATGGCGACAGTAGCCTGAACCTGCTTTACCAGGATACAGTGCGGAAAATGGGCATAGATCCCTCAAGGATTAAGCCCACAAAAACGACCTTTAAAGGCGTTATACCAGGTGTAGAAGCCAACTGTACAGGCTCCGTAACACTTGATGTGGTCTTCGGATCTCCGGATAACTTCCAAAGTAAAGAGTTAATCTTCGACATAGTCCCGTTTCGCAGGGGCTATCACGCCCTGCTCGGACGAACCGCATTCTCAAAGTTCAATGCGGTGCCGCACTACGCATATCTCAAGCTCAAGATGCCAGGCCCTCGAGGAGTAATCACGGTCAACGGAAACACCGAACGCTCCCTCCATACGGAGGAGCACACGGCGACTCTCGCAGCAGAAGTACAAAGCAGCCTTTTTAGGCACCTCTCCAGTCCGGCCGTTAAAAAGCCAGACACTGCCAAGCGCGCCCGGAGTAACCTACAACAAGACTGCCTAGCACGTTCTGAGCAGACGTAGCAATGCGGCCCCAACCCCAGCCATCGTGACATAGCGAAGCTAGTACCTCGCGTACATATTACGCCCTTGAAATACCATGGGCACAGGGGAAGGGGCACAGTAACGGCAGGCCCGAAATACGGCTTAAAACGTACTAGGGGCTGCCATATTCTTTTTTTTTTACTTTCAGGACTCCACACTTTGGACGACATGTTCGGCAATTCGACTGCCGCACAAACGATGCAAGATCCAGGGAAGCAGAAAAAGCTACGCCGCATTATGGAACTCCCAGGTGGTCTCTATTACGAGCGGTATATCTATTTCGAACACAATTCCGCGGCCTGCCCCTGGTCAGGACATGTTAAATAGTCTAATATCTTTTTGCTTATCGCAGTATTTGTATCGTTCGGCTTTGATAAATAGCCTCTTTATAAACAATGCATAGCTTTTTGTCTATTTTTTGCATTATCCTCTTTTAATATATATGTTTATTAAATAACATGATCGCACCCGTACACCATGGTATGGCAAACACGCCAGGGGCTTCAGTACCCTTCGATCTGGTGTGAGAAGTCCGTACACTTTCACAAGTGCGGCACCCCGAACTTATAGCACTATATGCATCGGCTCCGAATCATGATTTGGTCCAATAGTTGGGTTTGCCCGACTCCTATGTTTTGGTGCCTTACGTTCCGCTATATCGGCTAAGGTAGCACTAGGAGAACCACTGCGATTGTGCCCCGGTTCAGCTGGGTTAAGCACTTCAGTGGAGAAAGCTAAAACTGACTGTCATGATAAGGCGAGAGACCGGTCGCTGTTCGAGAGGTTTTTCGAGTCCCTAAAGACTTATGCCGCTTCGAGCGAGGAGCTGGCTTTGTCCGACCAAAGGCGTGGATAGCGCCCCGAATTCGGTCTTCCGAACTAGGGCTTCGCCGAAATTTAAAATTATAAAGTTCTATGGCTAAGTGAGAGTGTTCAAGCATTATAGTCTGATTGCCTGGTTCGTTGTGCTGAGCGCCTCCCTCGAAGGACCAAACCATGGGAAAAAGAGCGCTCAGGTTTATCCCGAACACCCCAGCACTAGCGGCATGGGGGCAGAAGCCGACGACTGGCCATCTCACAATTTTTGATAAACGGCCCCACAGAAAACAATATTTTAAATTCAATAAGCATTGCTTAGCGCATATGAACAAGTTTTAAGCGCACAGGATAAACACGAGCGAGTTCACTCAAAAATTACATCTTTGGTTCATCCGCAATAAGACGGGCACCTGCAAGAACGTCCTTGTAGTAGTTCTCGGGCTTGCGATGCTCCTTCCCCTGCGGCGGCCCATCCTTCACCAGCTTCTCGCCGTCAAGCTTACCCCAGTGCACCTTTGCACGAGCAAGGGCCCTCCGGGCACCTTCGATGCAGACGAAACGCTTGATGACCTCAAGCCTTGGACAGGCCTCCACCAACCGCCGCACCAGCCTGAAGTAGCTCCCAGGCAGGGCCTCTTCGGGCCACAGCCGAACTATGAAGCCCTTTATGGCTTGTTCGGCTGCCTTGTGGAGCTCGACCAGCTATTTCAGCTAGTCGCTCAAGGGCACAGGGTGTCCGGCCTCAGAATACTGAGACCAGAACACACTCTCCGTCGAGCTGCCCTCTTCAGCTCCGTAGAATGCGGCGGCGTCAGATACGTTGCGGGGAAGATCTACGAACGCCCCTGGAGAACTCCGGATTCGGATAAGTGACAAGTATTTTACTTTTATATTTCTACTTTGCATTAAGAATGCCTTACCCGCTGCTATCTTTTTCATCTCCTCCAACTCTTGGAGGGCCTTTTGGGCTTTGGCCTTGGCACCCTTGGCGGTCTCAAGGGCTGACGCGAGCTCAGATGCTTGCGCCTTTGACTCAAGCTCCAAGCTCTCATGTTTTTTCATGAGATCCTATAGCTCTTGCTGCACCTCGCCAACCTGAGCCCCAAGTCTTTCTCGCTCGGTGCGCTCCTCGACCGTTTTCTTTTCGGCCTCAGATAGTGCCTGCTTGAGGGCCACCACCTCAGTTGTGGCCCATACAATAAGCAGTACGATCCTGTTATTCTTTGCAATCACGCCTCTCTATAGGCACTTTTTTCTGTAGGGTATTTCTTACCTTGCTTTTCCTCGAGCTGCCGTTTGGCAAGGCCGAGCTCTTGCTCGGTCCGCCCGAGATCCTTTTTTAGGACATCCACCTATGCAGTCAGTGCGGCGGTGGATAGCAGCGAAGCCTGCATACGCATATTGACTCTTTATTGTTAGACTCCAGCGAAAATTAATAGATCCTCTATTCGGCTTTTCTTTCCGAATGCCAAACAGAGCATCAGGGGCTACTGTCTATGCGGTAATATTGTGACATATTTTTACTTACCTCGAAGCCTGTCACATGGCTAGCGCAAGCTTCAGTCGGTCCGCTCTTGGCAGACTGAACCTTTTGGATCACCGTACTCATAATAGTACGGTGCCCCTTGTCGATGGAGGCGCCGTCAAGCACCTCCAGCAGATGGTCCAGCGACTCCGGTTGGACGGAGGTCGCTAGCTTACAAGGCTTGCTCCTTTTGGAAGGAGTTCGCCTACCGCGGCTCGGAATTGTTGAAGATTCCGGCGCGGTGTCCGGCACAAAGCCGGACTTGGAGCCCTGGGGGGTCTTGTCCCGTTCACTCCTGGAGTCTGGGAGGTTGCCTTGCGGCTCCTCCAGGACCACCTCTTCCTGCCCCGCAGCTTGTCGCGACGCCACTTTGGCGTCATCCATGGTGCAGGGGGAGACAGCGGGCGGAACGGAGTTCACGTCCGATGAGTCCAGGGAGCCGCCCGACGATTCGTTGAATTCGGCCTGGGGCGGCCTGCATATTCACATTCGACATTAAGGAAAGCTGCGCAACAAAGGAACATCATGAGTTACTCTAATATCCGAACTTATGATTTCGCCGGACGCTTGGCCCTGTTCGGCCACTCCTCTTCGCTCTCTTCGGCGTCATGGGAGTAGTCCGGCCGAGGGGTCTTCCTCTTCCTAGACCCCTCGGCCTCCCCTGATGGGGCGGCCTTCTTATTCTCTTCTCCCTCCGCTAGGGGGGGAGAGCTTTCTTCTTCCTCCTTCTTGTTTTCACGAGAGGAGGGCGCCTCGGACTCGTCAGATGACGAGTCCGACACCACCAAGTTGCGGGCACTCTTTTGAGTCCCGGTGGTCTTCTTCTTCTTGAGCTTCCTCTCCGGCACCACATAAGGTGTCGGAGTCAGCATCTTCACTAGGAGAGTTGGGGCTGGGTCTTTGGGCAGGGAAGCCGGACAGTTAATTGGTCCGGATATCACCTGCCAAGCCTGTCAAAGGTAAGGGAGTTTAGATCTCGCATAGAGTTAATCTATGAAAAAGAGCTTAATAATCCTGTCAAAGGATTAGATAGCTTACCTTGCTAGCGTGACGCTGCTTGCTGTATCCGCTGTCCTCGGAAGCGGATGTGGGGGCCTCGGCGCTTTTGATTAGCACCTTCCAGAGCTCTTCATACGACGTGTCGAAGAGCCTGGTGAGGGTTCGGTGCTGCGCCGGGTCGAACTCCCACAAATTGAAATCCCGTTGTTGGCACGGAAGGATCAGACGAACAAGCATGACCTGGACTATATTGACAAGCCGGATTGGCTTCTTTATCAGGGACTGGATGCAGGTCTTCAGTCCAGTCACCTCTTCCTCGTTGCCCCACGACAGGCCCGTCTCTTTCCAGGACATAAGCCGCATGGGGGGTCCGGATCTGAACTCGGGGGCTGCGACCCATTCCGGATCGCGTGGCTCGGTGATGTAAAACCACCCGACTTGCCACCCCTTTAGGGTCTCCACAAAGGAGCCATCGAACCAAAGGACGTTGGCTATCTTGCCAGCTATAGTGCCTCCGCACGCCGCTTGGCTGTCGCGCACCACCTTGGGCTTGACGTTGAAGGTCTTGAGCCAAAGGCCGAAATGGGGGCGGACGCGGAGGAAGGCCTCACACACGACGATAAACGCCGAGATGTTGAGGATGAAGTTCGGAGCCAGATCGTGGAAATCCAAGCCATAGTAGAACATGAGTCCCCAGACAAATGGATGGAGTGGAAAACCCAGTCCACGGAGGAAGTGGGGAAGGAAAACTACCCTCTCATGGGGCCTTGGGGTGGGGAGGAGCTGCCCCTTCTCGGGAAGCTGGTGCGGGATGTCCTTGGACAGGTATCCGGCCTTCCTTAGCTTTTTTACTTGAACCTCCGTGACGGAGGAGACCATCCACTTGCCTCCCGCTCCGGACATTGCTGGAGAAGGTTGAGGTGGGAAGAGCGGGCTTGGGCGCTGGAGCTTGAGTGCGCGAGAGATGGATTGGCAAAGGAGGAAGAATGCGTAGGTAAAAAAGGTGGATCCTTATCCCCTTATATGGGCCGATGCGGTTATGCGTCCCCACCTACCTAATAAAACTCGCTTGCCTCCCTAGCGCCGTGGTAAATGGCGCGGTTGGGTTACCCACGTCCTATTGATGAGAATCCCGTTAAAAGGGGCACACGATCTCTGCTTTGACAAAACGTGCCAAGGAAACCGCCTCGCTAAACATGCTGAGGTGGAAAAGTGAAAACAATTTGTATAAAGAGCTTGGCCGCAGTATGATGACGCACTACGGAATACGTCAGCAGATTTGATTTGTGTTAATATTATTCTCTCTATGGCAATATGTGGAAACTTATTTTGCAGAGCCGGACACTATTTTTGGTGTTTACAATCTTCTATGAAGGACTTGGAGGAGGAACCCGCCTTGCAATGCCAAAGACAATCTGCGCGCCGGACTCGTCGTTATTGAAGCCTGGTTCAGGGGCTACTGAGGGAGTCCTGGATTAGGGGGTGTTCGGGTAGCCGGACTATACCTTCGCCGGACTCCTGGACTATGAAGATACAAGATTGAAGACTTCGTCCCGTGTCCGGATGGGACTTTCCTTGGCGTGGAAGGCAAGCTAGGCGATGCGGATATTCAAGATCTCCTACCATTGTAACCGACTCTGTGTAACCCTAACCCTATCCGGTGTCTATATAAACCGGAGGGTTGTAGTCCGTAGGATGAACCATCATCATACACAATCATACCATAGGCTAGCTTCTAGGGTTTAGCCTCCTTGATCTCGTGGTAGATCTACTCTTGCACTACCCATATCATCAATATTAATCAAGCAGGAGTAGGGTATTACCTCCATTGAGAGGGCCCGAACCTGGGTAAAAACATCATGTCCCTTGTCTCCTGTGACCATCCGGCCTTGACGCACAGTTTGGGACCCCCTACCCGAGATCCGCCGATTTTGACACCGACAACCGGTCTTCTTTTATGACGCTCTTGGCGCATCTGACACGGAACATCGGGACCTTCTCGCCAGCGTAGCTCAGTTCCCAGATCTCCTCGATCCTTCCGTAGTATTTGTCCTTGTCGTTACCTGTGTAGGATTCCATCGTTACCCCGGAGTTCTGATAACCATCACTCTTCCTGTCCTTTCCCTCAGTGTAGAATGTGTAGCCGTTGATATAGTACGCCTCATAGGTCATCAGGTTGAGCTCGGCGCCCTGTGACAAGGCGAATATGAGTTTTTCTTCCGCGGAAGAATCCTCATGTAAAGGGTACGACAGAAGCTTCTCCTTGAACCAACGCCTGTGTCGGTGGGAACGACACCTATGGGATCACAAGAATCCCTACTATGGTTGCGGGGCGCGGGGTTATGAAAAGAGCGAATCAAACAGATAGCACACGGTTCCTTTACCCACGTTCGGGCCGCAAGGATGCGTAAAACCCTACTCCTGCTTTGGTGGATTGTATATCTGTGTTCTTGAGCTAGCTATGGGGCGTCGACAGGTCCAAAAAGCCGAATCCTCTTCCTGGTCGCCTGGGGCCTCCTTTTATAGGGAAAGGGGTTGCCACAGTGGCACACAGGAGGTGGAAAGGGTACAGTGATGCGAGGTTATCCCCCGCATTATATGACAAGGTGCATTTAATGCGCCTTGCTTAGGTGTCCTTGCATTATCGGGGACGGGGGAGAGCCCTGTCTCGTCCGTCGCAGCTCCCTCTCGCGTCGACACGCGCCCTGGCCAGCGGTGCCTGCGACGCCATGTAGGCAGGCAGGCAGCTGAGGTGGCGCAGCGGTGGGTCTCCACGAGGATCTGCATGCCGCCACGCAGGTGCCTGCCTAGTTGGTTGGGTCGGCAGCTGCATGTGAACGGTGGTGGAGGTGTGACTGGCGTGGGTCTGATGGTGGCCCCACGGGTGTTCATGGCAAGGGCCTTGCCGTGGCGCCTGCTGTTATCCCCGGCAAGGCTCTTGCCGGGGGCCTTGTGGTCCTCCTTGGCTGGGATCACGCCAAGGATCATCATCTTCTAAAGTGTGCACCTGATCTTGAATGTCTTCACAAAGATTTGCATACCACCACGGGGATACCTCCCGAATCCTCGCCCCATAGGGGTAGTGGACTCAAGGGTGACCCGCTCCGTAGGTGTGGGGCGAGCTTCCATGGCAAGGGTCTTGCCGGGTTTGCTAGAACCTCCTCCCGGCAAGGATTTTGCTGGGGGGGGGGGCGCTTCGTCCCTTGCACCCTTTGTGGCCTTGGTCTTGGCGTCGTTCTTCTTCTCTTGAGCTTCGGCCTTACCTTGGCTCACCTCCCTTGCCTTGCCCAGTGCGGTGGTGCCCGTGGCTCAGACTGCCCGTGCACAGTTATAGGGGTACAAAAAGTGTACCCCTCCTTTTGTACACCGACAGCAGCCCCCAGGCATGGGCCACATGTAAGCGCAATCGCGTCGTTGGGCTAGGCCCAAAAACGGTGCGCGGGCAGGCGGGGCAATATTTACCGCGGTAAATTCCTTCGCGCGCTGGCGCAGCGTGGGGAGGCGTGCGTGACGTGGGTGGCATGCGTGGGGCTGAGCTCTGCGAGAATGCGTCACGTCGTGGCAAAGGGGGCGGTTCGCGCCTTCCCCATAAACGGGGGGAGGCGTGGTGGCGCGGCCCATTTACCGAACGGGGCCGAGGGATGGTCTTCAAGGCATCCACTCCCCACGATCACGGGATGGGGAGGGGTCGCCTCACCCGTCGCCTCGGTCCTGCACGCCCGCCACGCGGCTTTCATGCGCTTGGGGTGGCGAACGGTGGAGGCGAGAAACCGGGCCGCCGCGGGCCGGGGCGGCGGGTCGGTCCCAGTTCCCTGCGCCTTCCGTGCCTTGATTGGCTGAGCGGGGCGGCCGAGCCCCCACCTCGTTCCTTTATAAAGAGCGGGAGGGGGGATGGCGTCCCGCATTCTTTCATCTCCTCCTTCCTTCAGCTTCTGCTCCCCCTTCCATCCGCCATGGAGAGAGGGAATCCTGGTCCTTCAACGGTGGCGGCGAGGGTCGCCGCTCGACAACGCATCCTTCCTTCTATTGCACCTACGATGGCAGAGCCAGCCACGAGGGGAAGGGGGAGAGGGCGAGGCCATGGGCGAGGCCGAGGCGCTCGGGGAAGAGGAGGACGGGGCGGCGCGCCGGCCTCGCCCCCGCCAGCAGTTCCTTCCCCCATGGAGGGCCACGTCGGAGATGACCCATGCGAGTTCTTCGTCAGGCTACGCCGGCCGCCTCGCCGTCGCCTTCGTCTCCCGACTCCATTCGCGCGGGAGATGGTGTTGGATCCACCGGAATCGTTGTGGCTGCACCTGAGGGGTTGTGGGATCAGCGGCGTGCGGGTTCGCATTGACTTGCCAGCCCCTCACGTGATGTATCTTCGTCGGGGATGGAAGACGTTTGCTCATATCCACCGCTTGACGGAGGGGCTCACTCTCCATTTCAAGCTAATGGAGGGCGGCCTCCTCTCCGTCAAGGTCTTCGGGCTCTTCGGGACACGTGCAAGGTGCTGCGTGGAGAGTTCTTCTGATAGCGAATACTCCTCCTCGAGCGGGAGTGACGAGGAGGACAGCGACAACGGCGACGAGGGTGGTAGGCGGCAGGATGACGGGTCCGAGTAGGCGTCGGTCCCGCTGTCCTGGGGCGATGTTGGCAGCAGCAGCATCTGCACCGAGCCCCCACCAACTCCTCATGGCCGTCTCCTTGGGCGGCTGGCGTAGGAAGTGCGGGAAGGCGAAGAAGGCGGATGGCGGGTCGTCAGCTCGGAGTATGCAGTCATTGACGCCTTCATCGCGTATTGTCGGCCTTGCCGCCTCTCTTCCAGCTCTTCTACCGTCATCATCATCACCAGTTTCCCGTGGAGGTGGCCGCCGGGATGTTTTCCTGGTGCCTTCTGCCCCTCGTACCTCGCCTAGGCGCTCCTTTTGCCTTTTTCACCTCATTGACCTTCCTCCTGAGGAGAGGGACAAGAAAGGTATTACGGGCACCTTATATATTTTTAGTTTATAAGACCTCGGGCCTTAGCTGAATCTAAAACTTGTAATCCCATCATTCATGTTTTTCGCCCCTATGGACTGTACCTGAGTGGAATGTTTTTAATGATAAAGGGATGCTTGCCGGGTCATTTGTTTGCGGGTAGAACCCATGTCAAGGAGTAAATCCTTGGTATCTCTAAGATAAACATTTCCTTGCCTGGCAGCAGGCCTTGCCGTCTTCCCACGTCGCTCGAACTTTATCACGCTTTCGGCGGAGGCAGGGATGAGGCAGGTTCAGACTCCTCGTTTGATCCTTTCGCTGCCGCGACTACGACCAAACCTGGCCCCCGAGAACGAGCCCTGGGGCCTAGAGTTAGGGGAGCATGGTAGCTTTAGGAAGAAACGAGGTTTCACATACCTCAGTCCATAAAGGAATGCATGATAAGGGATGAAGAACTTATTTGAAGCTGTAGCCACCGGCAACTCTGGTTCGCCGTGGGTGAATCTTTGCACTTGCAGCCCCCGGCAATACTGGTTTGTCGGGGTCTAGATGCTAGTCCGTCCCTCTTCTCTTTTTCATCCTCAAGTGATCCGGCAAGGATATCTGCGAGTCCTACGAACCAAAGGAGACAAAAGAACAGAAAAGAGTCGCACACTCGACCACTAAGCTAGGGGTTAGCCGCCGCTAAGCACTATCAACCCTAACCAAGGACGAGGCTCGACCTAGCATGCATGCTATAACTTGGGGCGCCGGCGCTTCATTTATTTATGCTCAGGGTCTGCGCCTGGCTTTGTACCAAGGGTTACATGCATCATCGGCAATGCTTGTACAAAAGGTGGCTTGTCGGGGGGCCCGACAAGCCGCGCCTTACGGGTAAAACTTGCGAAGATGCTCGATGTTCCAGGAGTTACTCACCGGAACGACATCTTCGGTCTCCAGGTGGACTGTGTCGGGCCTGGTGACTCGTATTACCCGATAAGGGTCTTCCCACTTTGGCGTCAACTTGTTGGAATTCTTGGCCGATTGAACGCGCCAAAGAACAAGGTCGCCTTCCTCAAGGCTTCGGGCATGGACCTTGCGGCTATGGTAGCGGCGCAAGGCTTGCTGGTAGCATGCTGCTCTCACAGCCGCCCGAAGACGATCTTCCTCAAGGAGCATTGCGTCATCTTGCCGCAGTTGCTCTTGCTCAAGCTCATCATAAGCAAGCACTCGAGGTGACCCGTATATGAGTTCAGTGGGGATAACTGCTTCTGCCCCGTATACCAGGGCAAAGGGTGTCTGGCCGGTGGCTCGATTTGGCGTCGTCCTAATCGACCAAAGAACCGCCGACAACTCATCAATCCAGCGCCTTCTGCTCTTGTGCAGCCTGTCAAAGGTCTTGGACCGTAGTCCTCGCAGTAGATCAGCATTTGCCCTCTCAGCTTGACCATTGCTCCGCGGGTGAGCAACAGAAGCGAAACAGACTTTGCTGCCGAGGTCTTGGGTATATTGCATGAAGGTACGGCTTGTGAACTGTGTGCCGTTGTCGGTGATGACCCTGTTGGGTACGCCAAAACGGCACACTAGTCCCTTGAAGAACTGGACGGCTGACTGAGCTGTGACCTTCCTCACTGCCTCCACCTCCGGCCACTTTGTGAACTTGTCGATTGCAACGTACAAGTACTCAAAGCCCCCGACAATGCAGGGGAAAGGGCCCAGTATGTCGAGCCCCTAGACCGAGAAGGGCCAGGAGAGAGGAATGGTTTGAAGGGCTTGAGCTGGCTGATGAAGCTTCTTCGAATGGAACTGACACGCTTCACACTTGGTGACTAGTGTCGTCACATCCTGGAGGGCGGTGGGCCAGAAGAAGCCTTGCCGAAATGCCTTGCCGGCAAGGGCCCTTGACCCAATGTGGGATCCACATATGCCTCCGTGTATCTCCGCCAACAGCTCCAATCCTTCCTCTCAAGGGATACACTTCAATTTCACACCGTTCGCCTCTTCCTGTACAGGACGTCATCGACGAACTGGTACATGGCAGAGCGACGGGCTACTTTTTCCACTTCTTCCTGCTTCTCAGGAAGTTCCCCTGTTTGGAGGAACCGGACGGTATGTTGTGCCCACGCTGGAGCCTTGGGCTCGACGGCGAGGACTAAAGTCATTTCCTCCGCGATGGGAGCGGCTATCTCGAGGGCAAGAGTTTGACGCTCCGCCGGAGCTAGCCGTCCCATGGCGGGCTCAGTGTCCCCGGCAGCATCCTTGCCGGCGGCTCCGGGGAGCTCGGCGGGAAAGTACTTGTCGGGCCCTGATTTCCTCCTCTTGTCATGAAGATCTGGTGGTAGCCGGAGTAGGCATCGAGGAATGACAACAGATCACACCCAACCGTGGAATCAACAATCTGGTCGATGCGCGGCAACGGGACGGGGTCTTTAGGACAAGCCTTATTGATATCTGTGTAATCAATACACAACCTCCACTTCCCATTTTCCTTGCGCAATACGACTGGATTGGCCAACCACGTTGGATGGAGCACCCCTCTTACCAAACCTGCTGCCTCCAGTTTCCGGATTTCTTCTATGATAAACTCTTGTCGTTCCAAAGCTTGCTTTCTGACCTTCTGCTTGACGGGCCGCGCATGAGGACAGACAACAAGGTGGTGCTCAATCACCTCCCTGGGAACGCCGGGGATGTCGGAAGCTTGCCAGGCAAACACATCGACATTTGCCCGCAGGAAGGTGACGAGCGCGTCTTCCTATTCTTCGTCAAGGGTGGAGCTTATGGTGAAAGCTCCTCCCGTGCCGTTCTCATTGACAGAAACCTTCTTGGTTCCCGGCGGAATGGCCCTGGGCTTCTTGTTTCCGCCGGTGGAGCTCTCTGGCACGTCCTCGACGGCAGCGCTACACTCCGAAGACGTGCGCTTGCCGGAGTGGGTGTCCGAGGTCTCACCGGCCTTCTTCTTCTTCTTCCCTCCCGGGGTCCCAGCGGCAGGAGCAAGTGCCCTAGTGGCGGCAGCTGCTGCAACTGCTTGCTGGTATAGTTGATCAGCGCAAATCAGCGCATCTTTCTTATCGGGGGGGGGGGGGGGGGATGGTGATGATCGTCACAGGTCCTGGCATCTTCAAGGTGTTGTAGGCATAGTGTGACACCACCATGAACTTGGCCAGCGCTGGACGACCAAGGATCCCGTTGTAGGGCAAGGTAATCTTGGCAACATCAAACACGATCCTCTCTATCAGGGATATACCCCGCAGTGTAAACCGGCCGGAAGTTAACCCGGCCGGACTTGGCGGTTTTTCTGAAGACCCCGCTGACACTTGGCGAGTTACTGGCGACCCGCCCTGACCTGGTGGTTTACAAGCAACCCACCTGGTCATTATGACTCACTGGTGATCCAGCATGCGGGACAGACGGATGACAAGGCCTAAGGCCCAGAAGGCCGGTTCACGTTTAATGGTGGGCCGGTTTAAGAGGAAAGGCATGAGGAATATTTGCCTTACAAGGAGTTAAGACTAGGACTTGTATGCGGTTTGTATTAGAGATAGACTAGTCCTAATCCTAATAGGACTCCACATGTAAACCGCCCCTTCAACATATATAAGGAGGGGTAGGGATCCGCAAAGAGGGAGGGGCGACAAGCAATAAACAATCTCTAGGGCTAGACACAAAGAGCCGGTTTACAACGTCTCCCTCGTGATGAAAATGAGACCTAGCCTCAAACAGCATGTAGGGTTCTTACCGGATGATGTCTCCCGGGGCCCGAAGCTGTCTAAATCCTCGTCTTGTGTGTTGATCCACCCTGTGTCTCTCAATTCCGCTCAACCCCTTCAAGCTACCACATAGATGCGTTGGCCTCACGACTAAGTCCTTACACTAGGACATCTGCCGTGACAATTCCACGACAAGCGCCATGTTGGGCTGCACCCCGACGAAGCCCTCGCAGAGATGCGCAAAGAAAGACATGCATGCCACCGCATTCGGAGTAAAATCCAAGAGGCGAAAACTGAAGGTGTGCATTCTGTCGCAGAAGAAAACGGAGAAAGGGGGGCATAACCCGCAAGAAAAGTAGTCAACGAAGAAGGGGTACAGATTTGGGGCAGGATCAGCACAAGCGGCGGGAATGACGTGCGTCGCCGGGTGTCCCTAATTATCTCCCCCCGTCTTCACTCCCCACAGGGGCTTGAAGGAGGCCCGGAGCTCATGAACATCAACCGTCGAGGGGAAGAAGAAGGCGGACTTCGTCCGGTCCCCCAACAGCGCCCTCTCCGATGGCTCCACGGTCCCGGAGCCCTTAGCCACCCTCTTGCCCTTGGCGGATTTGGGCGCCATGGCGACCGAGAAGTCTAGAGGGTTGAGGAAGTGGGTGGCGAAGCAACGACAGCGGGCGACGGTAAAAGCTTGCGAGGGAAGGAAGAGAGGGAACGACGGCTCTGAGATTGGAAAAGGCACGAGGGAAGAGGAGAAAGTTTGCAGCGCGCCCGCGGTTATTCCTTCTTATGGGGGGAAACGCGGGCCGCCTCCTTTCACATTAACTGTGATGTGACGCATGCCCGCGGGAAGCAACCCCGCGCATGCCGCCCACGTCACACACGCCTCCCCACGCCGCGCCACGCGCGGGAAGCATGGGAAGCACAGCGCGCGAAGAGACTTACCGCGGTAAAAACCGCCCCGCCTGCCCGTGCATCATTTTTGGGCCTAGCCCAACGACGCGATTGCGCTTACGTGTGGCCCAGGCCCGAGGGCTCCTGTCGGTGTACAAAAAGAGGGGTACACTTTTTGTACCCCTATAATTGTGCACGGGCGGTCTGAACCACGGGCACAACCACACTGAGCAAGGCAAGGGAGGTGAGCCAAGGTAGGACCGAAGCTCAAGAGAAGCAGAACGACGCCAAGACCATGGCCACAAAGAGCAAAGGGGACGAGGCGGACTCCCCCGGCAAGATCCTTTCCGGGAGGCGGTTTTAGCAAACCCGGCAAGACCCTTGCCGTGGCAGCTCGCCCCACACCTACGGAGCGGGTCACCCTTGAGTCCACTGCCCCCATGGGGCCAGGATTCGGGATGCATCCCCGTGGTGGCATGCAGATCTTTGTGAAGACATTCAAGATCAGATACACACTTTAGAAGATGATGATCCTTTGCGGGATCCCAGCCAAGGAGGACCACAAGGCCCCTGGCAAGAGCCTTGCTGGGGATGACAGCAGGCACCAGGGCAAGACTCTTGCTGGGGCCACGACAAGGCCCTTGCCATGGACACCCGTAGGGCCACCATCAGGCCCACGCCAATCAGACCTCCACCACCGTTCGCATGCAGCTGCCGACCCAACCAGCTAGGCAGACACCTGCGTGGCGGCATGCAGATCTTTGTGAAGACCCACCACTGCGCCACCTCAGCTGCCTGCCTGCCTACATGGCACCGCGGGCACCGCTGGCCAGGGCGCATGTCAACGCGAGAGGGAGCGGCGACGGATGAGACATGGCTCTCCCCCGTCCCCAATAAAGCAAGGACACCTAAGCAAGACGCATTAAATGCGCCTTGTCATGTAATACCAGGGATAACCTCGCATCACTGTACCCTTTCCACCTCCTGTGTGCCACTGTGGCAACCCCTTTCCTTATAAAAGGAGGCCCAAGGCGACCAGGAGGAGGATTCGCCTTTTTGGAGCTCCTCACGCCCCATAGCTAGATCAAGAGATAGATATACAATCCACCAAAGCAGGAGTAGGGTTTTACGCATCCTTGCGGCCCGAACCTGGGTAAAGGAACCATGTGCTATCTATTTGATCCGCTCTTTTCACGACCCCGTGCTCTACAACCGTAGTAGGGATTCTTGTGATCCCATAGGTGTCGTTCCCACCGACAATTCATCCTTGGAACATTCATCCGCCACAAGGCGGGCACATTTCAGGACGCCCTCATAATACATCTTGGGGTGGCGATGCTCCTTACGGTGGTCCGTCCTTCACCAGCCTCTTCGCGTCCATTTTGCCCCAGTGTACTTTCACGCGGGCATGGGCCCTACGGGCGCCCTCGATGTAGGTAGAGTGCTTGATGACTTCAAGCCATGGACAGGCATCCGCCAGCCGCCTCACCAGCCCAAAGTAGCTCCCAGGCATGGCCTCTCCAGGCCACAACCGGACTATGAGACCCTTCATGGCCTATTCGGCCACCCTATGGATCTCGACCAATTGCTTTAACTGGTCACTCAAGGGCACCGGATGTCCGGTCTCGGCATACTGAGACCAGAACACCTTATCCGTCGAGCTCCCTTCCTCGGCCCGATAGTAGGCGGCGGCATCTGACACGCTGCGGGGCAAATCTGCGAATGCTCCTAGAGAGCTCCGGACTCGGGGGAAGTAACAAGTAATTCACTTTCACATGCTTGCTTTGCATAATGAATGCCTTACCCGCCGCTATCTTCTTCATCACCTCAATTTCCTGCAGGGCTTTTTGGGCTTCGGCCTTGGCAGACTTGACGCTTTCAAGGGCCGCAGCAAACTCAGACTCTCGAGTCTTCGAGTTAAGATCCAAAGCCTCATGCTTCTTCACGAGGGCATGGAGCTCTTGCTGCACCTCGCCAACTCGTGCCTCATGTTTCTCCCGCTCAGTGCACTCCGTGGCCGCCTTGTTTTCGGCGTCGACAAGCGCTTGCTTTAGGGTCGCCACCTCGGTTGTGGCCCCTAGCACATTAATAACGATCCTATCATTCTCGCAACTGCGTCTTTTCTATATATATATATAAACATATAGTCAAGGCATTACGTACCTTGGTTATCCTCGAGCTGTTTCTTGGCAAGGCCGAGCTCTTGCTCGGACCGCTCGAGGTTCTGCTTCAGCGCATCAACCTCCACAGTCAGTGCAGCGGAGGCCAGGAGCGAAGCCTGCATACGCATATTGACATAATTATGTTAGACTCCTGCGAATATTATTAGATCCTCTATTCGGCTTTTCTTCGTGAACACCGAACAAAGCATCAGGGGCTACTGTCTAGGCGGTAATATTTTCGTATATTTTTTACATACCTCAAAGCCTGTTAGAAGGCTGGCACAGGCTTCAGTCAGCCCTCTCTTGGCGGACTGAACTTTCTGGATCACCGCACTCATGACAGTGCGGTGCTCCTTGTCGATAGAGGCGCCGTTAAGCACCTCCTGCAAGTTATCCGGCGCCTCCGGTGGGACGGAGGTCGCCGGCGCGGTAGGCTTGCCCTTCTTACTGGGAGGGCCGCATGCCGGAGTCCGGAACTACTGAAGGTTCCGATGCGGTCTTCGGCCCAGGGACGGACTTGGAGCCCGTGGGATCCTTACCCCCTTTGCGCCTGGAGTCCCGGATGTCGCCTAGAGGCGCCCCCAGAACAGCCTCCCCTCGGTTTGGAACCCCTTGGGACAATACCTCGGCATTGTCCGTAGGACGAGGAGAGGAGGCGGCCGGAAATGTAAAGCTATTCACATCCGACGAACCCAAGGAACCGCTCGACGATACGTCGACACGGGCTCGGGGCAGACTGCATGATTGTATTCGGCGTTAGGAGGAGCTGTGCAAATAAAGGAATGCTATGAGTCACTCTGGTGTCCGAATACTTATGACTTGGCCAGGGGCTTGGCCCTGGATGGCCACTCGTCCCCGCTGTCGGGGGCGGTGGCGGAGTAGTCCGGAGGAAGAAATCATCCCTTCTTGGACCCTCCGGCCTCCCCAGCTGGGGCGGCCTTCCTCTTCTTATCTTCCCCGGCTGGAGGGGAAGAACCTTCATCCGCCTCCTCCTCGTTTCCACGGGAGGAGTGCGTCTCGGAGTCATCGGACGATGAGTCCGATAACACCTGGCGCCGGGAACTCTTTCGGGTTCCCGTAGCCTTCTTCTTGACCTTTTTCTCCGGCACCTCATAAGGAGCCGGAGTAAGCATCTCCGTCAGGAGAGCGTCTGCAGGGTCTTCGGGCAGGGGGGCTGGACAATCGATCTGCCCCGATGTCTCCTGCCATTCCTGTCAAAGGTATGGGAGCTTAGATCCTGCATATGATTAAACTATGAAAGATGAATACCCTATAAGAGGTAGAACAACCTACCGCACTGGCTTGGCGCTTTGCGCTGAATCCGCGATCCTCGGTAAGGGGAGGAGGAACCTCGGCGCTCTTAAACAACACCTTCCAAGCATCCTTGTGTGTTGTGTCAAAGAGCTCATACAGAGTTTGGTGTTGGGCCGGGTTGAACTCCCACAAGTTGAATGCCCGTTGTTGACACGGGAGGATCCGGTGGACGAGCATGACTTGGACTATGTTGACAAGCTTGAGTTTCTTGTTCATCATGTTTTGGACACAGGTGTGGAGTCTGGTCAGCTCTCCCGGACTACCCCAGGGCAGGCCCTTCTCTTTCCAGGAAGTGAGCCGCATGGGAATTCCGGATCGAAACTCGGGGGCCGCTGCCCATCTGGGGTCACGCGGCTCGGTGATGTAGAACCACCCCTTTATGGTCTCCACGTAGGAGCCCTCGAGCCATGCGACGTTGGGCATCTTGCCCACCATGGTGCCTCCACACTCCTCCTGCTGGCCGCGCACCACCTTCGGCTTGACATTGAAAGCCTTCAGCCATAAGCCGAAGTGGGGCTTGATGCGGAGGAAGGCCTCGCACACGATGATAAACGCCGAAATGTTGAGGATGAAATTCGGGACCAGATCATGGAAATCCAGGCCGTAATAGAACATGAGTCCCCGGACAAATGGATGGAGAAGAAATCCCAGTCCTTGAAGGAAATGGGTAAGGAAAACTACCCTCTCGTGGGGCCTGGGGGTGGGGATGAACTGCCCCGCATCTGGGAGCCGGTGTGCGATATGTTCGGACAAGTATCCGGCTCCCCTCAGTTTCTTGATGTGTCCCTCTGTGACGGAGGAGACTGAGGGAGTCCTGGATTAGGGGGTGTCCGGGTAGCCGGACTATACCATCAGCCGGACTCCTGGACTATGAAGATACAAGATTGAAGACTTCGTCCCGTGTCCGGATGGGACTTTCCTTGGCGTGGAAGGCAAGCTTGGCGATGCGGATATTTAGATCTCCTACCATTGTAACCGACTTTGTGTAACCCTAACCCTATTCGGTGTCTATATAAACTGGAGGGTTTTAGTCCGTAGGACAACAGAATATACAACAATCATACCATAGGCTAGCTTCTAGGGTTTAGCCTCCTTGATCTCGTGGTAGATCTACTCTTGTACTACCCAGATCATCAATATTAATCAAGCAGGACGTAGGGTTTTACCTCCATCGAGAGGGCCCGAACCTGGGTAAAACTTCATGTCCCTTGTCTCCTGTTACCATCCGCCTAGACGCACAGTTCGGGACCCCCTACCAGAGATCCGCCGGTTTTGACACCGACATTGGTGCTTTCATTGAGAGTTCCTCTGTGCCGTCGCTTTTAGGCCCGATGTCTCCTTCAATCATCAACAACGATGCAGTCCAGGGTGAGACTTTTCTCCCCGGACAGATCTTCGTTTTCGGCGGCTTCGCACTGCGGGCCAATTCGCTTGGCCATCTGGAGCAGATCGAAAGCTACGCCCCTGGCCATCAGGTCAGATTTGGAAGTTTAAACTACAAGGCTGACATCCGCGGGGACTTGATCTTCGACGGATTCGAGCCACAGCCGAGCGCGCCGCACTGTCTCGACGGGCATGATCTAGCTCTGTCGTCGAATAGTGCCCTGGAGGCCGCACACGCTTTGGTTCCGACCCTTAATTCGGAGCCGGCTGCGCCGTTCAAGATGAGCGGTTAGATGCCGCCTCGGGGGCTGGGATCTCAAAGGCGATTGAGCCGAACACCAGCCCCTCACTCCGCAAGGCCCGTTACTCTGAGGGGCCGGATTCCTCTCCGAACTCCAAGCCCTCCGCGCGCCTGCCGATCGAATCTGATTGGGCGCCGAGCATGGAGTTCACCGCTGCGGACATCTTCCAGCACTCGCCCTTCGACGACATCCTGAAGTCACTAAAGTCTCTCTCTTTATCAGGAGAGCCCTGGACGGACTACGGTCAACAAGGTTGGGATACGGACGATGAATAAATTCAAAGCCCACCCACCACCCACTTCGTAGCCACTGCCGATGACTTAACCGACATGCTCGAGTTCGACTCCGAAGACATCAACGGTATGGACGACGTTGCAGGAGACGACCAAGAACCAGCACCTATAGGGCACTAGAAAGCCACCTCGTCGTACGACATATATATGGTGGACACTCCAAAAGATGGAGATGGCGATGGAACAGCGGGGGATGACACCTCCAAGAAACAACCCAAGCGCCGGCGTCAGCGGCGCCGCTCTAAATCCCGCCAAAGTAAAAACGGTGATTCCGGCACGAGAGATAATAATACTCTGGATAGCACCGAAGAACACCCCCTCCAGCAAGATTCAGCACCGGAGGATGGAGAAGCCAGCCCTCACAAGAGAGCGGCAGACAGAGAGGTTGAGGATGATAATTATATGCCTCCCTCCGAAGACAAGGCAAGCCTCGACAACGACGAATTCGTCGTGCCAGAGGATCCCGCCGAACAAGAGCGTTTTAAACGCAGGCTTATGGCCACGGCAAGAAGCCTCAAGAAAAAGCAGCAACATCTTAGAGCAGATCAAGATTTGCTAGCCGATAGATGGACTGAAGTCCTTGTGGCCGAAGAGTATGAACTTGAACGCCCCTCCAAGAGTTACCCAAAGCGCAGGTTGCTACCCCGATTAGAGGAGGAAGCACCTAAACCTACATCACCAGTGCATGACATGGCCGACCGGCCACCTCATGGACATGACAGAGAGGCCTCTCGGCCCTCCACTCAAGCCGTGCCCCGGCGCCGTTCAAAATATACTAAGGCACGGGAAAATGCGCCAGACCTACAAGAGATACTGGAGGACAAGGCAAGACAAACAAGATCGATCTACGGATCGCGTGGGCGCCCCACGGCACGTCACGAGGATCGTCACTCCAGACATAATAAATCCATCTGGGCCGAACACAATAGACAAAGCTCATTCGAGCTGCGTCATGATATAGCCCAATACAGAGGCGCCGCACACCCACTATGCTTCACAGATGAAGTGATGGATCATAAAATCCCTGAGGGTTTCAAACCCGTGAACATCGAATCATATGATGGCACAACAGATCCTGCGGTATGGATCGAGGATTATCTCCTTCATATCCACATGGCCCGCGGCGATGATCTACACGCCATCAAATACCTCCCGCTCAAACTTAAGGGACCGGCCCGGCATTGGCATAACAGCTTGCCAGCAGATTCAATCGGTTCTTGGGAGGACCTGGAAGCCGCATTCCTCGACAATTTCCAGGGTACCTATGTGCGACCACCAGACGCCGATGACCTAAGCCACATAATTCAGCAGCCAGAGGAATCGGCCAGGCAATTCTGGACATGGTTCCTAACAAAGAAAAAGCAGATAGTCGACTGTCCGGACGCAGAGGCCCTAGCAGCCTTCAAGCATAACATCCGCGCCGAGTGGCTTGCCCGGCACCTTGGACAGGAAAAGCCGAAATCTATGGCAGCCCTCACGACACTCATGACCCGCTTCTGCGCGGGAGAAGACAGCTGGCTAGCGCAACAACAACTTACCCAAGAACCTTGGTAATTCGGATACCAAGGACAAAAGTGGCAGGTCGCGTCGAAACAAGCAAAAGCGCCACGTTAACAGCGACAACAACGAGGATACGATAGTCAATGCCGGATTCAGAGGCTACAAATCCGGTCAGCGGAAAAAGCCGTTCAAAAGAAATACTCAGGGACGGTCCAGTTTGGACCGAATACTCGACCGCTTGTGCCAGATACATGGCACCCCCGAAAAGCCAGCCAATCACACCAACATGCATTGTTGGGTGTTCGAGCAGGTAGGCAAGTTAAATGCCGAAAATAGAGGCAAGGGGCTATGTAGTGACGACGAGGAGGAGCCCCGGCCGACGAACAACAGTGGACAAAAGGGTTTTCCCCCACAAGTGCGGACGGTGAACATGATATACGCAACCCACATCCCCAAGAGGGAACGGAAGCGTGCATTACGGGACGTATACGCGATAGAGCCAGTCGCCCCAAAGTTCAAACTATGGTCCTCCTGCCCGATCACTTTTGATCGAAGGGACCACCCCACTAGCATCCGTCATGGCGGATTCGCCGCATTGGTTCTAGACCCAATTATTGACGGATTTCATCTCACAAGAGTCCTTATGGACGACGGCAGCAGCCTGAACCTGCTTTACCAGGACACTATGCGGAAAATGGGCATAGATCCCTTGAGGATTAAGCCTACCAAAACGGCCTTTAAAGGCGTCATACCAGGTGTAGAGGCCAACTGCACAGGCTCAGTAACACTTGAAGTGTTCTTCGGATCTCCGGATAATTTCCGAAGAGAAGAGTTAATCTTCGACATAGTGCCGTTCCGAAGTGGCTATCACACACTGCTCGGGCGAACCGCATTTGCAAAGTTCAATGTGGTACCGCACTACGCATACCTCAAGCTCAAGATGCCAGGCCCTCGAGGAGTAATCACGGTCAATGGAAACACCGAACGCTCCCTCCGAATGGAGGAGCACACGGCGGCCCTCGCAACGGAAGTACAAAACAGCCTCTCTAGGAAGTTCTCCAGTCCGGCCGTTAAAAGGCTGGACACTGTCAAGCGCGCCCAGAGTAACCTACAACAAGACCGCCCGGCACATTCTGAGCAGGCGTAGCAATGCGGCCCCAACCCCAGCCCTCGCGAAACAGCAAAACCAGTGCTTCGCGTACATAGCTACGCTCTCAAAATACCATGGGTGCAGGGGAAGGGGCACCATCACGGCACGCCCAAAACACGGCTTAAACCGTACTAGGGGCTACCGAATTCTTTCTTTATCTTCTCTTACTTTCAGGACTCCATACTTCGGACGACCTGTTCGGCAATTCAACTGCCGCACAAACAATGCAAGAACAAGGGAAGCAGACAAGCCATGCCGCATTATGGACTCCCGGGTGGTCTCTGTCACGAGCAATATACCTGTTTTGCATATAAGTTCCGCGGCCCGCCCCTGGACCGGACATGTTAAATAGTCCAACTTTTTGCTTATCGCGCTATTTGTATCGTTCTGCTTTGATCGCAGCCCTTTTAAACAATGCATAGTCTTTATCTATTTTTTTGCATTACCTTTTTTCCAAATATATGTTCATCAATGACATGTTGCACCCGTACACTATGGTACTGCAAATACGCCAGGGGCTTCAGTACCCCTCAATATGGTGTGAGAAGTCCGAACAGTTTAACAAGTGCGGCACCCCGAACTTATAGCATTATATGCATCGGATCCGAATCATGTGTTGGGTCAATAGTTGGGTTTGCCCGGCTCCTATGTTTTGGTGCCTTACGTTCCGCTATATCGGCTAAGGTAGCACTAGGAGAACTACTGCGATTGTGCCCCAGTTGAGCTGGGCTGAGCACCTCAGTAGAGAAAGCTAAAACTGACTGTCATGATGAAGCGAGAGACCGGTCGCCGTTCGAGAGGTTTTTTGAGTCCCTAAAGACTTATGCCGCTTAGAGCGAGGAACCGGCTTTGTCCGGCCAAGGCGGGGATAGCGCCCCGAACTCGGTCTTCCGAATTCTAGGGGCTTCGCCGAAATTTAAAATTATAGAGTTCTATGGCTAAGTGAGAGTGTTCAAGCATTATGGTCCGATTGCCTTATTCGTTGTGCTGAGCGCCTCCCTCGAAGGACCCAAACATGGGAAAAAGAGCGCTCAGGTTTATCCCGAACACCCCAGCACTAGTGGCATGGGGGCAGAAGCCGACGACTGGCCATCTCTCAATTTTTGATAAACGGCCGCACAGAAAGTAATATTTTAAATTCAAAAAGCATTGCTTAGCGCACATGAACAAGTTTTCAGCGCACAGGACAACACGAGCGAGTTCATTCAAAAATTACATCCTTGGTACATTCATTCGCCATAAGGCGGGCGCCCCTCAGAACACCCTTATAATAGTTCTCGGGTTTGTGATGCTCCTTCCCCGGCGGTGGCCCGTCCTTCACAAGCTTCTCACCGTCCAGCTTGCCCCAGTGCACCTTAGCGCGGGCAGTGCCCTCCGGGCACCTTCGAGGCAGACGGAGCACTTGAAGACTTCAAGCCTTGGACAGGCCGCCACCAGCCGCTGAACCAGTCCGAAATAGCTCCTAGGCAGGGCCTCTCCAGGCACAGCCGAACTATGAGGCCCTTCATGGCTTGTTCGGCCGCCTTGTAGAGCTCAACCAGCTGCTTCAGCTGGTCGCTCAAGGGCACAGGGTGTCCGGCCTCAGCATACTGAGACCAGAACACCTTCTAAATCGAGCTGCCCTCTCGGCTCGGTAGAACGCGGCGGCATTGGTGTCACATCCTAGCTAGTCCATGCATTAGAGTGTGCATCATGTTTACTTTTAACAGAAACTTGAAATGGGGAAGGCAGAACCCCCAGCCCCCCCTGAAATCAACTAGGGTTTACTAAAAATAATTTCAATGAACCTAAAATACCCTTCTAAAATGTTCACCCTCTTTGTCTTGGGTTATAACCTCTGGCAAATTTGGTGCACAATTTTCTAGGTCATCAAGGTCACTGGATTAAATCATATGTATGTTGCCTTTGGACATTTAAATACTAATAAATATTTTAAATGTTCAAACAATTCTGGATTTAAGTGAGGGCTGTTAGGAATAATCCCAACAGAGCCCACAATTATTTTCAGGATTTTAGAAAGTGCCTAAGTATTTTTAATAAAGCCCTAAACCTACAGAAAAATAGAAAAAGAAAACAGAAAGGGAAAACTTACCTCGCGCCACCCACCAGGCCCACCTGCCGGCCCAGCCCAGCCACCGCGCCAGCGAGCAGCTTGGCTTGGCCAGGCAGGCAGCCAGGTGCTCGACGGCGAGCACCGCATGCGCGCCACGCAGCTGCCACCGTCTCGCTGCTCCCCTCGTCGAGATGTTGACGTGGGACGAGCTCCCTCTCTCTCCCCGACCTCGCAGACACCGCACTTTCCCCCTGACTCCTCTCCCTCGCACTCCCTCGCCATGGCCGACGCAGCCGTCGCCGTTTCGCCACCGTAGTCGCGTCCAACGCCGTCCCGGTGTTGCACCACCGTGTCCACTCGCTCCGCCGTCGTCGACTACTTCGAACACCTCCATCGACCCCGCCTTCTTCAGCCACCGCCGGAGATCCCTTTCGACGTCGTCGCCGCATCAGCTCGTCCCCGACCGCGCCGTCTGGCTCTACGTGACCGCCGTGAGCTGCTGCACCTCCCCATCCTCTCCGTTTGCCTCCTTGTGCACCATAGCAACTGCACGAAGCTCACCCGCATGCACCGCCGCGGAGCTCGTCGCCGACGTGACTCCGGCCAACCATCGGCCACGCCACCCTGTCTAACAACCTTACCGCATCCCCAGGAGCTCAACGCCACACTCCACGCACCTCGCCGTGCCCCGTAGCCTCGGGCTCACTTCCACCTGACTCCGGCGACCGCAAAGCTCGTCGCCGGCAACGTTTCCGGCCGCCGCGAGTCCGACCACTGCCACCAAACGCCGCGGCTTGCTCTCAGCTACGCGTAGATGCTCTCCGCTGCTCGTTTGGTCGCCGGAATGCACAAATGCAATCTCACCGCCGCGTCTGGCCTCGCCGGCAGCTAAACACCGGCGAGTTTGACCGTTGATGTTGACTGGGTGGGCCCAGGTTGACTTCCCTGAGTCAATGACAAGTGGGCCCCCCTGCTAATTATCCAGATTAGATTCTAACTAAAAACAATTAGTTTAATTACCTACTGACACGCGGGACCCACTGGTCAGTTTGACCTGGACGACCCCGTTGACCTCTGACGTCATTCTGACGTGATGCTGACGCATTAATTAAATTACTGGAATTATTTCTATACAGGAAATTCCAGAAATTAGTCCAAACTTCAAAAATTCATAGAAATTAATCTGGAACTCCAAATGCAAAGATTTATATATGAAATTTGATCAGAAAAATCCAATCTATCCATTGGTACTGGTTTCATGCATGTTAGAACAAGTTAAACTTGCTGTTTAAGCAATATAAGTTGATACACTAATGTGGCTATGTTAAATGATCCAACACTTGAACCTTTGGTTCAATTAAGCACATTCCTTCCTGATTTAGCTTGCATTAGGCCAAGACACTTTCATATTGCCATGTCATAGCATGCATCATAATGTTGCATACCGTCATGTGTTGATTGTGTTCCGATGTGTTCTTCGTGGTAGGTTCTGCCTTCGAGGATATTCATGAGTATCCAACTAAAGGGCAGTATCCTGCTACCACTCCATCAGGAAAGCAACCCATTGTCATTCCGATACAAACCCATGTTCTCGCTTCTGCTCTCGTTTACTGCATTAAGACAACGTGATTCAAACTGCTGTGTGTCGCGGTAGTTGAACCCACTTCCTTTGCATGACCTGTCATTGCCACAATAACTAGATGAAACCCACTAGCATGTGTAGGAGTTGATTGAACCATATGTGTGTGTGTTTCCTACCATGCTATGCTTGCTATGCTAGAGTTGTGTTGGGTCTGGCTCATCGGGATGATGAATTAGAGTGAAAGGTTGTGTCGTTGTCGAGAGTGTGAAAGTGTTGATTACGATTTGGTAAAGGAATCGATGAGAGGCCATGTAGGAGTACATGGTGGGTTGTTTCATTGAGGCCGTCCTTAAGAACTGAGATCTGTGTGTGTGATTTAAGACTCAGCTACTACCACACATTGGGCCCTGAAATATGACCCCGCTCGACTTACCGACCCCTCTCGTCCTCTGTCCACGAGTTGCAAGTAGTTTCTGGTGTTTGTAGTTGCTGGGGGCCGCACGCAGCGCTGACCATAGGGGTGGGCTGTGTTGCGGTAGGCACGTGGCACGGTGTACCGATTCGCCCGTTTCGTTTTTCGGGAACCCTGCACACATCGTTTGGGGCCGTTGAGGACACCCCGGCCGGATCTCCTTGCGGATGGAACCCGAATAGGCGATAAACCTGGACTAGAGAGTAGTGTGGTTGGTTAGGTCGTGGTCTACACCCACGTCGGCTTTCGCTTGAAGTCTGCCGAGCACATGACGTGTGCAGACGCTAAGTGGTGGAAACATGTGTGAAGAAGTACCCCCCTGCAGGGTTTAAAACTATTCGAATAGCCGCGTCCGCGGTAAAGGACTACTTGGTCACCTATGCAGTTCATAGATAAGTAAATTGATACTACTAAAAGCCTCAAGATAAGTGTGAGTACCGCGGATGGCCCTCTCGTGGGTTGGCGAGAGAGGATCCACGGTGGAGTATTGTGTTGGTGCTAGTGGACTCGTGTGCGACAAATGTTTTACAAGTTGTGTCTATCGTAGGATAGTTTAGCCAAGAGTCAAAGCTGGCTTGCTGCAATAACTCCACTACCTTCTTGAGAATGTGCATGTATTGTAGGATTCTGTTGTAAGACTTGCTGAGTACCTTCGTACTCATGTTGCTTTGATTAATGTTTTCAGACGACAACACCAACCCCTCTGATGGGTTCTATGTAGACCTCGACGTTGACGAGTGACTTATCACCCAGGTGGTGATTCAAGACTTGTGAAGGGTCGATGTAGATAGACAGGCTTCGTCAAGCCTTCTTTCTTTCTAGTGTCTGTACTCAGACTACTTTGCTTCCACATGTGCTTGTATGTTTGTATGGCTTGAGTGTCGGGTCATGTGACCCCTACCTGTATGGATGATATGTATGGCTCTTCGGAGCCCCTTAAATAAAGTACTTGAGTTGTAGAGTTTTGTTGTGATGCCATGTTGTTTTTACTCATATCGGGCATATTGTGTGTATGATTGAAATGGTTGGTATGAGTGGGATCCGACTATGTAGTTGTTTATCCTTGGCAGCCTATCATATGGGGAAATGTAGTCTAGTGCTTCTGAGCGATAGTAGTCCGCTGCAGCCCGGTTCACCGGAGTCCTGCTAGCCCAGCACTACTGCTTGGAACACTTGACTGGTCGGCATGTGATTCACTTCGTTCCTATGTCTGTCCCTTCGGGGAAATGTCACGCGGTGACTTCCGGAGTCCTTCCTAGCCTGCTACAGCCCGGGTTACCGGAGTCCTGTTAGCCCAGCGCTACAGCCCGGAATCACACGTTGTTGACCGACATGCTCGGTGTGATTCATGGATGCCTGTCCTCATAGGTTAGCGCCGCTTTGGGTTCACGACTAGCCATGTCGGCCCGGGTTCTCTGTCATATGGATGCTAGCGAAATTATCATATACGTGATCCAAAAGACACAAACGGTCCCAGGCCATGGTAAGGCAACACCCGTGGGATTACCGTGCGTGAGGCCGCAAAGTAATATGAGGTGTTACCGGCTGGGTCGATGTGACTTGGAATCGGGGTCCTGACAGCGTTGGCATCAGAGCCGGACTGCCTGTAGGTTCGCTAAGCCAAACTGGTCGATGTCGAGTCTAGAAATGCTTTAGTTATATGTAGGGGAATTGATTGTGGGAGGGAACGTAAGGCTCTTTTACTCCTTTACCTTATGCCCTCTATTCTGAGTCATTCTCTTCTCATTCTACGTGGGTTAAGGACTAGGCTTTCTTCTCTCTATCAGAGTCACGTGTTACTAATCCGTAGCAACTTATAGGATTGATGGTTACAACCCAGTTTAGTTTCTACTAAATTTTAGTATGTTGCCAGTTGAACCGGAACCTTGATATGATGGTTGTTGAGTGGTTTTGCAAACTGTTGTGGATGTCTCATCTCCTTTTCTGAGCATTTACAGCCGTTATGCTATCCAATTTCTCCTAGTAAATTCTAATGCTTTGCATTATTTTGTGCTTCCAGATGGCCACCCGTTCCTAGAACCAAGTGGTTCGCTTAACCTGTTGCATCGATGTATGTGGTCACACAGCTATGTTGGTTCGAGTGATGGTCGAGACAGGTTACCGATGGTATCCCGAATATACCGTCGAGGAGCAGTTTAGAGACTTTAATCAAAGCCAATATCTGTGCACGGTCAGGATATATCCATCTTATCCTGGAGCTACTGAACCGCTCCACTGTTCTTATGGACTTGGGATTACTATTGGGATGTGCGTGCAGGATGCAGCCTACTCGATGATGACTATTATTCGAGCCAGAACTGCCTTGCTGAGCAACACCGATTTCCGCTACATGCCAGCATCCCTCCCTCAGGCGCATGGTTACCTTCAGGGTATGTATAGCGACGCATCCCATGAGGACTCACTCCTCTGCACCACTACTGAGATGCTGGAAGACAAGGACCGTGAAAATCGGGCCTTGCGTATGGAGCTCTTTAATGCTCGTTCTGATCACTGGGCCACTTTGACTCGGTTTGCCCCTGCAGTGCAAGCCGGATACATGGACATGAGGGACTTGTACCCTGTGCGGGCTGGTCTACCAGATTTTATGGAGTGGAGTGAGGTGGGGGGCATCACCCCTCCTCGTGGACCTCGTCTATCGCCTTTTGTTGGGCCAAGGCCACATCCGAGTCCCTATGGTCCGCAAGCTCCACAGGACCGTCTGTTCCCAGACGATCATGTTCCGCTTCCAGGCTTGGGTGGTGACTTTTATGAGGATTACTATGGAGCTATCTGAGCTAGTAGTAGTTTCGCTACTATTGTAACAGTTGTATGTCCACCGTCCTGCGTGACTTGTGGAATATGACTTAGTGTGTATCCATTCCGGAGGTGTAGAAAAATAATGTATAGGAGCTTGGAATGCCTCCGATGAGATGTAACGTCTTTCATCATAGTTGTACTTTAGCCTGGGCTTGTACTAAACTATGTATGGTGTGTATGACCGTCGGTATATATATGGCAGTTTATATATTACCATGTCATACGGATGAACATCTCTGCATTCTTTGTTATCCATTACGTTCCGCACTTCTTGCCCAGATTTTGCCATCCTGGTCTAAATCGTTGTTTTGTTTTTCCTAGGATGGTCAACACCCGCAGCAACCCTGCTGCTCCGGAGCAAGGTGAAGCTAGCACATCTAGGGATGAAAATCTGCCTCAACCGCCTTCTCTGGCCGAAGTGATGCTGGAGGCAGAATGAAACAAGCGTGAGACTAACCGCTTGCTGGAGCGGATTGAGCAGACTACTGCACGCCAGCAAAGAAACAACCTGGTGCCAATCAATGACTTTGTCAAGCTGTATCCACCGAAGTTTAACCATTCCGTCGAACCTCTCGATGCGGATGACTGGCTTCGCAGCATCGCCCACAAGCTACGTTCTGCCAACGTAGCCGAAGATGATAAAGTCACCTTTGCTGCTTATCACCTCGAAGGCCCTGCTAGCCTTTGGTGGGAAAATTATGAGGCTATGCGCCCGGTCGGCCAAATCACTACTTGGGCTGACTTCAGTGCTGCTTTCCGTGAGCATCACATTCCGGAAGGCCTCATGGATCGAAAGAGGGAGGAGTTTTATAACTTCACCCAGGGTAGACTGACTGTGGATGCATACAGTCGTGAGTTTGGAAAGCTAGCACGTTATGCCCCCGAAGAGGTATCCACCGACGCCAAGAAGCAGGCAAGGTTCCGCAAGGGACTTAGCCCTGAGCTTCGCCGTGACCTCTGTCTGCACGATTGCACCTCTTTCCCGAAGTTGGTCAACAAGGCCATCAGTGCCGAGACAGGGCAGAATGACTTTGAAGCTTCACGCAAACACTCCCGTGACTTTGGATCTTCATCTGGCTCTGGATCTCAGAAGTGCCGGGTCTGGATCCCAAACATTGCTGTGCCATCCAGGTTCACTCCGAGGCCATCCTTTGAGGCGCCTCGCCCCAACCAGCAGTATGCACCACCCAAGATTTATGGTGGTCCCGCTGCTAATGCTGCTCCACGCCCCAATATGATAACTTGCTTCAAGTGTGGAGAGCCGGGTCACTACATCCGCGAGTGTCCCCAGAACAACCCCAACCAGTTCGGAAAGTCTGTTGGCCGTGGTAAGCCAACAGCAAAGGTGCTTGTCGCCAAGCCAGCCACCACTGCTCGTGGCCATGTCAACTACGTCTCAGCTGAAGAGACTCAAGAGGACCCCAACGTTGTTCTCGGTACGCTCCTTGTTAATTGCCATCCGGCAACTGTTCTTTTTGATACTGGAGCATCTCATTCATTTATTTCCGAGAGCTATGCTCGATTGCACAACACCACATTTTGTGACATGCCCACCTCCATGGTAATTCAAACTCCTGGTTCTAAATGGCAGACCTCTAGAATCAGCCATGGAAATGAAATTCTTGTCGACAGATTGGTCTATCTTGCATCACTAATAGCTCTCAAGTCCTCGGACATAAACATCATCTTGGGTATGGACTGGATGTCAGCCCATTACGCTAAGATTGATTGCTCTACTAGAACTGTTCAACTCACCCATCCATCCGGCAAGACAGTCAATGTTTTGACCCGAGTGTCTGAGCGACAACTCTACTCCTTAAATGCCAACCCCCTTCCCGACCTTGAAGATATTCCGGTAGTCCGTGACTTCCCGGATGTCTTTCCAGAGGAACTGCCAGATGTTCCACCTGACAGAGATGTTGAGTTCGTGATAGACCTTGTTCCAGGAACCGTCCCAATCTCTAGAAGACCTTATAAGATGGCACCCCTAGAACTAGCCGAGCTTAAGAAACAACTCGATGAGTCCTTGCAAAAGGGTTTCATCCGTCCTAGTTCTTCTCCATGGGCTTGCCCCGTCCTCTTCGTCAAGAAGAAGAATGGAACGGATCGGATGGTTGTAGATTACCGACCTGTCAATTTGGTCACTATCAAGAACAAGTATCCGCTCCCCAGGATCAACGACCTGTATGACCAGCTCGCTGGATCCTCAGTCTTTTCCAAGATGGATTTAAGGTTGGGCTACCATCAAATCAAAATCAAGAACGGGGACATTCCCAAAACGGCCTTTGTCACTCATTATGGCCAATACGAGTACACCGTCATGTCCTTCGGTTTAACCAATGCTCCAGCCACCTTCTCTCGGTTAATGAACTCGATCTTCATGGAGTATTTGGGTAAATTCGTCGTGGTATACCTCGATGATATACTCATCTACTCCAAGAATGAAGAAGAACATGCTGAACATCTAAGGCTAGTATTGATGAAACTTCGAGAGCATCGCCTTTATGCCAAATTCTCTAAGTGCGAATTTTGGTTGTCAGAAGTGACCTATCTGGGCCATGTAATCTCTGGTAAGGGCATTGCTGTCAATCCCGAGCGAGTTCAAGCCGTCCTTGACTGGACTCCACCTGAAACGGTCAAGCAAGTTCGGAGTTTTCTTGGTTAGCGAGCTATTGCCGCCGCTTCGTCGAGAATTTCTCCAAAGTTGCTAAGCCCCTAACTGAACTCCTCAAGAAAGATAAGAAGTTCGAGTGGACCCCATAGTGCGAGTTTAGCTTTCAGGAACTGAAAAGACGCCTGACATCTGCTCCCGTACTGGTACCACCAGATTTTTCTAAGGACTTTGTTATCTATTGCGACGCCTCGCGACAAGGACTAGGTTGCATACTCATGCAAGATCGTCATGTGATCGCTTACGCTTCTCGACAGTTGCGTCCACATGAGGATAACTATCCCACACATGATCTAGAGCTTGCAGCTGTAGTCCATGCACTCAAAACCTGGCGACATTACCTTCTTGGTAATCGTTGCAAAATCTACACTGATCACCAAAGTTTGAAATACATCTTCACCCAACCGGATTTGAATCTCAGGCAAAGACGTTGGGTCGAGTTGATCTCGGATTACGACTTAGGAATAGCTTACACCCCAGGCGAAGCCAATGTCATGGCTGATGCACTAAGTAGTAAGTCTTATTGTAACAACCTGATGTTATAACAAAGTCAACCACTTCTCCACGAGGAAGTTCGTAAGCTTAACCTTCACATTGTTCCTCGAGGATTCCTTTCCACCCTGGTGGCGAAACCTAACCTTACGGATCAAATCATAGCTGCCCAGAAGCGCGATAAGGGCATATCTCGTATCAAGGAAAACATCGCTAGTGGAGTTGCTAAATGTTTTTCCATGGATGAACGAGGTATTGTCTTCTTCGAGAACCGCTTGGTGGTTCCCCAGAAACAACATCTACGACAATTGATCCTTAAGGAAGCTCACGAATCTCCTCTCACCATTCATCCCAGTAGTACTAAAATGTATCAGGACCTACGCCAGAGGTTTTGGTGGACTAGGATGAAGAGAGAAATCGCTCAATACATTGCTAATTGCGACGTCTGTCGTCGCGTTAAAGCAGAGCATCAACGGCCTGCTGGCACCCTGCAACCTTTGGAAATTCCTGAATGGAAATGGGATAAAATCGGTATGGATTTCATTACCTGGTTTCCCAGAACCAAAAGAGGGAATAATGCTATCTTCATTGTTGTCGATCGTCTTTCCAAAGTAGCCCACTTCTTACCTGTTCGCGAGAGTATAACCGCTAGCCAGCTAGCTGATTTGTACATCTCCCGAATAGTGTCTCTTCATGGTGTTCCATTGGAAATTAATTCAGACCTTGGAAGTCTTTTCACCTCTCGATTTTGGGAAAGTTTCCAAAATGCTATGGGAACTCGTCTCTCCTTTAGCACCGCCTTCCATCCCCAATCAAGTGGTCAAGTAGAACGAGTCAATCAAATTCTGGAGGATATGCTCCGAGCTTCTGTCATCTCTTTCGGTATGAATTGGGAGAAGTGCCTCCCATTCGCCGAGTTCGCTTATAACAACAGTTATCAAGCTAGCTTAGGCAAAGCTCCTTTCGGAGTTCTCTATGGACGAAAATGTCGAACGCCTCTTAACTGGTCAGAAACCGGGGAAAGACAACTCTTTGGCCCGGATTTGATCCAGGAAGCAGAAGAGCAGCTTCGCATTATTCGTGAGAAGTTGAAAATAGCCCAATCTCGACAAAAGAGTCAGTATGACCGCAAGCATAAGCCTATGACTTATGAAGTTGGCGAGATGGCTTACCTTCGGGTTACACCTTTAAAGGGAACCCGTCGATTCGGTATCAAAGGCAAGTTGGCTCCTCGTTACATCGGACCTTTTCGCATTCTTGCCAAACGAGGGGAAGTTGCCTACCAATTGGAACTACCTCCGCATCTCTCCAGAGTTCATGATGTCTTCCACGTTTCTCAACTCAGGCATTGCTTCTCGGATCCTATCCGTGGAGTGGACCACGAAACGCTTGATCTCCAAGATAACCTCACATATCGAGAATACCCCGTTCGTATCCTTGACCAAGCCGAGCGTACCACTCGACGCCAGAATATCAAGTTTCTCAAAGTTCAATGGTCGCACCATTCCGAGCAAGAAGCTACTTGGGAAAGGGAGGATCTTCTTCGACTTGAGTACCCTACCTTCTTTCTGACGGATCCTAAATCTCGGGACGAGATTCTTTCGAGTGGGGGTGAGTTGTCACATCCTAGCTAGTCCATGCATTAGAGTGTGCGTCATGTTTACTTTTAACAGAAACTTGAAATGGGGAAGGCAGAACCCCCAGCCCCCCTGAAATCAACTAGAGTTTACTAAAAATAATTTCAATGAACCTGAATTGCCCTTCTAAAATGTTCACCCTCTTTGTCTTGGGTTATAACCTCTGGAAAATTTGGTGCTCAATTTTCTAGGTCATCAAAAGGTCACTGGATTAAATCATATGTATGTTGCCTTTGGACATTTAAATACTAATAAATATTTTAAATGTTCAAACAATTCTGGATTTAAGTGAGGGCTGTTAGGAATAATCCCAACAGCGCCCACAATTATTTTCAGGATTTTAGAAAGTGCGTAAGTATTTTTAATAAAGCCCTAAACCTACAGAAAAATAGAAAAAGAAAACAGAAAGGGAAAACTTACCTCACGCCACCCACCAGGCCCACCTGCCGGCCCAGCCCAGCCACCGCGCCAGCGAGCAGCTTGGCTTGGCCAGGCGGGCAGCCAGGTGCTCGACGGCGAGCACCGCATGCGCGCCACGCAGCTGCTGCCGCCTCGCCGCTCCCCTCGTCGAGCTGTCGACGTGGGACGAGCTCCCTCTCTCCCCCCGACCTCACAGACACCGCACTTTCCCCCTGGCTCCTCTCCCTCGGACTCCCTCGCCATGGCCGATGCAGCCGTCGCCGTTCCGCCACCGTAGTCGCATCCAACGCCGTCCCCGTGCTCCACCACCGTGTCCACTCGCTCCGCCGTCGTTGACTGCTTCGAACAGGCCGAGCCCCGAGTGCTCACACGCTCTGCAACACCTCCATCGACCCCGCCTTCGTCAACCACCGCCGGCGATCCCTTTCGACGTCGCCGCCGCATCAGCTCGTCCCCGACCGCGCCGTCTGGCTCTACGTGACCGCCGTGAGCTGCTGCACCTCCCCATCCTCTCCGTTTGCCTCCTCGTGCACCATAGCAACTGCACGAAGCTCACCCGCACGCACCGCCGCGGAGCTCTTCGCCGACGTGACTCCAGCCAATCACCGGCCACGCCACCCTGTCTAACAACCTTATCGCATCCCCAGGAGCTCAACGCCCCACTCCACGCACCTCGCTGTGCCCCGTAGCCTCGGGCTCACTTCCACCCGACTCCGGCGACCGCAAAGCTCGTCGCCAGCGACGTTTCCGGCCGCCCCGAGTCCAACCACTGCCACCAAACGCCGCGGCTTGCTCTCAGCTACGCGTAGATGCTCTCCGCCGCTCGTTTGGTCGCCGGAATGCACAAATGCACTCTCACCGCCGCGTCTGGCCTCGCCGGCGAGTTTGACCATTGACGTTGACTGGGTGGGCCCGGGTTGACTTCCCTGAGTCAATGACAAGTGGGCCCCCCTGCTAATTATCCAGATTAGATTCTAACTACTCCCTCCTTCCATCTATATAGGGCCTAATGCATTTTTTAAGACAACCTTTGACTATTGACAAGATTAATAGTACATGACATGCACAATGTGAAAATTACATCATTGAAAGCTCCTTTCACACACGAATTTAACGGTGTGCTTTGTGTAAGTTGCATGTCATGTATTATTGCTCTAATATTTGGTCAAAGTTAGCCTCGAAAAACGCATTAGGCCCTATATAGATGGAAGGAGGGAGTAAAAACAATTAGTTTAATTAACTACTGACACGCGGGACCCACTAGTCAGTTTGACGTGGACGACCCCGTTGACCTCTGACGTCATTTTGACGTGATGCTGATGCAGTATTTAGATTACTGGAATTATTTCTATACATGAAATTCCAGAAATTAGTCCAAACTTCAAAAATTCATAGAAATTAATCTGGAACTCCAGATGCAAAGATTTATATATGAACTTTGATCACAAAAATTCAATCTATCCATTGGTACTAGTTTCATGCATGTTAGAACAAGTTAACCTTGATGTTTAAGCAATATAAGTTGATACACTAATGTGGCTATGTTAAATGATCCAACACTTGAACCTTTGGTTCAATTAAGCACATTTCTTCCTGTTTTAGCTTGCATTAGGCCAAGACACTTTCATATTGCCATGTCATAGCATGCATCATAATGTTGCATATCGTCATGTGTTGATTGTGTTCCGATGTGTTCTTCGTGGTAGGTTCTGCCACCGAGGATATTCACGAGTATCCAACTAAAGGGCAGTATCCCGCTACCACTCCATCAGGCAAGCAACCCATTGATCATTCCGATACAAACCCATGTTCTCGCTTCTGCTCTCGTTTACTTCATTAAGACAACGCGATTCAAACTACTGTGTGTCGCGGTAGTTGAACCCACTTCCTTTGCATGACCTGTCATTGCCACAGTAACTAGATGAAACCCACTAGCATGTGTAGGAGTTGATTGAACCATATGTGCGTGTGTTTCCTACCATGCTATGCTTGCTATGCTAGAGCTGTGTCAGGTCTGGCTCATCGGGATGATGAACTAGAGTGAAAGGTTGTGTCGTTGTCGAGAGTGTGAAAGTGTTGAATACGATTTGGTAAAGGAATCGATGAGAGGCCATGTAGGAGTACATGGTGGGTTGTTTCATTGAGGCCGTCCTTAAGAACTGAGATCTGTGTGTGTGATTTAAGACTCAGCTACTACCACACATTGGGCCCTGAAATATGACCCCGCTCGACTTACCGACCCCTCTCGTCCTCTGTCCAGGAGTTGCAAGTAGTTTCTGGTGTTTGTAGTTGCTGGGGGCTGCACGCAGCGCTGACCATAGGGTGGGCTGTGTTGCGGTAGGCACGTGGCACGATGTACCAATTCGCCTGTTTGGTGTCTCGGGAACCCTGAACACATCGTTTGGGGCCGTTGAGGACACCCCGTGTTGGGGATATTACTACTGGGCATAAACCGGCCTTCCTGGGCCGGGTTAACTTCATCAGTAGTCCAAATGTGTTAAAGCCTAGAGGCTAGACAATGGCCCAAGGCCATTGTCAGTTCAGTATCTGTAGCCGTAAACCGGCGTGTATATAACTTGTATTATAAGTTAGGAATAGAAAGAGACCAACCCGGATACGAGTATAAACCGGAGATTGGGACTCTATGAACCGACGGGTGTCACCCGTGTATATAAGGGGACGACCCGATAGCGGTTCAAGGACAAACAACCATAACTCGAGGCCTAGGCGAAGCTTGTTTGCTCCCTAGTCATCGAAACCCCATCAATTCCATCACAAACTAGACGTAGGCTTTTACCTTCATCGAAGGGGCCGAACTAGTATAAACTCCATGTGTCCCTTTGTCCGCTTTAACCCCTTCGAGTTAACCCGTTGCGATGGCTCCACGACTAAGTCCTTTCGCTAGGACATCTGCCGTGACAAACCCACGACAGTTGGCGCCCACCGTGGGGCTATCGCACGATGGTTTCAAGTTCTTGGAGGGCCGCTTTGAAGGACTCGAGGGATATGCCATGGGCCGGATGACCAAGAGTCGTCGCGGCAAGATCTACATCGACGACGCAGGCTGGGGCCCCGAGGCCGGGTCAATTGAGTACGGGTACCGGGTCCCCTTTGGTGGCATACATGTCTTCATCGGCAAGATCGGTGAACTGGGCCCTGAGCTGGACACCTGCACCGACCTCGTCGAGACAGCTCAGCATGCACGACCTGCCCTGGTTAAACCGGCCGTGAAACGTGCCTTCGTGGGAGTCATCCATGGAGGAAGCTATGAGGACGGATCAGGATCTGGTGGTGAAACCGTCGTTTACTCTGGCGACGAGTCATCGACCGGAGAAACTAAGTCGTTGTATCAGCTACAAGATGGTCGGATTGGGGGCTGTTCCGATGGCGATAGTATTCCGGACCCCTCCGATCTGCCCAACCGGGTTGGAATATTCATGGCCGGTACACAAGCAGCACCTCATTCATCGACTGTCGCGGCGATGATTTCCGGTTCAGCAGCAGCAACGGCTGCCGGAGCAGGAGGCTCTGTGCGCCCGCCGGCTCAAGTGTTATCCGATCTAGTCGACGCATTGGCTGCGCTCATGGCGGAGGCTAATCCGGTAGATCAAGATGATCATGACGCAGAGATCGCAAAGGTGAGAGAGCAGATTACTCAGGCCAAAGCGGATCTAGCGGCTGAAGAGGTCAGGATGACTGCAGAGCGGGCCGCTTTGGACGCGCAAGCCAATAAACTCATGCTGGACCAGAACGCCTCACAGGAAGTCATGAGGAGGAAGTACCGATCTCCTTTTCCCTCAGTTTTTGAAGGAATGAACCTTTTCAACACCCCTGAAGCGGGAATCAATAATCCACCGGTGGTAAACCGGGCGGAGGCACCTGCGACAGGAGCGCCGGTTCAGCCCCTTTTAATAGATCTGCCTCGTCATAATGCTGGTGTACCGCAAGCCGTGCCTACACCTCCGGGTCACTACTCCAACCCGATGGATAACCTCGTTGCGGCTGTGGCACGGCTGGAGGCTATTCCGGTTGAAGGTGATTCATTACAGGCGATAGAAACGCGCCGGGTTAAGGAGCTCCTTAGGACTGCTTTGATCCAACAGGAGGCATATTCATATAGGCGTGACCGGATTCATTCTACCCCACGTCCGGCCTAGAGTTATAGCAGGCATATGGAGGAACCAGCTGTGTCAAGTAACGCGCAGCGTGAAGCGCCCCGTGGCAACAATCCGGCTCCCGATGCCCAGGAGGTGGTAGATCGGGCCCGAGTGCGCAGGGAAGCTGAGTTAGCAGCGCAGTATCAGACTCGTCAGTTCACGCCGGTTCATCCCACCACTTCGGTTGAACCGGGGCTCACTTCTAGCGCTTTGGGAGTGCCTTGCCTTGTCCCCGCTTTACGCAATGTGCGCCTGCCTAAGGATTTTAAAGGCCCGCGCAAGGTGCCGAACTACACGGCGGATCAACCCCCAGAGACGTGGGTGGAGAGTTATGAGATGGCCATGGAGATGCTTGATGTGGATGAGGCGGCGTGTGCAAAATATTTCACCATGATGCTTGAAGGGACAACCCGCACTTGGTTAAAAAGCCTGCCGCCCAATTCTATCGGTTCATGGGCCCAGTTGCGAGACCGGTTCATCAATAATTTGAAAGACACGTGTAAGCAGCCCATGTCGATAGTGCATTTAGCTGCCTGTGTCCAGGAGGAAGGAGAATCAACGACTCATTGGGTGCGCAGGGTCTCATGGGTTCTGCATTCCTCAGACCGCATCAATGCGGACACCGCAGTTATAACCTTGGAAGGCAATTGCCGGTTTGGACCCTTGAAGTTGAAGTTAGGACGGATGAAATGCCATTGTACTGACATGGGGACCCTCATGGGCGCCTTGGTAAAGTACGATGATTCTGATAGTACCAAGGATCCCGAGTCGGATGATGAAAAGACAGGGAAGGGAAAGAAGAACGACAACTTCAGTGGTCAGCAGCATCACTCAGCAGGAAACGGTGGCGGAGGCAAGCGTAAAGCGGATGACAGCATGGATTTTGTGGCCAATACTAACGTGCAGAACAGGGGCCAGCGACGTAAGGGCAAAACCCGCAGTGGAGCGCCTAGTCCTAATCCGGAACGCCTAAATTATCTGTTGAACCAGCCCTGTCCAAAGCATGGGACAAGGGAGGAACCAGCAAACCACCTTTGGAAAGATTGCTATATTATGCAAGAGTTCAAGAGCTCCAATGCCTTCCGGTATGACCCCGGCTCTGGTGGTGGTTCTGGATCTGGACCGAGTCACGGTGGAGGAAATTCCGGTTCAGGATTTAATGGTAACCGGGCGGACATAACAATCAGCATAATCAGAATAACCAGGGTGGTCACAATCAGCAACAGCAGCAGTCGGGTTACCAGAGCAATCCAAAGCAGCTAAATAGTGGGCAGTATCATGTATTCACCACTAGCTTGGACAAGCGGGACCGGAAGGTCCAGAAGCGGGCAGTTAATTCTGTTGAACCAGCCGTGCTCCGGTATCTGCGCTGGTCAGAGCAGCCAATCACATGGAGTAGAGAGGATCACCCTCCCCGGGTTGACAATCCGGGTCAGCTGGCTTTAGTGGTGGCACCTTAGGTGGGAGGTTATAAGTTCACCAAGGTACTCATGGATGGGGGTAGCAGCATTAACATCCTGTACTATGAGATTATCCGTCGAATGGGGCTAACAGATAAAGAACTCCGGCCTTCGAATATGGTTTTTCATGGTGTGGTACCTGGCAAGTCAGCATACCCCGTTGGGAAGATAGCATTGGAAGTGGCCTTCGGAGATGATCACGATTCCCGGTTCGAGACGCTGACGTTCGAGGTGGTGAAAATCCAAAGCCCGTATCACGCCCTGTTCGGTAGACCGGCCTATGCGAAATTCATGGCACGACCCTGTTATGTGTACCTGCAACTCAAGATGCCAGGTCATAAGGGGACCATCACGGTTCACGGAAGCCGCAAGGTCGCTTTGGAATGCGAAGAAGGAGATGCGGCTTACGCAGAGTCGGTTTGTAGCACCGAGGAACTCAAGTATTACAAAGACAATGTTGATCCGACGGATATGACTCCTTTAAAGAAGCCTACTACGGAGCATGATCCGGCCCTGAAGTTTACATCAGCCGCTGAGACTAAGCTTGTTGACTTCGTACCTGGCGATTCGTCCAAGCAGTTCAACATCAGTGCCAATCTGGATCCGAAATAGGAAAGCGCGCTCATCGAGTTCATCCATGAGAATCGGGACATCTTTGCGTGGAAGCCTTCTGACATGCCAGGTGTACCGAGGCGACTCGCAGAGCACACTCTTAACGTGGATCCTAAATACAAATCGGTGAAACAGTTCCTCCGCCGGTTCAACGAGGAGAGGCGAAAAGCTATTGGAGAAGAGGTGGCCAGGCTCTTAGCAGCTGGTTTCATTGTTGAAGTTTTCCACCCTGGGTGGCTTGCTAATCCGGTGCTAGTCCTTAAGAAAAACGGCACCTGGCGCATGTGTGTGGATTATACTAATCTTAATAAAGCCTGTCCTGCAGATCCTTTTGCCCTCCCCCGTATTGATCAGATTATTGATGCTACGGCGGGTTGCGAGCGTTTATGTTTCCTGGATGCGTATTCCGGCTATCATCAGATCAAAATGGCAGTTAAGGACCAGGAGAAGACGACGTTCATAACTCCTTTTGGAGCCTTCTGCTATGTGTCTATGCCTTTTGGGCTCAAAAGTGCCCAGGCAACCTATCAACGGTGTGTGCAAAATTGTCTCCACAAACAGATTGGCCGTTATGTGCATGCTTATGTGGATGATTCGTTGTTAAATCGAGGAAGAAGGAGACTTTGATCGATGACTTGAAGGAAACCTTCGATAACCTGAGGACGTACAAAATGATGCTCAATCCGGCCAAATGTGTCTTTGGTGTACCAGCAGGCAAGTTATTGGGTTTCTGGTGTCCAATAGGGGAATTGAGGCTAATCCGGAGAAGATCACGGCTATCACTTCTCTGGCTAAACCAAAATGTATTAATGATGTTCAACGTTTGGCTGGCCGGATTGCCGCGTTGAGCCGGTTTATCAGCCGCCTTGGGGAGAAAGCGATCCCGTTGTATCAGATGTTGAAGAAAACGGATCAGTTCGTTTGGAGTTCCGCCGCTGATCAGGCCTTGGAAGATTTAAAGCGGCAATTGGCCAATCCGCCTGTACTCGTAGCCCCCATTGACAAGGAACCATTATTGCTGTATGTTGCTGCTAATGCTCGTGCGGTCAGTGTAGCCATAGTGGTGGAGCAGAAGGAGGCGGGCAAAGAGTACCCGGTTCAGCGTCCGGTTTATTATATCAGCGAGGTGCTTATTGAGTCCAAACAAAGATATCCGCATTGGCAGAAACTGGTATACGGAGTTTTTATGGCAAGCCGGAAGCTGAAGCAGTATTTCCAAGGGCATCCCATCACAATGGTCAGCTCTGCCCCTTTGGGGGATATCACCCAGAACCGGGAAGCAACAGGTCGGATTGCCAAGTGGGCTATAGAGCTTGGGCCACACGGTTTGAAATACGTGCCTCGGACGGCGGTGAAGTCCCAAGCACTTGTCGATTTCATCAATGACTGGACAGAGCTGCAGGCCCCTAAAGAGAAGCCGGATCACACATATTGGACCATCCATTTTGACGGATCACGACAATTGGAGGGCTCGGGGGCTGGAGTCGTATTAACTTCCCCACGAGGTGACAAGTTTTGTTATGTTCTGCGTTTAATGTTCCCTTGTACTAACAATGCAGCTGAGTACGAAGCCTTGCTCCATGGTCTCCGGATGGCTAAAGAGATGAACTTAAGCCGGGTTAAGTGCTTCGGTGACTCGGACCTGGTGGCTCAACAGGTGTCTGGTACTTGGGATTCTAAAGACCCACTCATGGCTACATATCGTCGTGAGGTTGATGCTGTTGCCGGTCATTTCAAGGGTTATCAAGTGGACCACGTGGACCGTCGGAAGAATGAAGCGGCAGACGCTTTGAGCCGGCTAGGCTCACAGCGTAAACCGGTTCCGCCCAATGTCTTTCTCGATATACTACACAACCCGTCGGTTCAACTACCTGGAGAAGCAGATTTGGCTGTTCCTGATCCGGAGGCTCAGTTGGTGGCAGCACTCCACGTCATTCCAGATTGGACACTTCCCTACCTGGCGTACGTGAACCGGGGTGAGTTACCAGAGGATGAGACTCTGGCCAGACAAATATTACGGTGGTCCAAGTCCATGACAATCATCAATGGCGAGTTGCATAATTGCAGTGTATCAGGAGCATTTCAACGGTGTGTGTCTCCTGAGGAAGGTTGTGAAATTTTGCGTGAGATCCATGAAGGGGATTGTGGTCACCACGCCGGTTCAAAATCTCTGGTGGCTAAGGCGTTCCGCCACGGTTTCTATTGGTTAACTGCCCATGCCTATGCGGAAGATCTGGTCCGACGATGCGATGGTTGCCAAAAGTTTTCAAGACGCGCTCATGTTCCGGCTCAAGAATTGAGGATGATTCCAATTACTTGGCCGTTTGCAACCTGGGGGCTGGATATGGTTGGGCCTTTCAAAAGGTCCAAGGCCAAGAAGACCCACCTCCTGGTGGCGGTTGATAAATTTACGAAGTGGGTGGAAGCAGAGCCTATTAGTAAGTGTGACGCAGCCACCGCAGTTCAGTTCATCAAAAAGGTGATTTTCCGGTTTGGCTTTCCACACAGTATCATCACAGACAATGGCACCAATTTGTCCAAGGGTGCCATGAGAGAGTTCTGCGACCGAGAGCACATCCGCCTTGACGTGTCTTCAGTGGCGCACCCGCAGTCCGATGGTCAAGCAGAAAGAGCTAATCAGGAGATCTTGAGAGGCATCAAGCCCCGGCTTATGGTCCCTTTGCAGAGGACGTCGGGTTGTTGGGTTGAAGAGTTACCATCCGTGTTATGGAGTATTAATACTACACCCAACAGATCAACAGGATACACGCCGTTCCTCATGGTTTATGGAGCAGAGGCGGTTCTCCCTAGTGATATCCGTCACGATTCACCTCGGGTTGCGGCTTATGTTGAAGCGGACAATGAGACGGCTCGACAAGATGCCTTGGACCGGTTGGATGAAGAGCGAGACACAGCAGCTGCCCGCTTGGCGATTTACCAACAAGATCTTCATCGCTATCACAGTCGTCGGGTCAGAACCAGAACCTTTCAAGAAGGAGATTTGGTGCTTCGACTCATTCAAGATCAAACCGATATGTATAATTTAAATCCGCCTTGGGAAGGACCGTTCGTGGTCAGCAAAAATCTGCACAACGGTTCATACTATCTGATTGATATTCGAGAGCATAAGGACTCACGCAAGTCAGAGGAGGAGACCAGCAGACCATGGAACATAGCTCATCTTCGGCCTTACTATACTTGAGCCATTGGCTCTGCTTATGTACATATTATGACAATGTATATATTATCAATACAATAAACCGGATCCTCAGCTAAAGCGGGGTATCTTTTCGTTTCTATCATGTGTGGTTACATGGAGTTGTTCTGTTTTAAAGCGACCTCCGGTTTACCCCTTGCAAAATATTATAAATATCGCCTGGGGGCTCGGTCATGTCTGAACCGATGAAATACCTTTTGATAGGCGAAAGCCACCAGATCATTTGGGGGCTCAGTCGTGTCCAAACCGATGCAACACCTTTTGATCGACGAAAGCCACCAGATCACTTGGGTACACGGTCAAGTCTGAACCGGTCATGCCTCTTGATCGGCCTAAAGGCCTTAGAGTCACTTGGGGGATTGGTCGAACCCGAACCATTGCCATGCCACTTGATCGGCGTAATGCCACGGTTTCATTTGGGGACCTGGCTGACTTGAACCACAGCTACGCCTATTGGGAGCTTGGTCGTGTCCGACCACGGTAACACCATCTAATCGGCTCAGTAAAGCCTCTCTTTTTTGCAAACGGTTCTATCATTGCCTTTTGCTTCACATATCTTTTCTTGATAAAATTACCGTTTTGTTTTGGTTGCATTCTTAAGCCGAAATCGTTTTACACCGGTTCAAGCAGCCAAATTGGCGGAACACGGTCCATTTTTACACCGGAGATTATTTACCCAGTTTGAGTTTTTCTGTTAACATCCTTTTTGGAGTAACAAGATATTTATTATGACAAAGGTATGGTTTACATAGTAATTCGGAGTTATATATCAAGAGCTATTTTCTCCCATGACGGTTTAGGTTATTAAACCTCCGTTTCAAGATTGGCTAATGCCTACTTCATGCTCAATAATGGCAGTTTAAGACTTTATGATTGCAGGAGATATAAATTGGCAATATCAGTCTTCCAGATAAAAGTATCAGCACAGATGCACGAAGGCATCTCAAGAAGCAAAAGCATTATTGTCAGCACCCCGATCCTAAGTCACACCGATCCAACATGTAACACATCATATCACTTTGCGGCCTCACGCACGGTATTCCCACGGGTGCCACCTTACCTGGCCCGGGACCGTTTGCGCCTTTTGGCTCACGTATATGACAGTGTCGCTAGCATCCATATGACAAAAAACCCGGGCCGACATGGCTAGTCGTGAACCCAAGGCGGCACTAACCCATGAGGACAGGCATACATGAATCACATCGAGCATGTCGGTCAACAACGTATAAATCCGGGCTGTAGCACTGGGCTGACAGGACTCCGGTAACCCGGGCTATAGCAGGCTAGGCAGGACTCCGGATAACACCGCGTGACATTTCCCCGAAGGGACAGACACAGGAACGACGTGAATCACATGCCGGCCAGTCAAGTGTTCCAAGCAGTAGTGCTGGGCTAGCAGGACTCCGGTGAACCGGGCTGTAGCGGACTACTATCGCTCAGAAGCACTAGACTACATTTCCCCATATGATAGGCTGTCGAGGATAAACAACTATGTTGTCGGATCCCACACATACCAAGCATTTCAATCATACACACAGTATGCTCGATATGTGTAAATACAACATGGCATCACAACAAGACTCTATGACTCAAGTATTTATTCATTAGGTTTCGAGGAGCGAGATATTACAAACATGGGTCTCATGACCCAACATTCAGAGCATACAAGTCAAAGCACATGCGGAAGCTTAACATGTCTGAGTACAGACATCTACAAATGAAAAAGGCTGAGAAGCCTGACTATCTACCAGATCCTGCCGAGGGCACAAGATCGTAGCTAAGGTATCAAGCTAAACGTCGAAGTCCAAGCGGTACTACTAGCGAGACTGAAGTCTCTCTGCAAAACATAAAATAGGCAAACGTGAGTACAAATGTACCCAGCAAGACCTACATCAGAACTAGCTACATATGCATCAGTATCAAAGGGGTGGTGGAGTTTAACTGCAGCAAGCCAGCTTTGACTCGGTGGCTATCCTGAACTACGACTGCAAGCAACTCTTTTGAGGTAGCGCACACGAGTCCACATATTCACCATATCAATACACCACTATGGATCCGCTCCCGTCTACCTACGAGAACGCCATCCATAGCACTCACGCTTATCTTGCGTATTTTAGAGTATCCACTTTCACTTGTCTATGAACCGTTATAGGCAACCTAGAAGTCCATTACCGCGGACACGGCTATTCGAATAGATCATTTATAACCCTGCAGGGGTGTACTTCTTCACACATGTTTCCACCACTTAGCGTCTGCACACGACATGTGCTCGGCAGACTTCAAGCGAAAGCCGACATGGGTGTACACCACGACCTAACTAACCACACAAGTCTCTAGTCCAGGTTTATCGCCTATTCGGGTTCCATCCATGAGGAGATCCGGCTGGAGTTTCGCTCACAGCCCCAAATGATGTGTGCAGGGTTCCCGAGACACCAAACGGGTGAATCGGTACACCGTGCCACGTGCCTACCGCAACACAGTCCACCCCTATGGTCAGCGCTGCGTGCGGCCCCCAGCATACTACAAACACCAAAAACTACTTGCAACTCCTGGACAAAGGACGAGAGGGGTCAGTAAGTCGAGCGGGGTCATATTTCAGGGCCCAACGTGTGGTAGTAGTTGTTTCATGGATCACAAACACAGAACTCAGTTCCTAAGGACGGCTTCAATGAGACAACCCACCATGTACTCCTACATGGCCTCTCACCGCTACCTTTACCAAATCGTGTTCACACACTTAGCTCACACACAGTAGGACATGTTCAACACCATTCCAATTCATTCCTGATGAATCAGACCTGACTCAACTCTAAGAAGTAGCAGGCATGACAAACAAACATGAATGAGTAGGCACATCAGGGCTCAAACAACTCGTACTCATACTCGTGGGTTTCATCTATTTACTATGGCAATGACAGGTCATGCAGAGGATAAGGGGTTCAGCTACCGCAACAAGTAACACATGAATCGTTGTTGTCCTAATGCAATAAAAGAGAACAGGAGCGAGAGAGTAGGATTGTATCGGAATGAACAAGGGAGTTTTGCTTGCCTGGCAGTTCTGAAGATATTATAGCTCTTCATCGGTGTCATCGATCTCATCGTTGAAACCACGTCCATCGAGAGGGAACAACCACCGACAAACAGAGGAGAAACACAATCAATGCCATGCAACAATATGATGCATGAATGTGACATGGCAATATGCTATTGATTGGCCTAATGCAACTTGCAACAAGTTAAATGGAGTTGGTTTGAACACTAGGTTCAAATTCAAACTCCATATGTGAGAGTTTAATGCCATTTATATGATTTGGCCTAAACAGAATATTTAAGTTGTTCTAACATGCATGAAAAGGGTACAGATGGATAGATTAGATTTTTCTGATCATTTTTCATATATAATTTATCTCATTCTGAGTTACGGTTGATTTTCTATGAATTTTAGAAGTTAGCTCTATTTTCTGAAATTTCCTATATAAGATTAAATCCAAAAAAGGGTTTACTGCGTCAGCCTGGCGTCAGTGTGATGTCAGCAAGTCAACGGGGGGCTGGTCCGGGTCAAACCTGACCAGTGGGGTCCACTGGTCAGTGACCTAGTTCAGCCTAGGGTCAATGACAGGCGGGTCCGGTCAACAGACACGTCAACACAGTGAACTTTGACTTGTGGGGCCACTGTGATTAATTAAAACTAATCATAAACTCAACTACGGTTAATTAAGGCGTGGGGCCCAGTAGTCAGTGGGTCAGGGGGTAATTAAGTTGGTAATTAGTACCTAATGACGGTGCCACGTCATCACCACCGGCGTGTGGACGCCGGTGACCAAATCCGCGGCGGGTGTGCACCGGAGTGGCTCGGGTTTCACCTACAGGAGGCTGCTTGGGCCGTGGGCGGTCCCGTTGGAAAGCTGGCACTCAGCCGCATCCAACGGAGGTGGAGGGAAGCCCTGGGGTTGCCGGAGTTGGGCTCGACGATGAGGTCAAGCGGCGGCGGGGCTCGGGTGTGGACGGGTTCGACGCTACGGGGCGCTAGGGGATAAACTGGCAAGTGTTACGTGCTCCTGGGGGTTCACCGAGCACGGTGACGTGACGGCCTGGTGATGACGAATCGGTCGACGGTGGCCGTCGGTGCGGAGGACGAAGATGGCGTCGACGACGGTGCTCCAGGGCGTCCGGCGTCTTGTGGCTCGGTGGTAAGGGCGGGGACGTCACTGCGGAGCTCGGGGGCGCGTCGGAGAGGCGAGGGGAAGGCGTTGGCTGCGTCTACGGCGAGCGGCGGCGACGAGCGTACTCGGGTGCGCTTAGGAGAGGGAGCAGAGGGCGAGGGAGATAGCTGAGAGTGAGGGAGAGGAGCGAGGGGCCACGGGGTGGTCGAGGGGGAGTGCGTGGCGTTGTCTGGGGTCGCCCAGGGCGTCGGCGGAAGCAGGAGGTGGCCGGCGCGGGGCGGCTACGCGCCTCCGTCCTTCTGGCGAGGGAGGAAGACGACAGGGGGAGGGGCCAGGCGGGCTGGGCCGCGCAGGTGGGCTGGAAGGCCAGGTAAGTGGCTGGGCTTCTCTCTCTCTTATTTCTGTTTTTGTGTTCTGTTTGTTTTTATTTATTTATTTGCCACTGATTCCAAATGCAAAACAATTTCAAACCAGTGCCAAAATTTTCTGTAAATATTTATGTAGTTTAGATAGGATTTTCCAAAGGCACACAAATACTTCAGAGGCATTTGAGGATACATTCCATATACTAGGAATATAAATTCAAATTCAAATACAATAGTGGTTTAAATTCAGTGCCCAAAATATTCCTCAAAAATGTCCACTATTTTTGGTTTGGTCTCAAAGCCATGCCAAAATTATCAAACATTTATGATGGCATTTTGGAAACAATGAATGCAATTTAAACGGTTCTTGCCCTTCTTTTAAAATGATTTCTGAGGCTCTCAGTTTCCTCATTTCAACTTTCAAAATTTTAAACATGATGCAAGCAAGATGCAAACGCTAGGCAGCACCAGAAGCTAGGGATGTGACAATTATCTATCCTATTACAAGGCAGCATGGTACCCGAATAGAATCATTGTTCTCTTGGCGGAATGTAATAAGGCAGCTAATTAATCCAGCTTCCGGTTCACACCTTCTTGCTGCCCCGGTTTGACTGTTGTGGGTCATCCTGCGCCGCTTCAGCTTCCTCATCCCTACCCAGTGGCTGGAAGTCCACAGTGGTCTAGTAGATTCCCATTAATGCTTGAAAGACAGCCTCCTCATCGATCAGTGAAGACGGTTCAATATCACGAGCGTAAGTATTCTTACGGATTGGAGGAATCAGGTTCTCCGCTTCGGGGATGGGTGCAGCCACTCATTTGTTCTGATCATTGTACTGAGCTTGATAATGTGACAAGTCAGCTTCCTCTGCCAATTGATAGGCCAGAGGGCGCACCGCCCGGTTTATTGCTCTTAGATCCTCTTCATTGAATTCTGAACCATCTTCTTTCAAGCTGGGATAACCTTCAGCTGCTTGAACAGGGTCAAAATCGGGTACCCATGCATTGGCTCGGATTAAGGCATTGATGGCTCCGGTTCGAGCCGCAGACTTTTTTAGCTCTTCAATCCGAGCAGGAAGCATTGACAGTCTTTTCAGCGTATCTTGGATCAAGGTGGGTGCTGGATTATTATGTGACGCAGTTGAGATAATCCGCTGCGCTCCAGTATACAGCTGCTCGATTAAGGTGTAGGCAGCTTTCAGCTTCATTCGCACATCCGACCCCAAGTGGCTAATGCGAGTGCCTGCAACATGATAGAGCGGTTAATAAACCGGACCTATTCTAAGAGGATCAAGATTATCATAGAAGGTACAGGATGCTTAACAAAGATGACGGCAGTCATTGCATGCACTTGTCGTTTTACGCTGGTCAATTCATCTGTTACCGGTTTAAGGGCAGCCTCATCGTCTTCAATCTTCTTGGTTAAAGCAGCTTTTTCTGTGGCCCAATCAGCCCGTTCCTTCTTGAAGCCCTCCTTCAGCTGTTCCATGCTGCTTAAAGCGCTGGTTAGCTCCTCCTTTGCCTTGAAGGTTTCAGCTTGTTGGGTTTTCAATTTTTCTTGAAGGTCGACGACTTGGTTTTCCTTGGCCCTTACTTCAGCCTGCATTCCGGTAGTGATACTGTTTAACAAATAATGTGAACAATGAAGTACCAACCACATAACAAGTTATGCACTTTGTACTTGGGGGCTAATGCCTATTTGATCTACAGCTATCAGTTAATTGACAAGTCCCAAGCTCAATACAAATATTCAACTTGGCACTTGGGGGCTAATGGCTATTTGCTCTAATAAATTTCTAATGCCACGGTATGAAGATTAAAGTCTCGGTTACACTACCTCAAGTTGAACCGACCCTTGGGGGCTATATCAATCAATTTTGGAGCATGGAATTTTTTATGTAAAGACCCGATTCAACTATAATAGGTTGAACCGGCCCTTGGGGGCTACAATGGTGATAAGGAGGAACAAACTCATGGAAGTTACCTCAAGTTTTTCTTTCATCAGCTTTACCAGATTAGCTTCATAATCACGGCTAGTATATAGCCGGTTCAAATATCCAGAATGCACATCTTGGGCGCTTAGAGCGGTATATGTTGCCAGGTCAACATCCCACTTGCCTTTACTCATGGCAGAAAATTCTTCTTTGGCAGTATGCTTGGCTAAAGCGATGGGATTCCTAGGCTCTGAACGACCAATGCCAGTGATTACGACCTCATCATCCTTAGACTCGCCGGTTTGTACTGGCGCAGTCGGTTTATCGACAGGTTTGGAGGGACTGGTGGATCTCTCAATCCGGATGGGGCTGGCATGCTGGTCAGCGGGACCGGAGGTGTTAACAAAACCTTCTTCAGCAGGAATAGCTTCATCTTGCATCAACGGGTCACTGGCCACATCTTCCTGGATGACCGCTTCAACATTTGGGGTGGCACTCGGTTCAGGAGCAGTTTCCTCTCCAGACGGTTTATCCAGGCGGGCTTTTTTGCTCGGCCTCGGTTTAGCCCTGAAAAGATATGCAGAGTTAAAAACGGTTTATGTTGCAAGATAAAACACCAGGAACCGTATGATAAGTACAAGTTTTACCCAAGCACGGTTTTTAGTGGAGGCAGCTGGGTGCCAGTTGACTCGCCAGAGGATGAGTGAGAAGTAACCTGATAATCGAAGTTAGAGGGGTTAAGCGGTTGACGAAAACAGCCCGCTTTAGGACGAATACTGACAAGCAAATTAGAGACCTCTGAACGACGTCTCCGAACCAGATTGTTCGGTAAACCGGCGGAGGTAACTACCTGACCGCTGTGTCGAGTTGTGCGGCGCACCTCATGCAGTTGGGTCTTCATAAGAAAGTTGGGATCCAAATAAGCAAGAGGATGAGAAAATTTAACTTTGCGGTTTGCCTGACGGATTTTATGTGAAGGCGGAAGGCTTGAATCAGAGGAAAGAACAATTACCTATGCATCGTCAGCATGGCTAGCTTCGGCATCATCCTGACAAATATCATCATCAATAAGGTGTATAAAAAGTAAACCGAGGGAATCAAGTTCTTCCTCAAGGTCCGGATTACCCACATCGTCATCAGCGGGCGGATCAGAGGAGGCGGTGGTTTTCCTTTTATAAGCAAACTTCTTAACGACCTTTGTCTTAGGCCGGGTTGGTCTGTCCGTTTTATCGGCTTTCTCTTGCGGGATTTTCTTGCTCCAAAACGGATCATTGCCCTACATCAAACAGATATCGGCATCAGTAACAGACAAGTACAATAGTATCAAAGCTAGTACAAAGGAAAAATGCAGACTTACGGCTGGCGGTTTGTTGCTGGCACAAAAAGGAAGCAGGCCGGTACGAGCGCAGACGTGCTCCGGTTCGATCAAAATTTTCTTCACAGCTTCTGTGACTTCTTCATCAGTAAGCTGGATGTTTACATGCCGCAGCGGATCGTCAACACTACCCGTATATTCACACATCAAACCGGAGCGTCGGCTGAGGGGCAGTATACTCCAGGTTATCCAGCAATGGGCAAGATCAACTCCAGTTAAACCGTTGGCCATGAAAGCTCTGAGCTTGGACAATTGGGGAGCATACTTACTCCTCTCTTTGCCAGTCAACCTCTGAGGAAAGGGGTGAGTGTTGCTAAGCTGTTCCGGACGGACACCAGGCAATGGATTCTCTTCAGCAGGGGAGGTGTCTTTGCAATAGAACCATGAATTATTCCACTCCTGGGGATGACTATGCAGTTTCGCATGAGGATAAGTGACTTCTTTCCTTTTTTGAATTGCCATGCCACCCAGTTCCATATTGGGGCCATCAGTAAACTCTGTGCGACGGTTCAAGTGAAAGCAGTCTCGGAACAACTCAACTGTGGGTTCCTCTTGGAAGTACACTTCGCAAAGCACTTGGAAGTGGCATATATTGGTAACAAAGTTGGGACCGATATCTTGTGGGCGCAGTTGAAAATTGGCTAAGACATCCCGATAAAACTTTGAACCAGGCGGACTAAAGCCCCGGGCCAGGTGATCCGCAAAAACAACATCTCCCTCTTCAGGGGTGGGAGGACATTATGTGCCTGGTACTCTCCAGTGGATGGTGTTTTTACTGCTGAAAGCGCCGGTTAGAAATAAGTTGTTCAGCTGTGTTTCCGTAACACGAGAAGGAACCCAGTTGCACTCATATATTTGCTTCGCCATGAGGAAATCTACAGGACAAGTGGTTCCGGTTCAAGTATATGTTTGTTAAACCGGATGTATATCTATTTAAACCGAAGGCAGTCCTATCTAAACTGGAGTTATGCAAGGTGGCAACGTCTGGCGGTTCAACAAGGGGACTAATGATATATACTGGTTCATTACATTTTCTACGCCAAAGTTAAACCGCCGGATCTGAACATTGAAAGCAATTGAGGGTGTATAAATACAGAAACAGATTTCACAAGATTTCTCTACAGCGATGGATCTAAAGCCAGTTCAGAAAAAGGAAAATATTTAAAAGCTTAAGGCGGAACAAGATTGATTCAAAGAGCAGAAAGGTTATTGGGATCTATGAATTTAAGTATGAATCTACAAGACGAATGCTAAAGGCCCATTGGTAATCATAGTAGGGTTTTCTTGGATCTATCCAGAGGTATGAGCAGGAGTATGAAAAGCGAGCAAGAACACTGCAAGAACATGAAACCCTAGTACAGATCTAGGTTGATAAAAGCAGAGGTCTTACCGGAGTTTGGGGAGACGCGGAAGGACGCCGCGGTTTTCTGGTACGGTCAGGTTGATGCAGCGGCCCAAGATGATGCAGAGGTCAGCGGCGGCGGCGGAGCTCCGAGGCCGGCGACGCGAAGAAGACGAAGAGAAAGGGGATGAAGGGGACAAAAGGAAATGACCCCTCGGCCCTAGTTATGAGGCAAAGGACATGTGTCACGCGCGCGAATCCAGGAGCCACAAATTTCGGAAGCGGAACTGTCGCCTCGATTATTGCGGATCTGTTAAACAAAGAAGGCATCATAAAAGCTAGCTTCATGATGACGTCATGTCGGTTTACAGCAACCAAAGAAGATGACGACCTGACGGTTCAACAAATACAGGAAGATGATGAAGACAGATATTTTGGCTAAGGATTGACATGAACCCGTTCAAATCAATCTAGGGCCTAATGTTGGGGATATTACTACTAGGCGTAAACCGGCCTACCTGGGCCGGGTTAACTTCATCAGTAGTCCAAATGTGTAAAAGCCCAGAGGCTAGACAAAGGCCCAAGGCCATAGTCGGTTCAGTATCTGTAGCCGTAAACCGGCGTGTATATAAACTTGTATTATAAGTTAGGAATAGAAAGAGACCAACCCGGATACGAGTATAAACCGGAGATTGGGACTCTATGAACCGACGGGTGTCACCCGTGTATATAAGGGGACAACCCGATAGCGGTTCAAGGACAGACAACCATAACTCGAGGCCTAGGAGAAGCTTGTTTGCTCCATAGTCATCGAAACCCCATCAATTCCATCACAAACTAGACGTAGGCCTTTACCTTCATCGAAGGGGCCGAACTAGTATAAACTCCCTGTGTCCCTTTGTCTGCTTTAACCCCTTCGAGTTAACCCGTTGCGATGGCTCCACGACTAAGTCCTTTCGCTAGGACATCTGCCGTGACAAACCCACGACACCCCGGCCGGATCTCCTTGCGGATGGAACCCGAATAGGCGATAAACCTGGACTAGAGACTAGTGTGGTTGGTTAGGTCATGGTCTACACCCACGTCGGCTTTCGCTTGAAGTCTGCCGAGCACATGACGTGTGCAGTCGCTAAGTGGTGGAAACATGTGTGAAGAAGTACCCCCCTGCAGGGTTTAAAACTATTCGAATAGCCGTGTCCGCGGTAAAGGACTACTTGGTCACCTATGCAGTTCATAGATAAGTAAATGGATACTACTAAAAGCCTCAAGATAAGTGTGAGTACCGCGGATGGCCCTCTCGTGGGTTGGTGAGAGAGGATCCACGGTGGAGTATTGTGTTGGTGCTAGTGGACTCGTGTGCGACAAATGTTTTACAAGTTGTGTCTATCGTAGGATAGTTTAGCCAGGAGTCAAAGCTGGCTTGCTGCAATAACTCCACTACCTTCTTGAGAATGTGCATGTATTGTAGGATTCTGTTGTAAGACTTGCTGAGTACCTTCATACTCATGTTGCTTTAATTAATGTTTTCAGACGACAACACCAATCCCTCCGATGGGTTCTATGTAGACCTCAACGTTGACGAGTGACTTATCACCCAGGTGGTGATCCAAGACTTGTGAAGGGTCGATGTAGATAGGCAGGCCTCGTCAAGCCTTCTTTCTTTCTAGTGTCTGTACTCAGACTACTTTGCTTCCGCATGTGCTTGTATGTTTGTATGACTTGAGTGTCGGGTCATGTGACCCCTACCTGTATGGATGATATGTATGGCTCTTCGGAGCCCCTTAAATAAAGTACTTGAGTTGTAGAGTTTTGTTGTGATGCCATGTTGTATTTACTCATATCGGGCATATTGTGTGTATGATTGAAATGCTTGGTATGAGTGGGATCCGACTATCTAGTTGTTTATCCTTGGCAGCCTATCATATGGGGAAATGTAGTCTAGTGCTTCTGAGCGATAGTAGTCCGCTGCAGCCCGGTTCACCGGAGTCCTGCTAGCCCAGCACTACTGCTTGGAACACTTGACTGGCCGGCATGTGATTCACTTCGTTCCTATGCCTGTCCCTTCGGGGAAATGTCACGTGATGCCTTCCGGAGTCCTGCCTAGCCTGCTATAGCCCGGGTTACCGGAGTCCTGTTAGCTCAGCGCTACAACCCGGAATCACACGTTGTTGACCGACATGCTCGATGTGATTCATGGATGCCTGTCCTCATAGGTTAGCACCGCTTTGGGTTCACGACTAGCCATGTCGGCCCGGGTTCTCTGTCATATGGATGCTAGCGACATTATCATATACGTGAGACAAAAGGCGCAAACGGTCCCGGGCCATGGTAAGGCGACACCCGTGGGATTACCGTGCGTGAGGCCGCAAAGTAATATGAGGTGTTACCGGCTGGGTCAATGTGACTTGGAATCGGGGTCCTGACAATTGGATACGCTACGGGGAAGATCTGCGAATGCCCCTGGAGAGCTCCGGATTCGGGTAAGTAACAAGTAGCTTACATTTATATGTCTGCTTTGCATAAAGAATGCCTTACCCGCCGCTATCTTTTTCACTGCATCCAACTCCCGGAGGGCCTTCTGGGATTTGGCCTTGGCAGACTTGGTAGTTTCGATGGCCGCCGCGAGCTCGGACGCTTGCGTCTTCGAGTCAAGCTCCAAACTCTCATGTTTTTTCATGAGAGCCTGAAGCTCTTGCCGCGCCTCGCTGACCTGTGCCTCAAATTTCTCTCGCTCGATGCGCTCCGAGGCCGCTCTCTTCTCGGCCTTGGACAGCGCCTGCTTGAGGCTCGCCACCTCAGTTGTGGCCCCTGCAATAAGCAGCACAATCCTGTCATTTTTGCAATTGCATCTTTTTATATATTTTTCTATAAGGTATCTCTTACCTTCTTTCTCCTCGAGCTGCCGCTTGGCAAGGCCGAGCTCTTGCTCGGACCGCTCGAGACCCTGCTTCAGGGTGCCTACCTCCGCACTCAGTGCGGCGGTTGCAAGCAGCGAAGCCTGCACACGCATATTGACTCATTTTTGTTAGACTGCTGCGAAATTATTTGATCCTCTATTCGGCTTTTCTTTCCGAACGCCAAACAAAGCATCAGGGGCTACTGTCTATGCGGTAATACTTTTACATATTTTTTACTTACCTCGAAGCCTGTTAGAAGGCTTGCAGAAGCTTCAGTGAGTCCGCTCTTGGCGGACTGAACCTTCTGGATCACCGTACTCATAATAGTACGGTGCTCCTCGTCGATGGAGGCGCCGTTAAGCACCTCCAGCAGATTGTCCGGCGCCTCCAGTTGGACGGGGGCCACCGGCTCAGAAGGCTTTCTCCTCTTGGAAGGAGTTCGCCTACCGCAATCCGGAACCGTTGAAGATTCCGGCGCGGTGTCCGGCTCAAAGCCGGACTTGGAGACCTAGGGGGTCTTGTCTCCTTCACTCCGGGAGTCCGGGAGGTCGCCTCGTGGCTCCTCCAGGACCACCTCCTCTTGGCCCAGAGCTTGTTGCGACGCCACTTCGGCGTTGTCCGCAGTGCGGGGGGAGGTAGTGGGCGGAACTGAATTCACGTCCGACGAATCCAGGGAGCCGCTCGACGACTCGTCGAGACCAGCCTTGGGCGGACTGCATAATTATATTCGACATACGGAAAAGCTGTGCAACAAAGGAATGCTATGAGTTACTCTAGTGTCCGAATACTTACGATGCCGCTGGGCGCCTGGCCCTGTGCGGCCACTCCTCTTCGCCCTCATCGGCGTTGGTGGAGTAGTCTGGAGGGAGGGTCTTTCCCTTCTTGGACCCTTCGGCCTCCCCTGTTAGGGCGGCCTTCCTCTTCTTTCCTCCCCCCGATGGAGGGGGAGGTATCTTCTTCCTCCTCGTTTTCACGGGAGGAGTGCGTCTCGGATTCGTCGGATGATGAATCCGACACCTCCATATGTCGGGTACTCTTTCGAATCCCCATGGCCTTCTTCTTGGCCTTCTTCTCCAGCCCCACACAAGGTGCCGGAACCAGCAACTTCGATAAAGGAGCGTCGGCTGGGTCTTCGGGCAAAGGAGACGGACAGTCGATCTGTCCGGACTTCACCTCCCAATCCTGTCAAAGGTAAGGAAGTTTAGATCTCGCATAGAGTCAAACTATGAGAAACAAATGTCCTGTAAAAGGTAAAAGATAACTCACCGCACTAGCTTGACGCCGTGTGCTGAATCCGCGATCCCCGGAAGCGGATGCGGGAGCCTCGGCGCCCTTGAATAGCACCTTCCAGGCATCTTCGAACGTCGTGGCGAAGATCCTACTCAAAGTTTGGTGCTGCGCCGGGTCGAACTCCCACAAGTTGAAGGCCCGTTGTTGACACGGGAGGATCCGGCGGACGAGCATAACCTGGACTACATTGACAAGCTTGAGCTGCTTGTTCACCTGGGATTGGATGCACATTTGCAGTCCAGTCACCTCTTCCTCGTTGCCCCACGACAGGCCCGTCTCTTTCTAGGACGTGAGCCGCGTAGGGGGTCCGGATCGGAACTCGAGGGCTGCGACCCACCCAAGGTCGCGCGGCTCGGTGATGTAAAACCACCCCGATTGCCACCCCTTCAGGGTCTCCACAAAGGAGCCCTTGAGCCATAGGACTTTGGCTATCTTGCCCGCCATGGCGCCTCTGCACTCCGCCTGGTTGCCGCGCACCACCTTCGGCTTGACATTGAAGGTCTTGAGCCAAAGGCCGAAATGGGGGCGGATACGGAGGAAGGCCTCGCACACGACGATAAACGCCGATATGTTGAGGACGAAGTTCGGGGCCAGATCGTGGAAATCCAGGCCATAGTAGAACATGAGCCCCGGGACGAACTGGTGGAGAGGAAAACCCAGTCCGCGGAGGAAATGGGGAAGGAATACAACCCTCTCATGGGGCCTTGGGGTGGGGAGGAGCTGCCCCTTTTCGGGAAGCCGGTGCGCGATGTCGTTAAATCCGGCCTTCCTCATCTTTTTGATATGGCCCTCCGTGACGGAGGAGACCATCCACTTGCCTCCCGCTTCGGACATGCCTGGAGAAGGTTGAGGTGGGAAGTGCGGGCTTGGGCGCTGGAGCTCGAGTGCGCGGAAGATGGATAGGCAAAGGAGGAAGAAGGCGTAGGTAAAAAGGTGGATCCTTATCCCCTTATATGGGCGGATGCGACTATGCGTCCCCACCAGCCTGGTAAAACTCGCTTATCTCCCAAGCGCCATGATAAATGGCGCGGTTGGGTTACCCACGTCCGTATTGATGAGAATCCTGTAAATGAGGGACACGATCTCTGCTTCGACAAGACGTGGCAAGGAAACCGCCTCGCAAAATGCGCTGAGGTGGGGAAGTGAAAATGATTCGAACAGAGGCTTGGCCGTAGTGTGATGTCACGCTACGGAATACGTCAGCAGATTAGATTTGTGTAAATATTATTCTCTCTATGGCAATATGTGGAAACTTATTTTGCAGAGCCGGACACTATCCTTAGTGTTAACAATCTTTTATGAAGTACTTGGAGGAGGAACCCGCCTTGCAATGCCGAAGACAATCTGCGCGTCGGACTCATCGTCATTGAAGCCTGGTTCAGGGGCTACGGAAGGAGTCCTGGATTAGGGGGTGAGGGAGTCCTGGATTAGGGGGTGTTCGGATGGCCGGACTATACCTTCAGCCGGATTCCTGGACTATGAAGATACAAGATTGAAGACTTCGTCCCGTGTCCGGAGGGGACTTTCCTTGGCGTGGAAGGCAAGCTTGGCGATGCGGATATTTAGATCTCCTACCATTATAACCGACTTTGTGTAAACCCTAACCCTCTCCGGTGTCTATATAAACCGGAGGGTTTTAGTCCGTAGAACATACAACAATCGTACCATAGGCTAGCTTCTAGGGTTTAGCCTTCTTGATCTCGTGGTAGATCTACTCTTGTACTACCCATATCATCAGTATTAATCAACCATGACGTAGGGTTTTACCTCCATCGAGAGGGCCCAAACCTGGGTAAAACTTCGTGTCCCTTGTCTCCTGTTACCATCCGCCTAGACGCACAGTTCGGGACCGCCTACCCGAGATCCCCCGGTTTTGACACCGACATTGGTGCTTTAATTGAGAGTTCCTCTGTGCCGTCGCAATCAGGAAGGATGCCTCTTACCGTCTTTAAAGATGGTGCCGCTACTAAGGGAGCCTTGGCTGTCAGCCAAACTCTCCGGCTAGGTGGTTTTCTTATAACCGCGTGTTCGGCTGTTGCGCCGACGGTGACCTCTCGGGTCATCAAAAGCAATCTTCACGTCAGCCCGGAACTCGTTGAGCAGTTAGATCCAATGGATCTCTCTTCGGTAAACGAGCTCTTGGATCGCATCGCCGCCTTGGGGGTCGCTACGGATTACGACCAAGTTGGGCTTAAACCCGATCTAAGAGAAATTAACTCTCCCCAAGCCACCCATCACGTTACCGTGGTCGAGGCACAGTGCGGCGATCCTTCATCTATCTTAAGGACTAATTACGTCCGGATTCCCGATCCCTCCAGGCCGGATACCCGCAGAGGGGAGGATATAACTCAAGACCTGAACTTAGAATCAGGCAACGGGCTAGACTCATTGGATAACATCCAAGAACCTAAACTTCAGAGTTTGGAAACTCCTTGGCCTCTGAGTCTCAGATCGGGTGAGGTTTCGGATTTAATTCCACCCACCCACCCGAACATAAGCGATCTATCCAAAATAAGGCAAAAGCCCGAAGAAACAGTACACCATTACTGGGCCAGATTCCTCCTGGTTATGAACAGGATAAAGGACTGCCGTGAGGAAGACGCAATCTCAATTTTCTGCAATAATTGCACGGACAAGGGAATCCTTAACGCCATAAGTCGTCGTGATATTACACGCCTTTCTGACTTAGCGTCCATAGTACAAAAGAACTGTGCGATGGAAAGCGCCTGGAAAACTGATATAAAATTTTGGGATAATCCGACCCTAAATAGAAACCCCGTCCGGAACAAAAGGGCGCATCATCGACAGACACCCGTGTTAAACACCAAAAAACAAAAACCCTCTACAGGGCATGGAACTATACTTGTCGGGGTAAATGACCACGGGTAGCCTAGCCGGCTCCCCCTGGCACCTCAGAAAAAATCACGAGCCGATCCGTGGGGCCGCCTTCACCTTGCCGGCTGCCTCTCAGGCCGGCTATCGGAAGGCGGCCCGGCCTTAACCATCATGAAGAAAGCCGTGTAAGGGCCGGCTCCAAGAAGCCGGCCACGAGAAGGCCGCCTCCAAGAAGCCGGCTCCCACGACGCGGTCAAGATCGTACCCTCGAAGTCCGCATCCACGTAACGGCGATGGGACGGAGCGTGGCTACAGTAAAGCCTGCCACCCCAGAAACCCGGAGCACGCCTGGCACAGTGCGCCGTACGGGGTAGCGTAGACACTGACGGCTGGGACCCGCGCCCAGCCAGATTACCATTGTACCCCCGGGGGATAGGCCTATATAAACCCCCCGGGGCACCCATGCAAAGGGTTGATCTCATCTAGGTTCCAACACACATAGAGAGAAGAGTAGAGCTAGCCTTGCCCTTCTTCTTCCTCTCGCCAAACAGCTCGAGGAGCACCTTGTAGTTACTTGTTCATCGAGTGATCATGCGGAGACCCCGCAGAGCAGCAGTAGGGGTGTTATCTCCACAGAGAGCCCCGAAGCTGGGTAAGATCCGCCGGCGTGCATGTCTTCGCCTCATCCCGCTTCCACGCACCGGCGACGTCTTACTGGCTTCCACTCAGATAAGCCACCCGTTGGCATATGTCGCACCAACCACCCGACATTTGGCACCCACCATGGGGCCTGGTGCACCGTCGTCCGGAGACCTGTCCTGGACGGGAACCCTCTTCCTCCCCAGCGAGCGTAGCCAGCCCGGCACGCCCGATAGCGCTTGCCACGACGCGCTGCAAGGCGTCACCAACGCCTGCGCAATGAGCAACCTCGCTGATCCGCTTGGCGAGGCCCTCATTTCCGGCGAGCCCGCCTCCGACGCGGGCACCGACCGCCTCGTCGACCTCCTCGGCCAGCTCCACGTCTCCAGCGAGCCTGCTGTGGACCAGGAGTCCGTTGGCTCCACCGATCCGATGCCTGTCGACTCTGACATGGCCTCGCCCGACGCCTTCCCCACCAACGTTGTGGTCTACGACGACCCGCTTCCCCGAGCCGATGGCTGTGACGGTGCCACCTCCGAGGTGATGGTCATTAGCCACGGCGGCGCTTCTGGCGAGAACGCCCACGACGCCCCGCGAGCGGTGACCCACGACTTGTCCGTCCCCCTCCCGGCCGATGCCGACGCCGAAGAACTGGAGGCGCGCTGCCTCGCCCTCCTCGCGGAGGGTCGGAAGCTAGCTTCCGTGAGACTCCTCACCGAGGCCCACCAGCGCGAAGTCGACCGCGCCGCCTTCGGCACGCCACCTCCTGGCGGGCCAAGCCGAGCCGGCGTCGTCAGACAGCGCGGCGCTGTCATCGCCGACATGTTTGGAGTCGACCGCCCAGTCTATGCCACCCCACTCAAGAACCTGCATGCCGCCCAGGCGGCCGTAGATGAGCTGGATGGACTGGGGGCCGAAGAGCTCCCCTACATGACCAGACGCATCCAGCAGCTAATTGATGCAGCCGCACAGCGGCACGAAGCCGACGCCCGCGCGGAAAGCCCTCCACCGTGCCAAGAGCACGGCGCGACGTCCCGGACGCCGACTGCGGGTAAAACCCGCGCGCGACACGAGAAAGAGCCGGCTGCCAGCCGAAGCCGAACCCGGATCTCCATCGAGCGAGACGCAGAAGGCCGCCCTCGAGCCGTGGATCGGTGGGGCAACCCGCCTCCGCCTCCGCCTCGTCGGGAAAGATATCCCACCCCGTCGCCTGTCACGCATCCGACTCTCAGCGGCCGACTGGGTCGCCGCGAAGGAGTCGGCGAGAATGATGCTCGCCATCGGATTGACCGCCTAGCGCGATCCCTGGCGCTAGAAGAAGAAGATGATGTCGGCCCGCCTTATTTTGGCCCCCGCATCCGCGATGAGCCCTTCCCCAAAGGGTTCTCGCTCCCAAGAGACACGCCCAAGTACAACGGCTCCGTGAAGCCGGAAAATTGGTTGATCGACTACTCCACCGCAGTACGCATCGCGAACGACAACAGGCGCGTTGCCGTGAAGTACGTGCCCCTCACGCTCCAAGGCACGGCGCGGACCTGGCTCAACAGCCTCAAGCCATACAGCGTCAACAACTGGCTAGACTTCACAGAAGCCTTCGTCCGCAACTTCACCAGAAACCTACAAGCGGGCCCCCAAGCCCAGACAGCTCTCCTTGTGTGTGCAAGGCCCCGCCGAGTCCACTCGCGACTACCTCACGCGTTGGGCCGAGCTCCGCAACTCTTGCGAAGGAGTCCACGAGGTGCAAGCCATCGAATACTTCACAGCCGGGTGCCGAGAGGGCACCCTCCTCAAGCACAAGCTCCTCTGCGACGAGCCGACTACCTTCAACGAGCTTCTGGTCATAGCGGACAAGTACGCCACCGCCGACTCCTCAATGAAGACCGAACTCCAGGTAGATGCGTCCGGGAAGGTACTCAACCCGGCGCCCAAGACGCCGGCTGGGGATTCCGGCCGACGCCCATACCAAAACGACCACAAACGCAAGGGCCCCATGCTGCCTTCCACCAGTCGGCAGGTGGCCACGATCGAGGGCGAGCAGCCCGAAGGGCGGCCCACACCCAAGAAGCAGAAAGGCGGCAGGCCGGCTTGGCAGCCGGCCTTCTCCTACGAACAAACCCTCGACTCCCCATGCAAGATCCACAGCGGCGCGAAGCCGTCCAATCACACAACCCGGAAGTGCCACTGGCTCACCCGAATCTCCAAGGGCGAAGGGCTCGTGCCTCCTCCACCTGCTGGTCCGCCGCCTCCGGCTCCTCAGCAGCCGGCTGCTCGGCCAGCAGTCGGAGCCGTGCACGACGAGTTCCCCGACGAGCATGCCGCCTATGTCATCTTCACGAGCCAGCCTGAAGACCGGCGCAGCAGGCGCCGAGAGCACCAGGAAGTCAACGCGGTTGCCGCCAACCCCTCCGAGCACATGCACTGGTCAGAAAAACCCATCAACTGTAGCCGGGCCGACCACCCAGAGGTGATGCCATCTCCCAGCTCTTATGCGCTGGTTCTGGATGCCACCCTCGCAACAGATAGACGCGCCGCCCGTTTCTCCCGCGTGCTGATAGACGGAGGGAGCAGCATCAACATCCTGTACCTTGACACCCTGAGGAAGCTCAACGTCAAGACGAAGCAGCTCACGCCTACCCGGACAGTATTCCACGGCATCGTACCCAGCCTGTCCTGCTCCCCCATTGGCAAGATCAAGATTGATGTCCTCTTTGGGGACAAGGATCATTTCGGCAGGGAGGCCATCCGGTTTGAAGTGGTGGACCTTGAGAGCTCTTACCATGCACTGCTTGGCCGACCTGCCTTGGCTAAGTTCATGGCTGTTCGCCACTATGCTTACCTCAAGATGAAGATGCCGAGCACCAAGGGCATCATCACCATAGTCGGCGATTACAAGAAATCCTCTGAATGCGCAGCAGCCAGCAGCCAGCTGGCCGAGTCCCTTGTGATTGCCGAAGAGAAGAAGAAGTTGGACCGGGTCGTGGCCATGGCTGGCAAGCAGCCGACCCTGTCCCCCGATCCCAAAGAGTGTGATGCCCAAGGTTCCTTCCAGCCGGCCAAGGAAACGAAGAAGATACCTCTTAACCCCGAGCACCCGAAGAGGTTTGCTGTCATTGGGGCAAACCTAAGCAGCAAATAGGAAGGCGAGCTCGTCGATTTCCTCCGTGAGAAACGGGACATCTTTGCATGGTCCCCCAAGGACATGCCGGGCGTTCCGAAGGATTTCGCCGAGCACAAACTACATGTCCGAGAAGGTGCAAAACCAGTCAAACAACCCCTCCGCCGACTGTCGGAGGAAAAGAGAAGGATTGTAGGAGAAGAGATAGCCCGGCTTCTGGCTGCCGGCTTCATCATGGAGGTGTTCTTTCCGGAGTGGCTCGCCAACCTGGTCCTCGTGCTGAAGAAGAACAACAAGTGGCGCATGTGTATAGACTACAAGAGACTCAACAAAGCCTGCCCCAAAGATCCTTTCGCCCTGCCAAGGATAGATCAAGTGATAGACTCCACAGCCGGATGCGAGCGGTTGAGTTTCTTGGATGCTTACTCCAGATACCACCAGATAAAGTTGGACCCGGCCGACCGCCTGAAGACCGCCTTCATCACGCCATTCGGAGCCTTCTGCTACCTGACTATGACATTCGGCTTGAGAAATGTCGGTGCCACTTTTCAGCGTTGCATGCAGAAGTGCCTCCTCAAGCAGCTCGGCAGAAATGGCCACGTCTACGTGGACGACATTGTGGTGAAGACAAAGAAGCACGGCACCTTGCTGGATGACCTCAAGGAAACATTCAAGAACCTGCGCCGATTCTGGATCAAGCTCAACCCCGAGAAATGCGTGTTCGGAGTGCCAGCCGGCCAGCTCCTAGGCTTCCTGGTCTCCAAACGCGGCATCGAATGCAACCCAGTGAAGATCAAGGCCATTGAGAGAATGGCGATTCCCACCAAGCTGCGAGACGTCCAGAAGTTCACCGGATGCTTGGCTTCCCTGAACCGCTTCATCAGCCGGCTCGGAGAGAAGGCTCTCCCCCTCTACCGCCTCATGAAGAAGACCACTCACTTCGAGTGGAACGACCAAGACGACCAAGCTTTTCACGAGCTGAATAAAATGCTGACCACGCCGCCTGTCCTGGCGGCGCCGACTGAGAAAGAGCCCATGCTCCTTTACATCGCTGCAACCAGCTGGGTGGTCAACACCGTCATCGTAGTCCAGCGCCCAGATGAGGGCCGAGCCCAGCCGGTCCAGAGGCCGGTGTACTATTTGAGCGAGGTGTTGTCTACCTCGAAGCAGAACTACCCGCACTACCAGAAGATGTGCTACGGCGTGTACTTTGCCGAGAAGAAGCTGAAGCCCTACTTCCAAGAGCACCCCATCATGGTCGTATGCACCGCCCCACTCGCCGAGATCATAGGCAGCCGGGATGCATCCGGCCGGGTGGCGAAATGGACCAGCCCCGCACCGCCATCAAGTCCCAAGCCTTGGCCGACTTCCTCGTCGACTGGGCCGAGACCCAGTACCTGCCGCCGGCTCCTGACTCCACTCACTGGCGCCAGCACTACGACGGGTCCAAGATGCTCACCGGCTTGGGAGCCGGCATCATCCTCACCTCTCCCAAAGGCGACAAGCTCAGATACACGCTGCAAATTCACTTTGCCGCCTCCAACAACTTGGCTGAGTATGAGGCGCTCGTACATGGGCTCCGGCTTGCCAAAGAGCTCGGCATACGCCGGATCCTGTGTTACGGCGACTCAGACTTGATAGTCCAACAGTCATCCGGTGATTGGGACGCCAAGGACGCAAACATGGCAAGCTACCGTTTCCTCGTCTAGCAGATCAGCGGGTACTTTGAAGGATGCGAGTTCCTCCACGTACCACGAGCCAACAACGGGCCAGTAGATGCCCTGGCTCGAATAGGCTCCACTCGGCAGGCAATACCAACCGGCGTCTCTCTACAACGCCTCCTCAAGCCGTCTATCAAGCCGTCTCCAGAGTCCGATTCCATCTTCGTGCCGCCTAGCGCCGATGCAGCCGGCTCCGGCTCGAAGAGCCAAGCAGGCGGCCCGGGGACTTCGATAGGTGGCGCGGGGACTTCAGTAGGTGGCTCGGGGACTTCCGTAGTCGCACCCAACCCGGGGACTTCTGAACCCGGCTCGGGGACTGCGGTAGTCGGCCCGGGGACTGCACCAGCACCGCAGTTGGCGGCCGGCTCCAGCATTTCACAACCCAGCCCGCCCACCCTGGTTGCAGTAGCCGCGTTGGCAATAGAAGAAGTCACAGCTCCATCATGGCCCAACCCATCCTCAACTTCCTGACAAACCAAGAACTGCCGGCTGACGGGACAGAGGCAAGACAAGTCCAATGCCGAGCCGGAGCATACACAATCGTCAACAGAGAGCTCGTCGGGCGCAGCGTCACTGGAGTCTTCCAACGATGCGTTGAGCAAGAGAAGGGCATAGAAATCCTCAGAGACATCCACCAAGGTGAATGCGGCCACCACGCGGCCTCAAGATCACTAGTCGCCAAAGCTTTCCGCCATGGATTCTTTTGGCCGACTGCTTTGGACGACGCCAAGGAATTAGTCAAACACTGCAAAGGGTGCCAAGTCTTCAGCTCCAAGCAACACCTGCCGGCTTCGGCACTCAAGACCATTCCCCTCACTTGGCCCTTTGCTGTTTGGGGTTTGTACATGGTGGGCCCATTCAAGACGGCGCGCGGCGGCATGACACATCTGCTTGTCGCCGTGGACAAGTTCACCAAGTGGATCGAAGCAAAGCCGATCAAGAAGCTGAATGGGCCGACTGCCGTGACATTCATCGCAGATATAACAACTCGGTACGGCGTGCCGCACGGCATCATCATCGACAACGGCACTAATTTTGCCAAGGGGGCATTGGCACGTTTCTGCGCAACGCAGGGCATCCGACTGGACTTAGCGTCCGTTGCCCACCCGCAGTCAAACGGCCAAGTCGAGCGAGCCAACGGCCTCATCCTTTCCGGCATCAAACCCCGACTGGTCGTACCACTGGAGCGCTCGGCCGGCTGCTGGCTCGATGAGCTGCCGGCCATCCTCTGGAGTCTGCGCACTACCCCAAACAGGTCAACAGGCTTTACTCCTTTCTTCCTCGTATATGGTGCCGAGGCGGTCATCCCAACCGACATCGAGTTCGACTCGCCTCGGGTGACCATGTACACGGAGGCGGAGGCCAAGGAAGCACGAGAAGACGGCGTCGACCTGCTGGAAGAAAGCTGGTTGTTAGCCCTCGGCCGGTCCGCCATCTACCAGCAGGGTCTGCGTCGCTACCACAACCGGAAGGTCAAGCCAAGATCCTTCCAAGAGGGCGACCTTGTGCTCCGGCTGATCCAGCGAACAGCCGGCCAGCACAAGCTCTCGGCCCCTTGGGAAGGCCCCTTCGTCATCAGCAGAGCGCTAGGAAACGACTCCTACTACCTGATCGATGCACAGAAGCCGAAGGCACGAAAGAAAGACGACTCCGGCAAGGAGTCGGAACGACCATGGAACGCCAACCTCCTCCGAAGATTTTACAGTCGAAATGCAGTATGTATCACGCTAACTTTTGTACTAAGTACGAGACAATAGGCCCCCCGAGGAGAACTCGGGGACTGCCATCTTCCATCTATGAATGAAGAGTATCATGCTTATGATTATGGCATTACATTCACTTCTCTCGTCCGGCACCGGGTTCGACTAGTCGGCCCGGGGACTGGCCGCCTTGAGTTATATTAGAAGTCCTGCCCGCAGTCAGACAAGTAGTGTGCCAGCTCCAAAGCCCTCTCTTGCCAAAAGTCGCAGTTCGAAGAATCGGCTGTCCGGCTGGCAAGAGCCAAACGCAGGAAAGGACGCTCACACGAAAAATGGCTAGGGACTAACGGACCAATATAACAAAAGCCAGCTTTTTCCTACTGCTGACCGACTACAAGAGTAGCCGTCCGGCCGGTTCCATTCACTTCGCTACAATCTAAGAAAGCTCGAGTACTTGATTTCCCCAAAAAGATAGCCGACTCCTTCCTTAGCCATAGGCTGCAGAGCAGCTGCCGGCTGGGAAGGCAGCAATCAGGGGAAGGCGGCAAAGGAAACAGCCTAAGGATAAAAAGCATACGAGAATGGAAGCCAAACACATGCATGATTATATTTACACAAAAGGCCTTGAAAAGACCAACATTCAACATAGTTTGAATACACCCCCAGTGGGTGGAACTGCGCAAGCTTAATAAGAATTGTTCAAAGAATAACAAGCAGGAAAAGCAAGGACGACAGATCAAGCCAAGGAAACGACTGGCGAGTCGGGCAGGTCGGTGGAGACAGTAGCGTCGGCTGGAGGAGTGGCCGACTGGTGAACCTCGGCATGATCACCACCTCCCGCAGAGGGCGCGCTAGCACGCGCCTCGTTGCTGGAGGCACGATCATGCTGAGGCTGACTGGTTGCTTCATCGGCCGGCTCGACGTCTTCGCCCTCCTCCCCTTCTTCGTCTTCACCTTCATCGCTGGAGGCGATCTCCTCCGCCGGGTTCAGCTCGAACCACTCTTCCGGCTGGGCGACGACGTTGTCATCCACCTCAGGAACGAAGACACTGGTGTCGGTAAACTCAGCAAGAGCCGAAGCACGCTGGATGATAGCCGGCCGCACCTCCACCAGCTCTTCGTCACCCTCCTCCTGCCAAGTCCTCAGCTGTTCCAAGCTCAGCTCAGGGTACCAGGCCCGGATGAACTCCAGCGCCCGCCTGGCGCCGGATCAAGCAGCGGAGGCCTTCCAGGCCTAAAAGCGGCCAACTGCCACCTCCAGCCAGTCGGCAGTCCAGCTCGGGGTGCGGGGAATCACTTCACCTGGCCAGAGGGTGGCCAGCACCTGCCCCCAGCACGCTGGAGGCGGCGGAGCATGCGGTGTGCCGGCTGCAGCCGGGCTTGGATCGCCAAGAGCTGCTCCTCAAGTGTCTGACTCGCGTCCGACGCGATCTCAACCCCCGCCTGCCGGCGTGCCTCGCGGTGGGCCTCGATGGCCTGGGTGGCGATGACGGAGTGGCAGGGGAAGTAGACTGCGCAAAGAGCAAAAGAAGCACAAGTCAGACGACGAATCAGAGGGCAAGGGGGTGAGCAAAGAGTGAGGGAGGCGGCTTACCGTCGATCAGATCCTCGATCCGGCTGTAACCCTCGCTCAGCGCTTGCTTCGCCTCAGCCCAGCCCGCCGCTTCGGTCTCGAATTCAGCTTTGAGGGCAGCCTCACTGTCCTACGCCCTCTTCAGGGCCGCCTTGTGGCTCTCCTCCTAGTCGGCCAACTTCTTGACCAGGCGGTCGCGCTCCTGGACTAAGGTGTTGAGCTCGGCCTCCTTGGCGTGAAGGGCGGTCTGGGCCCCGCCGAGCTGCTCCCTCAAGTCGGCATTGGCCCCTGCAAGGATGAAGACAAAGGAAGAAACAATAAGGAAGAAGTCATTGGGGAAGATCCGACCCGACTGCTCAGCAGTCGGCCCGGATCTCGGGGACTACACCCAGTGGGTGCGCTAACGTGCCCCCACAGGATACGAACAAAACAGAGCATGTACTCCGGCTGTCGGACAGATCCTCGCTCTTCTGGCGCAGCTCCTGAGCCTGGGAGTCGAAGGCGGCGGTGCTCTGGTTATGGTACTCCTGGAAGATCAGACAGGACGCAGGAATAAGACGACTGTCAGGACCTAGTAAGTTCCAAGCCGCCTGCTCAGCAGCCGACTCGGAACTCGGGGACTACACCCAGTGGGTGCGCTGATGCGCCCCCACAGAAGAAAGCATAAAAGCAAAACAACCAAGGCCAGAAGACTCACCCGGACGACGGCCCGCATCGCAAGGAAATCTCAGGTGTATCGCTGCAGCGCGGTAGCATGAGCCTGAAGCCGACTCCGGACCTCCTGGGCCGCCGCGTTCAGCTCAGCCGTCCCCCCACTGGGCGCCCACTCGGACGTGCTGGAGCTGGCCGCCTCCAGGGCCTCCGCGGTCCGGCTGGCGCTCGCAGCTCTGTCCGGCTCCGGCACGGGGGCAGCTTCCCCCGTGCGCCGGCGTGATGACGGCTGCACCACCAGCCGGCTCCTGCTGCCGGCTCGCTCCTAGCCGGCTGCACCGGCGCTGCAGCCGGTTGGCCGCCCTGGACCGCACCAATCGGCGCCGTCCGCGGCACCTCCTCCAAGACAATCACATCGTCCTCCCTCCGCTCTGCCCCCGACTGACCGCGGTTGGCTTCTTCTGGCGGACGCACGGGGACGCCGGGAGCCACACTGCGGAGTGGAATGACGAGCTATGGAAGCTGGTTGCGCGAGGCCTCCGCTTCCCTCTCCGCGGCTGTCGCCTCCGCCTGGGCCTTGGCCGCCGCGTCGGCCTGCTCCTTCGCCGCCTGGGCGGCCCTTCGCTCCGACGCTTCCCGCTCCTCCCGCGCCTCCTGCGCGTTCTGCTCCGTAGCCTCCATGAGGTCGGCGCGGGGATCCATCCGGCGGGAGCTCGAAGACCCTCCAGCTGATTCAATCACGGAGCCGGCAGGACCCCGTTCAAGGGAAAGCGGCGCCCTGGCTGGTCAACCAAGAAAGAATTTAGAAGAACTCCAATCAAAGAGCACGACAAGAATACAAGACGATTAACACTTACGCCGAAACCGCCTGCGGCCGCTTCACGACCTTCTGGAAGCGGGCCGCCTTCGCGGCCGCCTCATCCCGCTTGGTTGCCGCGGCGGTGCCCCTGGGTTTCTTCGGCCGGCTGCCGAAGTACGTCGACACGGCCCGGCGCTTCGGCGCGGCGCCACGGGCGGCCGGCGCGGCAGAAGGGCCCGCGCCTTGAAGATCCGGCGCCGCTGTCGGATTTCTGGGAACGGGGGTCCCCAGACTTGCCTGCCTGCGGCCTGCGGCGTGGCTCGAGTGGGGGCCCAACGTGGCCCATCTTCATCAACACAAGACTCAAGACCCTCGCGAGGGACCAAGCCTCGCGAGGCGGACGACACGGCGCTTCCTCCAGCACGGCCTCCTTAGGCTAGCTCGCGAGGAGGCGGAGAGATCAAGGTGGGTTACCTCACGAGGTGCCCATGACGCAAGCCATGACGACCACGGGTGCCAGGCGGGCGCCAGCCCGCGCAGTGTCCTCCCTTTCCTCTTTGGTGCAAAGGGGGCAAGCGCAAGCGAGAGGATCAAGCAAAGGCGTCCATTTCGGTGCAACAAGACCAAGACCAGTGCCGCGACAAGGAGGAAGTCACTGTGGAGCCCAAGCCGGCGTCATCGCTAGAGCCTTTGGCAGGCGAAGACCAACTTTAGTCAGGATAAGTGTACCAGATGTTCCCCTTCAAATTGGCCAATTGTTGGCGCCCTTCCCGCTCAATATTTGGAAAGAGGCCCAGGGCCTTTGCCTATAAATAGGGCCAGCCACCCCCAGAGTAGAGGCATCTGGATAGAACAGAGCTAGAACAGAATCCTGCATCTAGAAAGAGAGAGAGAGAGAAGGGCAATCGAACTCCCCCTAGCAGTTCATCCCCTAGCTAAGAACAGGCCCTCGCGAGGCCGTTCCCCCTTGTATTGTTCTTCCTCATCAGCCCAAGAGGCAATCCACCCACCACACTAGAGTAGGGTATTACACCACAATGGTGGCCCGAACCAGTAGAAACCCTGTGTCTTTTGTGTTGTCCTGGCAGTAGTTTAGATCCTAGCGAGACGGAGAGGTTGAGGGCACGATCTCCGCGCGCACCCCAGAGTTCGAACCTTAAGGGTCTGCCGGAACCCGTGATCCGACATTTGGCGCGCCGGGTAGGGGTGCTCCGGAATCGGACTTCCGCCACTCCGCTCTCCTTCGACCGCCGCATCCATGTACGGCGCACATCGAGGTCGCGCCACGCCAGCGGCCCTCGCTGGTGGACGTCCTCGCCGTTCCCCGTCGCTCGTCGTCAACACCGCCACCGGCCCGACGGGAGGCGAGCAACAAGCACCACCCCGGCGCCTGCCTATGCGACTGGGCTGCCGCACAACAACGTCGACGCTCCCGGTCGTCGCGGCTCTCCTGGGCGGCTCGCAGGCGCCACCAACGAGCCGCCACGTCAAGCCGTTTGCCCGCCAGATCGGCATCGTTTCCGCACGGCAGGGGGCTCCAACGGACCGGGCGGCGCGCGAGGTTGGCCTGACCTTCGGCTCGGAAGACCACCCAGCTAACTTGGTCGGCTCGGGCGCGCTCCCCCTGTTGTGCACCCCCACCATCTGCCAGGTGGCCGTCACCAGAACCCTCGTCGATGGCGGCGCGGGCCTTAGCGTGCTTTCGGTCGAGACCTTCAACCTCCTCCGCATACCCCGGGAGCGGCTGCAGCCCAGCCGATCCTTCTCAGGCGTCGGGGGCGGGTCGTCCGACTCCTTGGGACAGATCCGGCTCCCGGTGACCTTCGGCACCTACGACAACTTCCGCACGGAGATGGTCGACTTCGACATCGCCCCCATCGGCCTCCCTTACAACGCCATCCTCGGCTACCCGGCACTGTCTCAGTTCATGGCCGCCACGCACCCGGCGTACAACCTCATGAAGATGCCCGGGAGCAACGGTACCCTCACCGTGCACGGAGACACCGGGGACACCTTGCGAGTACTCAAGCTCGCCTTCAAGACGGCGGCATCGGCGCAGCCCGCCGACGCGGGGACCCCTGAGCCCAAGGGGGCTGCGCCTCCCAAGAAGAAGCAGTTGTTCACCCAGGACAAGGTAGAAACCAAGCAGATACCCGTTGATGAGGACGGGTCCTCCAGCGCCACTTTCACCATTGGCGCCAACCTGGGGCCTGAGCAGGAGGGGGCCCTGGTCAAGTTCCTGTGTGCAAACAAGAAAGTGTTTGCTTGGGAGCCCGATCAGCTGGTAGGGATCCCCAGGGATGTCATCGAGCACCACCTCAACGTATGCCCAAATGTGCGCCCCGTGAAGCAGAAGGCCAGGCGGCAGTCAGCAGAGAAGCAGTCCTTCATCGTCCAAGAGACCCGCAAGTTGGAAGCCGCTGGAGTTATTCGCGAGGTCCGGTACCCAGATTGGTTGGCCAACCCAGTCGTTGTACCCAAGAAAGGGGGGAAGGAACGCATGTGTCTCGACTTCACCAACCTCAACAAGGCATGTCCGCAAGATCCGTTCCCGCTCCCTCGCATCGACCAGATCGTCGATTCCACCGCCGAATGCGACCTGCTGTGCTTTTTGGATGCCTTCTCAGGATATCACCAGATCAAGATGGCGATAGAAGACGTTGAGAAGATCGCCTTGTTGACCCCGTGCGGGGTATACTGCTATACATGCATGCCGTTTGGACTACGCAACGCAGGGGCAACCTTTCAGCGGCTGATGCACATCACCTTGGGCCAGGAGCTCGGGAAGAATGTCGAAGCATACGTTGATGACATTGTGGTGAAATCTCGAGAGGCCAGGACCCTGATACAAGACCTGGAGGAGACCTTCGTGAGCGTCGACGCAGTGAACCTGCTGCTCAACCCGGAGAAATGCGTGTTTGGCGTTCCCTCGGGCAAGCTTTTGGGATTCCTCGTGTCTCACCATGGCATCGAGGCCAACCCCGAGAAAGTTAAGGCGGTCGAGGACATGAGTCCGCCAAAGAGCCTCAGAGAAATGCAGAAGCTCACTTGGCGTGTGACCGCGCTAGGGCGCTTCATCTCCAAGTTGGTGGAACGAGCGCTGCCTTTCTTTCAGCTTATGAAGAAAAAGGGGGGCTTTGAATGGACTAAAGAGGCAGATAAGGCGTTTCAAGATCTCAAGAGGTACCTAACCAGTCCCCCAGTCATGATGGCTCCGCGCCCTTAGGAGCCTCTGCTGCTTTACCTTGCCGCTACTCCCTACTCTGCCAGCGCAGCACTGGTGGCGGTTAGGGAGGAGCGCCAGTCCAAGACCACAACGGCAGCCCGAGGTCAGACAAGATGGGAACAGGGAAAGCTCGATAGAGCCGAAGCTACAGATGAAGAGAGTCAGCCGCCGAGGGACGCACAAGAGACAGGAGTGGCAGCATGCCCGGATGGTCCACCTCCCGAGGCCACAGCATCTTGCGAGGTGCCCTCACCTCCCGAGGGTGCCATGACCCAAGCTGCCCACAGCCTTGTTGAGCACCCGGTCTACTTCGTTAGCACGGTGCTACGGGACGCGAGGGCCCAATATCCGATGCCCCAGAAGCTCCTCCTCGCGCTGCTGGTGGCCTCGCGCAAGCTGCGGCACTACTTCCAAGCTCACCCGATCAAGGTCGTCTCATCATACCCCCTGGAGAGGGTGCTCCGGAGCCCTAACTCAGTCGGAAGGGTCGCTGAGTGGAACATAGAGTTGCAAGCGTTTCAGCTTGAGTTCAGCACAACTAGGGTCATCAAAGGAGCCGCGTTGGCGGATTCGTGGCGGAATGGACAGAGGCGCCGGGCCTCAAGGATGACGAGGATCGCTCCCTCTCCCCAGGGAGCGAGGCGCCAGAAGGCTGGGTCATGTACTTCGACGGGGCATTCTCCAGGCACGGCGCGGGGGCTGGTGCTGTGCTGATATAACCCACTCAGGATAAGCTTTGCTATGCAGTACAACTCTGCTTCCAGCAAGGAGAAAAGGTCTCCAACAACATAGCAGAATATGAGGGATTGATAGCCGGGTTGAAGGCCGCAGCGGCCCTGGGAGTGAAGCGCCTCACCGTTAAAGGCGACTCGCAGCTCCTAGTCAACTTCTCCAACAAGGTGTACGAGCCGAAGGACGAGCATATGGAGGCCTACCTAGCAGAGGTCCGCTGGATGGAAAAGCAGTTCTGGGGGCTGGAGCTGAAGCACGTGCCCCGTGGCACCAACCAGGAAGCTGACGACATAGCCGGAAGGGCGTCCAGGCGGCTGCCGCAGAAGCCCGACGTCTTCGAAGAGCGGCTCTTCAAGCCTTCAGCGCAGCCAACGCTATCAAGCACAGCTCAGCCTCGAGAGGAGCTCCCTCAGCCGCCAGCCTCGGGAGCCCCGGCCCGCGGGCCGACCTCAGGAGCACGTTTGCTCCTGACGATGGAACCTTAGGAGGAACGCTGGATCACCGAGCTCCGGAATTACCTGATACATGGGACCCTGCCAGAGAAGGAAGAGGAAGTAGAACGTGTGGCGCGACAGGTCACGGCATACTGCATCAGAGACGGAGAACTCTACCGAAAGCGACCCAACGACGTATCTCCGCACTGCATCTCCAGGGAGCAAGGAAGGGAACTACCGGGGGACATACACGACAGAGACTGCGGACACCACTCGTCATCACGAACCCTCGTCGGCAAAGCATTCCGTAGTGGGTTCTATTGGCCCACCGCGCTTAACGACGAGATCGAATTGGTAAAGGCTTGTGAGGCCTGCCAGTTCCATTCCAAGCAGATCCATCAGCCGGCGGGGAGCCTGCAGACTATACCCCTCTGAGGCCATTCGCAGTTTGGGGGTTGGATATTCTGGGCCCGTTCCCTCGAGCGCCAGGTGGCTACCGTTACCTCTACGTCACCATTGACAAGTTCACCAAGTGGGCAGAGGTAGAGGCTGTCCGTACCATCCCCGCAGACTCCGCGGTCAAGTTCATCAGGGGTAACGTGAGCCGGTTCGGGGTGCCGAACCGCATCATCACAGACAACGGTTCGCAGTTCACCAGTAACCTCTTCAAAACATACTGTGCTAACCTTGTACGCAGATATGCTACGCTTCGGTGGCACACCCGCGGAGCAATGGGCAAGCCGAACGAGCCAACGCGGAGGTCCTGAGAGGCCTCAAGACCAGGACGTTCAAGAAGAAGCTGGAGGCCTACGGTAGGGGTTGGTACGATGAGCTCCAATCCGTGTTGTGGTCCATCCGCACGACCGCGACCAGACCAACCGGGGAAACCCCGTTCTTCCTGGTCTATGGAGCTGAAGCAGTCCTCCCTCACGAGGTCAGGCGTCGCTCCGCGCAGGTCCTGGCGTTCGGCGAGGCGCAGCAGGACGCCATGCGGGGGATGGACCTCGTGGGGGGGGGGAGGAACGCTGCCGGGAGGCCGCGCTGCGAGCGTCAAGGTACCAACAGGCGCAACATCCGCTACGACGATATCACTGCCGCAACATCCGCCCCAGGACCCTCGAGGTAGGAGACCTCGTACTCAGGCGGGTCCTCTCCAGGGAAGGGCTGCACAAGCTCTCTCCCATGTGGGAGGGCCCGTTCAAGGTTGTTCATGTTTCCAGGCCCGGCTCCGTGTGCTTGGAGACTCAAGAGGGGGAGCCGATCCAGAATGCGTGGAACATCCAGCACCTCCGGAGGTTTTACCGCTAAAAGGCCCTGAGCCTGTGAAGAAGGCGAATGCCTGTGAAGATCATCTCTTTTTGGAAAAGGCCCTGAGCCTGTGAAGAAGGCGAATGCCTGTGAAGATCATCTCTTTTTGGAAAAGGCCCTGAGCCTGTGAAGAAGGCGAATGCCTGTGAAGCTCATTACCTCTAAGGAGAAAAGGCCCGGAGCTTATGAAGAAGGCCAATGCCTGTGAAGCTCATTACCTCTAAGGAGAAAGGCCCGGAGCCTGTGAAGAAGGCCAATGCCTGTGAAGCTCGCCGCCCCGTGACACTCTCACGTAATAATGAGTGGGGCTGTACACGCCCCGGAGTCTCAGGAGCGCCGGCCTCAGGCCCTGGGGCTCCCTCCCACGCCCAGTGGCAGCACTTAGCTCCGCGCTGGTGAGAAGACGTCGAAGACTAGACTAGGTGCCGGACGCGGCTTTTTCATTTGCTTTCCACATTTGACGTGTTTTACTTGCATTTGAAGTCTTATCGAAGCTACCGCCATTGTTGATTTGTGGTTGTCGATTTTCGCTCCCCGTCTTGATTTTCTCTCATGAAGGCCTCGCGAGGGGTGGGGCTCGAACGCCCTCGCGAGCGTTTTTGCTCTAGCCATTTAAAGGTTTCACGGCCCGGGCTCTCTACAGGAGCACCCCTCTGGTCCGTGCCCCTCGGGCACCACGACATACACACAGGGCCTGGGTCGGTCGCCCCCCGGCTGGGGCCACAAACTACCTACGCGAGGGCAAATAGTTGTGAAACGCGAGAACAAAATTAAGGTAATAGCTGCAACGGTGAGAATTCTTAAACACGCCCCCACGGGGCTCCACGCAGTTGTCTTATCTTACACAGGAAGCAAAAGGAAAAGGAAAGGGCGAGCCCGGCGCGGCCTGCCCCGCTTCGGTCTACGGAGGCGACACCAGATGCCTCCGGAGCTCAGGCGGACTCCCTCTCGCGCTTCACCGGAGCGCGATGACGGGCGGCTGAACAGCCACCCCCCAAGCAGGCGCGGAGGCGAGTGGGCTGGCTGCGGCCACCGCTGGAGGAGCCGCCTGAAGGGGAGTAGGCGAAGCCCGGGGAGCCTCGGGCGCCACCAGCAGAGTGAGCGCTGTCTCCTCCGTCGTCGTCCTCAGGGCAGCATCCTGCGCGGCGACTGTCTTCCCCAAACACCCTCACGTAGAGGGTGCTGTCGCCGTCGAACTTGAAGTGCAGGGTGCACCGCTCGCCTAGGCCGCCCGCGCGGGCAAACGTCTGCAAGCCGCGGGTCAGGGCCCCATTCCCAGAAGGGGAGACCTCGAGCGAGACCCAAGAGGCCCTACTGCAACAGCCGTCGGCCTGGAGCCAGAAGCCGCACCGGGCGCCGGCCGGCAGATCGCTGATGAAGAAGCGAGGGAGCTGGAGCCAGGTGCTGGCCGGGTACGCCGACCACACGACGAACTCCGGCAGCACCTCCACTGAGCGAAAGTGCGGCCTGGGAGGCCGCGCAGCCACAGCCTGCCTCTCCATGGCGGCCGAGCGCTCACCACCGCGCGGAGAACCACCCCTGTGTCCGCGGGAAGCCTCAGCGGGGACCACGGGATGCTTGCGGGGACGACCCCGGCCGCGCTTGGCCGGAGGGGAGTCGGGCCCCGCCCGACTAGCCTTCCCCTTCTCCGCAGCTGAGAACCTCTTCGGAGCCATGCGGGTGGCGGCGGCGAAGGAGAGGAGGAAGAGGAGAAGCGGGAAGGGATGGGCTGGCGGAGCTTGTGCGGCCTCGCACTTATAGCCGGAAGAGGCCAACCGTCAAGCACCACGATCGCAGGTAATAATGACCGGTATCTATGCATGCAGGGACTAGTCAAGTCACGCAGTTGCCGAGGCCGCAGGCTGTTAGGTGGAGACGCCCACGTCCTGTCAAACCGCCACGCGACGCCCAAGGCCGCAGGCTGTTAGGGCCCGCGGCGCTTCGCCCTTGCCTTTTCGCCTCTCGGCACGGCCAAGTCCGTGCGCGCCTTGGGCCCGGGGGCTACTGTCGGCGTTCTGGGAACGGGGGTCCCCAGACTTGCCTGCCTGCGGCCTGCGGCGTGGCTCTAGTGGGGGCCCAACGTGGCCCATCCTCATCAACACAAGACTCAAGACCCTAGCGAGGGACCAAGCCTCGCGAGGCGGACGACACGGCGCTTCCTCCAGCACGACCTTCTTAGGCTAGCTCGCGAGGAGGCGGAGAGATCAAGGTGGGGTACCTCACGAGGTGCCCATGACGCAAGCCATGACGACCACGGGTGCCAGGCGGGCGCCAGCCCGCGCAGTGTCCTCCCTTTCCTCTTTGGTGCAAAGGGGGCAAGCGCAGGCGAGAGGATCAAGCAAAGGCATCCATTTCGGTGCAACGAGACCAAGACCAGCGCCGCGACAAGGAGGAAGTCACTGTGGAGCCCAAGCCGGCGTCATCGCTAAAGCCTTTGGCAGGCGAAGACCAACTTTAGTCAGGATAAGTGTACCAGATGTTCCCCTTCAAATTGGCCAATTGTTGGCGCCCTTCCCGCTCAATATTTGGGAAGAGGCCCAGGGCCTTTGCCTATAAATAGGGCCAGCCACCCCCAGAGTAGAGGCATCTGGATAGAACAGAGCTAGAACAGAATCCTGCATCTAGAAAGAGAGAGAGAGAGAGAGAGAGAGAGAGAAGGGTTATCGAACTCCCCCTAGCAGTTCATCCCCTAGCCAAGAACAGGCCCTCGCGAGGCCGTTCCCCCTTGTATTGTTCTTCCTCATCAGCCCAAGAGGCAATCCACCCACCACACTGGAGTAGGGTATTACACCACAATGGTGGCCCGAACCAGTATAAACCCTGTGTCTTTTGTGTTGTCCTGGCAGTAGTTTACATCCTAGCGAGACGGAGAGGTAGAGGGCACGATCTCCGCGCGCACCCTAGAGTTCGAACCTTAAGGGTCTGCCGGAACCCGTGATCCGACACGGGCTGATGGTGCGGGATGGCTTCGACCTCATCGTCGTCCGCCCAGCCCTCGAGGCCGGCTCCGAGCCCCGCGCCGACTGCCTCGCCGCCTTCCCCCGCGGCGGCGTCTTCCATGGCGGCCGCCCCACGATCCGGATCGTCGACGTCATCCACCGTGCGGTCGGGGAGGAACTGGTGCTCTGCCCCCGCGGCTCCCGCTGCCGGCGGAAGTAGGGATTCTGCAGAAAACAGGCCGGCTGATCAGAGGCCGGCCGTATCGAAGCCGGCAACACCAAAGGAAAGAAAGAAGAAATGCTTACGGCAGGCGGAGGGTTGGCGCGAGAGTACGGCTCCTTGCCGAATCGCCAATCCTCGGCGAGCTTGCAGTTGGCGATGTAGTTCACCAAGTAGGACACCTCGGCATGAGGCATCTCCCTAGGGCTCAGCCGGCATGGGTCGAAGCGGTCGCTCATCTGGCAGATCATGTGCGGCCGACCTTTGAGCGGAAGTACCCGGCGCTCCACAAAGGCGGCCACCAGGTCGGCTCCGACCAGGCCCTCCGACTGGACCATCACCCGGAGTCGGGCGATGGCGGCATTCCCGGCCTGGGACAGCGTCCTGGCCCGGTAGCTCCATGAGGGTGGCCTCGCAGCCGGCGGGCCGGCTACGTAAGCCGGCAGGTTGACAAAGTCGCCTTGCGGGGCGACGTTCCTCGCATAGAAGTAGGATTTCTGCCAGAGCTTCACCGACTAGATCCGCGGGATGGACGGGAACGGATTGTTCTCGCCCGTCCGCCTCATTGCGATGAAAGCTCCGCATGGGGCGGGCACGCCCGCGACGACGGTGCTGAGCTTGCTTTGGAAGAACTCTCCCCAGAGCTCCAGGGTGGGGAGAACGCCAAGAAAACCCTCACAGAGGGTGACGAAGGCCGACAGCAGCATCACGGTGCTGGGGGTGAGATGATGCGGCTAAAGGTGGTAGAATTCGAGGAAGGAGCGAAGGAATCCGCTCGCCGGGAGGCCGAAGCCGCGTATGCAGTGCGAGCGGAAGACCACCCGCTCGCCCTCCTCCGGTGCAGGCGAGACCTCCCACTCCGGCGCGCGCCGGACCCGCACGTAGTTCTCGCCGGGCAGACGTTGCGTCCGGCGGAGGAACTCGATGTGCTCGTCGAGGACGTTGGAGCCGTCCCACGAGCTCGACAGCGCCATTGGAGCGGTGCGCTGAGGGGCAAGATGCGGTGGCGGCGGAGGCGCGTGCGACCCCGCTGCGGCGGAGTAGCCGCGAACCGGGAGGCCCGACGGCGGAGCGGCGCGGCGATGAGGCTCCGCGGCGGCGGAGAGAGCAAGGATGGAAGACGAAAAAGGGTGGAGCGAGGGAGAGCGTGCGAGCCTTTGCCGCTCCCTCTCCTCCTCCTACTTATAGACCCTCGCGGCGGAGCCGAGGAGGCGTGGTGTGGGGGACGTGGGATTAACTGCGCCCACTCCCCACGTCCCTCTATAACTACGCCTTGACAGCGTGGCGAAACCGCCGCGGGAAGGCAAACAGCCCACCTTGGGCCATAGAAGATCCGCGCCTGGGCTGAGGCCAGGAGTGGCGGGCCCGGGCCTGCGGCGACGTCCCGTCGCGCACGCGCCATGGCAGGCCTTTTCTGCCACGTGACACGCGGTGAGGCGCGCGGTCAGCGCACAAGTTGGCCCACATGCTCGTTGACGAGCCCAAGGCGCACACCCAAGGCGACGCGCATAAGCAGAGCCGGCTCCCAGCTGCCGGCTCCTCAAGATAGGAAGCCGACCGAGCTTCTCGTCCCCCTTGCCTACCTCGAAGCGCGACCAGCTTCGGGGACTACTGTCGGGGTAAATGACCACGGGTAGCCTAGCCGGCTCCCCCTGGCACTTCAGAAAAAATCACGAGCCGATCCGGCCTCCAAGAAACCAAGACGTGGGGCCGCCTTCCCCTTGTCGGCTGCCTCTCACGCCAGCTATCGGAAGGTGGCCCGGCCTTAACCATCAAGAATCCAAGAAGCCGGCCACGAGAAGGCCGACTCCAAGAAGCCGGCTCCCATGAAGCGGTCAAGATCGTACCCTCGAAGTCCGCATCCACGTAACGGCGATGGGACGGAGCGTGGCTATAGTAAAGCCTGCCATCCCCGAAACCCGGAGCACGCCTGGCACAGTGCGCCGTACGGGGTAGCCCTGACCCGTCCGGCGCGACACTGTTGCCATGATAAGTATGACGCCATCCACGGCGGGCTGTCAGCGCGGTCCATGGGCGGTGGGCCCCCTTGGGCAGAGAGACACCCGAAGGCGGCCAGGCCTCCTCCAGTCGGCCCAAGGCATGGCCGGCTTCCCCAAGCCGGCTTGCCCCCTCCCTCGAAGGAGGTGCCCCATTAAGGAGACAAGACGACGTGAGGCTACAGCGATCGCCCGCCAGACGGCGGGCGCTGTAGCCACGCTAACCTCGATAAAGCCCTCATCATCAGGATTGAGGCAACAGTAATCAGCCGCCGACAGGGCCCTAGGCAGTAGGGCCTACCTGTCGACCAAGAGGCCGGCAGTCGGCGGGCCCCAGCAGCCGGCGCAGAAGCCGGCGTGCGTAGACACTGACGGCTGGGACCCGCGCCCAGCTGGATTACCATTGTACCCCGAGGAGGTAGGCCTATATAACCCCCCCCCCCCGGGGCACCCATGCAAAGGGTTGATCTCATCTAGGTTCCAACACACATAGAGAGAAGAGTAGAGCTAGCCTTGCCCTTCCTCTTCCTCTCGCCAAACAGCTCAAGGAGCACCTTGTAGTTACTTGTTCATCGAGTGATCATGCGGAGACCCCGCAGAGCAGCAGTAGGGGTGTTATCTCCACGGAGAGCCCCGAAGCTGGGTAAGATCCGCCGGCGTGCATGTCTTCGCCTCATCCCGCTTCCAGGCACCTGCGACGTCTTACTGGCTCCCACTAAGATAAGCCACCCGTTGGCATATGTCGCACCAACCACCCGACAGTACTGGAAGGATGGCTTAATGGACCCTGTAAAATTCACAGTACAGAGGGCGCCACACCAACTCATAGCCTTAGAGCATGTTGGATACTCCGGCAGGTGGCCAAAATTGGCGAAGATCTCCTAATTCCGGAGGCTGCGGAAAGCCACCCCAGGGTCACCAGTACAGTCTTAACAGTCTTCGAGACTTTCGCATCAAATAATATGCGAAAAAGAACACTCCGCAGCCTCGCCGAAGTCTACCAAGTAGCAACAATAAACCCATGGAGTGACACGGCTATTACTTTTAATGCCAGTGATGAACCTAAATTCCGAACAGCCCGAGCACCAGCCGCACTGGTCCTCAGTCCAATAGTGGACGACCTTCGCCTCACCAAGGTACTCATGGATGGAGGCAGCGGATTGAACCTCATTTACGAGGAAACCCTTCAAAAAATGGAAATAGACTGGAACCGCATTGAGCGAAGCAGCACAACCTTTAGAGGAATAATCCCCAGTCGGGAAGCGCGCTGTACAAGAAAAATCACACTAGATGTGGTGTTCAGCACGCCTGATAATTACAGGTCCGAAGAGGTCACGTTCCATGTGGCTCCGTTCTGTAGCGGATACCACGCTTTGCTCGGGCGGGAAGCATTTACAATCTTCCAAGCAATACCCTATTATGGGTACATGAAGCTCAAGATGCCCGGGCCAAATGGAATCATCACTCTCGCTAGCGATCCGTACAAAGCACTCCGCGCCAAAAATAAGACAGCCGCATTGGCCCTTGAGGCACTATCCGAAGCCCTAGCGGCTGAGGAGCTGAATGCGCTGCGCTCCACGGTGAATAGGGACGATGTGATACTCGACAAGAGATCCAAGTCCACCTCCTTTAAAACAGTGGATGAAATAATCAAATTCCAGGTCCATCCAACGGACCCCAATAAAACAGCTTCCATCGGGGCGTAATTAAACCCTGATGTAGACGCCGCACTGTGAGAATTCTTACGTGAAAATTGGGACATCTTCGCCTGGCACCCTTCAGACATGCCAGGAATCCCACGCAAGCTGGCCGAACACAGCTTAAATATCCTAAAAGGATTCAAACCTGTCAAACAAGCCCTTCAGCGCTTCTCCGAACGCAAGAGATAGGCCATGGGAGAGGATCTAGCCAAGCTATTGGAGGCCGGATTCATCAGAGATATAAAACATCCGGACTGGCTAGCAAACTTGGTGATGGTACCAAAGAAGGACAAATCCTGGCGCCTGTGCGTTGATTTTAAAGACCTTAACAAGTGAGGGAGTCCTGGATTAGGGGGTGTTCGGGTAGCCGGACTATACCTTCGCCGGACTCCTGGACTATGAAGATACAAGATTGAAGACTTCGTCCCGTGTCCGGATGGGACTTTCCTTGGCGTGGAAGGCAAGCTAGGCGATGCGGATATTCAAGATCTCCTACCATTGTAACCGACTCTGTGTAACCCTAACCCTATCCGATGTCTATATAAACCGGAGGGTTGTAGTCCGTAGGACGAACCATCATCATACTCAATCATACCATAGCCTAGCTTCTAGGGTTTAGCCTCCTTGATCTCGTGGTAGATCTACTCTTGTACTACCCATATCATCAATATTAATCAATCAAGAGTAGGGTATTACCTCCATCGAGAGGGCCCGAACCTGGGTAAAAACATCGTGTCCCTTGTCTCCTATTACCATCCGGCCTTGATGCACAGTTCGGGACCCCCTACCCGAGATCCGCCGGTTTTGACACCTACATTGGTGCTTTCATTGAGAGTTCCTCTGTGTCGTCGCCTTTTGGCCCGATGGCTCCTCTGATCATCAACAAGGATGAGGTCCAGGGTGAGACCTTTCCCCCCGGACAGATCTTCGTCTTCGGCGGCTTTGCTCTGCGGGCCAATTCGCTTGGTCATCTGGAGCAGATCGAAAGCTACGCCCCTGGCCATCAAGTCAGGTTTGGAAGCTTAAACTACACTGATGATATCCGCGGAGACTTGATCTTCGATGGGTTCGAGCCACAGCCAAGCGCGCCGCACTACCTCGAGGGGCATGACCTAGCTCTGTCTCCGAATAGTGTCCTGGAGGCCGCATACGCACCGGTTCCGACCCTTAACTCGGAGCCTATTACACCAATCGAGGATGGACGGTTGGACGTCACCTCGGGGGCTGCGATCTCAAAGGCGAACGAGCCGAACGCCAGCCCCGCACTCCGCCTGACCCGTGACTCCGAGGCTCCGGACTACTATCCGGACTCCGAACCCCCCGTGCACCTGCCGGTCGAATCCGATTGGGCACCGATAATGGAGTTCACTGCCGCGGGCATCTTTCAGCACTCGCCTTTTGGCGACATCCTGAACTCTCTCAAGTCTCTCTCTTTATCAGGAGAGCCCTGGCCGGATTACGGTCAGCAAGGATGGGATACGGACAATGAAGAAATTCAAAGCCCACCCACCACCCACTTTGTAGCCACCGTCGAGAACCTAAACGACGTGCTCAACTTCGACTCCGCAGACATCGACAGCATGGATGACGATGCAGGAGATACCGATGAACCAACGCTCATACGGCATTGGAAAGCCACCGCATCTTACGATGTGTACATGGTGGATACCCCGAAAGGAAATGACAACGAGGAAAAAGGGGATGGAACGGGAGATAGACCCCTCGGAAAACAATCAAAGCGTCGGCATAAACGCCGACCCAAGCTCCGCCTCGATAAAAACCTATCCATAGAGCAGGACAAGCCGGTAGACGACGAGCAGGCCTTAGACCAGCCGTCCAAACAGGGCAACACGGATAGAGAAACCGAAACTCCCTCCCCCGGCGAAAATGGCATTCCGGACAACCTTACGCCGGATAAATCCATGGAGCAGAAGAGTCTCCACAAGAGGCTCGTTGCAACTGCACGCAGCCTGAAAAAGCAGAAGCGGAAGCTAAAGACAGCGGAAGATGCACTCCGTATTAGATGGAATAAAGTAATCAACACCGCAGATAGATACGGCGACGGTCGCCATACTAAAAGCTATCCAAAGAGAAAGCTACTGCCCGAATTTGACGAAGAGTCCCTAGAGCCCTCGCATTCAAAAAATAAGAAAGCCATACGGTCGGATAGACGACCCCATAAAGCGGCAAGTGGCGCCGAACTTAAATCGGTATGCGACCCACCAAAGGATTCGCATCATGGCCCAGCCAGGTCCATTTATGGGCCAAGAAAGCAAGCTCTTGTAAGCAATGCAAAAAAGCCATCGTTAGAATCCGGCACACCCAAATACAGGGGCGCCGCACATCCCCTATGTTTCACCGATGAGGTTTTGGACCACGAATTTCCCGAAGGATTCAAACTCGTCAACATAGAGGCGTATGATGGAACAACAGACCCTGGAGTCTGGATTGAGGACTACATCCTCCACATACATATGGCTAGAGGAGATGATCTCAACGCCATTAAATATTTACCCCTTAAGATTAAAGGGCCAGCCCGGCACTGGCTTAAAAGCCTTCCCGAAAACACAATTGGAAGTTGGGAAGAGCTCGAGGATGCTTTCTGAGCAAATTTTCAAGGGACCTATGTCCGCCCTCCGGATGCAGACGATCTTAGTCACATAACTCAACAGCCCGGAGAATCAGCTCGGCAGTTCTGGAATAGATTCCTCACTAAAAAGAATCAGATAGTCGACTGTCCGGACGCCGAAGCCCTAGCAGCTTTCAGGCATAATGTCCGAGACGAATGGCTCGCCAGACACCTCGGCCAGGAAAAGCCAAGAACAATGGCCGCACTCACAAGCCTCATGACCCGCTTTTGCGCAGCAGAGGACAGCTGGATGGCAAGATGCAGCCCCAGCGACCCAAGTACATCTGAAACTAGGGATGGAAACGGAAAACCACGACGCAACAAGTATCATCGCCAAACTAAAGAAAAAAGTCCGATGAGCACGATAGTCAATGCCGGATTCAAAGGCTCGCGACAAAATCAGACAAAACCACCCCTCCGGGATAATAGGGATGATCCGTCCAACTTAAATAGAATCCTGGCAAGATATGTCAGATACACAGTACTCTGGGGAAGCCTGCTAACCATACCCACAGAGATTGTTGGTTTTTCAAACAATCCGGCAGACTCAATGCCGAACACAAGGGGCTCGACACACCAAGTGAAGACGAGGACGAACCCCAGAAGCAGAGCACCAGGAAACAAAAAGAACTTACCACAAGAAGTAAAAACAGTGAACTTACTTCACGTAACAAAACGTGTGGCACCCATAAAGGTACGCACAATACGACCTATCCCCAAGGGGTCCCGCCACTGGTTATTAAAACCAATCACCTTCGATCAGCTAGACTATTCTAGAAATATCAAGAACGCAGGCTGGACTGCCCTGATACTCGATCCAATAATTGGCGGACTCCAGTTTGCAAATGTCCTTATGGACGGCGGCAGTGGACTAAACCTGATATATTAGGATACAATCCATCACATGGGGATAAACCCAGCAAGAATCCACCGCAGCAAAACCTCCTTTCAAGGGGTAGCACCTGGTCCGGACACCCATTGTGTGGGTTTTCTCCGGCTTGAAGTTATATTCAGCTCTGCCGATAACTTCCGTCGCGAAAAGCTGACCTTCCATGTCGTCCCGTTCTCAAGTCGCTATCAAGCACTACTCGGACACGAAGCTTTCGCTCGCTTTAACGCAATACTGCATTATGCATCTCTCACGCTTAAGATGCCCGGTCCACGAGGCATCATCTCTTTGAAGGGGAAGCACTAAAGTGCGCCTCCCCCAAGCGAAGGACTGTGCGGCCACTTAGACAGCCGCACAATAAAATGGCCTCACCAGCCAAATAACTTTTCGACATAGGTCATTAAAGGCCACGAACCCGGAATAGACGAGTTCGGTACAAGTCCATCATTAATGCAGGCTTAGAGGCCATATACCCCCGTACTAGGGGCTACGCGCAGAGACAATAAAGCTCAATTTTATATTTTACTTTATACTTCATTTATTTTAAAACCTTTTGTTCAGCACGACCCATTTTCAATTTAGTTCCTCTCTTTTTCAGAAGAACGTCGTGCGGCGCCCGTCTAGGATATGGCACAACGGAGACACAGGCGCAGACGTGCAGTAGGGACCCGTCCTAAAGGATTCTTTTTAGATTAAGACCCTGCTTTAACCTTTTTTACTGTCTCTTGTTGCAACACATCCCCTGGTTTTTTCCGATATAACCAAGGAGGAGGCTGGCATCTTGGCATGTGGCCACGTCAGAATTTTTCACACGTACCTGGACACTAGGGGCTTTTTTAGCAAAGAGTGTTGTTTCGCCCGCACTCATAAAGACCGAACACCTTAGGGAGTGTTTGGCGTCGCGAGTTTTGGCATTATATGCATCAGCTCCGAATCATGTCTTTGGTCAAATGTTGGGTTGCCCGGCTCCTGAGTTCGGCTACCTTACGTTCCGCTCTATCGGCTAAGGTAGCACCAGGAGAACTACTGCGATTGTGCCCCGGTTCGGCCGGGCGAGCACCTCAGTAGAGAAAGCCGAAAACTGACTGTCATGATGTAGCGTGAGACTGGTCAGCCACTCGATGACCTATTGGAATCTATCGGATTCCTCCGCTTGAACGAAGGGCCGCTTCCGAGTCAGGCACATACGCGCCCCGAACTCGGGCGAGCGCAGTCGCCACTAATGGGCTACCTAAATAGTCCCACTATCAAGCTCCTATGGCTAAGTGAAAGTGTTAAAGAATTATAGTCCGTTTGCCTGGCCCGCTGCGCTATCACCTCCTTCGTAGGACGAAGACGTTGGGTTAAGTGTGAAAATGCGTCTTCTGCGAGCACCCCCGCACTATGTCCGTGGGGGTTGAAGCCAACGACTGCAATCTTTCAGATTATATATATATATATATATATATATATATATATATATATATATATATATATATATATATATATATATATATATATATATATATATATTTAAACGGCCGCACAGGAGGTGTTCACAATACTTGAAGGGACAAGTATAAAAGGGCCACTACAGTTTATCAAAATATTACTTCATCATTACATATGCTATAATAACATAGCATCCTTCGAGCACTGCATCTCTATTACACGAGCGCCTTCAAGGACTTCCTGAAAATAGTGCTCGGAGGACACTCGGCTTTTATCCGAATCTCGGGACGCAATAACGGTGGTCTCCATCTCTGCCCAGTATGTCTTGACACGGGCAAGAGCCATCCTTGCACCCTCTATACACGCCGACCTCTTCATTGCATTAATGCGCGGCACTGCGTCAAGGAATTGCTGCACCAAGCTGAAATAACTCTTCAGCTCCGACCTCCCCGGCCACAGATGACCCATGACGTACTTCATGGAGAGTCCGGACAACCTATTAAGTTTGGCCCATTGAGCCAAACGATCGTCCACTGCCAGTGGACGCTTTGGATTGTGAAATTGCGACCCGAACAGTTTTTCCACTTCACGATCTTTCAGATCTCGAAAGTGTTCGGTCGCATCAGCAGCACTCACTGCCAAATCCAGATAGGTGTCCTCCACACTCCACATTTGGTCTAACGGAGGAAACTTCGGATCACAAAATTTTCTTCGCAGCATGACGGGCTTTCCAGCCGCAATCTGTTCGGCCTGACGCAGCTCCTCCTTCGCAGCTCTCATCGCAGAGCGCATGTCCTTGGCATTAGCAACGGCCTTCTCTAGGACCGCCTGTCTCGCCTGGTCTTCTTTCTCAAGAAGTATGCAACGGTCTGCAGTGCTCTCTAACTTTTCGGCCATATTGGCCATCTCTTCCTTGCTTCGGCAATGAGCAGCCTGTTCGGCTCTCAGCTCTTCAAGGGCCTTCTTGGCAGCCGCATAACTTTTACTGGCTTGATCTTTAGCTCGGGAAAGTTCTGCCCTAAGACTCTCCACGGCGGCCGCACCATCTGCGTCAAGCACACATATCGTAAGACACTGGCATAAACCTCTTCTTACCTACTACCGCCCGAGGAATCACATACCTTGAGCCTCATCCAACCGCTTGTTGACAAGCGCGATGTCGGCATCTGCCACGTCCAGTTGCCTCTTTAGTTCGGCAAAACCAGCAGTTCGGCTTGATTCCGGACACCCTGCAGCCTACATTAAAAGGCGACATTTTAGATCTGGGATTATGATCCTCCGCGTGCCATCATTTCTTGACGACATGCAGAGTCTCAGGGGCTACTATCTACATAGGGCGCATCTTATTTACGCGCAACTGACAAAAGTACACATTATCTAATGTACCTCAAAACCCGTCAATAAACTTTCGATGGCCACATGCAATCCGCTCTCTGCGGACGAAATCCTTTCAATCACCGTGCCCATTAATGCACGCTCCTCTGAAATAGAAGCTCGCCCTAGCAGAACCTTTAGCTCCTCTGGCCAAGCACCAGAAGGTGCCGGACACGTCCCATGACCTCTTTCGAAGGCCGGACGCGGAGAACCTCGGGGGGGCCCATAGCTATCATCCGCCCCTGCCGGACTCGGAGAAACCCTCCGTGACGACACCTCAGGGTCGCCCTCCTCGTTAGGCGGCACAGCAGAAGGAGGCGTCCCGCTCTCCGTCATCTCCGGAAGAAGATCCCCCGAAGACGAGCTCTGCTAAGAAGGGCTGAGGTCCGTACTACAAGGTAAAAATTCGGTTAAATTTCTCAGATATAAATCACGGATTTCTCTCATCCCTCAAAAGGAAAATCTTTCTCTACTCACGGCTCGCTGGAGGGCTGATTTCCTTGAGTACGCAGTCCGGCCATGGAACTCCCCGGCGTCGGACCCTCTGACGAGGATCTTTTCCCCCGCTTCAAGACCATGGTCTTCGGGTCATCAGAGGCGGCTCTCTTCTTTCCCCTAGGAGAGGAATCGTCGGTTCCTCCCTTCGGAGCAGCCTCCTTCGAGGAGGCCATAGTTCCCTTGTCCTCCCCCTTACTTCCCTCCAAAGGCACTACCTCCAGCATCCTGACTAGCACGGGATACGGCCTAGTTTCGGGAAGGGGAGCCGGACACCTGATCAGCTTTGCCTTCACTACCACTCCTGTTTAAAAGGGGAGCTCTTTTAAGGGCAAGTTTATGATAATTATACGGATAGAAGGTCCGGGCACAAGGTTACTTACTTGAGTATCCGGGCGATTGCGGCTTAGGCCTGCGTCCTCGGTCAAATCCGGACACACTTCTTGTGATCCAAAGAACAGTTTATACATCTCCGCAGGTGTCGCGCTCATAAAATCCCGGAGAGCTCGTGGTCCCTCTGGATTGAACTCCCACAGGCGAAGGGGGCGACGTTTGCCGGGCAGTGTTCGGCAAATCAGCATGACTTGCGTCACCTTGACCAGGTTGAGGTCTCCTTCCAAGAGATCCTTAATGCGGACCTGCAGCAAGGGTACATCTTTGGGCAAACCCCAATCTAACCGTCTGTTGACCCACGACGCTAGCCCTGGTGGGGGACCCGAGCGAAAGGCGGGAGGCGCCACCCACGTGGTGCCCCGGGGAGCGGTGATATAAAACAACTCGCGTTGCCACAAGCCTAGCTCCTCTTGAAAAGAGCCCTCGGGCCATGGAGCATCGGCATTTTTGCTTATAACAGCGCCTCCGCACTCTGCGTGTCGTCCCTCGATTATCTTCAGCTCCACTTTGAAAGTCTTGAGCCATAATCCGAAGTGAGGGGTAACATGGAGGAACGCTTCACACACGACGATAAATGAGGAGATATGGAGGATGGACTCCGGATCTAAATCATGAAATTCCAGCCCGTAATAAAACAGCAGTCCCCTCACAAAGCGATCCATGGGGAAGCCTAACCCTCGGAGGAAGTGAGACATGAACACCATGCTCTCGCCGGGCTGGGGACTGGGAATAACATGCCCGCAGGCAATCTATGAGAAATTTCACCGGTCAGGAACTTAGCCTCCCTCAACTTTAGCACGTCCTCCTCCATGATGGAGGAGGGCGTCCACCGGCCTTGAAGGTCAGAACCGGACATTGTCGAAGGTCCGTAGCGCCTGTAATCTAGACCCTGGGGTGTTGGAACTCGAGGCGACGGGCGAACACACTTGAGACTGAAAAGAGAAGTAAGGCCTTGGCCTCTTTATAAGAGGTTGAATACCAAGAGCCCTCCCCGTAACCGTTTTGGACTCGCCTTTAATCGAAGGAACGTGCTAACGGGCACGATTGGGTTACCCACGTCCGTATTGATGAGAATCTCGTAAAAGGAGCACACGATCTCTGCTTTGACAAGACGTGCCAAGGAAACCGCCTCGCAAAGCGTGCTGAGGGCGAAAAAGTAAAGACGATTCGTAAAAGGACTTGGCCGCAGTGTGATGACGCACTGCAGAATACATCAGCAGATTTGATTTGTGTTAATATTATTCTCTCTATGGCAATATGTGGAAACTTATTTTGCAGAGCCGGACACTATGTTTGGTGTTTACAATCTTCTATGAAGGACTTGGAGGAGGAACCCGCCTTGCAATGCCGAAGACAATCTGTGCGCCGGACTCGTCATCATTGAAGCCTGGTTCAGGGGCTACTGAGGGAGTCCTGGATTAGGGGGTGTTCGGGTAGCCGGACTATACCTTCGCCGGACTCCTGGACTATGAAGATACAAGATTGAAGACTTCGTCCCGTGTCCGAATGGGACTTTCCTTGGCGTGGAAGGCAAGCTAGGCGATGCGGATATTCAAGATCTCCTACCGTTGTAACCGACTCTGTGTAACCCTAACCCTATCCGATGTCTATATAAACCGGAGGGTTGTAGTCCGTAGGACGAACCGTCATCATACACAATCATACCATAGGCTAGCTTCTAGGGTTTAGCCTCCTTGATCTCGTGGTAGATCTACTCTTGTACTACCCACATCATCAATATTAATCAAGCAGGAGTAGGGTAGTATCTCCATCGAGAGGGCCCGAACCTGGGTAAAAACATCGTGTCCCTTGTCTCCTGTTACCATCCGGCCTTGACGCATAGTTCGGGACCCACTACCCGAGATCCGCCGGTTTTGACACCGACAACAAGGCTTTCCCAAAGGATCCCTTCCCCCTCCCCCGCATTGATCAAATTATCAACGCCACTGCAGGACACGATTCGTTGTGTTTCCTCGACGCATACTCCGGCTACCATCAAATCAAGATGGCAGAGCCAGACCAAGTCGCAACGGCATTCGTCACACCATACGGCCCATTCTGCTTCAACACAATGCCCTTCGGGTTCAAAAACGCAGGCGCAACATATCAGCGCATGATTCAGACATGTCTGACAAACCAGATCGGCAAAACAATGGAGGCATACGTTGATGATGTGGTCGTAAAAACAAGACATGTCGAATCTCTAGTAGACGACTTGAGGCTTACATTTGGTAACCTCTAAACATATGACATCAAGCTCAACCCGGAAAAATGCGTTTTCGGCGTTCCAGTTGGAAAGCTCTTGGGCTTCATCGTATCCGGCAGAGGAATTGAAGCAAATCCAGTAAAGATCTGAGCTTTGTCGCAATTGGATATCCCAAAGGACCTCAAACAAATACAAAAATTGACCGGATGCGTGGCGGCTCTAAGCCGCTTCATCTCCCGCTTGGGGGAAAAGGCACTACCCCTCTATCGCCTCCTTCAGCGCACTGAACACTTCGAGTGGACGGATGCCGCCACGGCCGGACTCGATGAAATAAAAGCCATATTGGCTAAAAAAACCAGTCTTGGCCGCGCCAAATATCGGCGAGCCAATGCTATTGTACATTGCAGCAACCCACAAGGTTGTTAGCGCAGTGCTCGTCGTTGAACGAGAAACGGACGGACACAAATTCCCCCTTCAAAAGCCGGTCTACTACGTGTCCACTGTCCTCACTCCATGCAAATCATGGTACCCGCATTATCAAAAGATTGCATACGCGGTATTCATGGCATCCCGGAAGCTGCGACACTACTTTCAAGAGTGTTTGATAACAGTAGCCTCCGAAGTACCACTCAATGATATTATAAACAACCGCAAAGCAACGGGCCGGATTGCAAAATGGGACATTGAGCTCCTCACATTCGATATAACTTATAAGCCACGGCGAGCTATTAAGTCGCAAGTTTTGGCCGACTTCGTCGCAGAATGGACGGAGGCCGAACTCCCTAAAGAGTACGGCACATACTCAAACTGGATCATGCATTTCGACGGCTCTAAAATGTTGGCCGGTCTGGGGGCTGGCGTCATTTTGACATCCCCCATGGGAGACACAGTCCAATACGTACTCCAGATTATGTACACAGACTCCAACAATGCAGCCGAATATGAGGCCCTTTTACACGGTCTCCGGATGGGAGTATCCATGGGCATTCAACGCCTAGATGTGCGAGGGGATTCGAACCTCGCGGTATCCCAAATAAACGGAGACTTTGACACCAAGGATCCAAAAATGGCAGCTTATCGCAACACCATCCTAAAAATGTCACCTCGGTTCGAAGGGCTCGAATTTCATCATATAGCCCGGGAGAACAACCAGGCGGCAGACGTCCTGGCACGCATCGGCGCAAAACGCGACGCAGTCCCCCCCAACATCTTCTTAGAACGGCTGTTCAAACCATCCGTAGTATGGGAAGGGGAATCCGGCAATAACATTCCGGACTCAACCGCACTGCCCGATGTCCAACAATCTGACACAATCGGAGGCTCTGCCAATGAAGTCACACCTTCAGCCCACGTAATAATGGCCATTATCGCCGCGTGGACAGAACCATTCCTAGCTTACCTTAGTAGGCAGGAACTCCCAGAGGACCAAAACGAGGCACGCTGCATAGTCCGGAGATCTAAAGCCTATAAAGTCCATGAGGGAGAGCTTTATAAGAAAAGCACTACCAGAGTCCTTCAAAGGTGCATCTCCGAAGAGGAAGGGCGGAACTTGCTGGCTGAAATTCACGCCGGACTCGGTGGTCATCACGCTGCAGCTCGGTCCCTTGTAAGCAAGGCTTTCCGTACAGGCATTTATTGGCCAACGGCCCGGGCAGACGCTCAGGACTTAGTCCAACGATGCGTCGGTTGCCAGCTTTTCGCAAACCAAAGCCATATGCCACCCACCGCCCTCCAAACTATCCCCATAACATGGCCCTTTGCGGTCTGGGGGCTTGACATGGTGGGACCCCTTAAAGGTGGAACCCACAAGAAAAAATACTTACTAGTCATGGTGGATAAGTTCACCAAATGGATAGAAGTCAAGCCTGTTAAAACGACCGAATCCGGACCAGTGATAGACTTCATATCCGGGGTTGTACACCGTTACGACATCCAACACAGCATCATCACTGATAACGGCACGAACTTTACGGCCGACGAGGTAAAACTCTGGTGCAAAAACATGGGCATCAAGCTCGATTATGCCTCCGTCTATCACCCACAAACTAACGGCCAGGTCGAACACGCAAATGGTCTTGTTATGATCGGCATCAAACCCAGATTAGTGCGATCCCTCAAGAAATCCAACACGCACTGGGTAGAGGAGCTCGACTCTGTACTCTGGGGGTTGCGGACCACGCCGAATCGCACCACCGGATACACACCATTTTTCATGGTGTACGGCGTAGAGGCCGTTTTGCCTTGCGACATAATTCATGACTCACCTCGAGTGCGCATGTACGAAGAAAGAGAAGCCGAACTCGATCGGCAGGACAGTTTGGACACCTTGGAGGAGGAGCGTGACGTGGCAAAAGCTCGTTCCGCATTCTATCAACAGCAGGCTCGAAGATATCAAAGCAGAGAAGTACGGGCCAAAAATTACAATATTGGCGAACTAGTTCTACGCCTGCCGGACAAGAAAAAGGAAAAACTGAAGCCCAAGTGGGAAGGTCCCTTCATAATCGACCAGGTCCTGACTGGTGGAGCGTACCGCCTGCGAGATGCATCGGATAACCGACTCGAGCCGAACCCATGGAACGCAGCCCGTCTCCGAAGATTCTATGCCTAGCGCCGGACTCTGTGTTCGTCTCCTTACTCTGTCCATTTTTTACATTTTCTATCTTACGTTTCTCTCCTTCCCCCCTTTTTTCTCTCTTATAGCCCTTAAAGGCTCATCGAGTGATGCGCTACCCGCGCTCACTAAACCTGGGGGCTTCTTTAAACAGAAGCTTATTTATACGGGCTTCATGCCCAACACATGTGTCAAACTTCCGCATGTACCTTTTATTCACCATTATATGCATCGATATGACTTAAGTTTTGGCCAAGCTGGGTTGCCTGGCTCCTGTGCTTACCCCTACGTTCCCGATTGTTCGGCTAGGTGGTAAAGGGAGCACCTCTGCGATTGTTACTGTCGGGTCAGCCGGATGTGTACCTCAGACTGGGTGAAGCCGAAAGCTAGCGTTCTTAAGGGAATATTCGGTCGGTGAACTAAAGATGACCTTTTTACTTATTTACTTATGTGCCCCCAGATGCTTTTTTTGCGTTCGCAGTCCGGACATGCACTTTAGGGCATGCCTCCCAGAGAAAGGAACCCCTAACGGAACTATTCTCCCTGGAAGATGTTTCTTACTAACCATGTAATATAACATAACTAGTTGGGAACTTGTATGATAAAGCACTAATGACCCCTACGCCTGGTCTCCATGCATACCCCGGTTCTTATATAACCGCAAGGGTATTCGGACACACTCAGACCTTCAGGTCCCGAGGTCGAAGCGAAAAGGTCGGCAATGACAAACGATCTACAATCCGGCTAGAAGGCATTATAAATGTCAATTCATTTACATAGTCACTTTGACTGATTGTATTCCTCTTCAATACAACCTAACATGCTGTCTAATTTACAGTCCTGCTGGGAATACTTTGCGGCCAATTCTACTTGGTTGTATACTAAGCTTACAGGGATCTCCTTCCCATCGGGCCCCACAGGTCCGACCTCGGCCATGTGGTTTGGGTCAGCCTTTGTGTACCGCGTCTTCACCATGGCCCAGGCCTCCCGGGCGCCTTGACGGCAGGCCGATATCTTCCACAAACGGAAGCACCGCCGCGCTCCCTTCAGCTTCTCAGCAAGCTCTCCAAGGCCCTCGGGCATGGAGAGGGACGGCCATAAGGCTTGGGCAACACCTTGCATCGCCTGCCGAACTCGCTCGTGCAGTTGCGAGAGCTCGGGAAGAAGGCCACCCGTAGAACTGGGCATCTCCTCTGCAGGACGACCTGTTAGCATACCTACAGAAATCACTCTGTTAGTCGACTTCCTCGCCGAACTGTTTTTTAAAAGTTCGTTCAAGCACTTACTAAATATGTCGCGTCGAAGCCGCTGATTCTCCTTAACGGAGTCCGACAGCTGGGCACGAACATCTTTCAGTTTAATACCCAGGTTGGTGTTGGCATCCTAAAGATCATTCTTCTCCCGCCTCACCTTGGTCAGCACGCTCTCGCCAACATTTAGCCGGCGTAGGAGTTGTTGCCTGTCCGGATCTAGTCCCGCGCCATCTGCAATTTCATTTGTCAGATTTGCACATATGCCGCATTTCACACTTCTCTTTTTGAAGCATATATTACCAGAGGGGGTCTCCTTAGGCTCCCCTGTCGAGGCCTGTGCGGCCTCAAGTTGGACTTGGCACTCTTTTAACTCCTGAGACAACTGGGTATTCTTCTCTGAAACAACCTGCATATTACATGATCCTTAAATCAGTTATTCTCACTGCTTCAAGTCTCGGGGGCTACTGGTATATATAACCATTAAAATTTTCTCACCCGTATGTCTTTTACATATTGCTCCGTGGCTCTGGCTAAACCATTTTGAGCGGCACGGAGATATGCATCTCTCGAATTGAAGGCGTCCAACGCCTCTTCGGAGAAACAGGCGTCGCGAAGAACCGTCTGGCGACGCCTGTGGTTCATGGCACTTTCCACCTCGGAAGGGGTGGCAGACATCCTGTCCGCGTCCTTTGTCGGAGGAGCGTCCGGTGCACGCCTCGTGTTCACCTCCGCCTCCGGTCCGGGCTTTGGAGCCTGGCTGGTGGAGGCGCGATTGGCCACCTCTCTGGATATAGTCCGGCGAGGTCTCTTTGTCCTGAACAGAGCACGAGTGTTAATATGCCTTGAAGGGATAACACCTGGAAATAAGAGGGCGCGCTATACCTTTGCACCGGCGCCTCAGTCTGGACTTCACTTCTTTTCATCCCACGGGGCCCTGCTGCCCCTTGTTGGCTAGTCATCGCAGGCTCAGCCTCCCGCCTCGAGAATCTTCCCTGCAAAATACGGTTGTTGTCAGGAAACTGGAAACACGCAAGGATAGATTCCTTTTCGAGGTGCTGGGACTCCGGTCTCAGTTACTTGGGAGGTCGGGAGCAGCCCCGGGTAATCGGCCGTAATGGCCACCAGGGCATTGTCCCTGCTCAGCTGATAAAACACCCCATCAATCAGCTCCACGGACAGGTCCGGATCCTCTTTGGAGGCCGGATCGAGGGACCGTTCTGGATCCTCGGGCTGTGGGGGAGGGCTGTTTATTTCCTTTACTTCCTGGCACAGTTCCTGCATTGAAATCATCAGACTTTATAACTAATGATGGGAATATAAAACGGATGGGCAAGTAAAATTGTCCACTTAACCAACTCGGAGGATTGTACATAGTAAATCCACCTTGAGGGTTGACGCGGAGAAATTCCTCCTCTTCTCCCTTGTACAAAGCGGACAAGATCTTTATTAGAGCGGCATCCAAGTCCGGCCCCTTGCGGCCGTAACGGGTAGCGTCATCCTCCCCGTTGAAGTCCCACATGGGGTGGCTTCTATACTGAAGCGGTTGCACCCCCCGCATGATGCATGCGGCCATGACTCCAATCATGGTTAGTCCGGAATGAGCTAGCAGTCTTATCCGGCCCATCAAGTAAAGGACGTCCCTGTCACTTTCTTTCTGAGAGCTCCGTGGACGCCAGCTTAGGCGCTTCTTCAGGGGAGCACTGTTGAACTCAGGGAGGCCGATCCGAACAGGATCCCGCAGCGGGACATCCTCTATATAAAACCATTCCGAAGGCCAGTCCTCGGATGCCTTCTTTGGGGTTCCGGATAAATATCCAGTCCCGGCAATGCACCACACTTCGGCTCCGCCCACTTGATATACTGACCCCCTCTGAGAGCGGGGCACCAGGCAGAACAGCCTCTTCCACAGTGCGAAGTGAGCCTCAACACCCAAGAACAGCTCGCAAAGGGCAACGAAGCCTACGATATGCAAGATAGAGGCAGGCGTGAGGTTGTGCAGCTGGAGGCCATAGAACTCCAGAAGCCCCCGGAGAAACGGATGAATTGGAAATCCGAGTCCCCTTCGTAGATAAGGGACAAGGCATACCCGCTCTCCTTTAGAGGGAGTGGGGGCGCTCTCCGCATGCTCTCCGCCATTATAGGTGGCGAGTCCGGCTCGAACCGGGACCATGTAGGCCTGAGGGACGAAACCCTTGGTCTGAAGCGATACTAGCTCGCTATGCGGGATGGAGCACCTCTCCCAGTCTCCAGGCTTAGGACTGGAAGGGCGAGAGGAGGAGTCGCGACGGCTGGCCATGGCGGAATGGATCTTCGGTGGATGCACTCTGATGACTAGTCACGGAGGGGAGAAGGTGTGGTTTGGATCTAAATCCCCATTCCTTTAAATAGGCGGCTCATTTATGCGGCTAGGGGTGTGAATGTAAAGACACCCAGACTTTTCGTATTCGTTCGACACGTGGAAGGCGGCCATTATTGGGCGTAGAAGCCAAGGAGCGCTACATTCACAAGAAACAGGATATTATTCAATAGGTACACGGAATCTGGAAGAGAACCCGCCTTGCAATGCTGAAGACAATCTGCGTGTCGGACTCGTCGTCATTGAAGCCTGGTTCGGGGGCTACTAAGGGAGTCCTAGATTAGAGGGTGTTCGGATGGCCGGACTATACCTTCAGCCGGACTCCTGGACTATGAAGATACAAGATTGAAGACTTCGTCCCGTGTCTGGAGGGGACTTTCCTTGGCGTGGAAGGCAAGCATGGCGATGCGGATATCAGGTCTCCTACCATTATAACCGACTTTGTGTAAACCCTAACCCTCTCCGGTGTCTATATAAACCGGAGGGTTTTAGTCCGTAGAACATACAACAATCATACCATAGGCTAGCTTCTAGGGTTTAGCCTTCTTGATCTCGTGGTAGATCTACTCTTGTACTACCCATATCATCAATATTAATCAAGCATGACGTAGGGTTTTACCTCCATCGAGAGGGCCCGAACCTGGGTAAAACTTTGTGTCCCTTGTCTCCTGTTACCATACGCCTAGACGCATAGTTCGGGACCCCCTACCCGAGATCCGCCGGTTTTGACACCGACAGGGGGTGTCCGGGTAGCTAGACTATACCATCAGCCGGACTCCTGGACTATGAAGATACAAGATTGAAGACTTCGTCCCGTGTCCGGATGGGACTTATCTTGGCGTGGAAGGCAAGCTTGGCGATGCGGGTATTTAGATCTCCTACCATTGTAACCGACTTTGTGTAACCCTAACCCTCTCCGGTGTCTATATAAACCAAAGGGTTTTAGTCCGTAGGACTACAGAATATACAACAATCATACCATAGGCTAGCTTCTAGGGTTTAGCCTCCTTGATCTCGTGGTAGATCTACTCTTGTACTACCCATATCATCAATATTAATCAAGCAGGACGTAGGGTTTTACCTCCATCGAGAGGGCCCGAACCTGGGTAAAACTTCGTGTCCCTTGTTTCCTATTATCATCCGCCTAGACGCACAGTTCAGGACCCCCTACCTGAGATCCGCCGGTTTTGACACCGATAGAGACCATCCACTTGCATCCCGCTCCGGACATGGTTGGAGAAGGTTGAGGAAGATGTGGACTTGGGCGCTGGAGCTCGAGTGTGCAAGAATGGTTGAGCAAAGGAGGAAGAAGGCGTGGATGGAGAAAGGTGAACCCTTGTCCCTTTATATGGGCGGAAGAAACTATGCATCCCCACCAGCCTGGTAAAACTCGCTCATCCCCCAAGTGCCGTAATTGATGGCGCGGTTGGGTTACCTACATCCATCTTGATGAGAATCCCGCGATAAGGGGACACGATCTCTGCTTTGACAAGACGTGCCATGGAAACCGCCTCGTGAAACGCGCTGAGGTTGGCTGTAAAAATGATTCGAATAAAGGCTTGGCTGTGATATGGTGTCACATTGCAAGACACGTCAGCAGATTAGATTTGTGGAAATGCTATTCTCTCTACGGTGGTATGTGGAAATTATTTTGCAGACCCGGACACGATCCTCGTGTTCAAAATCTTCTATGAAGTATTCGGAGGAGGAACCCGCCTTGCAATGCCGAAGACAATCTGCGCGCCGGACTCATCGTCATTGAAGCCTGGTTCAGGGGCTACTAAGGGAGTCCTGGATTAGGGGGTGTCCGGACAGCCGGACTCTAACCTTTGGCCAGACTGTTGGACTATGAAGATACAAGATTGAAGACTTTGTCCCGAATCCGGATGGGACTTTCCTTGGCGTGGAAGGCAAGCTTGGCAATACATATATTTAGATCTCCTCCCATTGTAACCGACTCTGTGTAACCCTAGCCCCCTCCGGTGTCTATATAAACCGGAGGGTTTAGTCCGTAGGACACAACAACAACAATCATACCATAGGCTAGCTTCTAGGGTTTAGCCTCTCTGATCTCGTGGTAGATCCACTCTTGTACTACCCATATCATCAATATTAATCAAGCAGGAGTAGGGTTTTACCTCCATCGAGAGGGCCCGAACCTGGGTAAAAACATCGTGTCCCTTGTCTCCTGTTACCATCCGCCTAGACGCACAGTTCGGGACCCCCTACCCGAGATCCGCCGGTTTTGACACCGACAGCCGTCATCACGGAGGGCTTCTACATCATCCTAGCCCCTCCGATGAAGTGTGAGTAGTTCACCTCAGACCTACGGGTCCATAGTTATTAGCTAGATGGCTTCTTCTCTCTTTCTGGATCTCAATACAATGTTCTCCCCCTCTCTTGTGGAGATCTATTCGATGTAATCTTCTTTTTGCGGCGTGTTTGTTGAGACCGATGAATTATGGGTTTATGATCAACTCTATCTATGAATAATATTTGAATATTCTCTTAATTATTTTATGTATGATTGGTTATCTTTGCAAGTCTCTTCGAATTATCAGTTTGGTTTGACCTACTAGATTGGTTTTTCTTGCCATGGGAGAAGTGCTTAGCTTTGGGTTCAATCTTGTGGTGTCCTTTCCCAGCGACAGAAGGGGCAGCAAGGCACGTATAGTATTGTTGCCATCGAGGATAACAAGATGGGTTTTTTTATCATATTGCATGAAACTATCCCTCTACATCATGTCATCTTGCTTAAGGCGTTACTCTGTTTTTAACTTAATACTCTAGATGCATGTTGGATAGAGGTCGATGAGTGGAGTAATAGTAGTAGATGCAGGCAGGAGTCGGTCTACTTGTCTCGGACGTGATGCCTATATACATGATCATACCTAGATATTCTCATAACTATACTCAATTCTGTCAATTGCTCAACAGTAATTTGTTCACCCACCATAGAATATTTATTTGCTTGAGAGAAGCCACTAGTGAAACCTATGGCCCCTGGGTCTATTTTCCTCATATCAATCTCTATCACTTTAATCTTGCTTGCTTTTTTACTTTGCCTTTTTACTTTTCACTTTGCATCTCTATACCAAAAATACCAAAAATATTATATATCATCTCTATGAGATCTCACTCCCGTAAGTAACCGTGAAGGGATTGACAACCCCTAATCGCATTGGTTGCGTGGAGATATTGTTTTTGTGTAGGTACGAGGGACTCGAGCGTGGCCTCCTACTGTATTGATACCCTAGTTCTCAAAAACTAAGGGAAATACTTACGCTACTTTGCTACATCATCCTCTCCTCTTCGGGGAAATCCAACGCAGTGCTCAAGAGGTAGCAGTCCTCAAATTCGTCTGCAAAGCAACGGCATCTTCATTTCACAAGAGAAGTACCTCAAAGACTTCCTGAAGAAGTTTGGAATACAAGACTGCAATGGTTACACGACACCAATGCCAACTAAAAGTCATCTGGGTCCTGACGCCAATGGTAAAGAGTTCGACCAAAAGGTATACCACTCCATGATTGGTTCTTTACTTTATATATGTGCATCTAGGCCAGATATAATGCTTAGTGTTTGCATGTGTGCCCGATTCCTAGCGGCACTAAAGGAATCGCATCACTTAGCTGTGAAGCGAATTCTTCGATATTAGGCTTACACCCCAACACTAGGATTATGGTATCCAAACCGCTCAGAGTTTGATCTAGTTGGATCTTTGGATGCTGATTATGCTGGTGACAAGGTGGATTACAAGTCTACCTCAGGCACATGTCACTTTCTGGGACGATCACTTGTCTGTTGGTCTTCAAAGAAGCAGAACTATGTATATCTCTCCACTGTTGAATCTGAATACATTGCTGCTGGATCTTGCTGCGCTCAGCGATGAAGCAAACACTCAAGGACTATGGCATCCATCTGAAGCAAGTACCACTCTACTGCGGCAATGAAAGCGCCATTAAGATTGCCAACAACCCAGTTCAGCACTCGAAGACAAAGCACATTGTAATTCGTCATCACTTTCTCAGAGATCATGTTATGAAGGAATATACTGATATCATTCATGTCAACACTGAAGAGCAATTGGCAGATATCTTCACAAAGCACTTAGATGAGAAAAGGTTTTGCAAGTTGCGGTGTGAGCTAAATATCTTGGAATCCTCGAATGTCCTGTGATCAGGCACACATACTAACACTTATGCATGCTGATGACTTAGATGTGCAACACACGAAGTAATGTATATCTTCAATCAATGAAGACTTACACTCTGGGTGTGAATACATTAATGCGGAATTTGACTTCGGAGCACAACAATAATTGGCGCGTGTCTGGGTCTAATACTTCCTATACGGTGGGTAACGCCACCACCAAAGTTTTGTTTGGAGTATTTTCTGCTGGCGCTACTTTTGCAAAGTCTTTGCATTTGGTTTGTCTTCCATATTGACATGTCTTCATGTTTATATTCACAATGTTGATTTGGTCTTTTTCTGAAATATACATATATTAGTGTTCTGTCCTCTACAGCGTTCACTTATAGCTATGTCTTCTCGCTTGAATATTTTGAACTAAGTGAATGTGATTGGACCCTAACCTCTCTATGCTTCCTTCTCAAATATATCTATCCAAATGATATGAATTCTATTGAAACCGTCGAATGTCTTCTCTGCGTCCTTGTCAGAAGAAGATACAGAGACAAACATTAAATCTGTTTTAAATGCTTAATCCTTATTGCCTGAAACCCGGAGAAGCCGAAACGACCACCCGACAGTCCAGGTGTGCGTGGGAACATGGAACAACTTCCAATGTGTTGCATGTTCGCCACGTGTCCCTCAGATGTGAACCGCCAGGGGCACCTGCGTAATTGCGCTGTGTCGTCCCTCTCCTTATAAATACACATCACATCGCAGTCAAAATACTTCTTCCACCTCTCTACCTGTACAAACCCTAGTGCCATAGCTAGCTCTCGACGACGCCGGCGACGAAGCGCTTAGCTGCCGCGACCTCACCGACGCCATCTTCATGCCGGCCGTGTACATCGTCTTCTCCGCCGTCGTAGGTGTCCTCCGTTGCTAAGTTAGGGCACGGAAGATCAAACTGCTCGGCCTCCTCTTCTGCTCCGTCTAGCACTTCATCGTGTGGTAAATTAAAACTCTCTTTTTGATCTGATAGATTCATCCTTCCTACCAAAAGTGGTTGCTGCCTCCACAAATTTGGATCTATCCTGTTCTGCATCTCATACTATGCCTAGTATATTCACTTATGCTTCACACGTAGTTAGATTCCTCACTTGTACCTATTCTTGGACTCGTACAAATCTGGAACCAACTCTCAACATATAAGTGAATGTCTTCGCGCTATGAGGTCAATGTCTTCTAAACTGATTTATCTTCAAAATCTTCTGAGAATGCATATGACCTCTTCCCCTTCCCTCGCATCTCAAATGCTGTCATAGGTACATGTCCGTGGGGGAATCCCTTGGTTCTCATAGTCTGCATTCATTTGCAGAATTCTTACAGCATCATATCAACTCTCCCGAAGCTAGTTTCTGTCTGACCAGCAGACGGAAGCCTTTGACAGTTTTGAAGCCAATCAGTCTGAACATCATCAACACAGATCAATCAGCGAGTAAGGGAGGCAGACAGCGCCATGGGGGAACATCAAGAGATTTGCCACCTGACCTCTATGAGTTATACAATACAGATCCAGAGGAGGATTACAATCAGGGCAAAACACGAATCCAATGGATTCGAAGATATTGGGCCGAGCAATGGTACAAGTACAGGTTTGTGACCCAGGAATATGCAGAAAAGAATGCCGTCAAGCGACCCTGGGGAGACATCTTGTACAAAAATCTTCCACCCAGGTCCAGAACTGAAGCCATTGATCAAGGCTTCTACCCTTGCATGGTCCTTGGACCACAGCCTGCTGATGCCGACCCATCCTCTCTGCTATGGTGCCGTGACGACAATCTGTTCAAGCGCAACTTTCAGTTTGCCAAGAATGTGGCCAAAGAGAACAAGAAGTCATGGGGATTAGACTTCAACCCAGGTCCCTCTGCTCCTTGTGTTGATGGCACACGCGATGCTGAACCCAATATTGTTGGTCCCTTCTACAACCTTGAAGGTCTCATCACTCACATTATGGTTCAAGGGGCTGCCGTGGATCACTCTGCAGATGACGCTGATTCTGACGAAGCGCATGCACCACCGAAGCCAAAGAAGCTGAAGAAACCCAAGGCTTCGAAGCCTTCCACTGCACCAAGAGCTTCGCGAGCGAAGCCTCAGGCCACTGCTCCTCCTGCACCAAGTGTGAAGTATGAAGATCTCTCTCGCATCTCCAAATCTGAGAAGAAGAAGAAGAAGAAGAAGAAGAAGAAGCCCATGCAATCTACTGGTCAAGCACTGACCCCAGCTGTCGTTCTAAGGAATTAGAACGACGCCATTGATATGTCAAGTGACGATGATCTTGGCGATGATGCTCTAGAGCTGCTAATAAAGAGCAAGCAAGAGGCTGAAATCTTCAATGACACTACAAAAAAAATACACTTCCATGATGATACGTGTTTGTCACAGTAGGTCGCTTTTTTTGTCATGCATGTACATCCATGACAAATTTATGACAGAGTCAAGATAGTCATACCTCTGCTGTCGTAGAAGTGTTCCATGACATTGCCAAAATTATCATCACGAAAGTGTCCACTTCCATGACGATAAATCGCGCGTCACAGAAGGGCTTTTGTCAAGAGTGACCGACACGTGGCATCCACCGTAACGGAATGCCGTTAAGCTATAGGGTCGGATTTTGGATCCAATAACCCGTTAACAGCCACGACCAATGCCGATTTTCCACGTGTAAAATTTTCATTGGCCGACGGATCCAACGGGCGAGATGGGCCTATGATATGTTGACACGTGGACCAGCCCAAAATTGGCCCACAAAGATTAAATGGGCCGGCCCAACCGAAGGCCCATAAGATTTAGCGGACCATAATGGGCCGGCCCAGCTAAAGGCCCACAAAATTTAGCGGACCTAATGGGCCGGCCCAGCTAAAGGCCCACACGATTTTGCAGACCATAATGGGTCGGCCCAGCTAAAGGCCCACAAGATTTTGCGGACCATAATGGGTCGGGCTAGCTAAAGGCCCACAAGATTCTGCCGACCATAATGGGTCGGCCTAGCTAAAGGCCCAACACTCTCTATCAAATCGGCCCGTCAACGGCCTGTCCTAAACTTGTCATCAACGCGGCCCATGGTCACTTCTGGCCCGTTAATAGTCCGCTAAGTAATTGGGTCGAATTACGGCCCGGTGTATTTCCGGCCTGTTAAAGGTCCGGCTTCATTTGGGCCCATTTACAGGCCATCAAAACTTTCGGCCCATAAACGACCGTGAAGGATTTGGGTCATATTCGGCCATGTCTGACATTCGGCCTGTTAGAGGCCCACTATAGCTTTGGGCCACTTTCGGCATGTTAAAGCAGGACGTAAACCATAGGCCATATGTGGCCCAACATCATATCGGGCCCATTAACGGCCCATATAGAAATGACGATAATCTAGCCCGATCGAAGTTCCGGCCTGTTAAAGGCCCGGGTATTAGGTCGGCGCATTTATGGCCCGTCCGAATTTCGGCCTGTTAAAGTCCAGTGGGTTATTTGGCGCAATCAGGGCCCAATCTCACTTTCGGTCTATTAAAGGCCCATGTATTTTATGGGCTCGAGATATTTACACCTGTAAACGGCCTATTTTTACTTGAGGGCCAGATTATGTTTAGGCCTGTTAAAGGCCCACTATGGGCATAGGCCTACCAAAAAAATATGAAAGGTTATGCTGATTTAGGCCCAGATATTTTTAGTGGGCTAATGCCAATTTTGTCCCGTATCGTTTTTAGCCCAATTGGAATGGGCCTGACGAATGTTGGCTTGTTGGGCTCCTACGAAGCTTTCGGCCGATTATATTACTAAGATAAACCTACACTATACAAAAATAGTGTCGTAATTACTGCAACCTGAGGCAGCATCATAAATGTTGTATCACAAAAAAATAAATTCCAACCATACAACAAAAGGCCTGTTGGCATAAAGTTTACAGTCCTTCCAGATAAAAGCACCATCAGATGTATAGAAGCACAGATCATTTGACCTGAGTGCTAATGTTTCAGGCTGTAGAATCTGATGGAGTAGCACGATCTCCACCTTTTTCCGCCATTGCTCTTGAACAACGAATCGAATGTCTGATAGTCTGGTTTCAAAACCATCCATATCTTGACGACATTTCTCAACCACTATTCTTGTTTCCGAAACAACGTCCATTAGGGATTGGACTTGTGTCTGGAGCACAGATATATCACTCTGTCTAGCATGAAGATTTTGTTCAGTAGGCGATTTGGATGAGGTTACCTTGACAACCAACCTAGAATTACGCAGGAAGGTGCTTTTTGCACTTTTAGTGGAGAGATACTGATGCACTGCAGCAAGAGGTGACATTGTGCCTGTAGTAGCCTCGTCACCTTCAGGTGGCTGTGGCTGTTCAATCATTTGTTCCATAGCTTCCTGAAAGTTTGAACTTGTAGATTAGTGTACCAGATAAGTTACTAATGAGACAAAAACAAACAAAGTAGGTTAAACGTTTATACATAACTTATTTTGGTGAACTACTGTAATACATTAGCATGTATTGTAGTGCCAACTACATAATAAAATCACTTTCGGAACATATGTCCATGTAGCATGCCTACTGTATTGTCTATTTCGTCACATTCGTTGACATCTAAGGATAAAGAGACATGGTTTAAAGTAGGATGAACATAGTATGACATCATTCATATCATGGGAAAACAGATATAAAACAAACAGGTTATTTTATCATTGTGTAAGCACATGAACATAACAACTAGATTACAGATCAAGACCAAAAGAATATCCTTCATCTCTTTTAAACCATGTAAGGTGAAATGATACGTTAAGACAACTGCGAATAAAAGTGAACAGAGTAACTGACATTGGCTGCAAACCAAGTAGTTAAATGAACACATCGCAGTACCAATCAGTTCAAGGCAGCAGGAGTAAGGACTTACAACAGCGGCTTGAACTGGTGTGCTCATGTCCTTCATCTTGCTGGTGTGCCAATCCTTGAAGATTTGCACTGCATTCGGTTCAGGTTCTTTTTGGTCCGCACGGGATTTCCTCTGTATTTGGAACAAGTCAATGTAGATACGATAATATGGCACAAAAAAGAAGAAGGAAGTAGCATCTATTTACAAGAGCCTCGCAGTGTGCAATATAGCTACGAGATCCTGTGGTCTGTTGGAATTTCACTTTAGAACGGTTGGTTTTGTTCTTCAAACTGTTAGCCTAGAAGAATATACACTTGTAAGGCACATACATAAATACAAGTTCAATATGTGGTCTGATCAAATACATATAGCCTACCTGATACTTTGGATCAGACCAGTCTTTAACGAGGGCTGTCTAGTCTTCATATGTAATATATTCCACTAGAGATGTTTGGGCGATTTCATTGTTAGCCTTGCCTTCAAAGTGAGATTTTCTAAGGTGGTACCGATACTGTCGCAGAGCAGACTGAAAAACATGAGTGCATGCTTGTCTAGTTGCATCATCTTTTGGATCCAACTTGAACCTCATCTGTTGAAAAAAGAATGTGAGTCTTATTAGGAGGAAGCTAGAAAGTATGGGACAGAGCAAGACAATATTACTAATTGCGATGAATAACATTACTTATGGATAAATGGTCAAGGAAGGTGTTAAACTGGGTATTGTCTTTCTCATTCCTGTACTGGATCCACGTTGGGAGGATACGTGCATGACACCTAACGGCAACGGCTGCCTCTGATACTAACTTGGCTGAATCTGTAGCATAACGTGGCCTTTTTAAACCTGCCTCAAAATGGATCTCCATTCTTCCTCCTTTAGATTATGTTAATATGTCAAGCATTATCCCTGATGTGTGTTTCCGCTTGCGCCGTGGTGCTAGTTCAACAACGAATATGGAAAGTGTTAGTGTACATCAAACTGTGAGAGTACATATAAAGGAGCATGCAACTGCAACTTGACTCGGTCAGGTACCGTCTTGGTGTTGATGCTCATGAGGTTCATTTGATCTTGCCAAGTCCTGTTGTGTCAGCAGTGCTTCGGAAGTAGTGTTAGGTGTGAAGGCAGCTTGGGAACTGGCCAGTTCCGGAGCAAACCAACGAGTAACTGGTTGAGATGCTAGTACAGTTGAAGCGGATGCTGCAGCTGGTGGAGCAGGTGATACTGTGTTTGTAGATTTAGCCGGTGGACTTGGACCTTCTACTGCACTATAAGTACCAGCAGAATCTTGACGGCAGAACCTTTTCCGTTTCACCGGACGAGTAACAGCACTCCCTACTATATTATTTTCCTTGCTCTTTTTTGACTTTGCCATGTCAAGCTGTACCCACAACATAAAAGAATAAAATCACTCTTCAGAACTCATTGATGCATGATATAGACAAGCAATACTTTGATGTAAGACAACCGTATGAGGATGGAATATGTAAGAAAAACAGGACGGCATGACATATTCATAGCTACGATGTGCAAACTAAGCAGAAGGATTTTCAAGAAAATAGAAGTAATGCAAGCTAGACACCATATGAAAGATGCAACCAATATTACTCTGCCAAGTTAAAAGTGTCTTGTCATAAGTGGCAATTCGAAAAATTAGAAGCAGTACAACGTAGAAATCAATGCAAGATGCAACCACTATCAAACTGCCATGTTAAAATCGTCCAATCATGAGTGACTGATGTGGGATACACAACAGCAGTACTTTGATGTAAGAACATGGTATTATAGATAGATGCAGTGTATTCTAGACACAGAAAGCCATGTCATATGCACATGTATAACGTATAAACTCAGCAGGTGCAATTTAATCAAAATAGAAGAAATACAGGCTAGACAACATATGCAACATGAAACCAATTATCACACTGTCAACTTAGAGCAAGCACCTGCGATGGTGGAGTACGGGAGATGAACTCATCATGTAGACTTGGGACTTCAACTACATTAGCAGTAGCAGTGGCAAATCTAGAAAGTCTGTGTTTGCGTCGGTGCGGAGGACCACCAACATCCCCTAACTTACTCTTTTCCTTCCTATTTTTTGATATTGCCTTATGAAGTCAAAACCACAAGAAGATGAATAAAATTAGCTCTGCATAACTAGTTGATGCATGATACAGACGAACATTACTTTGATGTAAGGCAACCGCAGGATAGGAGGATGGAATATATACAAAAAAGACAGCGTTTCATATTGACACGTATGATAGCGTGTCTTATGGGTAAGTAATCGTTGCAGGTATAAGTTGTAAGCTACGTAGATGCAATTCAACATAATCAGAAGCAATACAAACTAGACATCATACGAAAAACGCAACCACGTATAACAGTTCCAAGTAAGAGCAAGCACCGGTGATGGTGGAGTAGGGGAGATGTGCTCATCATGTACATGTATGTTCTAGAAACAAGAACACGTGTCATATTCACATGCATTATGTGTAAAGTAAGCAGATGCAATTCAAGTTAGAAGCAATACAAGCTAGACATCATACGCAACATGCAACCACATATAATAGTAACAAGTTAGAGCAAGCACCTGTGATGGAGGAGTAGGGGAGTCATCATCTACACAGCTACGTTGCCTGTCCAGCCTTGTGTTGTCTTGCGAATCTTGTTGGGAGGATGGCGGAGTAGAATCTGTAGAGACCCCCTGTTTGAGTTGCTCCGAAGGATCACCATCATCCACTGCCGGACTAATTTCCTTCAGCTGTAATGATTTTGCATTGTGATGTCAAACCGATAAGAAAAAGGGATTAGAAACACTGCAAGACACCATATGGAAGGTGCAATCAATATCACTCTGCCAAGTTAAAACTGTCTCGTCATAGGTGGCGTTCATCAAACTAGAAGCAATACATGCTAGAAATCATATTCAAGACGCAAACCAATATCACACTGCCAACTTAAAGGTGTCCCATCATAAGTGATTGATGCAGGATACACAAGAAGAGTAGTTTCATGTAAGAACATGGTGTGATAGACAGATATAGTATGTACCAAAAACAGGAAAGCGTGTCATATTCACATGTATCATGTGTAAGCTAAGCAGATGCAGTTTACACCAATTAGTAGCAATACGAGCGAGACACCATATGCAACATGCAACCAGATATCACACTGCCAAGTTTGAGCAAGCACCTTGGATGGTGGAGTAGGGGAGCAGACAGTTGGACCTTGTAATGCACTATCAGTACAAGGAGAATCGGTACAGATGCTCTGTTTACGTTGCTGCAGAGGACCACCATCATCGCCTTCCTTACTCTTTTCCTACCTCTTTCTTGATTTTGCCTTGTCAAGTCAAACCCACATGAAAAAGGAATAAAATTTGCTCTTCAGAACTCATTGATGCATGATACTGACGAACACTACTTTCATGGAAGGCAGCCGCATGATAGGAGGATGGAATATGTATGAAAAACAGGACGGCGTGACATATTGACATGTATGATGTATAAAGTGTAAACTAAGCACAAGGTGCTTACCTAGAAACCATATGAAAGATGAAACCAATATCACTCTGCCAAATTAAAAGGGTGCCCTAACAAATGTATTTGACCAAATTAGAAGCAATACATGGCAACAGGCTAGAAATAATATGCAATATGCAACGAATAAAGGTGACTCATCGTAAGTGATTGATGCAGGATACAGAAGAGAGGTAGTTTCATGTAAGAACAACGTTAACACATAGATGTAGTGTGTACCAAAAATAGGAAGGCATGTCATATTCACAGGTATAGTGTGTAAACTAAGCAGATGCAATTTACCCTAATTAGAAGCATTACAAGCTAGACACCATATGCAACATGCAACCACATATCACACTGCGAAGTTAGAGCAAGCACCTGTGATGGTGGTGTAGGGGAAGTGCGGTCTTCAGGTACAGAGCTACGTTCAATATCTTCATTTAGGCTTGCTGATTCTTGAGAATCATGTGGAGAGGATGAAATTGCATTCTTTATAAGAGTACTGCGTCTCATATTAACCAACGCGCGTGACTGTCTCATCATAAGCGATAGACGCAGGATACACAAGAACAGTAGTTTGATGTAAGAACATGGTGTGATAGGCAGATTTAGTATGTACCAAAAACAGGAAGGCGTGTCATATTCACATGTATAATGTTTAAGCGAAGGAGATGCAATTTAACAAATTAGGAGCATTGCTGAGGGATACACAAGAAAAGTAGTTTGATGTAAGAACATGGTTAATAGAAAGACGTAGTATGTACCGAAAACAGGAAGGCATGTCATATTCACAGGTATAATGTGTTAACTAAGCAGATGAAAATTACCCTAATTAGAAGCATTACAAGGTACGACACCATATGCAACATGCAACCACATATCACACTGCCAAGTAAGAGCAAGCACCTGCGATGGTGGTGTGGGGGAATTGCAGTGATCAACTAGAGAGCTACGTTGACTATCTTCATTTAGCCTTGCTGTTTCTTGTGAATCATGTGGGGAGGATGACACTGCACTCTTTAAACGAGTATGGGGTCTCACAGTAACCCACCCGGGTGACTGTCTCATCATAAGTGATTGACGAGATTTACGAAAGAGCATTAGTTTGATGTACGAACACGGTTAATAGACATATGTAGTATGTATCGAAAACAGGAAGGCATGTCATTATCAAAGGTATAATGTGTAAAGTAAGCAGATGCAATTTTACCAAATTGGAAGCAATACAAGCTGGACAACATATGCAACATGTAACCACATTTGACAACGCGAAGTTAAAGCAAGCACCTGGGATGGTTGTGTGTGGCAATTGAGATCATCAACTGCAGAGCTACGTTTACTATCTCCAACTGCTGACACTTCACCCGTTAGAGCGTTGGAATGCTTAGTGCTTATCATCGAATTACACTGGAGCGACTTCTGTCTTTTCTTTTCTGCATTCATGAACATTGCGTCAGAGTCTGAAATACCCATGCATAAAAAAACAATAGTGTGAGTATGGGTGAAGTGTGTGCACAATTAGTACAGTGTAAAGGTAGCAGATAGCAGGTCGGTGAGAAATAAATGACGAGAGACATATGATAGCTCTACAACATGCATGGCACACTAAATTACTACAGGATTCTATGAAAATAATAGTCGACTGAAAGCAAATAGGTCAGTCCATTTTTTCTGCATCGTTCGATGTACAAAGAATGGGCAGATCGCCTTCATCTACCTCCAGCGAGTCAGTGTTGACGATCTTCCTCGAAATGCCAGCGACCATCGGCCCAGTATTCCTCCCCTGCCTGCGCCCTCCCCTCGACCTCACCGCATGGCCGTGCTTGGCACCCCCCCCCCCAGCCATCCATTCAAGCCTCGCCGACCTCCAGATCGGGAGCAAGCAGCTCCTGCGCCCCACACCCCGCTTCCCCGGGGAGCAGGCGGACTAGGTGCTCCGCGCGCCTAAGCGGGTGCTGCTTCTTTTAATTGCGGTTCGACTAGCCCTGAATTGAAATCCAGGCAGGCTACTGACCTCTAGCAAAGGTGAAATAGTAAAAGGGAGGAAACCTTGTGCATTTAGTATCACGAAGAAGATGCAGTAAGAAGCGCTCAACTAGTTTCTTTTGTGGGATGAATACGGTGTGAGCGGAGACGTAAGATTTGCACGAATATGGGAAGAGGAGTACCTCTTTCTGCTGGCAGTGTTGTGTCCTCCTTCTGTTTTTCCGACGATCTTCTTGTTGTTCGCCGGAAACCAGAAGTTGTGGAGGACGGTGCAGCCTTGGACAAACCCATGGCCAAGTTGTTGAGTGTGGTGCGGTGGCCGTCTGTCGGCGGCGGGGAAGCAGATCCGAGGCGGCGAACGATGGCGTAGCGGGAACAGCTCCGGTGCAGTGGACGGTTGCGACAGTGGAGCCGTAGCAGTGAGGCGCAGGACGGCGTGGTCGGAGTGGTTCTGGTACGACGCACGTCGGCGTCGGTGTCGTGGAGGCAGCTCTTCCTCGGCTTCAGCTGCTAAGTCCTTGAGCGCGTTGCGGTTTCTGGTTGCGTTGGACGACGACGTCGGGGTACCGGCTCTTGCGTGATGGAGGAGGGCAACGGTGGATTGGCCGCTATGGGGTGGAGGACGGAGGAGACTGGGGTTTCACGGCTGGTGGAGAGGGCGTTTTCGCGCCCATGGAGTATGAATGGGGAAACAGAGGGAGGCGGGGAACTAAGGGGGAACAATGTTTTAGTTTGAGACACGCTTGTTTGAAATTTGGGGAAAGTTACAAACTTTCCCCCCATCTAAAATTTCGGACATATTGCGGGTTGGGGGTAGGACAGTCATGTCAGGTGTCCCAAATGTGGGCGGGATAGATTTCGGCCGAGCGCATGGGTAGGCGCCCACGGCGTATGAATGCTTCTCTGGCGTCTTGGTGAAGTTACAAACCCACCCCAGTTTAGACCTTTGGACATCGGGCCGATAGGCTACACGGGCCAGAGTCAGGAAAGTAATTTCCTACCACCAAAACATTAGTCTCGCGCAGTTTCGAGTGACCAGAGGCCTATTTGGCACTTCGTTCAATATTTGGGAGCAGAAGCATTAACATTTTCGATTCTCTTGAATTGAACTTTCAGGATTTGTCAAACTTCACAAATCTTTACTCTTGAAAATCCTAAAGCTACGATTATTTTGGAATGGAGGGGGTACATTTGAATATACATTGTACACGAGTATATATTAAAAAATATGCAACTTACCTCAGTTCCTGCATGGTTCTAGATATAATCTCCTTGGTTGCAAAAAAAAGTTAGATATGCGTATGAATATATATATAGCATGTTCAAACTCACAACAAAGATTGATGCCCCCCTTTTACATCTAATTTACAAATGCCATTATCTCGGTTTCAAATAGATGAATGCACTTCCTATGAATTCGAATCTTCGAAACCCCCTTTATGTTGAATTCGACATGTATTCTATTTCGTAGCTAGCAATTTGGAATTTATCCATGCAAGTGACAAATGAATAAAGTTCTTCACACTAACAACATGGAGTGCACTATTCAATGTTTATATATGAATTGCAAAAGCATCCATTGCCTGTGTTTCAAACCGCTCTCACTCTATGGATCGATAATATGAAATAAACACATGCACATGCTAGAATTCAATTGCAGTTGAAGAAAGAACCTACTCCTGGTACTGTATATTAGTGATAGGGGTGTGTAGAAAGTACACGTGAATACCAGGCATTGTGCGTGTGTGGATACTATGGACGAACTAGCCCCCAAGCTTGTATAACATACTAAGGGCCTAGGGTTACAAATCATATATAGTCAGCTTATCACCAGTGGGGATAGAGTCCTCCGCGACTCTGGTAGCTTCGTGTTGTACGCCGAGTCCTCCACATGGGTCTTTGTATAACACGTCTCGGTCCAACCTATATGTGGTGGAGGATGGAACCGACCCATGAGTCTTCATGTTGACCCACCACAACTAGAAATGATGTGCCCACCACACCACACATGCAATCGGCCACTAAGAGAATAAGCATATACAATAGTACAACGGTATCTAGCTCATGATACGTCTCCATATTTTGTTGATGACACTGACGGACTTTGCATTTGATGCGTGCTCCGTTTTTTGATGCGTGCCCACCAAGGTTAAAGTCCCGGTGCTCGCATTTATCTTGTGTTAATTTCAGTATTTTCCGGCGACGTACGTTCAGTGGGAGGAGACGTTCCACTCGACTACGAGGCACCTATGGTGACTTCGTCAAATCTCAAGATCATATATGCTGGCCCACTCTCTCGAAGGTGCTCATAGGGGTCGGGTTCGCGTGTGTGCGCTTATAGTGGTGAGTGCTTGCATGTATATATGAGCCCTTGCATCTGTACCGTGTTAAACAAATACATATCATGATTATACGGTCACTGGCTCACCCGTACAACTCCGTATTTTGTTGATGACACAATCAATTGACCGGTCAAACGTTCCACGCGGCGTAACTAGTGTTGCACCATCGGGGCGCGTAACCGTGGGGCCCACCTGTCACCCCATATATGAAAGAAAGAAATGGTAGTTTGAGTCTGTATTGTGTTAATAAAATAGGAGTACATTTTAGGGTGATCGTACGGTCACTGGCTCACCATACAGCTCCGTAATTTGTTGATGACACGATCAATTGACCAGTCAAACGGTCCACACTCAGCAGCGCACATTACCATAGGGCCCACCCGTCAGCGCGTATATGAAGGACAGAAATGGTAATAAATTAGTGGTCGGTGGGTATTCGAAGTCGTGAGACCTCTGGTTGGCAGTCACCAGCGGTTGGGGGCGTTCATTGGGCGGTGGGGTGGGGATCCCCGGAGAAAAAGCTCGGCGGGGGGGCTAGAGGGATGGCCGGTGCAGCGACGGACCGGCCGTGGGGAGTGGTTTCGGGGAGGGGCGGCGGGGGCTGGTAGTTCGGCCGGTGGTTGCTAGCAGCTCCGGGGGGTGGAGTTTGATGATAAGCTGGAGGCCCTTGATTTCGTATCCAACGGCTGGAAAATCTAATGACCAGAGATGAAAAATGCAGTCGACTGACGTGTAGCCTCACCCCGCACGTACACATGCATGCACGCAAGGCACGCACGCATGTAGGCGTGCAACACTGACACGTACACACGCACGCATGCTGGCGTGCAACACTAACACGTACACATTCACTCACGAGCACACGCACGTACGCACCCATGCATGCAACACTGAAATGTACCCTTGCACGCACGCAACACTCGCACGCCTGCATGCACACAGCACACGACGCAAGACACACGTTCTACCTATACGTGCATGCACCCTTTGTTAAGGACATGGATTGTTACGGGTATTAATCAATCTTGTCTGTGATAAGCAGAACATTGATGTTTGCAGCGGTCTTTATGAATCACAATGTATCGAACGGGATATCAACATAGTAGGCTTATCTACATGAAAAAGATGACGTCACACTCAATGAACAATCATCGATTTATGAAATGCCCGCTTCTGACCGCCCTGACCCACCAAAGGTTCCTCTGGTGTGCGCTGCCTGCGTTGGGTCACTGACATGCAGGCCATGCACCCAAAGAGTCCACACATCAGTGGAAGAACAGCGCGGTGTCCTAGGTTAGAGTCGAGGGCGCCACTCGCGGCACGCCCGGTTGAACACGCCTCCGTGCCGCATTCAAATGCCTCCATGAAACCCGCCCATGTGGAAGCCGAGAAACCCACTCTGGACACACGTCCGTTCATGACCGGGCCAGCGTTAAACGCAACGCTGGCCGAGCTCCTCCCGTCCGCCGTCTATTTAATCTCCTATTTAAACGAGGCCAAACGCCGGCCAAGAATCGCACACCTCCGCCGCTCCCCTATCTCCTCCACCATTTTGTCCACTCTTACAATGGCTTACGAAGAGTAGTTATTCCGCATCCAAGCCGGCTGGGTAGCCCGCCGGATACGAGCTATGCAGCTTGCTGATCCACCTCCCTCCCCTCGCCCTACAGAGCCAGTTGCCGCCCCAAGCCGGCGCGCGGTTCAGCAACTCGCCGCTCCAGGCCAGCTCGACGAGGAGCGGCGCACGGGCGTCGTTGCTGCCGTCCACGCCGCCGCCTCGTACCGCGTCTCCCGTTTCTGTGGCCGAGACTCCCATGCCGGCGGCCGCGCCATGGAAGCAGCGACAGAAGCCGGGTGCGTGGAGAGCGGCGAGTCGGTGGCCAGCACCTCTGCGTCTGCCGCCATCATCGAGGAGAAGTAGAACACGGGAGGCCGCCGCCGCTTGGGTCCCATGAAGGCCACCGCGGAGGCGACGCCGGCGTACACAACATGTGTCTTGCCAGATCCTTTTGTTGCGAGGACCTTCGTCGACCCCGCATGGGCTCCACAAAAGAGGGCAATGTTAGGATGAACTCGAGCCGGTGCCAGCTATGGCGAAGTAGTCACCAATATTTTAGCTACCCCAGGCAAGATCCAAACAGCCCCTCCCAACAGTTTCAAATCCCTCGTTCGCCGTGGAATTTTGCCATGTGTTGTTTTCATGGACTAGCAAGATGCCCGTGCATTGCACGGAACATCAAGATGCATTTTTTTACAAACTCCCACATGCATGCAAGGGATAATTAATGTCCTCCTTTGCTAGTACCACGAGGCAAACACCATTAATATTGCATCGATTAGTGTTAGTGGCCTTGTATATCTGCAAATTGTAATTTTGATAGTGGCCCCTTGTATATAAAAATGGAGGGAGAAAGATGAGAGATAAGGCGAGGAGGACTGGGGCATGGTGGTGACTGGTGGCTGGACTGGGCGGAGGCATGGGGATGGGCGGCTCATTATGTCTAGGTTTGTATCTCTCTCACACACACCCACGTAGGTGGGGGACGTGCATGAAGACAAGAGGTGCACGCACGGCGCACGTACTCCCGTCTCTTTCCCAACCACACCCGCGCGGGTACACGGTGGAGCTCATTTCTGTACGAAAAAGGCAGCCCACGTGGTAATTTGGCGCGTGTACTGGTTGTCCACTTGGTGTAGGGAGGATCGTCTAACACGGGTGAACAAACAAATTGCAACTTGACGCGTTATGTTAAATTAAAAAAAGAGGCAAACCATGTGGGGCCTACCTTAGAGGCAAGGCTCTATACACTAGAGTACTTTTGATGTGTCCCGTCAACTCGCAGAACGAGGAGAAGCTTGCTTAGTACACCGTCTCCCCCGCCCACGGGCGCGGTGGCTCGCAGGATGAGGTGGAGCTTGCTTACCATGCCTAACGCCCGCCCCCTCGCCCACGCGCGTAGTGGCTCGCAGCCCGAGGAGAAAATTTTACTACTCCCTCCGTTTACTCCTCGTCCCTACTACGTACTTTGGTTAGTACTCCCTCTACTTACTTATACAAGGCCACTATAAAAAAATGCATTTTACATCTATACAAGGCCACAAATAGTAATCGAGACAAAATTTACTACTCCCTCCTTTCTAGTTTATGGCTAAATTTTAAAATCTCTCCAACCAAGGTAGACGGTGAGTGGTCGAATTAATTTCGTTGTTTGCACAAGTAATTAGTACACTCATTTTTCTCAAGAAGTTGTGTTTACAGAGGCATTAATTAGAACGAATGCGTGAATGACCACTAAATTTCCATGAACTTGTACATGCATTGGTTAGTTTCCTCTTGACACTGCTTGCGTCGGGTGATCTAACGCACCTCGAAATCCAACATATAATGGTACTACTACTAGTATAGTAGAATTGAGACTTATCAAACGGAAAAACGAATGTTTTTTAGATGAGCCCTATAAACCCTAGTGGGTACGTACTCCGTAAAAACAGATTTTTCCAAAACTAAGTCGCTCCCTTTCATGAATTATGTAGTAGTATACTCCTCCGTCGACGCTCCCTTTCATGAATTATGTACTTCCTGTCACCGACATGTGGGACATATAGCAACCGGGTCGACGTGTCAAGCACCAAATAACAGTGCAGAACAGCAGGGGGACGCACCCCACTCGTACCGGCCTAGTAGTAATGAGCAATGAGACGTCAAATCACAATGCCGCACTTTCCCAAACGGACGAAACAGCCCTTATTTCACACTTCGGTTCGCCATCATCTCAAACCACGTACTAGTATCGCTTCTGCCTCAAGAGGGACACGCGCATCGCCTTGGTACATCATGACACGTGGGACCGCATGACAGGCCATGCTCCCCCGCCAATCGCTCGGTAAAATCACCTCATTTTTACAATACTTCCTCTGTATCGGTTTACTACATGACATGCACGTCGTTATAGGTTGAGAATTTAAGTGGCTATATATGTGATGAACAGTACTCTAGCCTTTTAAAAATGTATACTTTTGTACAGTAGTACTATCGATGGATTGCGCCATGGAGCAAAACTTGAAATTAAAAAAAAGGTGGTACATATAGAGAGCGCTCGTCGCCAAATTATGCATATAGTACTATTAAAAAAGCTAGTGCGTGCTTAATTGGGGTGCTAAATTCAATTAAAGAAATACTTGTAGTATGTACATACTGAAGAGTTAAAGTAAAGAGAAGAAACATAACATAGTTCTGCTGGGGGCTCAGCACAACACACCCCTCAAATTAAACTAAGCACACCTGAAATTAAACTATGCAACTAATCCGATAGACACTGCATTAGAAGTTTAGAACCACCATGAGCAACAACACTGCCACCTTACTCGGAGTCCTCATCCACGTCCTCGACTTCGTCCTTGTCTCTATTCCTCTTGGTCGATACTTCTTTGCTTGAACCGCACACTTGGCTGTTGCTCTTCATCCAGCCCTTGTAGATATTGAAGCAAAGGTAGCCATCCATTGCAGCGTAGTGAATGTGGTCTATATCTAGTACATTCCGCTGCCATGCATGACGATGAAACGTGTATGGAGGTTTCACCAGTTTACCGTACGAAGGATGAACGATGGCTCCTGCCAGGGTCGGCATTGAAGGTTGACGAGAGGGCACCAGCCAATTCTTCTGGAGGTCGAAGGGGTTGCCTACAACGAGGCCTGTCCGACCCAGGATTTCTTTGTCGTTACCAAAGTCTACAGTAACAAATTTGACTAGGTTGCTCCCGAGTAAGTCCTTAAAATCCTGGCACTCAACGTCGGCATGGCATATGTGGTAGACCAAGCATAAGTCATGCATGCAAACCTGGATCACGGTGGGTTTCTTCCTCTCTTCATCCTTTAGATCCTTCTCTCGTCCCATGACTGTGGTGTACTCAACATCTAGCCCAGCGAACCACTCATCATCTGAGTTTTCAAACATGCGTCTGAAGCGAGAAAGGCATCCTTTCACCGTCGCGGAAGAACGGGTGTAGATGACGTCGAACTCATCACCGGTGATGGTTCTAACCTTGTACTCACCACCGATCATGGAGATTTGGGACGCCATGGATTTGGGAGGAGGGTTAGGATTAGTGGAACTGCCGTAATGTGAATGGACGGGACGACTAGGAGCGAACCGCCGTAGTATTGAAGGACGTGCGGGGACGAGTAGGAGCGAACTGCCAGCGTGCGAACGGCAGGGTAGTGGCTTTCCAATCTCCCATGATACGGGCTTCCGAGAGCCCTTGGATCTGAGATTGAACGGTTGCATGGCGTGATTCTAGACCTATGGGTGAATATCCTATCCTGGAGGGTTATTCTGCAAATTTTCGGCAACTTAGCATGTGACCGTTTGATCTCTGATCCAAGGGTAGCCAGCAGCCCGTATCATGGTCGCGCCTACCACGACCGTCGCGTCGCTCGCGCGGTCGCGCCCTTGGAGATTAAACACGGTGCGTTAGGCTATCTAATGTTGGCATGTCATACATAGTCATCACTTAGTCACTCATACTACAACAAGGTTGGCTATAAGTGTATTTTTTGTTACTCCTCTCTATCTCTTTCTTCGTACTCAAGGAAGAAACGGTGCTAGTAAGCGCGTGTATTTAATGCATTTGCCAAGGAGTGACCTCTTCCAATGAAATGGTGTTGCTAAGTTTGCTTCATTTAATTAGCTATAGACTCAAAATTGTCTTTTCACCTAGGTACACGCGCTTAGCACCGTTTCTTCCTTGGGTCACCAAACTAGTCTCTCTCTTCTTGATTAACTTGCCACATCAGACTTTATGCCTATGTGGCAAGCTTAATCACCTGTAGGAGCAAGTAAAAGTAAGTACAATAGTGCGCTTTACATGGCATTTTTGCATATGTGGAGGAAAGAGAGGCAAGGAAAAAGTGCAGAAGTGGGCTCTCATGCAAGAGCCAGCCTCTACTACATGGTGGAGCATTGGGAGAGGCACCTATATGGAGGTGGTCAGGAATCTGGGAGACTCACGCCGGTCGTAGCGCCGCAGTTAAAATGATAATGGCAAGTCAAATCACAGGGCCCCACCTGTCCAGCAGTAACTCGTTGTCAAATCACACAGCCCTACGTTTGCAGCAGCTACTCCCTCTTCTTCTCGTGTCTTTGTCGAACCGACTAGGCGGAACTGCCCCGCCGCCTACCGTGCAGGAAAAGCCCCGCCCTCGACTTTTAAATACAACTACATCTGCTTAAGAATCCAATGATATACTTTTTGTGACATAGTAACTCCTATTTAGTTAGTCAAATGGATGACCTAGAACTACGTGCAGGCCCTATAAACCGAGACGCCTAAAAATAAAAAAACCGAGACGGAGAGGGTAGTTCAGCACGTATCTTTTTAGATCAATATAGTCGGGATTCACCAAGGAGCAAAACCAAGTGGTAGGTTGCTCCTGTCGTGTTGGCGTAGCAACTCAAGCAGGGTCAGTCCGCACACGAAATGGCGACACACTTAACAGGACCCCTTTGGCCGACATGTGGCTCATCCACCGTCTTGTTCCACGTGCGATGCACCAAATTGCAGTTCGGAGCAGCGGTTGGAATTGGAGGCACCCCGGTTGTAGCGCCACAGTAGTAGAAAATGAGCGACGAGGGGTCAAATCACAAAGCCCCACCTTTCCCGCATTAAGTTGGACGGACGAAGCAAGAATCATTTCACTCTAGGGCGCAAGAGCATAAAGAAAAGAGAAAAAAAATGATGCGTGCGGCAGCTACCTAGGGCACCCTAGGGTAGGGGTCTCCACTACAGATCCTTTTTTAAAGCGCCTCCACTACAAATCGGCTTCTCCCTCGTCCTCTTGAAGAAAACCGATGATGAGTGCGGCGGTAGGGTTTGTAGGAGTACTACGGCGTGCGGGGCCACGTCGTAGTAAACGGGTTCGAGCCGACGCCTTAAATATGTGTGGGCCGCTTGGTTTTACGGGAACGAGGCAGCATTTTGGGTTCGGGGACCAGTGGAGATATAGTACGTACAAAAAATTGTGGACGTAGGTTCGACCAAAAGGCAATGATGCATGGGCCCTGGATTTTTGATATACCCGGGGCCGCGTGAAATTGGCTACTCTACTCAAAACTACTAGTAAGGTACACATGTATTGAACGCATGAGATTTCGAAACCAAATTATGAATAAATACACACTATAGCATGTAAAGCTTTGAGTCATATATGCATGATGTAGATGTTCGTTTAGTTCTTATAGTTCATCTCATTCAAAATCAATAAGTTTTATAAAAATGTTAAGATTCATGGGGTTGTGCATTGTACTCCCTTCGTAGTTAGTGCAAAGTTGGGTCATCTATTTTGGAACGGAGGGAGTAAATCATAAAGTAAAAAACAAATAATGGCAATTCATTTAGAAAAAAATAATCAATTATGATACAGAAGATTCTAGAACAAAGGGGAAGTGCTTGTGTTTTGAGGTTTGTGCATTATGCTTAAGTTCAACCATGGAGTCTTCTAAATTGTACATGTGGCAGATTTGGTGGAATGTTGATGATATCCAACGGCTAGTAGTGCTCGGATTTGCCTATCTCTGCACTGTCGGGTTAGCTTCATCCAGCGACCATCTTTCAAAGTTATTGGCACACTATATAGTTCTTGTGCCATAGTTGCATGTTTTGGAAAAAAGCTACTAGTGGGTAGTACTATCTATTTAGGAATAGAAGATGTGTACATGGAAGTTGTAGGGAAAGAGATGACATGGAGCATCTCAATTCCTATGAGTAGGGATTGGAAAAGAGATGTCATTTGGTTCACATCATAGGAACTTTCTATTGAATCTAGAGATGACATGTATCTCAATTCCTATGAGGAGGGATTAGAAAAGAGATGTAATTTGGTTCATATCATAGGAACTTTTCTATTGAATATACGCTAATGTTTATTTTCCTTTGAAATTAAGGGAGTATAGGAATCCATTCATATGAACCAAGTGATTCTAAAGCTATAGAAATGATATCATGTTTATTTCCTTTGAAATGTGGAGTATATGAATCTATTCCTATGAACCAATTGTCTCTAAAGGAAAAAATCCTATAAAAGTCATATCATATAGAGTTCCTATGATATTCCTCGACACTAAAGGATGCTTGAAATTGCTGCAGGTGATACGATGGTCTTTATTTGTAGGCTCCTCACCCAACTTTATAGTTACCTCTCGAAGATGAATGAAATGACATATACATGGTATTCTACATGTGCAATTTGGTACACGAAAACTCGGTAAAAGTTTGCGAGGTTTGAATTTTCAATAAAGTTATATGCACTGCATTTCAGAACGGATGGAGCATACGGCAGTTGCTAACACTCACGTGGAAGTTTTGTGTGTACGAGGAGTGGCTGTTCTGTTAAATGACATGGCAAAACTGACACTGTCGGATACCGATCTAACGGTTCTTACGGCGTTCGTCGGGAAAAGGCTTGTGGCGAACGTTTGTCGGATAATGATTTACGGACACATGCATTGCATTGATACGTGCCCCCTCTCTCTCACGCACACGCACCCTCACGAGTCACGACTCTCCCGAGTCCTCTCACAGACTCGCACGTCGCACCCACCGTCTATCTGCAGGTAGACATCACGCACATATGTGCTCTTCACACCCAACCCTCAGAACTTCTAAAAAACAAAAGACGGTGCGCACATTTTATTTTAGCTCACACGTCACACACTTGTACTATTACTCTTGCAGCGAACGTTCTTTGGGCATAGTATATTGTACTCTCACGAAGATAAGCGGTGCACGCACGCACTAGTTCTCTCACACCCACTCGCGGGTACACGTAGGAGTGCATTTTTTTAAAGCTGGTACAACAAAATCACTCCACTATGTATAAAAGCAGGAGCCTTAGCGCTTGCTTTACTAGGGTTCCTCTCGTTCACTCTCTCATGCTCTCTAGATCTAAGCAACACAAAGGAGGCCACACTCTCTCTCATCTCACGGCTGGTCACAAATCCGGTCGGACAACCTCGACCGGGGCAGGGGTGTAGGTGCATCGTTCACGCTGTCGTCGGCGGCAAGGGAGGAGACCAACGGCTGCCCGCGCGTCCCGATCGGCGGCCGTGTTGTTCTCTCCGAGAAAGCGCCGGCTCGGGAGGGCCTCCGACCCCTTCTTCCTCCTTGCGGTATTGTGGCCAAGACGCAGCCTCCCGACGACATCTTTGTGACATGCCGACGACCCTCGGGTATATATTCCTTCGAAACCTGCCTTGCTCTACTGCCCCAGCTCCCTTCATGTGGATCCTTTTCTACTTCCGTCTGTTGTTCCAAAGCCACCTAGACTTCTACCATTATTAGAAGTAAAGCAATTTCATACAGTCGACTCAAAGCGTTGGTTCAAACAGGGAAGAAAGTGGGAAAGCTGTAGCATGAATCTAGGTCTTGGTTCTAAGAGGAAACGGGGGAAAGTAGTAATATTTGTCACTGTTTAAATAACCGTAGTTCTTATTTGCGCAAACAGGGATGTATGTCTACATATCGTTTTGGGATGGCTGTCTCCGTATCGTTTCTATCCGCGCAATCAAAAGCACACACCTCAGTTTTAGTACAACTGCGCAAAATGAGATGGCTATCCCTCGTTGTCGTCGTCTAACCTCCCATCTTCAAGGTATCACTACATTCGTAGTAACTAAGGTAGAATGACCAACGCAATCAAAAAGAAGCTGATTCATATGTTTTACTTCCTGATTGTAGTGCAGGGACGAGCGAAAACAACTGCATCCTAGTCCGGAATGCACTTTCTACCAGTTCATCCATGGACCGAGGACTAGCTGGCACGGCTGCATGGCGGATTTTTGGACAGGTGCGCGGACAAGAGGCATTGTGGTCTGCTTATTTCTGCAAATAGCGGTGCTTAAATTTAGTGGAATGCACAAGAATTTCACCTGGTCAATACACTGCATGGTTCAGTTTAGCATTCCAGCTGAGACCACAATTATAATTGGTTATTCTGGAATGAGAGAACCTAACCCTGAATGGTGGCAACAAGAAAAAACCAGAGTGAACTCCAGGCAATTTAAGCCTGTCGGGAGGCCCTTTGCTCAGAGAGAAGCCTTGCTTGTTTTTTCCTAATTCGTAAACCTTCTCAAAACTTTGTCTTTTGCTGTGAACTAGTATATGTTTGATATGTTCTATGAATCATTGAGATGTATAAAATTGCTTAACTTATGCTTTTCAAGTTTTTTATGAAGACGAGTTTAATGTGAGTGTTCCACATGAGCGCTGGACTAGCGTGTGAATGTTTGGAATTTATTACATTGTGGCCTCAATTAACTGCATGAACCACTGTAACAAGATACATAGTTGCTTATATGTCAGACAGCAGATTGTTGATTGTTAGCTGGTCGATAGCCTAGTGTTGAAGCGAGCTGAGCCAATGTGTGGTGTTTTGCACAACTGCTTACAAGTGGGGTAGCACCAACAGTGTTTACAAGTACTTATGTATACGTCGGCGCAGGGTTCTCGAATGAGTGCTCTATTTCATCAAAACACACACTGCTCGTATGATAAACCGTGACAACTTATGTCTTACCATGCCATATTCATGAAAAACTAGTGAGGACACATCTGTTTCGGCAACAATTACGATGGTTCTCACATGATTCACGGACACACAAAAGTAGCAGCAGTTCCCATAGACGGATTCAAACAGAGTACTAGCCCCAGAGAGGTCGATAACAGTCAAGGTTCGGATAATTAGACACAATCCAAACTACTATTAAACACTAGCTGGGGCAACTATTTCATGCCTCGAGCTAATTTGGGATGGACACAAGACGGGCCTTGCCATGAACATCATCGAGGACGTCCCGCAGCAGCTCAATCCTGTGAACCTTCATGAAGACAACCTTGTGGCCTTGCCACTGATAAACTTGTTTGTGGAGGCATGCCACGTCATCTTCCTGCGTAAGCTTGACAAGAACAGTATTCCTCTCAAATGAAGGAGTAGCTTTGAACTTCTTGTGCTTCAGTACACCCTCAACACGCCTGACAACAGTGAGGCTGGAATACAACTCTTCCTTGGTATAACCGCAAATGGCTTCCAGGATCCAACAGCCTAAGAACTCTGTTTTCCCAGTGCGTATATTCAGGTCGTCCGCCTCATAGCGAGTGACATGTACAACCACACAATCCTTGTCTGCATCAGGGCTCTAATTGAAACAGAAACAAATTCTGAATTACTTTTCAGTATAAGAAACACAAGTTATTTAAACCACTACGTATACCATGGCATCGAAGCTAATAAAATTTTGCATTATTAATCACCACATACTTCCTTTTCTAAAAAAATCGCCACATACTTAGATGAAAAACCACAATCAAGATCGGCAAAGAAGGAAATCACCTTGGGCAGCTCAGCGGGGGGGGGGGGGACACATCCTCCAATGGGGAAAACTACTCCTGCAGTGCCACGGGGGTTGTAACCTCAAACGGGGCGTTGACCATCTCAGTATCTGGGGTTGCCTCCATCTTCTTGGAGCTCTCTGTCTCGTGGGGATCAGCCTCCCACGTCTGCTCCAATATCGGCAGATCTTTGCCTGGTTCTCCTTGGTCCATCATGAAACTGACGAATACTAGGAGACCACTGAAAGGAAAACACAATCGCAATGACAATGAAACAAAAAAGAGAGTGAGGATCGGTTACTGCTTTGCAAAAGTACTTTTTTTTCCTCTGGACGAAAATATACCAACATCACGGATCCGCTTACCTTCCCTTCGTCCGGAGAGAAGAACAGTGGCAGATGCAAGTGTTGCCTTTCTTGAAGACGGTGAGGGAGAAGGGGATTCAGCGAAGAGTGAAATGATGGTTGCTTTGTCTGTCAAACTTAGACTGCGGGGAGGTGCGGTTTTGTGATACAACGGCTCGTTACTGCCGCGCTACGACCGGGGTGACTCTCCGCCTGCATACTGCCTTCAAATTTGGTGGATGGCATTTGGGCCCGCGCGCTGCATGGCTCGCATGTCGGTGAACAAAAGTATAACGGCATTCAGTAGAGGGACACGTTTCAATGACCTAGGAGGAGCCAGAAGCTGTAGAGTGTCTCCACTGTCCTAGTAGAAATTGTTTTTCTGGGTAACTGTAGAGTGTCTCCACTGTACTAGTAGTAATTGTTTCTCGGGTCCCAAGACAAAACAGCCCATCCACACTAGTAAATAGTAAAATCAATTCAAAAGCCCATATATTTACTGAATGAGATGCGCTACCCACACCCAGCACACCGCCCCCCCCCCCCAAAAAAAACCTGGGTGCTCTTCTTCCTCCTCGCTCCTACAGAAAACCCCAGCTCCCCTTCTTCCTCACTCCTACAGAAAACCCCCAGCTCCCCTTCTTCTTCGCTCGCACTACAACTAGGCTCGTCATTCGTTACTCTGCTCAAATCTGTGAGCGCGACGCGACGCCCTCGAGGAAAATGGAGTCGGCTGACCCCAGCGCCAAGAAGATGAGGCTCCCGCCAGCGGCAACGCCTGTTGTAGATCCCGCACCTGGCAGCACGGGGAGAAGCGGCGACCCCACCCCCACCGGATCCCAGGAACCCGTAGAATCTCGGGTGGACCGCATCAGCGATCACCCGGACTCCATCCTTGGGGAGATCATCTCGCTTCTCCCCACCAAGGATTGCTGTCGCACCCAAATCCTCTCAATTCGGTGGCGCCCTCTATGGCGCGCTGTTCCCCTTAATCTCGACTATCGTTAGCTATCTCTCTTCAATGATTTTGAAATCCCCAGAGCCATCATCTCCTCCCACCAGGGCTCCGTTCAAAGCCTCTACATCCCGTCATGCTACCTGAGCAAGCATACCATGCCCTGCACGGTGGACGCCTGGCTGGAATCCCCTGAATTCACAGAACTACAGTTGCTTGAGTTCTACTATTCCCCTGGAAATCACATCCCACATACCGAACGCCATGAACTTGTGCCCTCAGCACCGATGTCCATCTCGGGGTTTTCGTCCTCTCTCCAAACCGCCACCTTTGCGCAGTGCTACCTACCAGACAATCTGGTACTAAAGCCTCCGACTCCCATTTCTCAAGAAACTTTCACTTGGGCGGGTTCGTATATCGGAGGCCTCATTGCACAGCATCATCCACTCTAGTTGCCCTGCGCTGGAGTGCTTGGTGCTTTTTTCGCAGTTAGAATCGGTTGTCTCCAAATAAAGTCGCCTAACCTTGTAAGAATTGGAATTTCTTTTGACGGAAGGCAGCTCATCATCCAAGATGCCCCTTCACTTCAAAGGTTGATCCTTGATTCTAGTTATTCACCGTTGCAAATAACCGTCCTCTCTGCGCCTAAACTGGAGACCTTGGGTGTAATACATGATCTCTGTCCTCATTTCAATATGGTGTTTGGCTCCACAGTTCTTCAGGTACTTTATATTATCGTCTACACTTGTAACCATAAGCTGCATTTTAAATTTCTGCGCATAATTTATATATCATCTTGGAGTACACATTTTGTACTAATATTATGTTCTATGCTCAATGAAGAGTTTCTCCATGGATGGCCTATCAATGGTGCTGGATTCTGTCAAGATCTTATATATCCAAATGAATAATTTTGATCTGAACAAGATTATTTGCTTGCTGCAATGCTTTCCATGTCTGGAGAAGTTGTATATAAAGGTGATAATTTCACGCACATTGGAAGCCCGCATATAGTGTACTAGAATTAACCGTTCAGTTGTTGCTCTTTCGACACTCTTCTTTTAGATCTTAACTATTTTCAATCTTCATGTCTATTTAGGCAACAGGACGGGGTAAGAAAGTTATAACCAATTGGGGGATCCGTAAGCATCGGGATTTTCTCACTTCTCATGAGATTCGATTGAAGACAATAATGCTAGAACGATATGTAGCCAACCATGCAAACACAAGATTTGTCACATTCTTCCTGCTGAATGCGAGGTTACTATTGTCCATCAGGCTTAAGTTCATTAGCAGCATGGTTTTGATGGATGGATATGTCGAAGAGCAAAAAAAGGAGTTTCAGGTGGGCAAAAGAGCTTCTGAACGTGTCGGGCTTCTATTTACAACATATTGTGGTCATAATCTAGTAAATTTTACGACCCAGGATGTTCATTCTATGGACCTGACCGATCCATTTGACTGTGACTACCGAAAACAGTGCTGGAGTTAGATGTTGTTGCCCTTTTCAATCTGGTTTTTTTTGTAAATCTGATGAACAATTAACCCTCGTGCTTTTGTACAGTTTGTAAGCTGGAGTTAGATGTTCCTGCCCTTTTCAACTCGGCTGTGACTGTCATATTTTCTTTGAAACAAGGCAAATGGCTTGCCATTCGCTTAATTTAGAGTGAAATATTGTAACAAATCCAAACCAAGGGAAATAACATCACTCTCGCTGGCTGCTTGAGCTCACTGTGCATTACAGAAGCCAAGTGATTAGCTCCCACCAGCACCCACAAACGTATTTCGATCTAGCACATCAAATGGGCTCTAAAATTTCATAGGAAAGGCTGGACATCTGGGGCTCACGCAATTGTCAATGTAGTCAATAAACGAGAGAATTACACTACGAGCGGCTGACACAAGGGACCCAGCAGGTCGCGCAGTTTTTTTGAGGAACAAGCAGTTGTTATTTATACTAGTTTTAGCGACGGATCAGGGTAACAACGGGGTTGTGCGGGGGCTGTGGCCCATCTAGCCAGGGTTTTATTTATGTTTACCACATCATGAGCCCAGTTGTGTTTTTTCTTGCCGAAAATGGCTAGCCCAGTTCTATTTTTTTAAAGAAATACCCAAACAAGGCCTACTTGCTTTATCGGCCCTGCTGGGCTGCAAATCTTTCAAGACGAGGGGAGTTTCATTCGGTTTGCCCAAAAATGGGCTGTACATTTTTAAAACACATCAAACCGGGAATTAGTTTCAATTTTTTTTCATTAGAAGATCTTAAATTCCATTGATTTTTATGGGTGGACAATTATTTGGATTTTATATTTATATAAATTATTTTTCAAAATAGTTTGAATGTGAATCGATATTTCTGGATTAAAAACAGTTGACCACACAGAAATATGCAAAATTTCGTATACTTTTTAACCGTGGCCACAATATGGGGTGTGATGCTAACAAAAAGAAGATGGGCTCCAAAAAAATTCTTAAGAATTAGCAAATGGGCAGTACATTATTCGAAATAATGGCAGATGAGTTGTATGTTGTTTTCAACAGATTTGAGGCTGACTTGTGCGCCTACTACAGGCTGACGCGTATGCTTTCATAAAAAAAGGTTGACGCACACGCAATGCCCTGTCAACTTAGTCAACACACGAGAGCAGTGACTGTTGGATGTCCATCCAACGGCTGTCGTGCTTCTTCAATCTCTGCTCTTCATGCTCAACCGCTCAAATAAGCGCCGGCGGGACTGCCTGCTCCCTCCTCCGCACGGCCGGCTGTGCTGCCGCGCAGGCCTCACAGCCCGACCGTACTCCCATCGCTGGCCTAGCCATCCCTCTACTCACCCACACCTGCTGTTATTCTCCGGCGACGGCATACGAACCAGTAAACCCTCGTACAGTCGTACTCCCCTCCGCGTGGGAAACAACTGCCGAGTATTCCCTGGCTCCGTGTCATTCCCTTCCTAGGCCTCGCTGTCATCCACCGCCCTGGTGCTCTCGGCGCGGCCTGGTCAACGTGGTCAATGAACGACATCCATCGGAAGTGGACTGTACGTGGAGAGGCTGACAGCTGGGTCCACGTCCGCACGCAAGGAAATGCCTCCTTATTACGCGCAAAATAATGATTCCTCCACCTGACAGCTAGGACCCACAGGAAGGGCCTCTGTATTTCACGAAAAAAACGTTCCCCCCGCTGACAGGTCGGACCCACCAGCTATATCTCCGCACGCAAGGAAGTGCCTCCTTATTACGCCCCAAAAAATGAATACCCCCCTGCTAGCTGGGACCCACCATATTGTTGGGCTGACTTGTGGGCCTACTAAGTTGACAGGGACGGACAACTTTGTCAACTTAGTCAATACTCCAGTGACCGTATGATGTCCATCCAACGGCCATAGTGCTTCTCCAACCTCTGGTCTTCTTGCTCCAGCCGCCCAAAGCAGCGCCGGTCGTGCCGCCTACTCCTGCCTCCCGTGGCCGGCTGTGCTACCGCGGAGGCCTCACCGCCCCTATACTACTCCCACTACTGGCCAGGCCATCCCTCCACTCACCCACACCCCCTGTTATTCTGCGGCGACGGTAGCCTCACACCGCAGCTGAATCAGTGAACGCTCGTACTCCTCTCCGCGTGGGCATCCACTGCCGCGTCTTGCATGGCTCCGCGCCGTCCCCTTCCTAGGCCTCGCCGTCGTCCACTGCCGTGGTGCTCTCGGCGCGGTGTGCTCAATGTGGTCAACGAACGACTTCCATCGGAAGAGTACTGTACGTGGAGAGGCTGACAGTCGGGTCCACGGCAGCCACAAGGAAGTGCCTCCTAATTACGCGGAAAATAATTATTCCTCCACCTGACAGCAGGGACCCACCGGACGGGCCACCATTATTTTGTGAAAAAATTGTTTCCCCCTGACAGCTGGGACCCACCGGACGGGCCACAGTATTTCGCGAAAAAAACGTTTTCCCCGCTGCCAGCTCGGACCCACCGGAAGTGCCTCCTTATTACGCACAAAAAAATGAATACTCCCCCGGCTAGCTGGGACCCACCTTGCTGGGAGGCTGACTTGTGGGCCTACTAAGTTGACGGGGACGAAGGGTTTGTCAACTTAGTCAATATGAACGATTCTAGCTCCAGTGACCGTACGATGTCCATCCAAAGGCCGTAGTGCTTCTTCAACCTCTGGTCTTCTTGCTCCGGCCGCCCAAAGCAGCATCGGTCGTGCCGCATGCTCCTGCCTCCCGTGGCCGGCTATGCTGCCACAGAGGCCTCACCGCCCTCTACTATTCCCACCGCCGGCCAGGCCCTGCGGCGACGGCAGCCTCACACCGCAGCCGAACCAGTGAACCCTCGTAGTCCTCTCCGCACGGGCTTCCACTGCCGCGTCGTCCCCTTCCTAGGCCTCGCCGTCGTCCACTGCCGTGGTGCTCTCCGCGCGGCGTGGTCAAGGAACGACTTCCATCGGAAGAGTACTATACGTGGAGAGGCTGACAGCTGGGTCCACAGGGATATCCCAGTTTTTTTGTGCTTTGCCAAGTAAGTCGCTTTGTCAGGCCTGTTGGGTTGCAAATCTTTCAAGACGAGGAGAGCTTTCATTCGGCTGGCCGAAAAAATGGCCCATCAGTAACGAGAAATGGGTTGTACATTTTTAAAACACATCAAACCGGCAATTAGTTTCAAATATATTTTTTTTCATTTCAAGATTTTAAATGACATTAATTTTTATGCGTGGAGAATTTGTTGGATTTTATATTGCTATACATTTATTTTTAAAATCAGTTTGAATGTGAGTCAAAATTTCGGGATTAAAAACAGTTCGGAGCGCACCGAAATATGCAAAATTTTGTATAATTTTTTAACCGTTGCCACAATATGGGCTGTAATGCTAACAAAAAGAATATGGGCTCCAAAAAAAACCTTAAGAATTAGCAAATGGGCTATAAATTATTAGAAATAACGGCAGATGGGTTGTATGTTGTTTTCCACAGATTTGAGGCTTTCCTAAAAAAAGGTTGACGCACAAGCACTGACTGTTGGATGTCCATCCAACGGCCGTCGTGCTTCTTCAATCTCTGCTCTTTCTGCTCCAGCCGCTGAAACAAGCGCCGATGGGACTACCTGCTCCCTCCTCCCCCGGTCGGCTGTGCTGCGGCGCAGGCCTCACCGCCCGACCGTACTCCCATCGCAGGCCTAGCCATCCCTCTACTCACCCACACCTACTGTTATTCTCCGGGGACGGCAGACGAACAAGTAAACCTTCGTATAGTCGTACTCCCCTCCGCGTGGGAAACAACTACCGAGCCTACCCTGCCTTTGTGTCGTCCGCTTCCTAGGCATCGCCGTCTTCCACTGCCCTGGTGCTCTTGTTGGGGAACGTAGCAGAAATTTAAAATTTTCCTACGTGTCACCAAGATCTATGTATGGAGAAACCAGCAACGAGGGGAAAGAGAGTGCATCTACATACCCTTGTAGATCGCTAAGCGGAAGCGTTCAAGTGAACGGGGTTGATGGAGTCGTACTCGTCGTGATCCAAATCACCGATGACCAAGTGCCGAACGGACGACACCTCCGCGTTCAACACACGTACAGCCCGGTGACGTCTCCCATGCCTTGATCCAGCAAGGAGAGAGGGAGAGGTTGAGGAAGACTACATCCAGCAGCAGCACAACGGCGTGGTGGTGGTGGAGGAGCGTGGCAATCCAGGGCTTCGCCAAGCACCTGCGGGAGAGGAGGAGGTGTCACGGGAGGGAGGGAGGCGCCAGGGCTTCAGGTGTGGCTGCCCTACCTCCCCTCCACTATATATAGGAGCAAGGGAGAGGGGGGAGGCGCAGCCTTGCCCCTTCCTCCAAGGAAGGGGTGCGTCCAAGGGGGGGAGGAGTCTATCCTCCCCAAGGCACCTCGGAGGTGCCTTCCCCTTTGAGGACTCTCCCCCTTTTCTTATATCTTGGCGCATGGGCCTCTTGGGGCTGGTGCCCTTGGCCCATATAGGCCAAGGCGCACCCCCTACAGCCCATGTGGCCCCCCCAGGGCAGGTGGACCCCCCCGGTGGACCCCCGGACCCCTTTCGGCACTCCCGGTACAATACCGATAAAGTGCGAAACTTTTCTGGTGACCAAAATAAGACTTCCCACATATAAATCTTTACCTCCGGACCATTCCGGAACTCCTCGTGACGTCCGGGATCTCATCCGGGACTCCGAACAACATTCGGTAACCACATACAAGCTTCCTTTGTAACCCTAGCGTCATCGAACCTTAAGTGTGTAGACCCTACGGGTTCGGGAGACATGCAGACATGACCGAGACGTTCTCCGGTCAATAACCAACAGCGGGATCTGGATACCCATGTTGGCTCCCACATGTTCCACGATGATCTCATCGGATGAACCACGATGTCGAGGATTCGATCAATCCCGTATACAATTCCCTTTGTCTAGCGGTATAGTACTTGCCCGAGATTCGATCGTCGGTATCTCGATACCTCGTTCAATCTCGTTACCGGCAAGTCTCTTTTACTCGTTCCGCAACACATCATCCCGTGATCAACTCCTTGATCACATTGTGCACATTATGATGATGTCCTACCGAGTGGGCCCAGAGATACCTCTCCGTCACACGGAGTGACAAATCCCAGTCTCGATTCGTGCCAACCCAACAGACACTTTCGGAGATACCCGTAGTGCACCTTTATATCCACCCAGTTACGTTGTGACGTTTGGCACACCCAAAGTATTCCTACGGTATCCGGGAGTTGCACAATCTCATGGTCTAAGGAAATGATACTTGACATTAGAAAAGCTTTAGCATACGAACTACACGATCTTGTGCTATGCTTAGAATTGGGTCTTGTCCATCACATCATTCTTCTAATGATGTGATCCCGTTGTCAATGACATCCAATGTCCATGGTCAGGAAACCGTAACCATCTATTGATCAACGAGCTAGTCAACTAGAGGCTTACTAGGGACATGGTGTTGTCTATGTATCCACACATGTATCTGAGTTTCCTATCAATACAATTCTAGCATGGATAATAAACGATTATCATGAACAAGGAAATATAATAATAACCTATTTATTATTGCCTCTAGGACATATTTCCAACAGTCTCCCACTTGCACTAGAGTCAATAATCTAGTTCACATCGCCATGTGATTAACACTCAGAGAGTTCTGGGTTTGATCATGTTATGCTTGTGAGAGATGTTATAGTCAACGGGTCTGAAGCTTTCAGATCCATGTGTGCTTTACAAATATCCATGTCATCTCCTAGATGCAGTTACCACGCTCTATTTGGAGCTATTCCAAATAACTGTTCTACTATACGAATCCAATTTACTACTTAGAATAATCTGGATTAGTGTCAAAGTTTGCATCGGCGTAACCCTTTATGACGAACTCTTTTTCCACCTCCATAATCGAGAAAATTCCTTAGTCCACTAGTTACTAAGGATAACCTTGACCGTTGTCCTGTGATCCATTTCTAGATCACACTTGTACCCCTTGACTGACTCATGGTTTGGCACACTTCAGGTGTGGTACATAACATAGCATACTTGTGCCAAACTCGTAACTCAGATATTCATTTCTATGATCATATCATAGATATTTTATCCTCTTGTCACGACGATATTCAACTTCATCTGAAATTACTTGAACCATTCAATAATTCAGACTTGTGTTTCATCAAGTAAATATGCTCAGTATCTACTCAATTCATCTGTGAAGTAAGAGCATAACGATACCCACTGCGTGCCTCAGCACTCATTGGACTGCACACATCAAAATGTGTTACTTCCAACAAGTTGCTTTCTTGTTCCATTTTACTGAAACCGAAGCTTTCAGTCATCTTGCCCATGTGGTATGATCTGCATGTCTCAAGCGATTCAAAATCAAGTGAGTCCAAACGGTCCATCTGCATGGAGTTTCTTCATGCGTATATACCAATAGACATGGTTCACATGTCTCAACCCTTTTCAAAAAATGAGTGAGTCCAAAGATCCATCAACATGGTGCTTCTTCATGCGTTTTATACCAATATGACTTACATGGCAGTGCCACAAGTAGGTGGTACTATCATTACTATCTTATATCTTTTGGCATGAACATGTGTATCACTTTGATCGAGATTCAATAAACCATTCATTTTAGGTGCAAGACAATTGAAGGTATTATTCAAATAAATAGAGTAACCATTATTCTCCTTAAATGAATAACCGTATTGCGATAGACATAATCCAATCATATCTATGCTCAACGCAAACACCAAATAACAATTATTTAGGTTTAACACCAATCTCGATGGTAGAGGGAGCGTGTGATGCTTGATCATATCAACCTTGGAAACACTTCCAACACATCTCGTCAGCTCACCTTTAGCTACTCTCCGTTTATTCCGTAGCTTTTATTTCGAGTTACTAATACTTAGCAACCGAACCGGTATCTAATACCCTGGTGCTACTAGCAGTACTAGTAAAGTACACATTAACATAACGTATATCCAATATACTTCTATCGACAGCCTTCTCATCTACCAAGTATCTAGGGTAATTCTGCTCCAGTAGCTGTTCCCCTCATTACAGAAGCACTTAGTGTCGGGTTTGGGTTCAACCTTGGGTTTCTCCACTAGAGCAGCAGCTGATTTGCCGTTTCATGAAGGATCCCTTCTTGCCCTTGCCCTTCTTGAAACTAGTGGTTTTTAACTAACCATCAACAATTGATGCTCCTACTTGACTTCTACTTTCGCGGTGTCAGGCATCGCGAATATCTCAAGGATCATCATATCTATCCCTGATATGTTATAGTTCATCACGAAGCTCTAGCAGCTTGGTGGCAATGACTTTGGAGAAACATCACTATCTTATCTGGAAGATCAACTCCCACTCGATTCAAGTGATTGTTGTACTCAGACAATCTGAGCACAAGCTCAACGATTGAGCTTTTCTCCCTTAGTTTGCAGGCCAAGAAAATCGTCGGAGGTCTTATACCTCTTGACGTGGGCACGAGCCTGAAATCCCAATTTCAGCCCTCGAAACATCTCATATGTTCCGCGACTTTTCAAAAAATGTCTTCGGTGCCTCAATTCTAAACCCTTTATCATTACCGAACTATCATGTAGTCATCAAAACGTGTATGTCAGATGTTCGCAACATCCACAGACCACGTTCGAGGTCCAGCACACCGAGCGATGCATTAAGGACACAAGCCTTCTATTGTCCGCATAATTGCTACTATCAACTTTCAACTATATTTTCTCTAGGAACATATTTAAAACAGTAGAACTAAAGCGCGAGCTAACGACATAATTTGCAAAGATCTTTTGACTATGTTCAGGATAATTAAGTTCAACTTATGAACTCCCACTCAAATAGACATCCCTCTAGCCATCCAAGTGATTACATGATCCGAGTCAACTAGGCCGTGTCCGATCATCACGTGAGACGGACTAGTCAACGTCGGTGAACATCTTCATGTTGATCGTATCTACCATATGACTCATGCTCGACCTTTCGGTCTTCTGTGTTCCGAGGCTATGTCTGTACATGCTAGGCTCGTCAAGTCAACCTAAGTGTTTGCATGTGTTCCGAGGCCATGTCTGTACATGCTAGGCTCGTCAACACCCGTTGTATTCGAACGTAAGAATCTATCACACCCGATCATCACGTGGTTCTTCGAAACGACGAACTTTCGCAACGGTGCATAGTTAGGGGGAACACTTTCTTGAAATTTTAATGAGGGATCATCTTATTTACTACCGTCGTTCTAAGCAAATAAGATGCAAAAAACATGATAAACATCACATGCAATCAAATAGTGACATGATATGGCCATCATCACTTTGCTCCTTTTGATCTCCATCTTCGGGGCTCCATGATCATCGTCGTCACCGGCATGACACCATGATCTCCATCATCACGATCTCCATCATCGTGTCTTCATGAAGTTGTCACGTCAACTATTACTTCTACTACTATGGCTAATGCTTTAGCAATAAAGTAAAGTAATTACATGACGTTTATGTTGACACGCAGGTCATAAATAAATTAAGACAACTCCTATGGCTCCTGCCGGTTGTCATACTCATCGACATGCAAGTCGTGATTCCTATTACAAGAACATGATCATCTCATACATCACATATATCATTCATCACATCCTTTTGGCCATATCACATCACATAGCATACCCTGCAAAAACAAGTTAGACGTCCTCTAATTGTTGTTTGCATGTTTTACGTGGCTGCTATGGGTTTCTAGCAAGAACGTTTCTTACCTACGCAAAACCACAACGTGATATGTCAATTGCTATTTACCCTTCATAAGGACCCTTTTCATCGAATCCGATCCGACTAAAGTGGGAGAGACTGGCACCCGCTAGCCACCTTATGCAACTAGTGCATGTCAGTCGGTGGAACCTGTCTCACGTAAGTGTACGTGTAAGGTCGGTCCGGGCCGCTTCATCCCACAATGCCGCCGAATCAAGATTGACTAGTAACTGTAAGCATATTGAACAAAATCAACGCCCACAACTACTTTGTGTTCTACTCGTGCAAAGAATCTACGCAATAGACCTAGCTCATGATGCCACTGTTGGGGAACGTAGCAGAAATTTAAAATTTTCCTACGTGCCACCAAGATCTATCTATGGAGAAACCAGTAACGAGGGGAAAGAGAGTGCATCTACATACCCTTGTAGATTGCTAAGCGGAAGCGTTCAAGTGAACGGGGTTGATGGAGTCGTACTCGTCGTGATCCAAATCACCGATGACCAAGTGCCGAACGGACGGCACCTCCGCGTTCAACACACGTACAGCCCGGTGACGTCTCCCATGCCTTGATCCAGCAAGGAGAGAGGGAGAGGTTGAGTAAGACTACATCCAGCAGCAGCACAACGGCGTGGTGGTGGTGGAGGAGCGTGGCAATCCTGCAGGGCTACGCCAAGCACCTGCGGGAGAGGAGGAGGTGTCACGGGAGGGAGGGAGGCGCCAGGGCTTCAGGTGTGGCTGCCCTCCCTCCCCTCCACTATATATAGGGGCAAGGGAGAGGGGGGAGGCGCAGCCTTGCCCCTTCCTCCAAGGAAGGGGTGCGGCCAAGGGGGGGAGGAGTCCATCCTCCCCAAGGCACCTCGGAGGTGCCTTCCCCTTTGAGGACTCTCCCCCTTTTCTTATATCTTGGCGCATGGGCCTCTTGGGGCTGGTGCCCTTGGCCCATATAGGCCAAGGCACACCCCCTACAGCCCATGTGGCCCCCCAGGGCAGGTTGACCCCCCCCCCCCCCCCGGTGGACCCCCGGACCCCTTTCGGCACTCCCGGTAGAATACCGATAAAGTGCGAAACTTTTCTGGCGACCAAAATAAGACTTCCCATATATAAATCTTTACCTCCGGACCATTCCGGAACTCCTCGTGACGTCCGGGATCTCATCTGGGACTCCGAACAACATTCGGTAACCACATACAAGCTTCCTTTATAACCCTAGCGTCATCGAACCTTAAGTGTGTAGACCCTACGGGTTCGGGAGACATGCAGACATGACCGATACGTTCTCCGGTCAATAACCAACAGCGGGATCTGGATACCCATGTTGGATCCCACATGTTCCATGATGATCTCATCGGATGAACCACGATGTCGAGGATTCGATCAATCCCGTATACAATTCCCTTTGTCTAGCGGTATAGTACTTGCCCGAGATTCGATCGTCGGTATCTCGATACCTCGTTCAATCTCGTTACCGGCAAGTCTCTTTTACTCGTTCCGCAACACATCATCCCGTGATCAACTCCTTGATCACATTGTGCACATTATGATGATGTCCTACCGAGTGGGCCCAGAGATACCTCTCCGTCACACGGAGTGACAAATCCCAGTCTCGATTCGTGCCAACCCAACAGACACTTTCGGAGATACCCGTAGTGCACCTTTATAGCCACCCAGTTACGTTGTGACGTTTGGCACACCCAAAGTATTCCTACGGTATCCGGGAGTTGCACAATCTCATGGTCTAAGGAAATGATACTTGACATTAGAAAAGCTTTAGCATACGAACTACATGATCTTGTGCTATGCTTAGAATTGGGTCTTGTCCATCACATCATTGTTCTAATGATGTGATCCCGTTGTCAATGACATCCAATGTCCATGGTCAGGAAACCGTAACCATCTATTGATCAACGAGCTAGTCAACTAGAGGCTTACTAGGGACATGGTGTTGTCTATGTATCCACACATGTATCTGAGTTTCCTATGAATACAATTCTAGCATGGATAATAAACGATTATCATGAACAAGGAAATATAATAATAACCTATTTATTATTGCCTCTAGGGCATATTTCCAACAGCTCTCGGCGTGGCGTGGTCAACGTGGTCAAGGAACGACTTCCATCGGACGTGGACTGTACGTGGAGAGGCTGACAGTTGGGTCCATGGCGGCAACAAGGAAGTGCCTCCTTATTACGCGGAAAATAATGTTTCCTCCACCTGACAGCAGGGACCCACCGGACAGGCCACCGTATTTCGCGAAAAAAATATTTCCCCCCTGACTGCTGGGACCCACCATCTACACCTTCGCACGCAAGGAAGTGCGTCCGGGCAAAAAAAACGATTCGCCCCCTGACTGCTGGGACCCACCAGCTACATCTTCGCACGCAAGGAAGTGTGTCTGGGCAAAAAAAACAAAACGATTCGGCCCCCCTGACTGATGGGACCCACCAGCCCCCCGAATGCTAGGACCCACCAGCTACATCTTCGCACGCAAGGAAGTGCGTCCGGGCAAAAAAAAACGATTCATCCCTGACTGTTGGGACCCACCAGCTACATCTTCGTAGGCAAGGAAGTGCCTGACAGTCGGGACCCACCTGGTCGAAGCGTACGTAGCGTTGTCATTCTGGTCGCGAACGTGTACATACATACTGGTCGATGTAGAGGCGCACACGTGTCGTGGTAGAGGCGCGCACGTGTCGTAGTAGAGGCGCGCACGTAGCATGTACACGTATGTACAACGGCCAGGGTGCAAGAAAGAAAATACGGCCACGTATGTGTACATACGGGCGGGGTCTCGAACGCCTACTCGCGCATACGTACGGCGAGGGCTCGTGTACATGGCTGGGTCGGAAAGGAGAAACAGTGTCGTCGTTGTGTTCATGGGTCGGGACGGAATGCGTGGTCGTGTTCATCGGGAGGGCTTGAACAGAAGAGGCGATGGAAACGAGGCCTGGCGTACCATACAACGGAGGAAACGGACCTCCTACGGTCGAAACGGGGGTCTTGTTGATCGGGAGGGGTGTGGCGTACCGCAAAACGGAGGAAACGGACCTCCTACGGTCGAAACGGGGGTCCTGTTGATCGGGAGGGGTGTGGTGTACCGCAAAACGGAGGAAACGGACTTGTGTTGGAGCGCTACGGTCGAATTGGGATCTTGTTCATCGGGAGGGGTGTGGCGTACCGCAAAACGGGACTCCACGGGATACTGTTCATCTCCACCGTCGACCCCCTCCAGCCTCCACGAGCTACTATTCATCCACCGTCGACCTCCTCCAGCCTTCACGGGCTCCTGTTCATCCAGCCTTCACGGGCTCCTGTTCATCCAGCCTCCACCGCGCGCTACTCCACCAGCTACTGTTCAACCACCCCTCCACCGTCTACTGTTCATCCAGCCCTCCACACCACGGGGTCCTGTTCAACCACCCCTCCATGGGCACCCCTCCACCGTCTATTGTTCATCCTGCCCTCGACATTATGGGGTCCTGTTCATCCACCCCTCCACGGGCACCCCTCCACCGTCTACAGTTCATCCAGCCCTCCACCACACCACAGGGTCCTGTTCATCCAGAGGCGACGCCACCGCTCACTGTTCATCCACCCCCCCCCACCCAGCAATGCTCACTGTTCATCCCATCGATCGGTTTCAGCTAGCAGCAGTAGCCAAGGAATCGCTCGATCGGGTTCAGTTAACAGCCATCGATCGATAGCTCGGGTTCAATAACGCATAGCCTGTAGTGCAATCGCTCGGGTTCAGTTACAGCCCAACGCCTCACTCGGGTTCAGTTAGAGCCAATGCCTCGCACACACGCGCATATGTGTATGAGAGAAACGCGCATCGCTCGGCCCCCGACCTCCCACCGTAACCGGGAACTCCCCAAAATTTTCCTCCCCCTCGCTTCTACCACGGTTTTTTCCGTCATGGACGGCCCAAAGAATGTCATGCAGCTGCATCTCCAGCCCGCCCAGGACAAAAAGCCCATTTTCTGTCATGATTTTTTGTCATAGAAGTAGGAGCCCACCACATCTATGATGATACCAGGTTTTGTCACAATTATCATCATAGAAGTGTCATACGTATGACAGAAATTTTTTCCGTTCGTCCCAAAATGTCACAGATGTGTCTTTTTTTGTAGTGTGATCTTCCCCTCTTCGATGTGGACATCCTGAACAAGTTCATTGATGAGTGGTTTGACAGCCCAAATCTCAGTTTTGATGATCTGCAACTCCGCATTGGCCTCAGCGTCTCCTTCCATGGAGCCATTGCTCTTGAGCTGGATCTAGCTCAAAGGATAGTTGAACTGAAGCACAAGACTGACTATGAAAAGGCTCAGTTCAAGAAGCATATGGCCCAGCTCAGTGTGACAGACGTCCAAAACTTCAAGACAATGATCCATGTGCTCAAGGAGGCATTTCACAAGAAACGTGACGAAGCCAAAGGTTTTCGAGAGCGCATGAAGCACCTGGCTGCCAAATGTGTTCAAGCCTACAATGAAGCTGAGAAGCGCAAGGCACTTGGGCGTCCTGGCATCGACCCCAAGATGGCTGCCAAGAAAAAGAAGCCAAATGTGGCCCCAGCTGAAGCATCAAGGCGGGAAGAACCTCGCATTGTCTTCCCCGTCAGTATGACAGGCGTGAAGCCTAAGGTCCCCACAGTGGCTTCGGAGCTCAAGAAAACAAGGGCATCTAAAGCCGAAGCCAGAAAGCGCAAGACCAAGAACACCACTGATGAGGCTCCACCGGCCAAGAAAAGAAAAACCAAGAAGAAAGATCGGGCTGCTCCCACAGAGCCCCTTGTCGTCGAGCCAATTTTTGTTGCTCATACTGCGTCAGAACACCGAGAGCGTCAGTTGATTGTTCACTAGCCTGCTACCAAAAATGCTCCCGAAGCTAAAGATATTCCAGCTGTTGACCCCACCGCAGCTGAAGACATTGGTCACCAAGACAATGTGGAAGATGATGAAGTCCTTCCTCAGATCGAGCACAACATGGTATCATCGCCTATTCTCACTAACAGCAAACTCATCAGCATTGGTCGTCCTTTGACGCCAATTGCTCAGGATGATTCATGGGCCGATCACCCTCAAGACTCCCCCCGTCAAGAAGAATCCCCTCATACTCCCCCAACTCAAGCCACCACTCCGGTGCTTGATGATGATGACTTTGAGGCCCAGAGTACTCCATCTCCGCAAGCGTCGCCAGCATTTCGCAGGCTTCGCAAAGGACCAAGGCCACAAGTCACACTTTTGAGTTTTCCAGAAGGAGAAGAGCATCACTCCATTACACGCCAAGTATTTCCTGAAGCCTCTCCAACTATGAACATCTCCGACTCTGAAGCCAAAGTGGCTGAAGACATTCCGGCTGCATCAACCGATGAACAAGAAGAGCCAAGAGATGAAGAAGAACGCGTTGCTACACCCCCGACAAACCCTGAGGTTGTTATCGAGGAGAACATGTCTGACCCTCCAGCTACTTGAGTGGAGGTTGATAACATTGAGGCGACCACCAACACCAATACGGAAGCCAATGACGTTGTGATGGCTGAAGCTAATGTGGCGCCTGAAGCTAATGTGGTACCAAAAGTTCATGCACCCGAAGCCAAGGCTGCACCTTATGCAAATATGCAGCCTGAAGTCAATGCCACTGCCACTTCTTCTGTACCGCCTCCAAGGCCACACACCATCGAGCAAGCATTTGGTCGTGGTCAGCTGGTTACTGTCAGATAGCCCATTCTGTTTCCTCCACCTGCTGCTGGTCCTCAATTTGACTATCATGACGAGCACAGGCCTCAGGTCCAGAAGCCTAAGCCAAGGTTGCCAAGGTTTCCATGTACTGCAATGTCACCAGGGTCCTTCAATGCGAATGGCTTCATTGCCCACAACACTTTCCTCAATAGTGCCAAGAACCCCTACTCCAAGCCAAGAATTTCATCAGATCAGTTCTGGAGCTATCAACAACGCAGTTACTATTCATGAGTTCTCTATGATCACGGGCGCATCTTTCCACATATGCGTCTTGACTGTGAAGCCATTGCTAGTCTGCCCTGCCTAGAAGAAGAAGCCCTTGACTGCTTCCGTGATGCTGGACTTCTAAACTTTGTGACTGATAAAGAGCATTGGAATGAAGAGCTTCTGCTACAATTTTATGCTACCCTCCACATTCGCGGCTACAACAAGGATCCGAAGACATGGATCCTTGAGTGGATGATAGGCAACATACACCATGAAGCTAAAGCTCTTGACATTATTGAGCTCACTGGTCTGCCCACTCCAGGTGAATTATATGAAACCTGGTTGTCAGCTTCACCGCAATGCTTTGGAGAGAATCTTTCATAAGCCAGAGCCCAACATGAGCCAAATGCTGAGCATGATGAAGCCTCTGCCACGCGACACTGAATACCCAAGAGAATTCTTTGTTGAAGACCTAGAGTATCTGCCCTGAACGATCTATCACATCATAAGGCGAACTCTCTGGCCCATCAAGGGACATTCTTCTGCAGCGAATCTTGAAGGAGCGATGAAGACATTGGTCTTTTATATCTTCAATGGCATAAGCTTCAATGCTCAAGACTTCTTCATCAGGCAATTGGCTGCATCTGGCTCTGATCTCTTTGGACTGAAGTTCTATGCTCCATGGCTTATGCGCCTTATCAAAGCTTCATTCACCTGTCAACTATCAACCTTCTACATGCAACCATCTGATCTTTTTGCCATAGGTTGATATGTCAGTTGAAGCCATATACCCAGAGCCGGCCAAGGAGCCTGTTTGTCTTCACAATGCTGATCACCAAAGCTTCACACAACCCATTGAAGGAGTTCAGGCCATCACTCATGTTTATCCTTTGGCTGGCAATACACGCACACCTCACCGTGCCCATACTGAAGCCACTGAAAGCACTATTGCTCAAAGGCCTCGGAAGCGATCTCGTGTTCTCAATGACCGAGAGCTTCTCATCGCCCTGCATCAGAAACAGGATAAGCATCACTATTGGCTGAAGTGGCAGATGCAAAGCCTCTTGGTGGACGTCAATCGCATTCGCAATCTTGCCACCAAGAATGCATTTGTCACACATGAAACCTGTCGGAGGTCATGGAAGAGTTTGACTTTGCTCAGTGCTGAAGCTGATCTTCAAGACGATGGCTTCACTGAAGGATTGAAGTTTGACTCCACTCCTCCAAGGAATGTTGTCTTGCATCGGACTCCCTCTCTTGAAGACTCTGACTATTCCTCCTCAGCTGCAACGGTGGATGCCAGAGTCATTGATGACCAAGATGATGCTACTTAACCACCCCCAACTTCGGCGCGTATCGACACCGCACCAAGTTCTTCTTCACCACCAAACCTCAACGACGACCCAGCTGCTTCACCTCCTTCTCCTCATGGGAACGAGTAGGGACTCTATGTCTTCAAACCTTTTTGGTCCTTAATGACAAAAGGGGGAGAAGCATATGAGTTGATAGTCTTCAAGCGGGTCCATATGGGTGGTTGCTTTATATTTTGCCAAATGATTACAACTCTCGTTTTTGATACATTTGGTTCTTTGAGTTGTAACACTTAAACTTTATGGTCGTCTCCTACTTGTTTGCTATTCTGTGATGCGATGATAAATTCCGCATGTGCGATGATAAATCCCGCACAAAGTCATGCTGCAGATGTCCATTTTTCATTATGCATGTCATTTTCTTCGTTATATCTAATCATGCATGTTCAATTGTCTTCATAAATTGAAGAGGATCTCCACAAGAACAACCTGGCATGTGCATTTGCATTCCAGAAGCAAATTACTTATATGCACATCTTCAGGGGGGAGCCTTTTGCTACTCATGAAGACAATACCTTAATCCTTTAAAATTTCACATACTTTTATTCCCGTTGAAAACTTCAACCAGTTTGTCATCAATCACCAAAAAGTGGGAGATTGTAAGTGCATCTAGTGTCACCCCTAGTTGGTTTTGGAGTATTGAAGACAAACCTGGTTGAGGGACTAATATGTTTGTGAGAATTGCAGGATAACACAGGTAGTAGTCCCTCATTGATTCGGTTTACCTACTGGAGATGACCCCTAAAAATGTATGAAGATATTGAAGACAATGGTGGTATGTGAAGGTATTCAGATTGAAGACTATGACTAGAGAAGACATCGTGTGAAGACTATGAAGCACGAAGACTTAGTTATTTCGTTGTTTCCTTTTCTTCTTTGTTGAGTCATAGGAACCACCGTACTGTTAAGTGGGGTCACAGTGAACAAAGTCATAGTGACTGAAGTGATTCTCAACCAAATCCTATGTCTTCGAGCGAAGACAATGAGAGCAAATCTTATCCAGAGCTGGATGAGTCATCTTTACTTGTAGCCCAAGACAAGCTGCCGCGGGTGTTTGAAATCTGACCGTTGGAACACGTGTCAGTTCCTTAGTAACCCAGGGTCATTTAGGACAAATCAGATCGGGTTGCCTAGTGGCTATAAATAGCTCACCCCCTACACCATAAATTGGTGGCTGCTCAGAGTTAATGCACGGCTTTTGTCGTTTGAGAGAAACCCACCTCCGAAGCTTTTGAGAGATAGAGAAATCCTTGCGAGGACAAAGCCCAAACACCCAGAGCCAAAGAGTGTTAGGCATCACTGAAGTCTTTCTGTCCGCGTGACCTGAAGACTTGTTACACTTGAGGACTGTGAATCCTCCAGCCGGTTAGGCGTCGCCTTCTGAGCATCCAAGAGTCATTGTGGATCGCCGATGAACGAAGTCTGTGAAGGTTTGGAAGTCTACCTTGAAGACTTACCAAAGTGACTGGGCATGGACTGGGTGTCCTTAGCTAGAGGGGAATAAGGTGTAGACACGGTCCTCTGAGTTGAATCTCAGCCTCCCTAACCAGACGTACAGTTGTCACAACAACTGGAACTGGTCCAACAAATCCTTGTCCTCATCAAGCAACTGGTTCTATCATCTCCCTCTCTTTATTTACAGTTTGTCTTCGTGAAGTCATTTCCTGCTTGTGTCACCTGTTTGACTTCACTGTGTAACTTCTATTGTTGTTTGGCTTCATACTATCTTCCATCCCGATCATCACTACCTAGCTGATATTAGTCTTCGTGCTTTCACTTCATTGAATACTTGACTATGGCTTGCCTAGTGTAGTCTACCTTTCGCTTCATATCAATAGGTTCATTTCCATTATTTGTCTTCGAAACTCCCATGTTTTGAAGACAATCATAAAAATCGCCTATTCACCCCCCCCCTCTAGTCGATAACTAGCACTTTCAATCTCCTTAAAAAAACACTCGACTCTATCATAAGCTTTGTGCATGTCAAGTTTTATAGCACACAAACCCTCTCTACCCTCTTTTTTATTCTTGATTGTGTGAAAACATTCGTAGGCCACTAAAATATTGTCCGTTATCAATCTACCCGGTACGAATGCACTTTGGGTTGGGCTAATGATTTCTGGCAAAAAAGTCTCCAATCGAGAAGCCACCATTTTTGCAATTATTTTGTATACCACATTACATAAGCTGATCGGCCTAAATTGGGTTACCTTTTCTGGTGTATTAATCTTAGGAATCATCACAATTGCCGTATCATTCCATCCATTCGGGATAGTACATGTATTGATTGATTTCAAAACCTCCTCAATTAGGTGTTCCCCCAGCATGGGCCAGAACCTTTTATAGAAAATGGCATGGACTCCATCTGGCCCTGGAGCTTTCAGGTCCCCAATATCGAATAAAGCCTTGCAAACATATTCCACGGTATAAGGAGCAAGTAGAGCATTATTCATTTCATTTGACACTCTCCTACGGACTAGTGATAAGACTTCTTGATCCGGATGGTGAACTTCCGATGTATAGAGCTTTGTAAAATATTCAGTGATGTGATTCGTCAACTCCTTTCCTGTTATCCATTTTCCAGACTCGTCTAATAGTCTCTTTATATTATTTCTATTTTTTCCTGGTCGTGGCGGCGTTATGAAAGAAAGAGGTATTACGATCCCCGTGCACCAACCAGTTCGCCCGTCCTCTCTGTAACCAAAAAATTTCCTCTTGATCCAAGATATTCTCAATTAGCACAATAATTTCCTTCTGACGACATCGAGACTCTGCATTCAGTGGTTCAAGCCTTATTCTCTCCAATTCTTTTTTTAATTTCCTAGTTCTCACCTTTGGTCCCTTCAGAGTTTCCCGGTCCCAATTATGCAGATCGGCATGCACTGCTCTTGTACGATCAGCAAGTGAGGGTTCAATACCTGCAAGTTTTGCTTTCTCCCACGATGCCTTAACAATTTCAGTGACCGTCTCTTCCTTCAACCACCTTGCCTCAAACTGTTTAACACGCCCCTCTGGTTGTTTAAAGATTTTTTCATCTATGTAATCCGTATCCAGTACGATTGGGCGATGATCAGAATGAACATGTTCTTCGTTTATCACTGCCGCTCGTGGGAATTTTTTTGCCCACGCTATATTACAGACCACTTCATCAAGACGTTCACGTATTTCGCCTCTCCTCCAAGTGAACAGGTCACCCGTATATCCTAGGTCCTCTAGCCCGCAATCCATTAGACATTCACGAAATTCTCTCATCATACCAAGTGGTCTAGCCATACCACCCTCTTTTTCCGATGGGTATAAAATTTCATTAAAATCCCCCAAAACCACCCATGGGTGGTTACCCTTACTATATAGATTGCGAATATAGTCCCAAGAAAGATGGCGTTCATTCCATTTCGGGTGACCATAAAAACCCGTGAACCGCCATGTTACAAGTGTTGTCCGCTCGTGTTTAGTTGAAATATATAAAAATATATATAATGAATTAGGTCCGGTTTAAATGAAGAACATCCCATTTGCATAAAACTTGTCCGATTTGTTTACATTTTGTTTGAAACATATCTGGATGTTTGATGGATAGGTTTGGATGGCCACTCCCGTATCACTGCTCGCGAACGGTGTACGGATACTATGTCTGTTTTAGAGGACCGTGTTAGAGTTGCCCTAAAAAGTTTTTATTTAGGGAATTGAAACATCCATCTAGACCATCCTTTATTTCTTTTAGTTTCTCAAAGTAGCTTTTCATTCCCCATATTTTCTTTAGGAGAGGCATCTCTCCTTAAAATGATTAAGAGATCGCGTGCGTATCGACCAGATCCATTTACGCGTTACTGCCCCTGTTGCTGTTGGCGGCCCCAAGTCCACCTCGCCTCCATGATGCCTCTCTGCAACCCGCCTTCCACTCTCTATGTCCCTTGCCCGCCCAGCAAGCTTCCGATGAACATTAATTTTCACTTTTTTGTCTTCCCCATCGTCTTCGATTAGGGCGGCGTTTCTTCTTGGCCTCCATATCATGGTGGTGCTCCTTCCCATCATTCCCCAACACGAGCAAGGCACCTACAGGCGTGAAGGAGCACCTATAGAGAAAACATCACTTACACAGAGAAACACATAGGTGACTGCTGCCCACCATCATGATTCCGAAGAATCCTTGCGTTCCAGACCATGCCATTGCGCAACTAGGAGAGGGATGAGAAGAACCCATTCATACTATGAAGCGCCCAAGCCCGTGGAGGACGAATTTCACCTAATTTATCGGCTCTTTCGTCGCACGCTTATTTCATGCATGATAATTGAGTCTCTATCAAATTACTATTGTTGATCATCCACCCTAAGCCTAAGCTGCCTCATGGAGAACATCTAGTGGCGAGAAGTCAGTGTTGGCCATTGAAAGGCCGAAGAAATGAAGAGAGGCTTTCATGTTTGGTCAGGTGTGTTTTGTCGATTAAATTTGAAGAAGGATGAAGATTAGGGTTGCAAACGAGTCGAATTCGAGCGAGTCGGCCTAGACTTAGCTTACCATGTACTAAGATTCAAACGAGTTGGCCTAGACTTAGCCCAGTGCATCTTAAAATCCGAGCGAGCTTAAAACCGAACGAAGTTCAAAATTGAGCTATAGAAATGACTCATACTTAGCTCATGAAGATCTGGAGTTAGTCCTGGCTCAAGATCAACTCCTTTCTCGATCAAGATATGTAAAATGCTTCTATTCTTAGCTTATTTTGTACTCGATGTTCGAGCCAAGGAAACAAAAAACCCGATCCCAAACGGCCCAGGAGTCTTAAGTTTCCTTTTTGTTTGCAGTCCTAATTGGGATAGGATGAGGAATTAAGTCATGAGAGTTGACTAGAGAAGCTCTGAGCATGTTTTTTTGGTGATAAGGGTATCTAAAGTCGGGCGCCTCAAACCCGCCTCAAACACTTGGACGTACTGCAAGTCATGAAAATACGACCCAACTGGGCATCCAACGCCGATCTCAAACGCCCGGGCTAACAGGCACCCCTCATATTCAGCCCAAACCTAGGACGGATATGAGGCGGCCCGGGCGCACTCGAACGCATCTGCTACGTCCGCGCGACCCACCTCTGGCCCACCCCGACCCCGCAAAATCCCCCTTTGAAGCAAACCCTAGGCCCACTTCACTCTGCTTCGCTCCGCTTCACTTTCCCCAATACGTCAAATCCCGAGCGCCGACGACCATGTCTAGTACCACCAACCACTTCGACAACAGCTCCGGAGACGAGAACGAGTTTGTGCCATGTATCGCGCTAGAGTGCTCGCGGGTCGATACGGGCAGCAGCTCCGGTTCATGCGTGACGCCACATATCGCCCGTCGCCCCAGCACCGACGCCGGCGCCGACCCTTCCCGCTCCACATGCGCATCTGCAAGGGTAGCTCAATCGGCCGCCTGCCCGACGGCCTCCTCCACCTCTGGTCGTTGCTCCGCGTGGGCAGCGGTGGGTTCTAGTGCCCGTTCTACCGGTGCTGCGGATGTGGACTTCGAAATCAGAGGCACGCGCCGCCTGCCGCGTGAGGCAGAGGGCCAGTGTCGGTGTACTAAAGTAGGGGTACCTTAGTACCCCAGACTTGTGCACGGGCAGTTGTAGCGCCCTGCGGCAAGGCCCGCCCAGGAAGCGCCAAGAGAAGACCAAGCATTCAAGACAAGGCCCCGGGCAAGAGGAGCTTGCCGGGCCAAGAAGACAAGGCCCCCGGCAAGAGGAACTTGCCGGGCCAAGAAGACAAGACCCCGGCAAGAGGAGCTTGCCGGGACAACTTAGCCCATGTAAGGCCATCCAAGAACAAAGTATACGAGACAGAAGATCGAGACCCCGACAAGAGGAGCTTGTCGGGAAGGCCGAACCCAGGCACCACAAGAGAAGCCCGCCGTGGCGCGCCAAGCGCCCCGGCAAGGCCTGATAGCTGGCACGCTATCAGGCACAGGAAGACGACCCCCGCGGCAAGCCACTTGCCGCGTCAAGATCGCCACCTCAAGACTGCGCTCCAGCTCGCCCGCCCACGCGTCGCTCCGGGGCTTCCCCCAAGGGCACGTGGCGAGGCACCGCGCAGCCTGAGGCATGCGGTGGCATGCAGCCGCCATCGTGGCGAACGGTGGCGCACCTAACGGTCCGCCTCGGTGCTGTCCGGGCGACCGTGACGGGCATTTAATGCCCTTGTCCCCTACCGTCAGAAGTAGGTATGATAACACTGTGCCGCACTGTAGCGCCACCGTTCCCGCACTATTACAACTACCAGCCCTTTTACACTTTTACCCCTTTCTCTTACGTTGACACCTGTCGGTGACCCCTTTGCGCTATAAAAGGAGGCCCGTGTGCAACGTAGAAGGGGTTCCGGGGTTCGGAGATTCGGCATCCAGACAGCCATACGCTCGGTGCAGCTAGCTCTCCAAGCTCCCGAGCTCCCCAGTTCAATACAACCAAGCAGGAGTAGGGTTTTACGCGTCCACCGCGGCCCGAACCTGGGTAAACCGCCCGTGTGCTCGCCTCGATCTGCTCTCTGTGCTCCCTCCGCCCCCCTCACCGGACAACGAAAGGGGCTCCGGCCCCATAGGTGCTCGCGGGGGACGCAGTCCGCCCCGACATCTTTGGCGCGCCAGGTAGGGGACGCGTCGAGGTTGTGCGGATCAGATCCGGCGTTCGCGCGAGCGCGCTCTTCGTCAGCTTCTCCGAACTCGCTAGCTTCATCAACACCATGGCCCCGAAGAAGAAGGCTTCGGAGGCCGCGGGCCCGTCCGCGTCACTCCCACCGCTACCGGAGCCAACGGTGGGCGGGGGAGACGCCGTCGGAGGGGTGGCCACCGGCGAGAACACTCGCGGTGCCACCAAATCCAAGAACAGGGCGGACGACCGAGCCTCGGCCTCCGAGGACGCGCCGCATCCGTCCCTTCAAACGACGACCCAGCAGCGCCATGCCACGGGAGGTGGCATCCGCTTGCTGGAACAAGGGCAAACAGGGGGTTCACGGGACGCCACGGGCCCCCGTCCGGACACGGGCAAGGCGAAGGCGTCGGGGAGGGACCCCGCTCTTTCTAACATTGTTAGGAGTCCGAGCGTATCCCGCTCCTCGCGCCACTCGCCCCCGCTCCCCTCCACTCCGGCAGAAGCGCTCGCGAGAGCGCAACTGCTCCTCGACTACCCTCCAGCGGCTGGCAAGGCCGAAAGCTGGAGGGCCACCATCCAGAGCCTGATCGCCTTCGCCAACAACGACACGCCGCAGCGGCCGGCGACCTCACGGCCCCGGCAGGCCGAGAAGACGAAGGCCGACGGCGACAAGACCGCCGAAGGTGCAACCACCATGCACTCCCCGGCGCAGAAGCAGAAGACGCCGCCCCGCTGGAACAACGCCGACGACGGCTCCACAGCGTCGTCGGACCCGCGGACTCGCCGGGACCAGCGCCAAGTCCTCGACGAGCGGCAGCAAGAAGACGCTCGAACAAGGATTGAGCGCCGCCGAGAAACTCGGCGGCAATCAGACCAGCGGGCTGGGAACGCTGTCGACGCGCACGCGCCCGGTGAACCAGGTGACTTACCGTACGCGGCAGGTTGCCCTGCGTTCACCCGCGAGCTGCGGCGCGTCCGGTGGCCCAGCACGAAGAACTTCAAGCCCGACGTACCGGAGAAGTACGACGGCAGGACGCACCCCTCGGAGTTTCTCAGCATCTACACGATCGCTGTACAAGCTGCCGGGGGGCGCGACGAGAGGATATTGGCGAACTACTTCCCGCTCGTGCTTAAGCCAAACGTTCGTTCGTGGCTTATGCACTTGCCGGAAGGCTCCATTTCTTCCTGGGCGGATCTTTGCCATCAGTTTGTTGGCGCCTTCACGGTCGGCCACAAACCTCATGGCCAGGATAGCGACCTCCACATCCTAGCCCAGAAGGAAGGAGAACCCCTGCGCAAGTACATCCAGCGCTTCAGCCGCGTGCATCGCAACATCCCCGACGTTCACCCTGCCGCGGTTATCAGCGCGTTCCACCAGAACGTGCGTAACCGCCGCATGCGTGAAGAGATGGCCATGACCAAGATCCGGGACGTCAGCGAGCTATATGCCTTGGCTGACAAGTGCGCGCGCGCGGAGGAGGGGAGGAAACTCCCCGGGGAGGATGCTGGCGCAGGAGAAAGCGACAGTGACGACACCGCCCCGGCGAAGAGAAGCCAGCGGCGGAATAATAGGAGGAAGAACAGGAAAGAGGTGCTTGCCGTCGAGGGGTCCGGCAAGGAGGCTCCCGCCAAGCAAACGCAGGCTGGCGGCTCCGGCAAGGAGCCTGCCCCCGCGGCGGCAGCCGACAAGCAGGACGGCTCCGACAAGCAATACTGCAAGATCCACCGCACCAAGGGCCACGATCTCTCCAACTGCAAGAGCGTCGAGTACCTCGTCGTGCAACAGAAGGCTGAGTACGAGAGGCGCGACAAGGGGAAGGCCCAGGGTGGGGGTGGCGAACCAAGCAAGAAGCGGCCGCCCGTCGGCCGGGGAGGACGCCGCGGCAAGGCCAAGCAGCGGCAAGGCGATCGGCCTCCCCGGGGCCGCGACGAGGATGAAGAAGACGACGACGAAGACGTGGAAGACGAAGATAACAGCGAGCAGGAGTTCCAGAAAGCCACGGAGGTCCTATGCGTTGACGGCGGCGCCTCTCTGCACACCTCCCACCGCCAGCTTAAGCGGTGGGCGCGAGAGGTGAACGCAGCAGAGCCGCCCGTGGAGTCGCGCAGGCTCCTCAAATGGTCCAGCACGCCCATCATTTTCGATCTTGAGGATCACCCCGACCGCACAACCGCGGTCGGGTGCTTGCCAATGCTGGTCTCACCCACCATCCGCAACCTCAAGGTCACCAAAATGTTGGTAGACGGCGGGGCCGGGCTGAACTTGATCTCCTCCGCTGTGATCAAGAAACTCCAGATCCCAGACGGCGAGCTCGAAGAGACCGGATCCTTCCAAGGAATCAACCCGGGGAGGAGCAAGCCCAAGGGGAAGATTACTCTGCCGGTGACCTTTGGCGGCGAGCTCAACTTCAGGACTGAGCGTATCACGTTCGACGTCGCTGATATCCCGTTACCATACAATGGGATCCTCGGCCGTCCCGCTCTCGCCAAGTTCATGGCGGCCTCCCACCACGCCTACAACGTACTCAAGATGCCGGGGCCGATAAGCGTCATCACTGTCCATGGCGACAAAAAGGATGCGCTTATCTGCGCCGACAAGATCTACCGGGATGTAGCAGCCGCGGCAGAGAAGGACACACTTGCCGCTGAAGCCCCCGGGGGGAAGAAGACAAAGACCAAGCCCGGTAAGTGCTCTGGGGCCCACTCCGGCAACCGCACCTCTTCGGAGTGCTGCGCCGCCGTCGAGGACGTTCCATCGAGCTCCGCCGGCAAGTATAAGAAGGGAATGACCGCTCCTCCGGCAACCAAGAAGGTGTCCACTGGCGGTACCTTCACCATCAGTGCCACGCTTGACAGTAAATAGGAAAGCGCGCTCGTCGCCTTCCTGCGGGCGAATGACGACGTGTTTGCATGGCAACCGTCCGACATCCCCGGTGTTCCCAGGAGGGTGATTGAGCACAAGCTCGCTGTCTGTCCTCACGCGCGACCCGTCAAGCAGAAAGTGAGAAAGCAAGCCGTGGAGCGCCAAGAATTCATCAGCGAAGAGATCAAGAAGCTAGAGGCAGCAGGCCTAGTGAGAGGTGTGATCCATCCAACGTGGCTGGCCAATCCGGTCGTCGTGCGCAAAGCCAATGGGAAGTGGAGACTGTGCATAGACTTCACCGACGTGAATAAAGCATGTCCCAAGGATCCATTTCCCTTGCCGCGCATTGACCAGATTGTTGACTCCACTGCCGGATGTGAGCTACTCTCTTTTCTTGATGCATATTCAGGCTACCACCAAGTCTTTATGGCCAAGGAAGATGAAGAGAAGACCGCATTTATCACTCCGTGCGGCACCTATTGCTTCATACGCATGCCGTTTGGGCTGAAGAATGCGGGATCAACGTTTGCAAGGGTAGTGCACACTGCTTTCGAGCCGCAGATCCATAGGAACGTGGAGGCCTACATGGATGACATCGTGGTGAAGAGCAGGAGCAAGGAACCCTGGTCCAAGATCTGGAAGAGACATTTCAGAACCTGCGCAAGATACAGCTCAAGCTGAACCCCGAGAAGTGCGTTTTCGGAGTCCCCTCCGGCAAGCTTCTCGGGTTCTTTGTGTCACAGAGGGGGATTGAAGCTAATCCCGACAAGATCAAAGCCATCGAGCAGATCGAAGCCCCAGAGCGCGTCAAGGACGTCAGAAAGCTTGCAGGTTGTGTGGCCGCCCTCAGTCGGTTCATTTCGAGGTCTGCAGAACGCGCCCTGCCCTTCTTTAAAATCTTGAAGAAGGCAGGCCCCATGCAGTGGACTCCAGAAGCGGAGGCAGCGCTGCAAGATTTGAAAAGGTACCTATCCTCCACTCCAATACTTGTCGCACCTAGACCACAGGAGAAGTTGTTGCTATACCTAGCGGCAACCAACCAGGTGGTTAGTGCTGCGTTAGTGGCGGAGAGGGAGGCCGACGAGGAGCCTATACCACCTACAAGCGAGTCCAGCGACGAGCGGGGGGCTGCTACGGCAAGCTCTGGCCCCGACAAGGACCACCCTGCGCAGGAACAGGATGGAGCGCGGAAGAAGATGGTGCAGCGCCCGGTGTATTTTGTAAGTTCCCTCTTGCAGGGGGCTAGATCAAGATACTCCGGGGTGCAGAAATTGCTTTTCGGCCTCCTCATGGCCTCGAGAAAGCTGCGCCATTACTTCCAAGCACATGAGATAACAGTAGTCACTCGCTTTCCGCTGAAGAGGATATTGCACAATCCAGAGGCAACAGGCAGGATCGTCGAGTGGGCACTGGAGCTGTCGAGCTTTGGGCTCAAGTTTGAAAGTACTTCAACCATACAGAGCCGAGCTTTGGCAGAATTCATAGCTGAGTGGACCCCGACGCCAGATGGAGAAGCCCAAGAAACAAGCGCGCCCGTACAAGGAGCAACAAGCGAGTGGGTAATGTACTTCGATGGTGCCTTTTCGCTGCAAGGCGCCGGTGCTGGCGTGGTACTCATCGCGCCCACCGGAGAGCACCTCAAGTATGTTATCCAGATGCACTTCCCAAGAGAGCAAGCAACCAACAATACTGCTGAGTATGAAGGCTTGCTCGCCGGCCTCAGGATTGCGGCCGAACTTGGGATCAGAAAGCTGATCGTGCGGGGAGATTCTCAACTGGTGGTCCGGCAAGTCAACAAGAGCTACCAGAGCCCTCTGATGGAAGCTTATGTAGATGAAGTGAGGAAGCTGGAAGAACACTTTGAAGGGCTGCAAATGGAGCACGTCGCGAGAGCTCAGAATGAGATAGCAGACGGCCTTTCGAAGTGTGCTTCGTTGAAGTTACCTGTGGAACCAGGGACCTTCTTACTCAAGCTGACTCAACCATCCGTTACACCATCAGTTGGGCAGTCCAAGAAAAGGAAGTTGGTCTCCGGCGACTACTCGCAGGCGGACCTCCCTGAGACCGCCGCCAAGGTCCCCAAGATCAACAACCAGAACGCCGGGGGACAGCCCGCTCCTGCGGATCCCAGGATCCGTCCAGTCGAAGCCGGTGTCCCCGGTAAGCCTTGCTCCGGCGAGCAGATCAGCAGTCTGAACGCCGAGGGACAGCCCGCTCCTGCGGATCCAAGGATCCGTCCAGTCGAAGCAGATGTCCCCGATAAGCCTTGCTCCGGCAAGCGGATCAGCAGTCTGAACGCTGAGGAACAGTCCGCTCCTGCGGGTCCGAGGATCCGTCCAGTTGAAGCGGGGGTTCCCGACAAGCTTTGCCCCGGCAAGCTTGCCGGGGGATCACCGGCTCCGGCTGAACCAGAGGTTCTTGCCGTAGAAGCCGGGGTCCCCGCAGCGGCCTTCATGCCTTTAGTCCTTGCCGTCGAGCCCCGGGCTCCGGCATGGGCGCAGCAGATCGTCCGTTTTCTGCAAACTGGAGAACTTCCCGACGACCCAGAAGAGATGGAGAAGATCACCAGGCAGTCAAGTATGTACCAGTTCGTGGACAACGAGCTGTACAGAAGGAGACTCAACGGTGTCAGATTGAAGTGCATCTCCAGGGAAGACGGACAGAAGCTGTTGGCAGAGATACACGGAGGCATGTGCGGCCATCACATTGGCGCAAGAGCACTTGCCGGGAAAGCCTTCCGGCAAGGGTTCTTCTGGCAAGAAGCCCTCCAAGATGCAACTGCACTAGTAACCAAGTGTGAAGCGTGCCAGTTCCATGCAAAACAGATTCATCAGCCAGCTCAAGCTCTCCAAACAATCCCTTTATCCTGGCCCTTCTCGGTCTGGGGGCTCGATATCCTCGGCCCTTTTCCCCGAGCTGTCGGGGGCTTCGAGTACTTGTACGTTGCAATCGACAAGTTCACGAAGTGGCCAGAAGTGGAGCCAGTGAGGAAGGTGACCGCGCAGTCAGCAGTCAAGTTCTTCCGGTCGATCGTCTGCCGTTTCGGAATCCCCAACAGAGTCATCACCGACAACGGGACACAATTTACAAGTCGCGCCTTCATGCAATACGCCCAGGATCTCGGCGCCAAGGTCTGTTTCGCTTCGGTTGCTCACCCCAGGAGCAACGGTCAAGCAGAAAGGGCCAACGCTGAAGTGCTGCGCGGACTCAAGACCAGGACCTTCGACAGGCTGCACAAGTGCGGAAGAAATTGGATTGAGGAGCTGCCGACAGCTCTTTGGTCAATCAGGACGACACCAAGTCGAGCCACCGGACAGACACCTTTTGCTCTAGTCTATGGAGCGGAAGCAGTTATCCCCACGGAACTCGTATACGGATCTCCTCGGGTGCTCGCTTATGACGAGCTCGAGCAAGAGCGGCTGCGCCAAGATGACGCGCTGCTCCTTGAGGAAGGACGTCTCCAGGCTGCGGTACGAGCTGCTCGATACCAGCAAGCCTTGCGTCGCTACCATAGCCGCAAGGTCAAAGCCAGGAGTCTCGAAGAGGGCGACCTTGTTCTTCGGCGCACTCAGTCGGCCAAGAATTCCAACAAGTTGACGCCAAAGTGGGAAGGACCTTATCGGGTGAGACAAGTCACGAGGCCTGGCGCTGTCCGCTCGAGACCGAAGAAGGCGTACCAGTGAGCAACTCCTGGAACATAGAGCATCTTCGCAAGTTTCACCCATAAGGCGCGGTTGCCGTGACCCGCTCCGGCAACCATCGGTTTGTACAGGCCTTGCCGCTGTTGCATGTAACCCCTTGTACAAAGCCAGGCGAAGCCCCTGGCGCCAGATAAAGTTGCCCTGTTAGGCGACCTTGTTCTTAGGCACGTTCAGTCGGCCAAGAATTATAACAAGTTGACGCCGAAGCAGGAAGGCCCTTGTCGGGTGGAACGAGTCGCGAGGCCCGGCGCTGTCCGCCTCAAGACCGAAGAGGGCCTACCAGTGAGCAACTCCTGGGAATAAAGAGCATCTTCGCAAGTTCCGCCCACTAGGCGCGGTTGCCGTGATCCGCTCCGGCAACCATCGGTTTGTACAGGCCTTGCCGCTGCTGCATGTAACCCCTTGTACAAAGCCAGGCGAAGCCCCTGGCACCAGATAAAGTTGCCCTGTTAGGCGGCCTTGTTCTTAGGCACGTTCAGTCGGCCAAGAATTATAACAAGTCGACGCCGAAGCAGGAAGGCCCTTATCGGGTGAGACGAGTCGCGAGGCCCGGCGCTGTCCGCCTCAAGACCGAAGAGGGCCTACCAGTGAGCAACTCCTGGGAACATAGAGCATCTTCGCAAGTTTCGCCCATAAGGCGCGGTTGCCGTGATCCGCTCCGGCAACCACCGGTTTGTGCAGGCCTTGCCGATGTTGCATTTAAGCCCTCGTACAAAGCCAGGCGAAGCCCCTGGCCGAAGATAAAGAAGCGCTGGCGCCCTAGATTTTAGCATGCATGCTGAGTCAGAGTCTCGTCCTTGGTTAGGGTTGTCAGATCCTAACTGTCGCTAACCCCTAACTTAGAGGTCGAGTCCGCGTCTTTTCCCCATCCTTCCCCTTTTGGCTCGCAGGAATTGAATGTCCTTGCCGGGCCGCTCAAGGACAAGGAAGAGGAGAAGGACGAGCCAACACCTGCCCCCCGGCGGGCCAGAGTCGCCGGGGGCTGCAACCTCAGATAAGTTTTTGCATCCCTCATCATGCATTCTCCTATGGACAGTGGAATTTGAAAGCCTCCTTCCCTCCTGAAAAGCTACCGTGCTCTCTTAGCGGCAAGCCCCAGAGCGCGTTCCTGGGGCCCGTTTCGATAGCAGCCGCGGCAGCAAGGGGGAGGGAAGCGAGGGGCCGGAACCCACCTGCTCCCCGCCTCCGTCAAGGGCGTGAGAAAGGTCGAGCAGTGCGGGGGAGCGGCTGGGCCTATTGCCGGGCGAGAAACTGTCTATCTTAACGATGTAAAGGATTCGTTCCCTACCGCGGTTTCCACCCGCGAGACAAATGATCTGGCAAACATCCCCTTTTCATTAAAAACATTCCACTCAGGTAAAGTTCAGAGAGAATGAAAAACATGAAAAGAGGGATTACAAGGCTTAAACGCAACTAAGGCCCGAAGGCTTACAAGCTGAAAAGAGATAAGGTGCCCGTAATCCCTTTCTTGTCTCTCTCCCCAGGAGGTAGGGCAAGTAGGCGAAGAGGGCGAAAGGGGCACCTAGATGGGCTACGGGTGGCAGAAGGCACCAAGAGAAGATCCGGGGGCTCCGCCCGGGGGTCTCCGGAGGCTGAAGAAGACGGAGGCGCCGGAGGCAGAGCTGGAAGATGAGGCAGCGGCCTTGCCGCCAGCCTCTTCCTCTTCCGCAGCCTCGCCACTCCGGCCGCCCGAGGAGATCAAGCCCCCGGCAAGAGGAGCTTGCCGGGCCGAAGAGAAGACCCCGGTGGTCGTCCCCGAGATGGACCGCGGGAAGGAACGGAGCCGCTGGCGGAGGCAAGGACGGCGCACCGACCCGTCCGCCCCGAGCGCCTCGGCCCCGTCCACGACCTCGTCCGCGACCTCGCCCTCTCCCTCTTCCCCCGACGACCGGCTCCGCCGCCGCGGGCGCAAGGGGAGGAGGGGCGCGTTGCCTAGCAGACACCCTCGCGGCAACCGACGAAGAACCAGGGTTCCCCCCCCTCCATCACAGACGGGGGAAGGAAACCAGAAGCAGAAGGAGGAAGGAGATGGAGTGCGTATTTCCGTCGCCCCCTCTCGCTCCTTATAAAGGAGCGGAGTGGGACCGCGGCCGCCCCACTCCTCCAATAGAAGCGGAGGAAGGGCAGGCGACTGGGGCCGACCCACTGCATCGACCCGCGCCGGCCCGACTCCCTGCCTCCGCCGCCGCGACTCCGAGTGCATGAGGACCGCGTGGTAGGCGCGCAGGACCGAGGCGACGGGTAGGACGACCTCTCCCCATCCCGTAATTATGGGGGACGGACGCCTCGAAAGCCGCGCCCCACCCCCGTTCATTTATTGAGCCGCGCCTCCGCACCTCCCTCCACTTAAAGAGGGAACGGGCGTTTTCGCCCCCACGACGCCGCGGTAAGCGCGCGCCGCCTGGGGAAGGCGCGGCGGATGCGGAGTTAAGGAGCAGCGCGACCAAGGCCATGCGTGCCCGTGCACCGTTAGGGCCTGGCCCAACGACGCTCGGCACCGTGTGTGGCCCAGGCCCGGGGGCTCCTGTCGGTGTACTAAAGTAGGGGTACCTTAGTACCCCAGACTTGTGCACGGGCAGTTGTAGCGCCCTGCGGCAAGGCCCGCCCAGGAAGCGCCAAGAGAAGACCAAGCATTCAAGACAAGGCCCCGGGCAAGAGGAGCTTGCCGGGCCAAGAAGACAAGGCCCCCGGCAAGAGGAACTTGCCGGGCCAAGAAGACAAGACCCCGGAAAGAGGAGCTTGCCGGGACGACTGAGCCCATGTAAGGCCATCCAAGAACAAAGTATACGAGACAGAAGATCGAGACCCCGACAAGAGGAGCTTGTCGGGAAGGCCGAACCCAGGCACCACAAGAGAAGCCCGCCGTGGCGCGCCAAGCGCCCCGGCAAGGCCTGATAGCTGGCACGCTATCAGGCACAGGAAGACGACCCCCGCGGCAAGCCACTTGCCGCGGCAAGATCGCCACCTCAAGACTGCGCTCCAGCTCGCCCGCCCACGCGTCGCTCCGGGGCTTCCCCCAAGGGCACGTGGCGAGGCACCGCGCAGCCTGAGGCATGCGGTGGCATGCAGCCGCCATCGTGGCGAACGGTGGCGCACCTAACGGTCCGCCTCGGTGCTGTCCGGGCGACCGTGACGGGCATTTAATGCCCTTGTCCCCTACCGTCAGAAGTAGGTATGATAACACTGTGCCGCACTGTAGCGCCACCGTTCCCGCACTATTACAACTACCACCCCTTTTACACTTTTACCCCTTTCTCTTACGTTGACACCTGTCGGTGACCCCTTTGCGCTATAAAAGGAGGCCCGTGTGCAACGTAGAAGGGGTTCCGGGGTTCGGAGATTCGGCATCCAGACAGCCATACGCTCGGTGCAGCTAGCTCTCCAAGCTCCCGAGCTCCCCAGTTCAATACAACCAAGCAGGAGTAGGGTTTTACGCGTCCACCGCGGCCCGAACCTGGGTAAACCGCCCGTGTGCTCGCCTCGATCTGCTCTCTGTGCTCCCTCCGCCCCCCTCACCGGACAACGAAAGGGGCTCCGGCCCCATAGGTGCTCGCGGGGGACGCAGTCCGCCCCGACAGCCAGGAAGATGGGGGCCGCGTCTGGCACGGCTGCGCAGTTTGCCCACCGCCGGCGCGTGATGCCGATGCCCGACGGGAAGGAGCATCTCCTCCAGTGGGTGTACCGGAGCCACTTACCACGGCATAGACGGACGCCCACCGGCTTCGGAGGATCATCACCAAGCAGCTCCGACTCGGCATTGAGCAGTCTAAGTGGGAGGCGGCGGAGGCGGTGAGGATGGCCAGGCTCAAGCACAAGCAGGCCGCATAGTCCGGTGCTTGAAGGGCTTCATTGTCCTCCCCGATTCCTCCTCCTCCGCCGATGGGTCTGGCTCTGACATCGACCCACCTCCTGTCGCGGATGTCTACAGCAACACCGGCGACCGGAAGGGCAAAGGGCCGGCGAGGAAGTGGTGAAGCTCCGCACTCTCATATCTAGATCATATTATCTACCTCCTAGCTAGTTAGTATTTGCCGGACAGTTTGAACTGTGTGAACTATGATCGATCTTTTGGTGATGTTTATATGTGAATTTATGCCCGTTTGCTATCAGTTTAGTCGTTTAGAGTCCGTTTCCTATCAAAATTGCCCGTCTAGTGACCTACGTCCTATGTTACATGATTTTGTATGAATATAGGGAGTGAAGTCCAAAATAAACCTTGAACTCGTGGACCTCGTCGGAATCAAACCCTCACCTCCGAATCCCTGAAATCAGTACCCTATACTCTTTGATCCCAGTCAAACTCAACCCTAATACCGGTGTAGATCAGTTTGGTGCACTGGAAAAAGGCCAACCCCCACCGGGATAAATTTTGCTCTCACTGACTATGCGGTCCCACTCGTCATGTCCATCTTCCCTCTCCCGTGTAACCTTGTTGGTTCACTCAAGAAAAATTCCGCTCGCAGGAGGACTACCCTCCACCTTCCATGGATCCCGTCGTGGCTTGCCCTTCGCTACGTGAACCTTCTTCATCTCCGAGCAGCTGCCGCCCTACGCCCCACACCGCTCTTGCCGCTATCCTCCATCCCCAACTACTCCCGCTGTCTTCGTCGCCATCTGGAGAGACACTGGGCCAGCACGGCGGTGAAGCGGCTGGTGACGGCGGCCGTTCCCGATCTAGGTGGCCCTGAAGTCCTCCATCTATAGCACCGTGTGTGCCTCTGCGAGTTTGCCGGCTGCGGAAGCTTAGTCAGCCACCTGGATGGCGCCGGCGTAAGTGACGAGGAGGTGCACGAAATGAATCACGGCGTTCTCCCTGTCCTGGCACTTGCTTGGAGTCCGCGAAGCCCAGCGGGACTGTGGAAAACGGCGGGCAAGACTGCAGAGTAAAGGAGCATATGTAGCCAGGTCAATGCAGTATGCCATGTTGACAGATGGGTGAGGGCGCTTGCCGGACACGGAAGTGAAGGGGCGGGTTTCATCCATTGCCAGCCGAAGGAAAATGGCCTCCATGATTCCTGTGTAGTGTATCTCTCCCTTTTAGGCCTTCAAGATTTGAGCTTAGAAATTGCAACATTAGAAGGCCTAATCGAAGGGGAAAATAGATGTATGATCATAAAAGAGTATGAAGGTCTCGTTTTTGCTCACCAGCGTTCTGATCCGTCGTCTCTGGCCATGGATTTGTGGGGTGAGAATTTTAGTTTGGGATAGGAGAGAGGGAGCTGGAGGAAGAAGAAAGCACGCACAATGAGATTCCTATTATTTAACGGTTTCTTTATTAGAATATATGAGTCCCAGCTAATGTTATATACCTTAGCAAAATCGCTGTAGCTTCGATTTAAGCCGGCGTAAAACTGAACATGTGGAAGATGAAAATGACAGGTGGGGTCGGGATGTCAATGAGAGTATCCGTTGATCCTGGTCGGGAACGATCGTTTCCCAGTGCGGCAAACAGGGTCAGGGTTAGAATTGATCGGGATCAAAGAGTATAGGGTACTGATTTCAGGGATTTAAAGGTGAGGGTTTGATTCTGACGAGGTGTACGAGTTCAGGGTTTATTTCAGACTTCACTCGAATATAGGATGCCAGATATAAGATACATGAATGTGGATGTGCGGATTTAGAGACTGTTCGGTCACTGTCCATATACCGAGGACGTATAGGGTGCCGGATTTGAAAATTCCGGCTATAGATGCTCGAATCCCTGGCGATCAGCCGCGCGTGAAGTGAGAGCCGACACCACCAACCTGCGCAGTGGCACACGACTATACTGACTTAATCACGTTGACTGACAGTAACTGAACTTTGCGTGGCAACAAACTAGCAAGCTCCCCGTACGTGCGCGGCCGCTGGCACGTCGGGCTCCCTCCTGGCTCCCGCGCGCAACAAAGGCCATTGCAAATCGTCGTGCGCGTGTATACGCCAATGGTTGGTGGCGGCGCGCGGTCCCGCGAACTGTGCGCGGGGGCACCCCACGGGTGGGAACGACGTACGGCGCTCTCACCGGGATCGCGTCGACGATCTCGTTTCCCTGTACACGGAGGCGTACCCGCAACGATCGGCCGGGGCCGGGGCCGGGGACCCGTGCGTGCGTACGTACGTAGCTTAGGCCGGCCTCCCGTGGAGCGCGTGCGTACACGTACCTACAGTGGCGCGTAGCCGGCCCCAGTTACTGTGGCGTACGCGTGCGTGCGTGCGTGCCCGGTGGCCCGTACACCTGCATGTCATGCTGAGTGTCGACTGTTGCTTGCCATGCCGCCGGTGTCTGCCCCACACTAGCTAGCAAACGAGCATTTTTTTTCCGTGTGAGCCCACACTTTGTCCTGCCACATTGAACGCTTTGCTGCCATAGAGTGATGTGTGTCGTCGCGTCGACGCTTCGTTAGGGCCATTGCGCTTAGGGACTTCTTCTGTTCATACAATCATACAACACACAGAACAAGCGCCAACATCAGCTTCGTATACAGCAAAAACGGAGCTTTAAACCGGTCTGTAAGGGTCTTTAGTGCCGGTTATGAAACCGGCACGAAAGTGTGGACACTAAAGCCCCCCCCCCCCCTTTAGTATCGGTTCGGCACGAACCGATGCTAAAGTGCCACCACGTGGCGTGAGCTCGCGCCCTGGTACGGGGGACCTTCAGTACCGGTTGGTGTTATCAACCGGTACTAAAGGTTTTTTTTAGTTTTTTTTGAAAATTTTAGAAAAAAAATGATTTTTTTTATTTTTAATTTTTCTGAATTATTTGACGATTTAGTCTCTAATCACCTCTCTTAACTGCTCAAGTGTGGATCACTCATTCCAAATCATCTAACTTTTCGACCGGTCACCCATCCCTCTCACTACTCCAGCCCGAGCACGCTTAACTTTCAGATTCTATTCTCCTACGTTTCCGAGTCTGCACTTGTTGTTTTCATGACAATAGTAAGATGTCAATCCTATTAATCCTCAGGAGTTTAGCTCACACATTTCACCGTTTGAGTTTGAAACTATTATTCTAATAAAACAGTAATTATTTAGTAACGCTAATATTTCTTGAATAAGTTTGACCATAGTTTGACCATAGTTTGACCAGATTTGACCAAAATTCAAAAAATTGAAATAATTATTTAGTAACACTAATATTCATGAAAAAATTATGTAGTAACACTAATATTTCTTGAATAAGTAGTTTGACCATAGTTTGACCACAGTTTGACCAGATTTGACCAAAATTCAAAAAAAACTGAGATACTTATTTAGTAACACTAATATTATTGCGTAATTATTTAGTAACACTCTATATTTCTTGAATCAGTTGTTTGACCGGTTTGACAAGATTTAACCAAAATTCAAAAAAACATTAATTAGAGCATATCTTTTTTTCCTTTTACAATTTTGTCATTTCAAAAATTGTCCTAAACCCTAAACCCGGGACTTAAAACGTCGGAATCTCTGTGCTAAACAGTAAAAACTAAGGGTTTAAACCATAAAACCTAACCCTAAACTCTGAAATCTAAACCCTAGCACTAAACGCTAAAAACGTCGAAAAAACGTCTAAAACGCCTAAAAACTCTATTTTCCCTTTGGAATTTTGTGATTTTAAAAAATTGTCGAAACGGAAAACTTGTTGTTTCAGCAGATCAATCTTTTTGTTCTGCAAATTTTGATATATTATATGTATTTTTCTGAATTAGGATGGTTTAGTTATGATTTTTTCAAGTTTGAAAATTGCCATATAGTCCCGGTTTGTGGCACAAACCGGTACTAAAGAGGCTCGTGGGGCCCCGATCTGACGCCAGCCTGCCACCACCCGTTTAGTACCGGTTCGTGCCACGAACCAGTATTAAAGGTTCAACACAAACCGGCATTAATGCAAATCCATTCGAACCGGCACTAATGATACCATTAGTACCGGGCCAAAATCAAACCGGCACTAATGTGCTTCCCCTTTTTCTACTAGTGCGCAGAGTTAGAGCAGTTGACTCTAGCTAGCTACGCCACTACTTAATTTGCACACGCCCAAAATAGTAGTGTAGTATGAAGAGAATCAAGTGCACGCGTACGTGCGGGGTGGACCATCGATCATCTGGTACAGGCTGCCTAATGACAGGCGGTCACGCACCGTTCCTCGCTAGCCACAGTACTTTCTCTTGTCCCATGCTAATTAGCCCTCGGGTAACAGTAATTGGCGGCGTCATACGTATCTTGCGATTGAATGGATGCGATTGTACAGTACGTGCTTGGCTTCTTGACACGCCGTGAAGCGCCAACAGTGTTCTTCAGAGCATCTATAATCGGACTTGGCAAACCCGACTCCTCAAACGCCTGCGGATGCGTCCGGATCAAGCGCCTCATATTACATACTTTGCATCTACCTCTCTCGTATTTCATCCCCTAATTCTATACGAAGCATGCAAAAGAAATCCTACGTACTACATCTACATACTGATAGATTATGGATGGGCTTAGGCCCATATAAGACAATAATCCCTAGTTAATCTCTAAGGCCCATGCATGTGTACGACAAGTGATGGAAAGTGTGGGAAGTTTAGTGCCATACTGCTACAGTAAGAAGAGTGAGACCTCTTTATAGGGGATGCTTTACCACTTGCTATTGGGAGCTTGGGAATAGGAGATGTACACGCGCGCTCCTCCTCCTCCGCCGCCCGCCTCGCCTCGCCACGTCACGACGCGCGCGCGCGCCGCGGGTTGCGGGAATGAGCCGAGCCGAAGCTTTGGGCTGTTCGCGGACTCGGTCGTGGGCCAGTGGAGTGTAACCTAACTCAGTTCACTCACTCCCTCTCGTACAACCCTAGCCGTCATCTACTGTTCCTCTCTCTGTGCTGCTTCCGGCGATCCCATCCCGACGACCGCGTGCACGGTTGGTCGGGAGAGCAGGTGCCTCCGGAACCCTGTCGTTCGAGATCCTGCCCGGGAGAACGGCAATAAGGTTTTTGGGAGCGTCTCGACGCGACTGCTCCCGACCCGTCCGCCTCTGCTTCCACTACTTCCCCTTCATCGACCCCATGGCTGACGACGCCGCCGCCAAGAAGAAGGCCTCGGCCGATGCCGAGGCTCCCGTTGCCGCCGCCGCATTGGCCTGGCAACCGGAGGGTATGACACGTTCATCCCCTATATGCTCGTTCATATGCTAGCCGTATATATGATGTTCATAGATGTTTCGGTTCTATGTACTATACGTGCTCACATGCTTAGGTATCGGTATGAGATGCATACCGTATTTGCCATGCTTACTGTTTACTCATGGATTAGATTAGTCGGAAAAGTGCTTATATTTCCAATAATCCAAAAACCTTATTTTAGGCACTTTTCGACTCATGGCTTGGCCGCTACTCTGAAACCGGAAAAGTTTACTGGAACGCATTTTAAGCGTCGGCAGACGAGGACCACCTTGTGGCTCACAGCAATGAACGTGTTCTGGGTTAGTGGTGTGTCTCCCACGGTAGCGATTGCTCCTGAACAGGAGAATGCATTTAGGGAGGCAACCACCATCTTTCTAGGAGCCGTTCTTACTGTGGTCGGAGACAAGCTTGTGGACGCATATCTCCATATGCACGTTGCCAAGAATTTGTGGGATGCGCTCGAAGCTAAGTTCGGCGCAACCGATGCTGAAAGCGAGTTGTATGCTATGGAGCAGTTCCATGATCACAAAATGATTGATAACCGCTCTGTATTGGACCAGGCCCATGAGATACAATGCATCGCTAAGGAGCTGGAGCTCCTGAAGTGTGAGTTACCGGACAAGCTTGTCGCGGGTTGCATTATTGCAAAACTCCCTCCTGGATGGAGGAACTTTGCTACTTCTCTCAAGCACTTGAGACATGAATTCTCTATTGAGGATGTCATCGGTCATCTAAGTGTTAAGCAGAACTCGAGAGCAAAGGACTCACACGTGAAAGGTTCAGAGGGTTCTTCTAGGGCCAATGTAGTGCAGAAGAACTTCCACAAGTTCAAGGGAAAGAACTTTGTCCAACAAAATACTACCTTTAAGAAGAAGGGTAAGAAGAAAGACAAAAAGAGAGATGGCTGCTTTACTTGTGGTTCAGATGAACATTGGGCAAACAAGTGCCCAAACAAGTATAAGAAGCCAGGACATGACGCAAATTCTGTCAATGTGACTCTAAGCAACAATGATGCGGCATCAGGGTATGGTAATATGTTTACCGTACTTTCAGTTTGCCAGTCCACCGATTGGTGGGTTGACACCGGGGCCAACATTCATGTGTGTGCTGATGTGTCTTTGTTTTCTTCTTACCAGGTCACATGAGATTGTTCCGTCCTGATGGGGAACGGCTCGCATGCTTCTGTTCATGGTGTTGGCACGGTAGATCTGAAGTTTACTTCGGGAAAGATCGTGCAACTGAATAACGTCCAGCATGTCCCCGCCATCAAAAAGAATCTCGTTAGTGGCTCCCTTCTATGTAAAGAAGGGTTTAAGTTAGTATTTGAGTCTAACAAAGTAGTCGTATCTCGGTATGGACTATTTGTTGGAAAAGGATATGAGTGTGGTGATTTGTTCCGCCTTTCCCTGGAGGATTTCTGTAATAAAGTTGTGAACCAAATTCATTCTAATGTGAACGAATGTGAGGTTTGGCATTCACATTTTTGTCACATAAATTTCGGTTGTATGACGCGGCTGGCTAAGATGAATCTAATCCCGAGTTTCACCTTAGCCAAAGGCTCTAAGTGCCATGCGTGTGTGCAAGCAAAGCAACCTCGTAAGCCTCACAAGCCTGCGAAGGAGAGACACCTGGCACCACTAGAGCTCATACATTCAGATCTTTGTGAGATGAATGGTGTGTTGACTAAAGGTGGAAAGAAATACTTTTTTTACTTTGATTGATGATTCCACTAGATTCTGTTATGTGTATTTGTTAAACACAAAGGATGAGACTCTACACTACTTTAAAATCTATAAGGCTGAAGTTGAGAACCAACTTGAGAAGAAAATTGAACGAGTCTGGTCTGATCGTGGTGAGAGTAATTTTCTAGTGAGTTCAATTTATTCTATGCGGAACATGGTATTATTCATGAGAGGACGCCTCCCTATTCACCCCACTCAAATGGGATTGCTGAATGGAAAAATCATACTCTAACAGATTTGGCTAACGCCATGTTAGATACATCGGGTTTATCCAAGGCATGGTGGGGGGAGGCTGCATTGACATCATGTCATGTCTTGAATAAAGTTCCCACGAAGGATAATGAGACTACTCCCTATGAGCAATGGGAGAAGAAAAGAACTACAGTCTCTTACTTGCGCACTTGGGGCTGTTTGGCGGAAGTCAATGTGCCGATCCCCCAAAAGCGTAAGCTTGGACCAAAGACCGTGGACTGCTTAATTTGGGTTATGCTAAGAATAGTGTTGGCTATAGATTTCTAGTGGTGAAATCTGAGGTACCTGACCAGAAGGTCGGCACAATTCTAGAGTCTAGGGATGCTACATTCTTTGAGGATATTTTCCCCATGAGAGATATCCAAAGCAATTCTAGACTGGAATCCGAGGAGACTCGTGAACCTGCTATTCCGATGGAATATGATGAACATAAAAGTGATAAGAGTTCCACGGAGGATGACGAGGAAGCTCCTGTTAGGAGCAAGAGACAGAGGACTGCAAAGTCCTTCGGTGATGATTTCCTCGTGTACCTCGTGGATGATGATACTCCGAGCTCCATTTCAGAAGCTTATGCATCTCCGGATGCTGACTACTGGAAGGATGCGGTCCGTAGTGAGATGGATTCCATCTTGGCTAACGGGACATGGGAGATCACTAATCGTCCTTATGGTTGTCGACCATTAGGATGTAAGTGGGTGTTCAAAAGGAAGCTTAGGCCTGATGGTACTGTTGAGAAGTACAAGCCTAGGCTTGTGGCCAAGGGTTATATCTAGAAAGAAGAAGAGGATTTCTTTGACACTTATTCACCTGTGGCTAGACTGACAATCATTCGAGTGTTACTCGCTTTGGCTGCCTCGCATGGTCTTCTCGTTCATCAGATGGACGTTAAGACGGCTTTCCTTAACGGAGAGCTAGACGAGGAAATTTACATGCAACAGCCGGATGGCTTTGTAGTAAATGGTCAGGAAAGAAAGGTGTGTAAGCTAGTGAAATCTTTGTATGGCCTGAAACAAGCGCCTAAGCAATGGCATGAGAAGTTCAACACTACTCTGACATCTGCTGGCTTTGTTGTGAACGAAGCTGACAAATGTGTATACTATCGCTATGGTGGGGGCGAAGGAGTTATACTGTGTCTGTATGTCGATGACATACTAATATTTGGGACCCACCTCAAGGTCATTGAGGAGGTCAAGTCTTTTCTATCTCACAACTTTGACATGAAGGACCTGGGTGTGGCTGATGTTATCCTGAACATCAAGCTACTGAGAAATTCTGAGGGTGGAATTACACTTTTGCAATCCCACTATGTTGAGAAGATTTTGAGCCGTTTTGGATATTCGGACTGCAAACCTTCTGCAACACCATATGATCCTAGCGTGCAGATTCGAAAGTTCGAAGGCACGGCTGTAGATCAATTGAGATATTCTCAAGTGGTTGGTTCACTGATGTACCTAGCATGTGCTACTCGTCCTGACATCTCATTTGCTGTGCGCAAACTGAGCCAGTTTGTTTCCAATCCGGGAGATGTGCATTGGCATGCTGTTGAGCGAGTGATGCGTTATTTGCAAGGTACTGCGAACTATGGAATTCACTATTCTGGGTACCCGACGGTACTTGAGGGGTATAGTGATTTGAATTGGATATCTGATGCTGATGAGATGAAAGCCACAAGTGGACATGTCTTCACACTTGGTGGTGGTGTTGTTTCCTGGAAGTCTTGCAAGCAGACGATCTTAACCAGATCGACTATGGAAGCAGAACTCACAGCATTAGACACATCATGTGTCGAAGCAGAATGGCTTCGAGAGCTTTTGATGGATTTGCCAGTGGTTGATAAACCAGTGTCGGCTGTCCTTATGAACTGTGACAATCAAACAGTGATTGCCAAGGCTAAGAGTTCAAAGGACAACATGAAATCCACGGAGCACATAAGAAGAAGATTGAAATATGTCAGAAAATCAAGAAACTCCAGAGTAATAGCGTTGGATTATATCTAGACGGCTAAGAATCTGGCAGACCCTTTTACGAAAGGGCTATCACGGATTGTGATAGAAAATGCATCGAGGGAGATGGGTATGAGACCCACGTAAGTTCCAATGGGGGTAACCCAACCTATGTGATCGGAGATCCCGTGAATTAGGACCTGGGAAAACAATCCAACGGTCAACTGAGGAGAGTATCCCTAATAAACCCACTTCGTTGGAGATGCAGTAATACTCTCAATTCTGTAAGGCAGGCTGACTTTTGCCTTAATGAGTTCCAAAGCTTATGTAAGCAAGATGCTAACCTACAGAGCATTCTTTGGAGGAACACACCTATGTGAGCCCGACTGCTAGTCACAGTCTATGAGATCGGGTAATCTCTAGTAAGCTCATGAGAAGGTACGGAGTATGACTAATAGGCTCCACCCGTGGGGTTTAGACTTCGGCAGCCATGTATCAGCTAACAATAGGCGAAACTTCTACACGCCAAACTGACAATTCAAGGCATAGTCCATTGCTCAGTTGTGAAGAAGTCTAATCCTATTGCTCTAGGTGGAAGTTCAAATTAACAGTCTCCACTCAAAATTCTGGTATATGAAACATTGTTTGGAACAGTTGACAAACTTATGTGCCTCGAGATCTGGTGGGGGATTAATAGATTATGGATGGGCTCAGGCCCATATAAGACAATAATCCCTAGTTAATCTCTAAGGCCCATGTATGTGTACGGCAAGTGGTGGGAAGTGTGGAAAGTTTAGTGCCATACTGCTACAGTAAGAAGAGTGAGACCTCTTTATAAGGGCTGCTCTACCACTTGCTATTGGGAGCTTGGGAATAGGAGCTGTACACGCGCGCTCCTCCTCCTCTGCCGCCCGCCTCGCCTCGCCACGTCACGACGTGCGCGCGCGCCGCGGGTTGCGAGAATGAGCCGAGCCAAAACTTATTTTTGTCGCTCAAGAATGTTTAATTAATATCATATTAATTAACGAGTCGCTTGCGGAAGCGCCACTGTCCGAGACGTTGGACCGTGGGCTGTTCGCGAACTCGGTCGTGGGCCAGGCCCAGGCCCATCTACCTGACGGCCTATATAAGAAGGCGCTGGCCAGTGGAGTGTAACCTAACTCAGTTCACTCACTCCCTCTCGTACAACCCTACCCGTCATCTATTGTTCCTCTCTCTGTGCTGCTTCCGGTGATCCCATCCCGACGACCGCGTGCACGGTTGGTCGGGAGAGCAGGTGCCTCCGGAACCCTGTCGTTCGAGATCCTGCCCAGGAGAACGACAATAAGGTTTTTGGGGAGCGCCTCGACGCGACTGCTCCCGACCCGTCCGCCTCTGCTTCCACTACTTCCCCTTCATCGACCCCATGGCTGACGACGCCGTCGCCAAGAAGAAGGCCTCGACCGATGCCGAGGCTGCCGCCGCCGCCGCGTTGGCCTGGCCAACCGGAGGGTATGACACGTTCATCCCCTATATACTCATTCATGTGCTAGCCGTATATATGATGTTCAATGATGTTTCGGTTCGATGTACTATACGAGCTCACATGCTTAGGTATCGGTATGAGATGCATACCGTATTTGCCATGCTTATTGTTTACTCATGGATTAGATTAGTCGGAAAAGTGCTAATATTTCCAACACGTACTACCCTAACTACTCTTCGTCGTCGCAGATGTCCAGGACAACGGTGCTGGGCGACGGCTGGACGGGCGTGTAGGAGGGCTCTGACTCATCCTCCTCCTGCTCGACCTCATCCATGTAGGCGAGCAACTCCGCCTCCTCCGGGGCCTCTTGCGCCTCCATCTCATGCCAGAGACGGCGTCTTGTCTCTGCAGCCGACTCCGACCGGAGGGAATCGAGCAGTTGCAATCAACACTTAAGCTGGGTAGTCAATTGACTACACGCTTTTGTTAAAAGCTACATACATCAAGTAGAGATTATGTCAAAAAATATTATAAATGCATATATCTGACTACACAACATTCAATTGACCATACATGATTCGATTCCTGGCACCGCCACTGGAATCAAGGATGGCCTGCTACTCCGACTGCAGATCCCCGTCGCCAGCGTCCCCCACATCCTTCTCCTTCAACTCATCCCCCTACTCCTCAAAGTCCTCCTCCTTGCCGTCCTCCTCATCCTCCTCCTCCTCCTCCTCCTCCTCCTCCTCCTCCTCCTCCGGATCCACTACATCCGAAGCTAGCCCCGCGGCGATCTGGGATTCGCGCCTAGCTCGGATCTGCTGAAGGTGCTCGAGCCGGCGCTCCGGTGTCAGAAATGGCTCCTCCTCACCCGGTGCCGTGGGGGCACGGCTACTAGGCGGACGGGTGGAGTGGAAAGTGGCGGCGGCGGCGGACAAAAGAAAAATATGGATGGATGGTAGGGTTTCGGTGCCGCTGGTCGACTTAAATAGCCGGACAATGCACTACGCGGCCCGCCGGAGCTGCGCCACGCGGCGCCACCTGTCTGGCGGAGGAGACGAGTTTCGGAGCCCCGGGTATGAGGGCGTTTCCGGCTGGGGCCCCTACGTCAGTCTGACGTGGCGGGTGTGCCCGGGCGCCCCCATATCCGCCTCATATTTGGGCTGGATATGGAGGGTGCCGGTCAGCCCGGGCGTTTGAGGGCTGTTTGAGGGGCCCTTCTGAGTCAAAAAATCATGACTGGTCATTGACCGGGCGGCGCGTCAGGCATATGAGGCGGGTTTGAAAGGTCCGGTTGTAGATGCTCTAATCTTGTAGTATTTGCTATACATTTGTTCTGCGTCCAGCACTGACGCACGTAGGTCACGCGTTGATCTTCACGACTGAAAAACAAAACATTTTATGTACATGGCACATTTCTTTCTCGAGGAGCGGCTCGGGCAAATGCTAGTCGCCGCAGTTCGGCTCTCTGCGTTCTGCAGCAGTTCTGTTGTTCATGGATTTAGGCGTGTGATGATGTTCAACCTAGGTATATGCACGCGAGCAGCTGCCTCCGGCCATTTATGACATGAAACGTTTGATATTTCAAATTTTTCTGACCATGGTGTGCGCGCGCCCCTCCATGTGGCATTGTCTTTTCCAAGAGCGGTGGTGGCAAGCTGGCAACACAGAATGACTTTGGCTTGGTGGTGCTCTTCAAGCACCGGAACTCGAACCCCGACCTGTAAACCCTAAGCCCGACCTTTGATGGTCGCACCAGGTAAAGTGGTGGTTACGCACTTACGCTTGTGTCTTTGTTGAAGACATTGGTTTCAAGTATGCTCAGACGTGCTCTTTAGGATGAACAAGATCTAGCTCTTAGTGGTAGGATCAACATCAAGATCTGACTCTTTGTTGGAAAAACTTGTTTATGCCGCTCATAGAGTTATCAAAAAATACAGTTGTAGAATCTTATAGTTCTCCCTGGTTCTTAGTGTGTGATAATAAAAATTAGTCATCAAATTTACATATTAAACTAGATAATGCCTTGTGCGTTGCTACATATTCTTTTAGCAATGAACTTACAAAAAACAAAATTAGCGTACGAGAATAGTACTACCGCACCACATCTAACCTAAGATAAATGGGGGGGGGGGGGGGGTGGATGCATGTTATATTATCTTGCAACATTCAAGTTCAATTATTTATTGTAAAAATATATAAAAAAATAATGATGTGGAGGACATTCATGTTCTTTGATGATGTGGAGGGTTTGCATGCCGTAGAAAGTGGAAAGCGAAAAGTTGAATGGTTGCATTCACACATGATGAGGTGGATGTCGTGCATGTGGTAAAAAGTTAAAAGTTGGTTGATTGCATGCCTTTGATGATGTGGAGGCTTGCATGCACATTTTTTTGGTGTTATACGTCAGCATGTGCATTTATATGGTGGCATATGTGATGAAATAAATAGGCTGAATGTTAAGATAAATAAGAAAGTGAAGGTGAACTTCTTAAATATCTAAATACTATGTCAATGTTTTCTTTTTGCGAAATGTCAATCTGTAAAGCATCATTTGGTTGTGATATATACGAAGGGAGTACATGATTTGCATAGGGCGTTAAGAAAAGCAATTGCACGCAGGTGGGTGGACCGTGTAGCAAATGACACATCGTCCGTCGCTACCATCGTTCGTCTCTTGTCCCATGCTATTAGCCACACGCTACGCTACAGTATGGACGTAGTATCTTCTGATTGAAGGGACGGGATGGTACGTAGCAGATAGCATGGCGTTTTTGGCTTTGCACGTCGAGTGAGCAGTACTGACCTAAGTGTCGCCACAGTGTTCTCCCTGCATGCCTTAACCTTTGTATCTGCTGTATAGGAGTGTATTTTTGCGTGCAGTATTCATACATGTAGCGTACGTGTTGCTGCACTTTTCATAAAAATACTTTTGCATATATTCAGCGCGTAAAGTGCACTCCTATCTATAATTAGCACCCGTCACTGTGGCATGTATACGAGTATCTTGGGACAATGAATAATATACTGTCGTCATTGGCGTACAGTACGGCAGAGAGTCTCTCTGAAAAAAACCCAAAGGGGTAGAGTTGAGATCTTTCGCTGTATCGCGCAATAGGAAAATGTCCCCATCCTTTTGTCCCACGCACCCCAAGCTGAACTCTTCAGCATATCCCATCCCATTTGTTTCTCAAAAAGAACAAATATCCCATTCCAGTTTTCTAGTATGATCACCCATGATCCATCCATGACTGTTACTCGCCACCACAGTTTGGAGTACGTCGACCACACGGGCAGGCCTGCAGTGCCCAGATGTACCGAGGTATACCGTATACGTGGACCTGTTGCCATGCCACACGAACACTGGCCGGAGGGACCGGTACCTGACGGCAGATGCACTGCACGGAAATCTCAGACCGTAGGGCGAGGCCGACGTTTCTTGTTCCCAGACCACGAGTGACTCGGACTGCAGAGAGGAGCTACTTCAATGGTGAGCAGAGAGACCCGTACGTGCGGCAGCTAGGCAGCGCCCGTCAGACATTGTCAATGGCGCAACTGATGAACACTGCTAAGCCAGTGTGATCCATCCATCCACGACCTGCCGCGCTTTTGTCGATAAATTTGACAGATTTGACCTATATACAAAATCAAATCACAGAATGAACTGTCCGTTAAACTATTTCACGCAGCTGACCCGTGGCGCCTAGCTCTCAGGCGCTGCACTTGTGCAACGCCTAGGAGCTAGGCGCTGCACTGTATAGTGTGGCGCCTAGCTCTCAGGCGCTGCACACTGACTTAGTAATTTTCGAATTACACGCGTACGACGCTGGCCGTGTAGCGCCTATCTGGGAGGCGTTGCACAGTGTAGTGTGGCGCCTTCGTGTCGGGCGTCACACAAAAAGGTCAGACGCGTGAAATAGTTTTACGGACAGTTCATTCTGTGATTTGATTTCGTCCATAGGTCAAATTTGTCAAATTTGCCGCTTTCGTCGATAGTGCTGCGGGCTCGCCGCCCCGTCTGCATGCACCGGTGCCGTCGCGCATTCACGTACCGATTGGTCGAATTTTCTTCCCGAGAGACTACCACTTGCGCGGCGCCGGCGGGAGCTTTCGGCCGTCGCGGTCGGCACGGATGCGACGGATCCGGTTGGATACAGGTGGGCGCTGGATCCTGGACGGATCGTATGTATCTTAGCTTCAAAGTACTGCACCCGGATGAGTATGTACCTGTGGAGCCCAGAGGGGAGTAACTATTGACGGGACGAGACATTCATCCATCGTTGCCGTTGCTGTCCCGTGGGAGCCCGCACGGCTGCACCGCCACCGCGCAGGATCATGTCGTCCTCCTTGATCGGCCGTTTGCCTTTTTTGCGAGACGGCGATCTCCGCCCAGGATCTACGTCAACTATAGTGGTACTGGTAATATTAAAAAAAAACTATAGTGGTACTGGTGTGGTATGGTATGATACGACGGTATCCTTCCATCCTCCCGCCCCTGGTTTGTGGTGGTTTGTGGCTGTGTACAATCTCCTTCGACCCTCCATCGATTGTGTAGTGCATGCAGTTAATGGCGACGCTTCTCTGGGTCTTATTATGATGGATTTCGACATGAAATGAAGTTGGTGCATACTGTGTTACTCGTGTACCGTCAGTCCGTCAAGTCTTTCGCTAGCAACTTCGTACTACCTCCGTCTCATATTAATTCACGCTACAATACTACTGATCATTCTTCTTCCCCAATGCACTTTAGGCTTTGTTCTGATCATGGGTCTGGATGTGGTGGATGGGCTAGCACTAGCAGTGTGATGTCTGCTCGGCCCATCCAAAACCATCGTCTCTCCTGAACTAGACCATCGTCTCTCCTGCTCTCCGATGTTTGTTTCCTGGGAAGAATCATGTGATTGCGCGCTTGTTCATCAAGTCCCATGTCAGGTGAGCCAAAGCCGAACGATGCGCTCGTGTTTAGCATGTCTTGTGTCTGCCCCTTGGGTCTTGATGGACGAACGGGAATCAACGCCCATGCTCGCGTCGCCCCAACAACCGACTGGAATCATCCACCAGTACTACTACAACTGTGGAGCTGTAAACAGTTCTTTTCAACGAAAAACGTCCTTACTACAACCCCAGGTCTATTATTTTCGATCACGATGGGAATGAGCCGACGTATTACTAACTGGGACATTGGTCTGGCCAATAATTTCAAGGTTAATGATCTTTGGGGTTAGGTTAACAAGAAAGTTGTGTCAACGAAGCCGGTCACCGTCGACTCAACGGGTTAAGCGGGTCGACCCAAAATTAGTACTAGATTATATGAAGTTTACACATGTGTTTGCAAGGTGGTTATCCTAGTGTGCTTATATGAAGTTTTCATAATATTGACCCAAAACTGCTTTTGTTTAGGAGTTGCTTATCTTATGATGTAAACGATTCATAGTACAACTGAAATGGACTTGCATATGTCCTTTTTTCTTCCAATAAAATAAATTCTAAATATATCCACTTACTAAAAATCCCGTCTGCTAAACGATGCTAGTTGAAAAAAATAATGTTGTCATGTAAATGTTTTTTTAGATAGCTCACCACTCATGCTGAATGGTGTAAATGCTCCTTATTCTTGTGCAATTTAATATTAAAAATTGATTGGACCATGTTGCCCAATGGTACATGAGGCCACTCGGTATTGGACCGCTAGGCCCGCTCTATGTCCTTGAACAAAAGAGAGGGCTTGGCAGGGACTAGGACCGCGACGAAGAGGTCCGGCCCATTCCCATCCTGAATTTTTGAGTTGTGCAAGGGAAACCACCAATGACATCTCTAACATTTTCCCTATTTTATAACTCCACTAAGGCTCATTTGATTCAAGGAAATTTCATAGGATTTTGAAGGATTTAGATCATTTGGAATTTTTTCTAGGATGGCCGTTTGATTTCTATGATTGAAATCCTTAGTTTTTTTCCACAATATTCATTTGCACTACATTTTTCATAAAGAAGATTTCCGTCAACTCAACTCATTTGGTAGAATTCCTTTTGCTTTTTATGTGCTATCAAACACTCTTTCGTCCAGATTCCCATAGTTTTGCAATTCTTTAGGATAGAAGACGACATGCCACTTTATTCACGCATTCTGAGAATTATGTGAATAAAAGAGACCCTAAGTATCTTCCCAAATTTTAACTCATAAAATATGAAGAGTTAAAAAGAGTGTGGACCTGGGCCTTTCCTCCAATTTACCCCCCCCCCCCCCAACACACACACACAAAAACAAAAGGTGCCCAAACAAGTAATTTCAAATGCAACTATCCACTCAATTTAGACTAAACAATGCCACATTAATATACTTTAGTGCTTAATTATGCATAACAGTGCCGCATTAACACCATTTGGTGCATAATTATAACATTGCTACATTAAATATCGAAATATTTCAATTAAACTAACTACAACATAAGTAACACAGATTAAGAGCTAAAACAAGATAAAACTTTCTAGTCCTCGCCGGAGGAGAGGTAGATCACCAGCGCCTTGCAGAAGCCCGATACCTCGGCGTTGTGGGTAGCCGGGTGCCCTGCCATGGCACTAGTGCATCACTGGAGTTAACGGCGGCAAGCTCGACGAAGAGCGCTCCTCCCCCCGTTATTGCTCCTCCATGGCCAAAGCATAAAAGTTCTCGGCCACCTCGCTTTGACCGTCCATGGACCTCACGAACGTGAGAGGTGCTCCCACATTGCTCGGTGTCGGTCCACTCCACCACGAGCTGCCCCTCCGCCGCTCGGTGCTCCTCCTCCTCCTCGGCCAGTGCCCTGTCGTACTCCCTCCATGCCTACTCCCACCAGAAGGTGCGAATTTCACCAGCATCGCGACCTCGTTCGTCTCCTATCCCTTTCATGTTATCGGGCTCCTCCTTGTCGTCCTCCCTCGTGTCGGCCTCCTCCCATGACTCCTCAATGACCGACGCGAGCTACGCCTCCTCGCTCTCGTCGCTGCCATCATACCTCAAAGGAGTCGACCGCACGATGTCGTTTGCGGCCACACCCACTTCAGCCATGAGTATACTGCGAGCCATGGAAGAATCGAGCGGTGGTGATGGAGATTTAGGGCATCGGCAAGCGATAATTTTTGGGAAATGCATGGCAGATGGTTATGGTTAGTGTCTGAAGAGGGTGCCAATCGATTTATAGTGGCTGCAGGGTGAATCGGCGGTTCATTGGTTGTCCATTTATTTGGAGTTAGTAAGGAAAGAGGAGGTTTAGGAAGAAATGGGTGGTCTGCTCAAATTTGCTCTCGGACGAAAACTTTTGAGGATTTTTAAGGATTTATAGCTGCATAGCGAAAATGTTAGCTGGGGTAGCTCGCTGAAAGGGAATCCTTTTTGGAGTTAAAGAAGTTTGAGGGAAGGGTTAGAGATGCTCTAACAATCACTTTGAACTTGGGTGGATGGTGGCGCTTCTTCTTGAAGTTTGTCTTCAATGTTTCGATCCTCCTAATGTTTTATCTGTCTGGATGAAGCTCCAGTGTAGATTCCTACCGTCTTCATAGTGCAGCTATCTTAGGATTTTCATCATGCGTGCACGGTTGTGAGATTTAGTGTCATGTGCTTCAGATCGACTCAAGGGTTCAACTGTGATAACTTCGGCTCCACGGCTTTACTCATTAGGGGCATGTGTACGAAAACTTTCTAACTGTTTTCGACAAGGTCAGTCCAGCTCGGATAGAGGAGTGGCAAAATCAACTTCTTTTGGCGGGTAACAGTCGTCCAGTGGTCCATAGATTTCAATTTAAGCTTTATTATGTTTGGAATTCTTTATACTTCTGGTGAACTTTAAATAGACATGTGCCTAATTCTCCATACCCCTTTGTGTCTCCTCCTCTTTGTCTCTCTTCCCAAGAGAAAAGGCGGTTAGGGTTCCTGCCTCCCGTTGACAGTGTCACCAATCTGTCTCACCTCTTGTGACCTTAGGGACATGGGGGCATGATGGATCCCGACCTTGTCAACGGGAGGGCTCCATTTTAGGTGTTTCTTTGAGTTTTCTTAGGATTTATATATGTCCTACTCAGGAAGACGAGACGGTGGCAACTCCCTGAAGATGGAATAATGGTCTTCCCCCTAGCCCCCCTGTCATGGTGGCGTGTCTAGCATCGTCAGAGGCCTATGGAGGTGTGTCTACGGCGAATCTCGAGGGATTCAGTTGGTGGTTGTCTTTGCTGGATTTGCTCGGATCCGGTCTTCAAGTCGGATCCTTCCGTTTTACGCTTCTCTTCATCGGTGGCGGTTGCGCTTCTGGTGCGCTGGTCCTATAAGACCTAAGCACAACAACTTTTCGACGGTCTACTACAACAAGTTTTGCCCGACTCCAGCGAGAAAGGGGCGATGACGGCGGCACACCTTTGGCTCGCTTCAGTGCTAGTATTCGTCGCTAAATAGTCTACGGATCTGAATATTTTTTAATATTTCTGATATTTGTTGTACTGCCATGATTGAACATATCTACACCAGAAGTTTCCTGCATGAGAAAAAAAAAGATACGTGTGTGTCTGTTAAAAGAAACAGTCATGTTGAACTCGCCGCTACTTCAAAGTCCCGTCTCTCTCGGAGCCGCGCCTGCTTCGAACCGTGCACAGTTTCAAAATGGCCACGTAAAAAAGGGTTCTACTAGTGCTAGCGTTATGGTTACCGGAGCTCTCGGGCAAAACACACCAAGCCGTCCGTCCGTCGTCTCAGGCGTATATCCCGGGCCGCGCCGCCGATCTGATGTATCATCTGCCGATGCCGATCGACGGGCTCGCTCGATACTCAATACGCGGTCGGCGGCTCGATCGGCGCGCGCGCGCACGACGCTGCATGCCGTGGACGGCGTTGGCGTTGGCCGGCCAGACGCGCGTTCCGATGCCCGTCCGCCACCCAATGCCATGCCAGTATGCCACCGGCCGCGCGCGCACCGACGGAAATATAGTGTAGAGTACCATATCGTGCGGCCGGTGCTGCGCCGTCGTATGCACGTACGACGCCGCGCCGTGCCCCGAGCACCCGGGCGCGTGGTCGTTGGTTTGCGATGGGTTAAGATAACATGCTAATCATGTGCGCGCCAACGTCGAGACAATGCCGATAGTGAGATAGATCATGCATGCATCATGTACGTATGGTCAAGGCTGGGATCAGGTCGCCAGATGCCATCCACATGCCATGCCAGTAGGCCAACGCGCGCGCACCGGCACCGACCCGAATACCATATCGTGCGTAGGCCGGTGCCGCGCCGTCGCATGCACGCGCCGTGCCCCGTGCACCCGGGCGCGTGGTCGTTGGTTGCGATGTGTTAGGATAACCTGCTGATCATGTGCGCGCCCACGTCGAGACACTGCAGATAGTGAGATAGATCATGCATCATGTACGTATGGTCAAGGCTGGGATTAGGCCGCAGATGCCATCCACAACGTAGGAGTACCACCAAATACTACGACCCACCAAATTAAGTACCCGTCCCTAGAAGCAGGTACCACGTACCATGGGGTCGGTCGAGATGATTAGCAGAGAGCAACGGTTCGTCGAACCGGCCGGCGTGGTCCAGGCCAGACGGCCGAGCTACTCCAGATCTCTCCCGGAGGGCTAGATTCTGGTTTGTCAATCTTCCTTTTTCCTTGACCAATGACCGGGCCGGGGGACAAAACGTCTTGTGCCATGTTCAAGGCTAGGGTCCTCCCTCTTTGTCTCTCTAGAGTCTAGAGCACCTGCAGGGGGGGCTCGCATTTTGGTTTCGTCCTTGGCTCAGGAGGGTGTGTACCTGCATGCATGCAGTCCCAAACAACAGATGCGCCATGATTGTCGAGCTTGTGTCGTCTAATGGCAGGTAGATTCGTACGGGCATACTCCAACAGCACGGTCTCAGCCAATATGATCCTCGATTTGATCATCTTAACAGACACAAAACAGTAATGGTTGAAGTATTAGCCTGCGCAAGGAGAAAATTACCACGGTCTGATTCTCTGCAAGAGATGCATGCACATACGCACCCAGTTCACGTCTGAGACTCGATAAAGGTCGGCCTAGACACCAGCAACCAAACAGATGAAAGAGAAACGTAGCATGTGCGCGCGTGCTTACAATGTGGCCGGCTTTGAGAAACTGATGCGGCCGGCTCACGTACTCCCTCCATTTCTTTTTACTCCGCATATAAGATTTGGTCAAAGTCAAACTACACAAAATTTGACCAAATTTATATAAAAATATATGAACACCTACAATACTAAAACTCCGCATCTGATAATACTGATTTCATATTGTGAATGTTTATATTTTATAATATAAAGTTGATCAAACTCTACAAAGCTTGACTTTGACCAAACCTTATATGCGGACTAAAAAGAAACGGAGGGAGTATGTGTCAATGTGAGTCGGCATTTCTCCGGGAGTTGTGCGAAATGGCGGCAGCCATGTCGTCACCTATACTGTTGTGCTGTGGCCATTAGGTCACCATTCAGGGAAAGATCAATACTACCTGTGAGGAGGCGCTAGCTGCTGTTGGGGTGCATTCAACACGCAGTGCACACCCCCGTTCTTCGTCCTGGCGATCACGAAACATGCTGACTCCAATTATTTGGAGATTGTCCATCACTATGCATGTATAGCGAAGGCTAGAAAAAACATTTGGATGATACATGGGCGAGCAAGCTTATCCAAGCTAAGTGGAGTGGGCCGGTTGGTGTAGCGTCAATCATCATCCCAAGTGATTTATCGATAAGAAAAGAGAGTAAATTTTGCTCATCCACGCTCTAGTTGCAAGACATGCCCACATTGGTCATCCAACACGTGAAATGACAATCTAACCCACATAACAGTTGTTAGGACGTACAATATTGACCAAAACATGCCATGCTGGCACTCTACCAAGTTTGATGAGCTAAGCTATACGAGCATTTTCAAAGTTGGATAACAAAAGTATGTGCAGAACACCCAGTGTTAGGGACTGCGGGTGAATTTTACTTGTTACACACTAGCTAGGCGTGTGAGTCCTTTCCCCAATGTGGACAGTTTCTTGCCTTATCTTGATAGAGATTGTCACGGTATGTTCATGGTATATGGTCATTTCGTTCATCTGAAGCATGGTTGCCCATATTATACGCTCGTCCTCGTGATCGCGAAAGATGTTGACTCCAATCATTTGGAGATTGTTCGTCACCATACACATATAACGAAGGCTCGAGGAAACATTTATATGATACATGTGCTAGCAAGCGATTCCAAATTAAGTGGAGTGGACCGGTTGATGTAGCGTCAATCATCATCACAAGTGATTTCTCATAAAAAGAAGAGCATATCCTAAATTAGCCGGTTGATGCAGCACAATCATCACCATAGGCGATTTTGCGTAAAAAAAAGAGTGTATCCGAATTTAGTGGATTGGTTGATGTAGCACAAATCATCATACAAGTGATTTCTTGTAAAAAGGAGAGTAGATTTTGCTCGTCCTCACTCCCAATTGCATGGCATGCTCACACTAGTCATCTGACTCTAAAACTAGTGATCTTACCCATATAACTTTTGTCGGGATGTACAATATTGTCTAAAACATGCTATGCCACTTTACCAAGTTCGTGAGCAACACGAGCATTTTTAAACTTGGATAACAGAGGTAAGTGCAAAACATCAGGGATTAGAGTCTAGAGACTATGAATGAATTTGACTCATTACACACCACCTAGGAGCGTGTGTCCTTCCCCCAATTTGGGACTGTTTCTTGCCTTAACAATAGAGCTTCCGTGGTATGCTCGTGGTGTATGGTCCTTCCATGCATCAGAAAGGGGAAGGTTGATCACATTATACGCCCCCTTCTTCGTCTTGGCAATCACGAAAGATGTTGACTCCAATTGTTTGGAGATTGTTCATCACTATACACATATAACGGAGGCTCGAGGAAACATTTATATGATACATGTGCGAGCAAGCGTATGAGAATTAAGTGGAGTCGACCAGTTGATACATTATCAATCATCATCACAAGTGATTTCGTGTAAGAAGAAGAGCATATGCTAATTCAATGGCCGGTTGATGTAGAGGAATCATCATCGTAGAGTAGTTTCGCGTAAACTGGTGGATCAGTTGATGTAGCGCAAATCATCATCACAAGTGAGTTCTCGTTAAAAGGAGATTAGATTTTGCTTGTCCTCGCTCCCAGTTGCATGTCATGCTCACACCGGTAACCCAACTCTAAAAATGGTGATCTTACCCACATAACTTTTGTCAAGATGTACAATATTGTCTATAACATGCTATGCCACTTTACCAAGTTCAGTGAGCAACGCGAGCATTCTTTTAACTTGGATAACAAAGGTAAGTGTAAAACATCAGGGATTAGAGTCTAGAGACTATGAATGAATTTGACTCATTACACACCACCTAGGAGTGTGTGTCCTTCCCCCAATTTGGGACTGTTTCTTGCCTTAAAAATAGAGCTTCCATGGTGTATGGTCCTTCTTTTCATCAGAAATTGGAAGGTTTCTCACATTATATGCCTCCTTCTTCGTCTTGGCAATCACGAAAGATGCTGAATCCAATCATTTTGAGATTGTCCATCACTATACACACATAGTGAAGGGTGAAGAAAACATGTACATGATAAAAAGGCAGAGCGAACGTATCCCGATTTGGTGGACCATTCGATGTAGAGCCAATAATCATAAGTGATTTCTCAGAACAAGAAAAGAGACTAAGTTTTAGTCATCCACTCGACTTGCTCAACATGTTCACTTTTATCATTAAACATTGAAATGGCCACATAACTATGTACAATAATATCTATATTAAATATGCCATGTTGGACCCGCAAAAATAAAGCATGCCATGCTGGCAATAGTAGTAAGCGCAACTCCTTGGTTTAAGGACTACAAGTGAATTGTACTCATCACACCACCTAGTCCTTCCCCTAATTCCCTTTGCGAGTGTTTCAATTATATATGTGTTTTTTAACGTAAAATTAACATTTTGTATGCCTCAACTTTTTGTGGTGTGCTGAAAGTATAGGGTGCTTCCAGCCATCATAAGTAATATGGCTGCTCAAAGTATATACCCCCTTCTCCCTCCCGACAATGACAAAATATGTATATTACAATCATTTCAACATTGTATAGCAAAGGATGAAGAAAACATTGACAAGATAATGACCGAGCGAGCATATCCAAATGTGGTGGACCAGTTGATGTAGAGCAAATCATCACAAGTGATTTCTCATTTCTCATAAAGAAAAAGAGAGAGTAAGTTCTAGTCGTTCTCACTAAGCTTACAGGATATGCTCACTTTGGTCATCCAACAAAGAAAATAGCCTATTGGCAAAAAATCTGAAAATAGCCATCTAGCTCACACAAGTCTGGAAAAGATGTCCAATAATATGGAAACCAGATCCACTTGACATCAAATTTTTTTGACTCGTGGCTCAAGTGAAATCAACCAGCTAAAATTGTCGACAAAATAAAAAGTGAGAACAAAAAAAACCAAGAAACTTATTCCGTAACACAACAACCAATAGCACATTACGAAACACAAAGTTTCATTGAGTCAAAAAAATTAAATAGGAAAAATTGCATGAAAATATTGAGAACATATTCAGTAACACAAAAAATTATTTGCACATTACAAAAGCACAAGCTGTGCATCTTGAAAATGTGCCACTGGTGTACTCCCTCCATCCGAGAAAAGTTGTCATCAGCATAGTTCAAATGTAATTTTGCAAAAAAAACCTTATCCTTTTAAATCTGGCGCTAGTCAACCTAGTCAGCTTCTTCCACCTCCCGCCGCCACTGCATCGCATGCCCCCAGCCACCGTTGCCCGCGGGCACCGCGCGCCCCAGCCGCCGTAGGGCTCCACTGGCGACGAAGGCCCACCTGCGCCGCAGCCCACCTGCACCGCGGTTGCCAATTTGCGCCACCCCTGCTTACCCGCACGCACCTCGACGGGTGGCCGCTCCATGGCTGACGGGCGGTGACACCTCGACGGGCAGCGGCTCCATTGCTGACGAGCGGCACCTCGTCGTCCTATTGCTCGCGTCCCAGGCCGCTTCCTCGCGCCAGCCGCGGCCAACCACTCCGGGCCGGGAGTTGGGCAAGTTCCCGGCCGACGCTGCACCACCGTCGGGCCGAGCGCCACCCCCACTTGCGCATCCAACGTCGGGCCCAGCGCTGCCCCCACCTGCGCATCCATATTCGAGCCGAGCGCCCCCCCATCTGCACAGCTGGCAGAGAGGTGACCACCGCCACCTACCTACGCCATCCGCTCCGGCCGCCGACGCGCTGTCTTCCGCCACTCCGTCCTCTTCTGCTGTTGCCGTCTTCCTCTGCCTCTGCTGCTTCTGTTAGTGGTAGTGCAGCCCCCGATCTTAGTACAGACAACTCGCCCTGAAATTATAGTCATATGGCCAAATTGATGTTAATTAGAGCATCATGGCAGCATCATTGTACAGTGAATTTACTCTGTAATGAAATTATTCTCTATAGTGACTGTATATTGTCGATATGGAACCTGAAAAATTGTAGCAGCACAACAAATTTGTGACAGATGATGCATGTTAGTGCAAGTTCAGCGCTAGATGGGTTCAGTACTGTTTTAGACAGTTTCAGTAAATTGTTTTGAATTGTCCCAATGACTGTATAATTTCAGAAAACGTTCATCACTATACACATATAATGAAGACTCGAGAAAACATTTAGATGATACATGTGGGAGCAAGCGTATCCGAATTAAGTGGAGGACCGGTTGATGTTGCGGCAATCATCATCACAAGTGATTTCTCGTAAAAAAAAGAGCATCTCCGAATTCAGTGGCCGGTTGATGTAGTGATCGTCATCACAAGTGATTTCTCGTAAAACAGAGAGTAGACTTTGCTTGTCCTCACATCCAATTGCATGGCATGCTCACACTGGTCACTCAACTCTAAAAATGGCAATCTTGCCCACATAATCATCATCACAAGTGATTTCTCATAAAATGAAGAGTAGACTTTGCTTGTCCTCACTCCCAATTGCATGGCATGCTCACACTGGTCACCCAACTCTAAAAATGGCAATCTTGCCCACATAACTTTTGTTAGGATGTACAATATTGTCTAAAACATGCTATGCCACTTTACCAAGTGTGGTGAGCAACACGAGCATTTCTAAGCTTGGATAACAAAGGTTAGTGCAAAACATCATGGATTAGAGACTATAAATGAATTCAACTCATTACACACCACCTAGGAGCGTGTGTCCTTCCCCCAAATTAGGACAGTTTCTTGCATTAATAATAGAGCTTGTCATGGTGTGCTCATGGTGTATGGTTCTTCTGTTCATCAAACGCGGGAAGGTTGCTCAAATTATACGCCCCTTCTTTGTCTCACAATCACGAAAGATGTTAACTCCAATCATTTTGAGATTGTCCATCACTATACATGCATAGCGAAGGATGAAGAAAACATGTACATGATAAAAACACAACGAACGTATCCCGATTTGGTGGACCATTCGATGTAGAGCCAATAATCTTAAGTGATTTCTCATAACAAGAAAATGAGATTAAGTTTTAGTCGTTCACTCGACTTGCTCAACATTTTCACATTTATCATCAGACATTGAAATGCCACCTAAATATGTGCAATAATATCTACATTAATCCTGCCATGTTGGACCCGCAAATAAAACATGCCATGTTGGCAATAGTAGTAAGTGCAACTCCTAGGTTTAAGGACTACAAGCGAATTGTACTCATCACACCACCTAGTCCTTCACCTAATTCCCTTTGCAAGTATTTCGATTATATGTGTTTTTTTAACATAAAATGTACATTTTCTATACTCAACTTGTTGTGTTGTGCTGAAAGTATACAGTGCATCCACTCCTCATAAGTAGTATGGCTGCTCAAAGTATACACCCCCTTCTCCGTCCTGACAATCACAAAATATGCATATTACAATCATTTCAAGATTGTCCATCACTATACATGTATAGCGAAGGATGAAGAAAACATTTACAAGATAAAGACAGAGCGAGCATATCCAAATGTGGTGGACCAGTTGATGTAGAGCCAATCATTACAAGTGATTTCTCAATTCTCATAGTAAGTTCTAGTCGTTCTCTCTATAAGCTTACATGACATGCTCACTTTGGTCATCCAATCATGAAAATAGCCATCTAGCTCACATAAATTTGGGAAAGATGTCCAATAATATCTAAGCCAGTTCCACTTTACAATAAAAATTTTTGACTCGCGCGTTGAGTGAAATCAACCAGCCAAAATAGTTGACAAATTAAAATGTGAAAAGAAAGAAAACCAAGAAAGGTATTCCGTAACACAACAACCATTAGCACGTTAGAAAATACAAAGTTTCATTGAATCAAAAAATCAAATAGGAAAAGTTGCATGAAAAATATGGAAACCATATTCAGTAACACAAAAAAATCATTTGCACATTACAAAATAGTGCATCTTGAAAATGTGCCACTGATGTATATATAAGGGGCAAATGACCAAAATAAAGTTCCAAACACAAAAAACAGCAAAACACATTTAATTGCACAAAGAATTATTTTGCATATTTTAGGTACACGCAAGTGGTGTATATATTAAATGCAACAAACCTTTTTATAACGAAAACATACAAGTAAAAGAAAGAGAAATATATAGCTACACATTACAAATACAACGTTTGTACATTTTTGGAATATGAAATGGTGTATATTAGTAGTCCATGATGGAAAAGAAAAAAATAACTATCGATTTCACCAAAAAAGATCAATTGATTGAAATAACAATTATTTTTTAATTGGATAAAGAAGGAAAGGATCTAATTATTACTACATATGAATTTTAATCATCCACCGCCTTAGTTGCGAGTGCTCCCACGAATTAGAGATGTTTGTTGCTTTGTCAATAGAACATACAGTTCATTTTGCAAGTGTTTCGTTTCGTGGTTCATTTGAATTTTTCTGAATAAAAGGGGTCGATTTCCACTAATAGAAACCACGAGAGATTCTGATGCAAACAACTCAAAAGAAAGAACGTAATCTAAAAGCTAGACTACAGTCACCGGTATTCATGGGCGCATCCTAGGAACCCCACACAACTAAACGAAGTTCCAGACGTTGCGAAAGTAGAACACCTATGATAATTAAGTCTTACAAGTTCAACATAAAGCGAAAACATGAAACACAGGGAGTGTTTGGTTCCCGTCCCACTTTTCATGTGTTTTGGAACCTGGCACGGTAGAGCCTGCATGAGGGAATGCTTGCACTGGGCCAAGTTCTGTAACTTGTTTGGTTACCCACAAAACCCAACATGCAGCGGTCAGCGCAATGTAAATTGCACTGACATGAGTCTGCATGTGAGGAAACGACTGATTTGAGTGTTCCTCACAGGTAAGGCTGAGGGCTGCTTTGAGTTTCATGTGGACTTGTTTCTCTGTGTGGCATAGGTAACCAAACAGCTCGGATCTGGCCCCAAGAGCCCGCATGGTTATTTCGCTAGCAACCAAACACGCCCATGACAGAGGTAGAAACAGGACAGAGATGACAAAGATCCTCACTGAAGAAGCAATTTCCGAAAAAGGGTTTCCCCCCGCTTTAGATTATAAAGCAAAGTCCAACCGATACAACCAGCTTGCTGGGGCCGCAGCACAAACAAGCCCAAAAGAAAAAGGAGAGAAAGAAAAAAGAAACAAATGCCGACGCCGGCAGCTCAACTAAGCAAAGATGACCGACATCCGCTGCACCCACCGAAGAAGAACCACCGCCCGCCAAGCACTCCGAAGCCTCGCGTACCAAGCAACATCTTCAGGAAAAAATGCGACGACGACGCCGCTGCTACCCGGACAAGTCCTAGGGTTTCCCCCTGTACGCGGATGGCAGTGGGGAAGGGGGTATCACCGACGCCCCTCAGGAGGGCCCGGCACCGCCCACACGCGCAGCCGCCCTAGATACCACCGCCACCTCAGACAATCGGAAGCGCACCGCCCAACAAGCCGCCCACCAGCCTGTGCCACCACGGACATGGCACCATCTTCACCGTTTCACTGAGGCCACCAACACGAGACCTGGAGGTAGGGCGAGAAGACACCGGGCACGGAGGCAACCACACCGCAGCCGACAGGAGGGAACAACATTCACCGCGCGCGGAGCCGACCGGACATGGCAAAAGGGACTTGCCGGGCCACCACCGGCCCAGCCGAACCCCAACGGGTCCGGACAGTCCCTGCAGCCACACTGCAGCACGCCGGCCGTCGGAGCCACCACCACCGCACCCACGGCCCCCTCGTCCCACCACCAGGGAGCCACGCCGTCGCGCACCAGACCGCAGGCCCGCCCCAGCCCAGATGAGGCCCGAAAGGGTCCAGATCTGGGCCGAGCGGGCGCCGCCGGCCAGCCGCCCACCGCGCCGCCCCGCAGCCAACGGCTACGCCGCCGCGTCGAGGGCACCCGAGGCCCGCAGGGCGCCGCCGCCGAGCCTCACCGCCGCAAGCCGAGCAGCACCGCCACCGGGGAGGAGGGAGCCCCGACTCTCCCTCCCGGCGCGCGGGGAAGGGACGTCCGCATCCGCCGGCGCCTCCCGGACACGCCAGAGGCCGCAGCCGGCGGCGGCGAAGGGGGATGGGGGAGAAGGAGGACCGAGACGGGGGAGGGAGGGGGGCGCTCCGCCACCACGGGGGGCGGCAGGAGCGCCGGGGTAGGGCGAGGGGGGGGGGGGCAGAGGAGGAGGGGGAGGCGGGGGGCGCGCGCGAGGCGGCCGGCGGCGGCGGGAGGAGGCGAGGTAGGCTGGCGGCGGCGGGGCGGAACCCTAGCGCAGGTCGCGGGAGCTCGGGTCGCTCGGGTCGCTCCCTTCTGAAGAAGCAATTTAGCTGAAGATGCTCAGGCAGCAAAGGTAGCAACCAGTAGATGCCATTTGAAATGGCAAAACATACACAGGTCCACTATATCTACACCGCTTCTACTACAACCCGTCAGTGCATGATTGGGCGCATCATGAGGACGGATCCAATGATGGTAGTTGGTGGATTTCTATAATGGGAACTGTTGCCCCGTACAGTCCAAATGATTATACTACTAACCAGTTTTCTCGATCGTCCTCGCGAGGCAGATGGTTAGCCAGCCAATGGCCATGGCGTGAGCCTGTTGGAAAAGCTTGTTAATTGGGCAGGACCAGCATGGCCTACGTGGAGTTCAGTTCATGGCGCCGTGCAGTGACTAATCGGCATCTCCGGCTCCAGCTCTTGGCATTTCTGCGCTCCACACAGTGTGTTTTTATATTCTGGCCCTCCTTCAGGCATGAGTCCTTCTCCCCCACACCACACACAGCTTGGGACAACCCTATACGAATCTTCCAGCGTCCCTAGATGTTCCCTGCACAAACGAGCTGAGTAGGCAAATGATATGCAAACAGTCTTTGAACTCCTGCACCCATGGCTCTAATACAGAAGCACACGCACATATTTTCAAGTAAGGCTATGTTTGTTGGTTAGTACACTGTTTTTTTTTTCGAAATGGGGAGTTACCCCGGCCTCTGCATCGGAGCGATGCATAGAGCCCTCTTATTGAAACAAATAAATAGGTTCCAATAAGGTCTTAAAAGTCTCGAACTGAAAAAAAAGGCTCACACAGAACCAAAAAGGCTAGAACAACAAACTAGCCAGAAAAGGGACGCCACAACCGGCTGACTAAAAACAGATAGGTAAACTAATTGCCTATCCTATTACATGACCGCCATCCAAACCGGTTGAAGATATCCCGAGCTACCATCTCCCAACGGATAGACCCAGTAACTAAATGCTCCTTGACCTCCATCGGAGTGAGTAGTGACCACGAACGGATCAATGCAGTGGCCCGGAAGATAACCTGCAAAAATTGAATACATGATGTTCTGTTAAAAACCAAATCATTTCTGCAATTCCAAATAGACCACAGCAACGCGCACACTCCGACACGAATTTGTCTCGCTAGGTCGGGCTCAATCCCATTAAGCCACACCCCAAATAACGCGTTTATAGTAGGAGGTGGCGTAATATTGAATGCAATCTGGACTGTCTGCCAAAGAATTTTGGCTAGCGGGCAATCAAGAAAAAGGTGTTTAATCGTCTCATCCCGATCACAGAAGCTACACCTAGTAGAGATTGTTCAATTACGCTTAGTCAGGTTGTCCTTGGTTAAAATAACTTGTTTATGAACAAACCACATAAACACTTTTATTTTTAAAGGAACTTTGACAGCCCAGACATGCTTAGAGGTAGGAATGAGGCTGGAGTTAATGACATCAATATACATTGATTTAACTGTGAATACTCCAGACCTAGTAAGCTGCCAGCGTAATTCATCAGGTTGTTGGGAAAGCTGAACCTCCATCAGTCTCCTAACAAGATGGAGCCATTCTTCCCAACGATTGCCCGCTAGTAACCGTCTAAATTGAATATTAAGGGGGGTAGATTGAAAGATCGTTGCAACGAACACCTCACGACGTTGCATAATCCAATATAACGACAGGTATTGAATGGCCAAGGGTGTTTCTCCGAGCCGAGTATCCTCCCAGAAACGTGTACTAGCACCGTTGCCAATAATAAACTTTGTCCTATTAAACAAGGATTGTTTGACTTTCATCAAACCTCTCCAGAAAGGCAAATCAGTCGGCCTGACCGTCACCTGGGACAAAGTTTTGGTCTGAAGGTACTTGTTATGAAGAATTTGCGCCCAGGTGGCCTCGGTCTCATGGGCTAACTTCCACAGCCACTTAATAAGAAGGCATCTATTCTTAACTTCGAGATTCTCGACACCGAGACCTCCTTGGTCTTTCGGTCTACAGATGACATCCCATTTAGCTAGCCGGTATTTTGTTTTTAATTCATCACCCTGCCAAAAGAAACGCGAGCGGTAAAAATCCAGTCGTTTCCTGACACGAACTGGGACTTCGAAAAACGATAAGAGAAACATAGGCATACTCGTGAGTACCGAATTAATCAAAATCAATCGGCCTCCGTATGACATGAGCTTGCCCTTCCAGCAACTCAGTTTCTTTTCAAATCGGTCTTCGATGCATTTCCATTCTCTGTCCGTTAGCTTATGGTGGTGAATTGGTATACCTAGGTAAGAGAAAGGCATCGCCCCCAATTCACACCCAAACAATTGCCTGTAAGCTTCTTGGTCATCTTTGGCTCTACCAAAGCAAAACAACTCGCTCTTGTGAAAGTTTATTTTAAGCCCGGCCAATTGTTCGAAAAGGCATAACACCAGCTTCATATTTCTCGCCTTGGCCAAATCATGCTCCATAAAGATGATTGTATCATCAGCGTACTGAAGGATGGACACCCCTCCATCAACAAGATGAGGTACCAAGCCACCTACTTGACCACTCTCCTTAGCCCTTCCTATCATAATTGCTAACATGTCAACCACAATGTTAAACAGGATAGGGGACATCGGGTCTCCTTGTCTTAGGCCTTTACGTGTCTGGAAGTAATGACCAATGTCATCATTCACCTTAATTCCAACACTTCCTTTTTGCGTAAACGATTCCACCTGGCGGCGCCAAGCTTCATTGAACCCTTTCATACGCAATGCCTGATGGAGGAATGGCCATTTGACTTTGTCATACGCTTTCTCGAAATCCACCTTAAAAATAACACCATCTAGTTTTTTTGAATGGATTTCATGGAGAGTTTCATGAAGGAAAACCACCCCTTCAAGGATGTTCCTATCCGGCATGAAAGCAGTTTGGGACTGCTGCACCACAGAATGCGCAATCTGTGTGAGCCTATTAGTCCCGACCTTGGTGAAAATTTTGAAACTAACATTGAGAAGGTAGATCGGCCTGAACTGCTCAATTCTCACAGCATCCATTTTCTTAGGAAGCAGCGTGATTGTTCCAAAATTCAAGTGAAATAAATGAAGCTGTCCAGAGAACAGATCATTAAACATAGGTAACAGATCCCCCTTAATAATGTGCCAGCACTTTTTGTAGAACTCAGCCGGGAACCCATCCGGTCCGGGAGCCTTGTTGTTCTTCATTGGTGCAATAGCCTCAAACACCTCCTTCTCAGAGAACGGGGCAACCAAAATATCATTATCAGAAGCCAACAGTTGAGGCACATCCTCAACCCTGGACTCATCAAGGGACACACTACTATCCTCCGGAGGTCCGAATAACTTCTTGTAATATTCGGTGATATAAGTTTTTAGATTGTCCTGTCCTATAATCGTTCCTTCATCTTGCTCAAGATGAAAGATTCTCTTCTTTCTATGCTTGCCATTAGCAATCAGGTGAAAGAACTGAGTATTTGCGTCCCCCTGGACGACTTTTTGGACCTTAGCCCGCAAGGCCCACTTCAATTCTTCTTCATGGAGAAGTTCTTTCAACCTCTTCTCCGCCTCGATCTTCACCTAGTGCTCTGCTGGCTGCAACACCGTGGATTCAGCCTTTACATCAAGGGTCTGAATAAGAGAAAGGAGCCTTTCCTTTTCAATCTTGTACACCCCACTAAGATGCATAGCCCACCCCCGTAAGAAGCTTCTCAAATGCCTAATCTTATTCTGCCAACGCTCGACCGAAGTCTTTCCTCCCGCACCCTTAGCCCATTCCCGGGCAATCAGGTCCAAGAAACCTTCGCGTTCAAACCAGGCCATCTCGAAAGAAAAGGTATTTTTGTTTCCAACGTGGCTCGGCTCCCCTGAGTCGACGAACAGTGGAGTATGATCAGAAATTCCATGTGAGAGAGCTTGTACCGTTACAAGAGGGTACTTCTGTTCCCACTCAACGCTTGCGAGAACCCGATCAAGCTTCTCATATGTCGGATTTGGCATAGCATTAGCCCAGGTGAACTTTCTACCAGCAAGCTCGATCTCCCTCAGATCCAAACTTTCAATAATAGTATTGAACATAAACGACCACCTGCCGTCAAAGTTATCATTATTCTTCTCCTCTCGCCTCCTAATGATATTGAAGTCACCTCCAACTAAAATTGGAAGCTGCTCAGACCCACATATTCGAACGAGGTCCGCCAAAAACTCCGGTTTAAGCTCGGGCTGTGCAGCACCGTATACCGCCACCAAAGCCCAGTTAAAACCATCGACTTTAGATCTGACTCGGAACTTAACCGTGAAGTCACCCATCACTACACTTCGGACTTCCAACGAATCGCATCTCACACCAAGTAAGATCCCACCCGATCTTCCTCTCGCAGGAAGGCAATGCCAGTCGAACTCAACACCTCCGACGAGAGAGGCAAGAAATTGAGGCGCAAAGTTTTCACGCCCAATTTTGAAAGAGCAACAAAGTCTAACCGATGCTCCAGCGATGCCTCAGCAAGGAACCTTCTTTTAGCCAAGTCCTTCAGACCTCTGCTATTCCAAAAGATTCCATTCATATTTCTGTTGGGGAACGTTGCAGAAAACAAAAATTTTCCTACGGTTTCACCAAGAACCATCTATGAGTTCATCTAGCAACGAGTAATCGGATGCATCTACATACCTTTGTAGATCGCGAGCGGAAGCGTTCAGAGAACGGTGATGAGGTAGTCGTACACGACGCGATCCAAATCACCGGAGATCCTAGCACCGAACGGACGGCACCTCCGCGTTCAACACACGTACGGAGCGGATGACGTCTCCTCCTTCTTGATCCAGCAAGGGGGAAGGAGAGGTTGATGAAGATCCAGCAGCACGACGGCGTGGTGGTGGATGCAGGGCGTCACAGCAGCAGGGCTTCGCCGTGTACTGCGAGAGGAAGAGGTGTAGCAGGGAGGGAGGGAGGCGCCAGGACTCAAGGGTGTGGCTGCCCCTCCCCACCCTTTTATATAGGCCCCCTGGGGGGGCGCCGGACCTTGGGAGATCCAATCTCCAAGGGGGCGGCGGCCAAGGGGGGTGGAGTGCCCCCCAAGGCAAGTGGGCGCCCCCCACCCTAGGGTTCCAACCCTAGGCGCAGGGGGTGGGCCTTGGGGGGTGCACCAGCCCACTAAGGGCTGGTCCCCCTCCCACTTCAGCCCATGGGGCCCTCCGAGATGGGTGGTCCCACCCGGTGGACCCCCGGGACCCATCTGGTGGTCCCGATACAATACCGGTGACCCCCAGATCACTCCCGATGGCCGAAACTGCACTTCCTATATATAATTCTTCACCTCCGGACCAATCCGGAACTCCTCGTGATGTACGGGGTCTCATCCGGGACTCCGAACAACATTCGGGTTACTGCATATACATATCTTCACAACCCTAGCGTCACCGAACCTTAAGTGTGTAGACCCTACGGGTTCGGGAGACATGCAGACATGACCGAGACGGCTCTCGGGCAATAACCAACAGCGGGATCTGGATACCCATGTTGGCTCCCACATGCTCCACAATGATCTCATCGGATGAACCACGATGTCGAGGATTCAATTAATCCCGTATACGATTCCCTTTGTCAATCGGTATTTTACTTGCCCGAGATTCGATCGTCGGCATCCCAATACCTCGTTCAATCTCGTTACCGGCAAGTCACTTTACTCGTACCGTAATGCATGATCCCGTGATCAAACACTTTGTTCACATTGAGCTCATTATGATGATGCATTACCGAGTGGGCCCGGTGATACCTCTCCGTCAAGCGGAGTGACAAATCCCAGTCTCGATCTGTGTCAACCCAACAGACACTTTCGGAGATACCCGTAGTATACCTTTATAGTCACCCAGTTATGTTGTGACGTTTGGTATACCCAAAGCACTCCTACGGTATCCGGGAGTTACACGATCTCATGGTCTAAGGAAAGGATACTTGACATTGGAAAACTCTAGCAAACGAACTATACGATCTTGTGCTATGTTTAGGATTGGGTCTTGTCCATCACATCATTCTCCTAATGATGTGATCTCGTTATCAATGACATCCAATGTCCATAGTCAGGAAACCATGACTATCTGTTGATCAACGAGCTAGTCAACTAGAGGCTTACTAGGGACATGTTGGTGTCTATTATTCACACATGTATTACGATTTCCGGATAACAGAATTATAGCATGAATAAAGACAATTATCATGAACAAAGAAATATAATAATAATGCTTTTATTATTGCCTGTAGGGCATATTTCCAACAGTCTCCCACTTGCACTAGAGTCAATAATCTAGTTACATTGTGATGAATCGAACACCCATGGAATTCTGGTGTTGATCATGTTTTGCTCTAGGGAGAGGTTTAGTCAACGGATCTGCTACATTCAGGTCCGTATGCACTTTACAAATATCTATGTCTCCATCTTGAACATTTTCACGAATGGAGTTGAAACGACGCTTGATGTGCCTGGTCTTCTTGTGAAACCTGGGCTCCTTGGCAAGTGCAATAGCTCCAGTGTTGTCACAGAAGAGTTTGATTGGCCCCGACGCATTGGGTATGACTCCGAGGTCGGTGATGAACTCCTTCACCCAAATTTCTTCATGTGCTGCCTCCGAGGCTGCCATGTACTCCGCTTCACATGTAGATCCCGCCATGACGCTCTGCTTGCAACTGCACCAGCTTACTGCCCCACCATTCAAAATATACACATATCCGGTTTGTGACTTAGAGTCATCCAGATCTGTGTCGAAGCTAGCGTCGACGTAACCCTTTACGACGAGCTCTTCGTCACCTCCATAAACGAGAAACATTTCCTTAGTCCTTTTCAGGTACTTCAGGATATTCTTGACCGCTGTCCAGTGTTCCTTGCCGGGATTACTTTGGTACCTTCCTACCAAACTTACGGCAAGGTTTACATCAGGTCTGGTACACAGCATGGCATACATAATAGAACCTATGGCTGAGGCATAGGGGATGACACTCATCTCTTCTATATTTTCTGCCGTGGTCGGACATTGAGCTGAGCTCAATTTCACACCTTGTAACACAGGTAAGAACCCCTTCTTAGATTCATCCATATTGAACTTCTTCAATATCTTATCAAGGTATGTGCTTTGTGAAAGACCTATGAGGCGTCTTGATCTATCTCTATAGATCTTGATGCCTAATATATATGCAGCTTCTCCAAGGTCCTTCATTGAAAAACTCTTATTCAAGTAGGCCTTAATGCTGTCCAAGAGTTCTATATCATTTCCCATCAAAAGTATGTCATCTACATATAATATGAGAAATGCTACAGAGCTCCCACTCACTTTCTTGTAAACGCAGGCTTCTCCATAAGTCTGCGTAAATCCAAACGCTTTGATCATCTCATCAAAGCGAATGTTCCAACTCCGAGATGCTTGCACCAGCCCATAAATCGAGCGTTGGAGCTTGCACACCTTGTCAGCATTCTTAGGATCGACAAAACCTTCCGGCTGCATCATATACAATTCTTCCTTAAGGAAACCATTAAGGAATGCCGTTTTGACGTCCATTTGCCATATCTCATAATCGTAGAATGCGGCAATTGCTAACATGATTCGGACGGACTTCAGCTTCGCTACCGGTGAGAAAGTCTCATCGTAGTCAATCCCTTGAACTTGTCGATAACCCTTAGCGACAAGCCGAGCTTTATAGATGGTCACATTACCATCCGCGTCTGTCTTCTTCTTAAAGATCCATTTATTTTCTATGGCTCGCCGCTCAACGGGCAAGTCAGCCAAAGTCCATACTTCGTTTTCATACATGGATCCTATCTCGGATTTCATGGCATCCAGCCATTTGTCGGAATCCGGGCCCGCCATTGCTTCTTCATAGTTCGAAGGTTCACCGTTGTCTAACAACATGATTTCCAAGACAGGGTTGCCGTACCACTCTGGTGCGAAACGTGTCCTTGTGGACCTACGAATTTCAGTAGGAGCTTGATCAGAAGCATCTTGATCATCATCATTAATTTCCTCTCTAGTCGGTGCAGGCACCTCAGAAACGTTTTCTTGAGTTGCGCCATTTTCCGGTTCAAGAGGTAACACTTCATCAAGTTCTACTTTCCTCCCACTTACTTCCTTCGAGAGAAACTCCTTCTCTAGAAAGGATCCATTCTTGGCAACAAAGATCTTGCCTTCGGATCTGAGGTAGAAGGTATACCCAATAGTTTCTTTAGGGTATCCTATGAAGACGCATTTTTCCGACTTGGGTTCGAGCTTTTCAGGTTGAAGTTTCTTGACATAAGCATCGCATCCCCAAACTTTTATAAACGACAGCTTAGGTTTTTCCCAAACCATAATTCATACGGTGTCGTCTCAACGGATTTCGACGGAGCCCTATTTAAAGTGAATGCGGCAGTCTCTAAAGCATAGCCCCAAAAAGATAGCGGTAAATCGGTAAGAGACATCATAGATCGCACCATATCTAATAGAGTGCGATTACGACGTTCGGACACACCATTACGCTGAGGTGTTCCAGGCGGTGTGAGTTGTGAAACTATTCCACATTTTCTTAAGTGTGTGCCAAATTCGTGACTCAAGTATTCTCCTCCACGATCTGATCGTAGAAACTTGATCTTTTTGTCACGTTGATTTTCAACCTCACTCTGAAATTCCTTGAACTTTTCAAAGGTCTCAGACTTGTGTTTCATCAAGTAGATATACCCATATCTACTCAAGTCATCAGTGAGGGTGAGAACATAACGATAGCCACCGCGAGCCTCAACACTCATTGGACCGCACACATCAGTATGTATGATTTCCAATAAGTTGGTTGCTCGCTCCATTGTTCCTGAGAATAGAGTCTTAGTCATTTTACCCATGAGGCATGGTTCGCACGTGTCAAATGATTCATAATCAAGAGACTCTAAATGTCCATCTGCATGGAGCTTCTTCATGCGATTGACACCTATGTGACCAAGGCGGCAGTGCCACAAGTATGTGGGACTATTGTTATCAACTTTAACTCTTTTGGTATTCACACTATGAATATGTGTATCATCACGTACGAGATTCATTAAGAATAAACCATTAACCATCGGAGCATGACCATAAAACATATCACTCATATAAATAGAACAACCATTATTCTCGGATTTAAATGAGTAGCCATCTCGAATTAAACGAGATCCAGACACAATGTTCATGCTCAAACTTGGCACTAAATAACAATTATTGAGGTTTAAAACTAATCCCATAGGTAAATGTAGAGGTAGCGTGCCGACGGCGATCACATCGACCTTGGAACCATTCCCGACGCGCATTGTCACCTCGTCCTTCGCCAGTCTCCGTTTATTCCGCAGCTCCTGCTTTGAGTTACAAATGTGAGCAACTGCACCGGTATCAAATACCCAAGAGCTACTACGAGTACTGGTAAGGTACACATCAATTACATGTATATCACATATACCTTTTGTTTTGCCGGCCTTCTTGTCCGCTAAGTATTTGGGGCAGTTCCGCTTCCAGTGACCACTTCCCTTGCAATAAAAGCACTCAGTCTCGGGCTTGAGTCCATTTTTTGGCTTCTTCCCGGCAGCTTGCATGCCGGGCGCGGCAACTTCCTTGCCGTCCTTCTTGAAGTTCTTTTTACCCTTGCCCTTCTTGAACTTAGTGGTTTTATTCACCATCAACACTTGATGTACCTTCTTGACTTCTACCTCTGCTGATTTCAGCATAGCAAATACTTCAGGAATGGTCTTTTCCATCCCCTGCATATTGAAGTTCATCACAAAGCTCTTGTAGCTTGGTGGAAGCGACTGGAGGATTCTGTCAATGACCGCATCGTCCGGGAGATTAACTCCCAGCTGAGTCAAGCGGTTATGTAACCCTGACATAGTGAGTATGTGCTCACTGACAGAACTATTTTCCTCCATCTTACAGCTGAAGAATTTGTCGGAGACTTCATATCTCTCGACCCGGGCATGAGCTTGGAAAACCATTTTCAGCTCTTCGAACATCTCATATGCTCCGTGTCTCTCAAAACGCTTTTGGAGCCCCGGCTCTAAGCTGTAAAGCATGCCGCACTGAACGAGGGAGTAGTCATCGGAATGTGACTGCCAAGCGTTCATAACGTCTTGTTCTGCAGGGAGAACAGGTGCGTCACCCAGCGGTGCTCGTAGGACATAATCTTTCTTGGCAGCTATGAGGATGATCCTCAGGTTCCGGACCCAGTCCGTATAGTTGCTGCCATCGTCTTTCAGCTTGGTTTTCTCTAGGAACGCGTTGAAGTTGAGGACTACATTGGCCATTTGATCTACAAGACATATTGTAAATATTTTAGACTAAGTTCATGATAATAAAGTTCATCCAATCAAATTATTTAATGAACTCCCACTTAGATAGACATCCCTCTTCTAGTCATCTAGGTATAACATGATCCGAGTCAACTAGGCCGTGTCCGATCATCACGTGAGACGGACTAGTCAACATCGGTGAACATCTTCATGTTGATCGTATCTTCTATACGACTCATGCTCGACCTTTCGGTCTTCTGTGTTCCGAGGCCATGTCCGTACATGCTAGGCTCGTCAAGTCAACCTAAGTGTTTGCATGTGTAAATCTGTCTTACACCCGTTGTATGTGAACGTTAGAATCTATCACACCCAATCATCACGTGGTGCTTCGAAACAATGAACTGTCGCAACGGTGCATAGTTAGGGGGAACACTTCTTGAAATTATTATGAGGGATCATCTTATTTACTACCGTCGTTCTAAGTAAACAAGATGCAAAACATGATAAACATCACATGCAATCAAATAATAAACGTGACATGATATGGCCAGTATCACATAGCTCCTTTGATCTCCATCTTGGGGCTCCATGATCATCTTTGTCACCGGCTTGACACCTTGATCTCCATCATCATGATCTCCATCATCGTGTCTCCATGAAGTTGCTCGCCAACTATTACTTCTACTACTATGGCTAACGCGTTTAGCAATAAAGTAAAGTAATTTACATGGCGTTTCTCAATGACACGCAGGTCATACAAAAATAAAGACAACTCCTATGGCTCCTGCCGGTTGTCATACTCATCGACATGCAAGTCGTGATTCCTATTACAATAGCATGAACATCTCATACATCACATATAGATCATTCATCATTCATCACAACTTTGGCCATATCATATCACAAAGCACTTGCTGCAAAAACAAGTTAGACGCTCCTCTAATTGTTGTTGCAAGTTTTACGTGGCTGAATTAGGGTTCTAGCAAGAACGTTTTCTTACCTACGTGAAAGCCACAACGTGATTTGTTATCTTCTATTTACCCTTCATAAGGACCCTTTTCATCGAATCCGCTCCAACTAAAGTGGGAGAGACAGACACCCGCCAGCCACCTTATGCAACTAGTGCATGTTAGTCGGTGGAACCGGTCTCACGTAAGCGTACGTGTAAGGTTGGTCCGGGCCGCTTCATCCCACAATACCGCTGAAGCAAGATAAGACTAGTAGCGGCAAGAAAGTTGACAAATCTACGCCCGCAACAAATTGTGTTCTACTCGCGCAAGAAGAACTACGCATAGACCTAGCTCATGATGCCACTGTTGGGGAACGTTGCAGAAAACAAAAATTTTCCTACGGTTTCACCAAGATCCATCTATGAGTTCATCTAGCAATGAGTCATCGGATGCATCTACATACCTTTGTAGATCGCGAGCGGAAGCGTTCAGAGAACGGGGATGAGGTAGTCGTGCACGACGCAATCCAAATCACCGGAGATCCTAGCACCGAACGGACGGCACCTCCGCGTTCAACACACGTACGGAGCGGATGACGTCTCCTCCTTCTTGATCCAGCAAGGGGGAAGGAGAGGTTGATGAAGATCCAGCAGCACGACGGCGTGGTGGTGGATGCAGGGCGTCACAGCAGCAGGGCTTCGCCGTGTACTGCGAGAGGAAGAGGTGTAGCAGGGAGAGAGGGAGGCGCCAGGACTCAAGGGTGCGGCTGCCCCTCCCCCCTTTATATAGGCCCCCTGGGGGGCGCCGGCCCTTGGGAGAACCAATCTCCAAGGGGGCGGCGGCCAAGGGGGGTGGAGTGCCCCCCAAGGCAAGTGGGCGCCCCCCCACCCTAGGGTTCCAACCCTAGGCGCAAGGGGTGGGCCTTGGGGGGCGCACCAGCCCACTAAGGGCTGGTCCCCCCTCCCACTTCAGCCCATGGGGCCCTCCGAGATGGGTGGTCCCACCCGGTGGACCCCCGGGACCCATCTGGTGGTCCCGGTACAATACCGGTGACCCCCAGATCACTCCCGATGGCCGAAACTGCACTTCCTATATATAATTCTTCACCTCCGGACCAATTCGGAACTCCTCGTGACGTCCGGGATCTCATCCGAGACTCCGAACAACATTCGGGTTACTGCATATACATATCTTCACAACCCTAGCGTCACCGAACCTTAAGTGTGTAGACCCTACGGGTTCGGGAGACATGCAGACATGACCGAGGCGGCTCTCGGGCAATAACCAACAGCGGGATCTGGATACCCATGTTGGCTCCCACATGCTCCATGATGATCTCATCGGATGAACCATGATGTCGAGGATTCAATTAATCCCGTATACGATTCCCTTTGTCAATCGGTATTTTACTTGCCCGAGATTCGATCGTCGGTATCCCAATACCTCGTTCAATCTCGTTACCGGCAAGTCACTTTACTCATAACGTAATGCATGATCCCGTGATCAAACACTTTGATCACACTGAGCTCATTATGATGACGCATTACCGAGTGGGCCCGGTGATACCTCTCCGTCAAGCGGAGTCACAAATCCCAGTCTCGATCCATGTCAACCCAACAGACACTTTCGAAGATACCCGTAGTATACCTTTATAGTCACCCAGTTACGTTGTGACGTTTGGTATACCCAAAGCACTCCTACGATATCCGGGAGTTACACGATCTCATGGTCTAAGGAAAGGATACTTGACATTGGAAAACTCTAGCAAACGAACTATACGATCTTGTGCTATGTTTAGGATTGGGTCGTGTCCATCACATCATTCTTCTAATGATGTGATCTCGTTATCAATGACATCCAATGTCCATAGTCAGGAAACCATGACTATCTGTTGATCAACGAGCTAGTTAACTAGAGGCTTACTAGGGACATGTTGGTGTCTATTATTCACACATGTATTACGATTTCTGGATAACACAATTATAGCATGAATAAAGACAATTATCATGAACAAAGAAATATAATAATAATGCTTTAATTATTGCCTCTAGGGCATATTTCCAACAATTTCATCATGAAATTTTTTGGCAGTCTGAATCCTAGCACTCCTACGAACCGGAGAGTCGGGGTAAATCTTCCGTTTCCACTTGCGCTTAGGTTTACTCGGTTCTTCCACCCGGTCCGCATAACCGGGCTCAGAAGCACAAGCTACTGTATGGTTGAGGGGAACATCATCCTCCTCACACTCATGGTCAGAAGGTGCTAGATCCGCACACATATTATCAAGCACTCGGACCCCCAATGCATCAATCTCATTATCATTCATGGGTTTCACCGCAACCAGATTACGAATAGTCTCTAATGCCCGTTCTGCCTCCAAATCTAGAAGATCATTAACCGACTTGGAAATTTCACTATCGTTTGCCCCTAGCAAAACTCCTAATTGGTTTGCATTATGTATAATTTCCTTATTAGAAAAATGCAATAAAGAATTGGAAACATTGACAGACATACCAGTAGTAATCTCAGCATCCCGAAGCTTGGCCGCCCTCATAGCGCACCTCAGCTGTATGTCATCCACCTCCGGGTTGTCCTGGAATCGAGAGCTCATCCGAAGCCCCGCAGAGGCCGGATAGAGGATCCCACCAAATGAAATCACCTCCTCCCGCGTAAAGCCTCGTGCTGCAACGTCAGCCAAACATACCTGATGAGGCGACGGAGGGCTCACATGCCCCACAGACAGGCTGCCGGGAGGGGGTAGCACGGGCGCCGCCGGCCCAGACTCCCCTCTCGCCCTGGCTATGAGACCTGAAGTCGATGATCTGACTAGCGAAGAAGGCGGAGGAGTAGAGGCCACCTGCCCCATACCCGTCCCCAGCCGCACCAGAGAGGCGGCCACAGTAGCCGGCACCGCCGGAGGAAGGGCCAGGTCCGCCTGACCCAATCGGCCGCCCTCACGGCCGACCCTCATCAGCATCACCGGTGTCTTCGGCGCCAGGCCAGGAAAAGGAGAAGTCGAGGCCACCTACCCCGGACTCCCCTCCCCAGGCCGAACCTCCGTGGCCGACGTCGAGTCCCGGCTCGAGACCACTGGGGTGGTAGGGGAAGGCGGCACCACCTGAGGCTCCACCTCCCTAACCCCTCCCAAGGTCGTCTCCGAGAGCGTCCCCAACAAAGCATCAACCACAGGACCAACCACAGCATCAAGCTCCAAAGGCGGAAGCATGCACTCAAAGCTATCATCAGACTCCACCCTGTCACTCCAAAGCCTGGGCGGAGCCGATGCTGGCTCAAAGGACCCAAACCTCAGCGTACTCATCGGAGCCGACGAAACCGGGGCTGGCTCTGCTCCGGAACCATCCTCGGGCAACTAAGCAACTGGACCTGAACCATTGGTCCTCTCACGTGCCGCCTCATCAGTCGTGTCCCCACGAGCACTGGCATCACCATCCCCCTCGTGCATATCCATATCAGTCCCAATAACCGTATTGGCAAACAACTCAGAATCCTCAAACTCAATCTCAAGAGGAAACACCTCTCCCCGATAAAACCATTTGACCATATCCGGGACGAACTCGATGTCCAGAACGCCCACTAAGAGCCGGGCCACCCCATGGGCACGGGTGAAAGCCATGTCCACTTCCTCAGTCTTTCCAACCATCGTACCCAAACTAGCCACAACGCGTGCATCTGTCAAAGCCTCAGATGGGGCCCTGAAAACCGCAGCCACACCTGAGTGAGCGGCTTTCCCTTAGGCTCCATCTTCTTCCACTCGTGAAATTCCAGAATACACTGAGTACCAGGAACCTTACACAACCCAAAACTCAATAGCTTCTGCAGATTGTCCACCGTTGGGAAATCAACCCTAAACACATTTTCCTCAATCTGGACGAGCTCCCACTGAAAGTCACCTGGAGCCAACTCCTAAAGTCGCTTCACAATTTGGGCCTCAGACACTACCTCGCGGGTAGCTTTCACAATTCCGGTAGTTAAGCTCTGAGACTCAACCGGAATCTCTCTCACCGCCGGAGACTCAAAGAACGTGAGTTCAGCACAATATACTCCGTACATCGTGAGGGCAGGAGCCTGGTCACGCAGCACCGGGCAGTCCCCCATAATGTGAGTAGTCTTACCACAGGAGGTACAAAGTTCCGCCATGCACTCAGCAATAAAGTGACCTTTCTCGCCACAACGATAACACAACATCTTTTCCTTCTTACGCGCCCACTTGGACGCTCTCTCAGACTCAGCCCTGTCCACTGCCTCAGCTGCAACACCGGTCGCAGGAACCTCCACGTTGGCCAAAGCCGTCACGACCTCCATCGTCTGGCTTGGCAACTCGGTCGACCCCACGGGATCAACAGCCATATCCGTAACTGGCTGGTCAACCACGGCCGGTGGCGGGGGGGGGGGGGGGGGTCTGCGAAACCGACCACGTCCACCACCACGACCACCACGATGCCCACGGTATCCACCTCTCTGCCGCTTATTCGGGCCAGTAGCACCCTCGACAAAACCACAAGTCGAACCCAGGAATGGTCTCTCGTCAGAACCATCACTCTGCCATGCGTAACCGCGTCCACCTCCCGTAGACGACGAACCACGGTGCTGGCCAACCCCATAAGCATCAAAACCATTGTCCCCCCACTGTCCTCTGGGCGGTCCATAAGTCACGCCATCACCCGCGTTCTTCCGCGTGTGTGTTGGGCTAGAGGGTTTTTGCACCGGTCGTGCGACGTGGTGAGGCGGTGGCGCGGCACGAGGCAACAACGGCGTAACACCCCGCCCCACAGCCGCATGCACCGGAGGCCGCGCGGGGGGGGGGGGAGCACCACTTCCTGCAGCCGCATGGACGGGCGCAGGGGGCCGCGGACCAGCACGCCCAGTCGTCGGCAACGCCCCGAACCCTGAATCGGCTCCCGGGCACCAAGGCCAACGCCCCGACCCGCGGCAGCCACCGGGACCGGAGCCGGCGGGCGGCGGCCACCACCCCGACCCGCAACAGCATTGACCGGGGCCGGCGGATGGAGACCACCTCCCCGCCCCCACTGCAGCAGTGACCGGGGCCGGCGGGCGAGGGCCGAGCGCTCCAGTGCCTCGGCCGAGGGCCGAAGAGTTGGCCCCGGCCGGGACCACACCCCGACCCGCCGCCTGCACGCCACGGCCGGCCCCAGGAGCAACAGCACCACAGCCAGTTCCCGCCGCCGGCAGCGGCACCTCCGCTCCACGACCGCCGCCCGAAGCCACCGAGGTCACCAGCCCGGCGCGGCCCGACCCAGCCGAGTTCTTCCCCGCAGCCCCCCGACCCTCCATGGGTTGAAGCGGTGGGATACGTCGGGCACGGCCACCACGATCTAAACGATGAGAAGGACGCCTTCGACAGAAAACCCTACGGCGCTCGATAGAGCCAGAGGGTTTAGAGAGATCGATGCATGCCCCTCGCACGTAGTCGACCGACGTAATCAATGGGTCCTCCTTGTCCAGCCCGACTGAAACCGGCCCAACTGCCACCACTTCGCCCTGGGCCTCATACCCAGCCGAAGATGGCCCAGTAATCACCGGTGGCCCAGCAGCGCCAATCAGGGAATTCAAACGCGCCGCCCTAGCAGCCGCGATCCCGATTGACGCCGCCGGCGCCGCCTGCTGCCGGCCAGCCGCCGTTCGGCCCCCTTTCTTCCTACTAATGACAACTGTCCACGCCTCGGGTCAAACTAAATCAAGAACAGTAAGCTTCAGGAGACTCACCTTGGGAATAGGCCCTTTCCATGGCCGAAGTGCCGATGCCGCCGTCCGCCGGTGAATGACACGCCGGAGCAGCTCCAAGTTCTCCCCGGGATGCAGACCGGTCCTCGCCGGATCCTCAGGAGGAACAGCTTCGTCCACAATCTCGGCCACCTCCTCCTCATCGTAGCCGAGATGAAAAGCCTCGCAAATCACATCTGAAGGTGTCAGAGAGTATGCTGTCGAGCCGCCGGAGCGCCCGCCATCTTCATCATCATCCCCGCTATCCTCCTCCGCGAGCGCCCAGAAACGCCCGCCCACCATCCGGCGATCACCGGTGATGGCCGGCGTCAACGGGCCCGGCCGCATGTAGCCACCCGCGCGGTCGCCCTAGCGGTCTCTAGCGGACAACTAACACATTTGTAAGGAAGGCATTGTTTAACAGTTCCCATCTGTTTTGTTTTTTCGGTTTTGGCAATCCTAAATGGACTTAGATTTTCTCAGGTTCCGGTCCGTTTAGAACAAGGGCGCTGCTATGTGTCGGCCGGTGGATATTTTTAAAATGATCTGCCGCCTCGCGAGCCGGTCAGATTTGATGTATTGAGTGGTCGAGTGTCACCTTCTGCCATTGCAACACAAGTCGAATTACAAGAAATTTCTGCAACGCAGGTCATGTTGCTGAAAAATTTGCAATATAAGTCAAGATGCAGAATTATTTTTCGCAACAGAGGACTTATTACAATTTTTTTGTAAGAGAGGTCTTGCTGCAATTTAATTTGTTTTATGATAGACATCTTGTTACAATTTTTTTTGCAACAAAGGTACTGCTAAAACTATTTTTGCAATAGAGACATTGCTGCAGAAACTGATAGCAGACAATGAGCAGCAAGCAACGATGCGCGTTGAACGGACGAGGCGGATGATGCTCTCGCATGCAATCCGCCGGTTGAAGCCAAGCGTTTTCCTTAGAACAATACATCTTTTTTTTAGTACAATGCATCTTGTATTTTTCTACTTTTTTCCCGAACTAAGATTCACTTTCCATGTCGGTCGTGACTTGAGAAATAAAAACCGCAGTCAACTTAGACATAAAGGGATGGTAAAATCCTATTTGGATTGAAAAATGAAGATTTGTCCATTGATACTTCCTCTGTTTTAGAGTTAGTACAAAGTTGAGTCATCTATTTAAGAACACATTTGTAAGGAAGGCACTGTTTAACAGTTCCTATTTGTTTTATTTTTCGGTTTTTGCCAATCCTAAATGGACTTAGATTTTCTCAAGTTCCGGTCCGTTTAGAACAAGGGCGCTGCTACGTGTCGGCCGGTGGATCTTTTTTAAAAGATCCGCCGCCTCACGAGCCGTCAGATTTGATGTATTGAGTGGTCGAGTGTCACCTTTTGCCATTGCAACACAAGTCGAAATGCAAGAAATTTCTGCAACGCGGGTCATGTTGCAGAAAATTTTGCAACATAAGTCAAGTTGCATTCTGCAACAGAGAACTTATTATAATTTTTTTGTAAGAGAGGTCTTGCTGCAATTTAATTTCTTTTATGATAGACATCTTGTTACAATTTTTTTTTTGCAATAAAGGTACTGCTAAAACTATTTTTGCAATAGACATTGCTGCAGAAACTGATAGCAGACAGTGAGCAGCAAGCAGCGATGCGCGTGGAACAGACGAGGCGGATGATGCTCTCGCGTGCTATCCGCCGGTTGAAGTCAAGCATTTTCCTTAGAACAATACATCTTTTTTTAGTACAATGCAACTTGTATTTTTCTACTTTTTTCCCCGAACTAAGATTCACTCTCCGTGTCGGTCGGTCGTGACTTGAGAAAAAGAAAAGCGCAGTCAACTTAGACATAGAGAGACGGTAAAATCCTATTTGGATTCAGAAATGAAGCCTTGTCCATTGATACATGTTAATTTTAATCTATGCATGATTATGCACTAGGAGACGTTGATGATCTCTTAATCTATCCACGACGATGCTCGTGCATGTGTGCTCAGCATGCATCATGCAGATCTAGAGAAACCTCCACACTCCCCCCATGTGTAAGCCCGCCGCGCACAGTGCAGACAAAATCCAGAGGCCACACAACTAAACTAATGTACTACCAACAGAAGAAATAAACAAGCATTTACTGGATCGATCTCGTACGTCCTACCTAGCCCTACGGCCCATGCCCGGGCCTAATTGAGCCGTCTACTCCTGCTATAGTACTCACCTCGGCTGCAACTGTCACTGAATGCTACCACTCAGTACCACTGGTAGTAGAGTGGTGCTGCCGCTCTCCATGGCTCACCACGTCGTCTCTCCCTGTCAACATTTACAGCCCTCGCTTTCTTCCTAACTAGCTCCCTCCTCTTCCTCCTACCACCTGCTAAGCTAGCTTGCTTCCTCCCCTCTCTGGTCCATCTTGCGCTGCGGCTACTCACCTCATCTTCGCTCTGCTAGCTGCTTCTCGGACCGCTATATATAGCTCTCGCCCCGGCTGCAGCTGCCACTCACCTGCCCCAAAAACAAGCAACAAGCTAGCAGCTACACTCACCCAACTGTTAGTCTGCTGCTAGCTTTGCTAAGCTATATCTCCTACTGCTAGCTGCGTGCGGGTGTGGGCAGTCTAAGCTATCTAGCACGGGCTGTGAGCGAGCGAGCCAGCGAGCATGTCGTCGAGCAGCCGGAGGTCACGCACGCGGCGCTCCGGGAGCTCGCCGTCCATCTCGGAGGAGCAGATCTCCAAGCTGCTGTCCAAGCTGCAGGCGCTGCTCCCGGAGTCCCAAGCTCGCAATGGCGCTCACAGGGTGAGTAGAGTACCAAACCAAAGTACCAGCTGCTTTTTCCATGAATAGGCAGCTGATGGCGATGCGCGCGTCCAGTGTCACTGAGAGTTAGCCTTCGTATTGTTTACAGGGTTCGGCCGCGAGGGTGCTACAGGAGACGTGCAGCTACATCCAGAGCCTGCACCGGGAGGTGGACGACCTGAGCGACACGCTCGCCGCGCTGGTCGCCTCCGACGCCGTCACCGCCGAGCAGGCCGCCGTCATCAGGAGCCTCCTCATGTGACCCACCCTCCCACCGTCCTCCCATCGGTGGCACACACGTACGTCGACCAAGCTCTCCGGCTGCCCATGTGAGCATGCCTGTGAGCGTTACAACTAGTACCTGCGTTATGAGCCTAATCCCTAAGGTAAAAAATTCCGACTCTGTTAACCCAATTCCACCCCATAAGATTATGCAATGTTTTATACAAAATTGCATCAAAGGTGATAGCAAACCGTCTTAAGGTGGTGCGCCCAGATATCATTTCAGCTGAGCAGTCTGCATTTGTTCCAGGACGTTTGAAAACGGATGATATTGTTGTGGTTTCTGAGTGCTTGCACTTAATGAAGAGAAACAGAGCTGTTAAGCGTCGTCATTGTGCCGTTAAGCTCCACATGATGAAGGCTTGTGGCAGGGTTGACTGGGACTAATTTGAGGGCAATTATGCTCAAATTGGGATTTTCTGAGCTTTGGGCAAACAATGTAACGAGTCTTGTCAATTCGGTCTCGTACTCAGTTTTGTGCAATGGTAAGAAACTTGAAGAATACAAAGGATCCAGAGGATCCCACAGGGAGATCCAATTTTCCTTTTCCTATTCTTAAGACAGCAAAGGGTCTTTTGTGCCTCCTTAAATCCAGAGTTGAGTTGTTTTAGATTGGTGTGATCAAAGTAGCGCCATCGGCACCATCTATTAAACATATTTTATTTGCAGAAGACAGTTTATTGTTCCTAAAGGCTAATGGTGTTGGGGCGACTGAGGTGTCAAGCAGTTGGATGTTTATTTCTAAGCTTCTGACCAGCATATTAATTCTAGCAAATATTCTATCTTCTTCAATAAAGGATGCACAACCACTACCAAAGAGAAAATTAAGATTTTGCTAAATGTCCAAAACAAGACTCTCAATGAAAAGTACCTAGGTATGCCTTTTGGTGTAGGTACTTAGGGCATCTCCAGCCGTTCGGCCCCCAGGACGGCTAAATAGAGCGGCCTGGGGGCGAGCCGGCGCTAGTTCGGCCCCTGGGGGCGAACTACCGCCCAGTCACGCCCCCACGCGCCGGCCCCAAGATGCAGGAAATTCAAACTTGGTCGTTCCCGCTCACAAAAGACACCGCAAATCCGGCGATCGGACGTAGTCTGGCGTTACAAAAAACAGAGTTCGCGTGCGCAACGATTCACTCGGCGGGGTCGGCGCCAGGCGTTGGCGGAGTCGGCGTGCGTGGACTCGGCGGTGCCGGAGCTGCTTCGGTGCTGGGCTGTGTCGGCGCGGCTTCGGCACTGCTGGGCGGCGACGTGAAGGCGTTATTTGGGCTTGGCGTCCGGGTGGTCGTGGGCGTCGTCGGCGTTGCTGTCGGCAGCTCGTTCAGGATGAGGCCGCCGCTGCATCAGGTACCATGCCTTGAGCTTCTCGTCGTTGCTCTGGAGCATGTCCGCCCCGCCCATCAGAAAAGCCATGTCAGTGTTCCTCTTCTTCGCGGCGACGTTCGTCCGGAGCAGGTCGAGTTTGATGGCGTTGTTCCTCATCAGCGACGACCACCGCGCCTCGGTCTTCTCTTCGCGCAGGACGGCCCGGGCCTGCGCGTCCGCGAGGCAATGCTCGATGGACTCCTGAACTCGCGCGGTCGCCGCGTCGGCGTTTTCCCCCTTCTTCGCCAACTTGTGCCCGTCCGGCCGCCCCTCTGACGCGCCCGGAGTCGGCGTGTCCGGCTTGTATGTCTCCTTGGCCTTGTCGAGGGCACGCCGGACTTCCGCCCACTTTTCGCATTTGTCAATGCGCTTGTAGACGTGGAGGTGTTTGAAGTCGGCGTCTTGGTTGTCGCCCCGGTACATGGCGAACATACGCATCAGCTGATCCTCAACGCTGGCGCCGCTCTCCGGGCGAGCCGCGACCTCCTCAACGATTCCATGCCATTTGTTGCACGCCAACTGGACACGGCCCCAATGGTTCGCCATCGCCTTGGAGCCGCGCTGCATGTAGACGCCTTTGAAGTAGGGGTCGACGAGCTTCCGTTCGTCGAACTCGGCCTTGATGCGGTCCCAGTACGTCTCCAAGCTCTGGTTCTTGCCGGTAGTCGGGTCGAGGCAGACGACTTTCCATGCTTCGGCGAGGCATTCCTCTTCCTTGGACGTCCACTTGATGCGCGGTTCGCCTGACCTGGCAGCCCGCTTCTTCTTCTTCTTCTGGCGCCCCGTCGTCGGGACAGGAGCCGGCTCATCCTCCTCCTCCTCCTCCTCCTCCTCCTCCTCGGGTTCCTGCGCGTCCTCGCCGTAGACGTAGCCGAGCTCGGCCTCCATGTCGCCGCTGAGATCCACTACCTCGTCCTGGGTGGCGAACCCGGGAGACGCGGCGGCCGCGGTCGATCCTGTCGCGATGATGTCGTCCATGTCGGCTCCCGTGTCGTCGGCGTCGCCGAGGTGCGAGAAGGGTAGCGGTCCACGGTAGAGATGGGGCGTTGGTGTGGTCGCGTAGGCGGCGGGCGGCGAGTAGGTGTATGGAGGGTACTGCACGCCGACGAAGGCGGGCGAGAGCGTGCGCGTAGCGGGGTGACCATGAGGGAAGGTCACGTTTGGGTTGAACCCACCGTGCGCGTCGCCGTCGGCGTAGCCGGGCGACGATGAACCCCATGGAGATCCGGCGCCTTGCTGTCCCCAGGGCGCGTACTGGGCGTGGCTGACGACGGGCGGATTCATCCCCGCCTGGTCGACCGATGAGGAAGACGCCGCCAAGCGCGCCGCGTTGTCGTGGGCCTTCTTGGCGATGGCCCTGTTCCGCCTGTCGGCGGTGACTGCTTCGCGCCGTTGAACTTCCACCCTCCACTCGGCGTTCGACATGCCCGGCGGCTTCGATGGCGGCGCCCTCGGCTTCCTCTGCTTGGGCTGGACCACGGCGCCAGTCGCCGCGCGCGGCATGGCGTACTTCTTCGGCGGCATGGCGGCGACTGGAAGGCGAGCGGGGAGGGGTTTGGCGGGAGAAAGGGGGAGAATGGCGGGAGGAGGGCGAGCGAGCGGGAGAGATGCGAGGGAAAAGCGTCACCAAACGGCGGGAAAAGGCCCTCGGGTCGCCTCCAGGGCGGGCCCACGCGCCTTTTCCACTTGCGCCGGCTCCCCAAGCGTCCCCCAGGGCGCCGGGTTCGGCCTAGGTCCGCCGGCACCAGTTTTGGCCCGAGCCGGTGAAAATCGGGGCCCTAGGGACGCGACTGGGCCGATTTTTCGTCGCGGGCGCAAAAAAAAACGCCTGGGGAGGCCTTCCTGGGGCGCGGCTGGAGATGCCCTTAGAAAAATGAGGCTTTTAAATAGCTAAAGGACAGATTGTGGAGCAAGATGAAACTAGGGGAAAAAAATTCTACATTGTAAGCGAGGTCCCGGAATCGGATGCTGAAACACAAAAGTACAATGTGAACTGATTCTGAGAGCATCTCCGGTACATTTCCCATAAGTTAAATATGGAGTAAGGGTATCTCCAATGTGCCCCCTCAAAATGCCCACAAATGTTTAGGCCAAATTATCCGGACACCTTTCGCCATCAAACATTGTATTCCATCAATCCGCGGATGCATGTGTGGGTGTCCGAAATCCGGAAAATCGGACGTAAACCACGGGGAGCTTTGCAGGCATCCAGACCACTACCTTGTACACGTCTGACACCCCGGTCCCGCCAAAACCTCTCCCATACACGTGCCCTCTCTCATGCGAACGGACATCCGCTCCCCGCGCTGCATTGCCGGCACAGAGCGGACATAACCGTTCACTGGAGCCGGCATGAAGCGACGCGCTGGCCGAGAGCAATGCCCGTGCCACGTCCCGGCCACCACACCGGACGGGGCGGGTTGACTCTCTAGCACATCAAACCGGCTGCCCGTCTATCTGTCTGCCGACATTAAACATGTGTGGCAGCTGAGAAACCCTCTCGTGCGCCCGCATTCATACATCGGGTATCGGTTGGCCTGGCCTTGTTATTTATGCATGTCCACGTACATCATGATCAACACTGCATCACCTCTGCCATGACTGTGAGCTCTAGAGCGATGTAGGAGAGCCGCTCAACTGAGCAGAAGCCTGAGTCGGCCGGCCTTGCGTCTGGCTGACAGGACCATCGTGCACGACAGATAGCGGCTGGCTTGCCAGAGGTCAATAACGATGACTAGACGATGCAGGAGGCCACCGACGACAATCTGGTGCTCCCGTCTGTGTCAGTCCATGCCGGCTTCACCATGTAGCAGGCACAGTAGCACTTCAACGCCGTCCTGGAGGAAGAGTTGCCGGCGTCGCCGGTGTTGACATTCCGGCAGGCGCAGGAGGACCAATGCTATAACATTCAGCTCCTCGATGAGCACTGGCTCCTGGAGGGATAAATCGCCAGCGAGCAGGCAAACGACATGCCGTCCCGGCCATGGTCACGGAGGATCCAGGCTTCTTGGATGAGCAGCAAGGCACGGTACTAGGCCATGCGCAGCGGGTGCGGCATTCGTCGCGAGCGATGGCGGCTACGTGTCCTGTAGGCGGAAACTGACACCCCGTTCGCCAAGATAAACGCAGAGGCAAAAAAAGGGTATCGCGGATGCCGCCAGATCCGCTTTTGTCGTGTCGCCTGTGCGGTTCGCATCTATGTGAAACGACCACGAGGCCGGCCTGTCCCATGGACCGGCATTGTCCACATGGCGGACTCCGTCGAGGAATCGTAGGGCATGGCACACAAACGTGGGCACGTCTCGTGTCCCATGTCCTAGTCTTCCCGTCTAGTAGCTTCACTTCCCTGAGCTCAGGACCATTGAGCTTGCTGCCAATGGGGAGACACACAACGTGGAACATGTATGCCTCCACGGCCGGCGAAGATTTAGCTAGCCTAGGAAAAAAAGTGTTGTCCGCTTGTGTTTAGTTGAAATATATAAAAAATATATAATGAATTAGGTCTGGTTTGAATGAAAATCATCCCGTTTGCATGAAATTTGTCTGATTTGTTCAAATTTCTTATGAAACGTGTCCGGATGTTTGATAGATAGGTTTTATTTAGGGAATTAGAACATCCAGCTAGACCATCCATTATTTCTTTTAGTTTCTCAAAAATAGCTTTTAATTCCCCATATTTTCATTAGGAGAGGCAGCTCTCCTTAAAATGGTTAAGAGATCATGTGCGTATCGACAGATCCATTTACACGCTACTGCCCCTGTTGCTGTTGGCGAGCCTCCTCCCCCCCCCCCCCCCCCCCAGTCCACCCCGCTTCCATGACGCCTCTCCGCAACCCCGCCTAACTCTCCCCATGTCCCTTGCCCACCGTTTGCAGCAAGATTCCAATGAACGCTATTTTCACTTTTCTGTCTTCCCTATCGTCTTCTGTTAGGGCGGCGTTTCTTCTTGGCCTCCATATCATGGTGGTGCTCCTTTCCATCATTCCCCAACACGAGCAAGGCACCTCCAGGCGTGAAGGAGCACCTATAGAGAAAACATAACTTACACAGAGAAACACATAGGTGACTGCCGCCCGACATCATGATTCCGAAGAATTTGCGTTCCAGACCACGCCATCTCACAACTAGCAGAGGGATGAGGACAAGAACCCATTCATAGGATGAAGCTCCCAAGCCCGTGGTGGACGAATTTCACCTACTTTCTCGGCTCCTTAGTCACACGCTTATGTCATGCATGACAATCGAGTCTCTATCAAATTACTATCACTGATCATCTACCCTAAGCCTAAGCTACCTCATGGAGAACATCTAGTAGCGAGATTGTTGGCCACGTGAAAGGACAAAGAAGATGAAGAGAGGCTTTCATGTGTGGTCAAGTGTGTTTGGTTGAGTAAATCTGAAGAAGGATGAAGATTAGGGTTGCAAACGAGTCGAATTCGAGCGAGTGGGGCTAGACTCAGCTTAGCGCGTACTATAATCCAAGCGAGTTGGCCTAGACTTAGCCCACTGCATATTAAAATCTGAGCAAGCTTAAAACTGAGCGAAGTTCAAAATCGAGCTGTATAAATGACTCATTGTTAGCTCATAAAGATCTCGAGTTACTCTTGGCTCAAGATCAAGTCCTTTCTCGATACAGCTACGTAAAATGCTTCCATTCTTAGCTTATTTTTTACTTGACTAGGTAGGAAGTGCGGCTTGCCGCACCCGGCAGCACCACTACCGGGTATAGTCATATACAATCCAGTAACTGTCGTTGAAGGATTGCAAATATAAAAAAATAGCATAATATAGTTGTGTTTCTCAATCTAATACTCCCTCCGTCTCAAAAATAATAATGTTTTTTACACCACATATAGTGTAAAAAACGCACTTATATTTTGGGACGGAGGGAGTATAAGTTTATATCACAAGAATTGCATCGATACATACACATTCAGCATGCAGAAAGGAAACAACAAAAGACTTCAGTCCAAAAGCAAGTAATACATATTTAGTACATAACAGTTGGTCCAAGCAACTACAAAAGGCTTCAGTCCAAAAGCAAACTACACATATTTAGTACATAGCAGCTGATCCAGGCAACTACAAAAGGGTTTAGTACAAAAGCAAACCAAGACAATCCATCATACCATAACAAATACAATAACCAGGTCCTGTCACTGCTGTCTGATAATGGGGGCCGAACCTGGAAAAGCCCGACATGGCCCGCTCGGCCCGGCCCAACCATGGCTAAAATCCCATTTTTCACAGGCCTGAACCCGGCGCGATCTGCCCGTCGGGCTTGATTTTCAGGCCCAAGCCCGGCCCGATGGCATGTTCGGGCTCAGCCCGGCCCGAGATTTTTGGGCCGGGTCGTGTCGGGCCGTCCGGGCCGGGCTGCCCATGGCCAGGTCTGGGTGGCGCCCCTGAATCATCACGTACGAGACAGCCGAGTTCGGCCATGGTCGCCGCCGTGCTCAGAGCTCGGCCACGACCGCCGCCACGATCACCAACGCGCACACACGCCCAGGCTCAAGCTCGGCCATGGCCGCCATCGCGCCCAGATCCGAATCCGGGGCGCCCTTCAACTCCTCGGCACTCAGCAAAAGGAGCACTGCTCGTCGCCGGGCCTCACGGGAATGGTCGCCGCCCCGTCAAGATAGTGAGAATTAGCTCTCCTGTATGGCTAGCAGTGATTTGAATTTTTACTTGCTGAAATAACAGTTTTGACATCTAAAAAATAAAGAAATGAGCCAGTAAGATAGGAGATCAAGAAGCAACGCTAGTGGCTATTACATTTAAGATAAAAAATAAACTATCTGATAAGATCACCTGGCAAGAAATTAACCCTCTGTACTATGAGAATCAGAGAAAAGAGTAGCATATCATACATGCAGGTTCATTTAACCTGATCTGATGGCAATATGAGGCTCATGGAGATCATACCATCATATCCATTCATGTTAACCTGACAATGATAAAAAAAAGAAATCAAGACACATATATAAACTCTTTTATATTGACACGAAGTCAATGAAGCTTTTTAGTGCCACTTAAGAACGGCAGCAGATTTACATGGTGCATAAAAACATCGTAAAGTGCACGTCTGGCTCCATCGCCCAGATCGTAAAGTGCACGTCGCTCAAACACACTCGGAGAAGATCGCGGGGTGGTGGTGTGCATATTCAAGAGGGTACAAAATTATAGACAAACATCTTCTGCATCAACCAAATATTAACATGTAAATAACTCTGGATGACATGTGGCCTGAACTTGCTAGAGAAAGATTAACAGTAGTACTTCCTAGTTTCCTAATTCATAAGAATTGGCATATACCTTTGTCTAAGCGAGAGTTATTGCCAAACATGATGTCTTCACCTCTTAATTGATCGCAACGGATGATATATAGGGAACACTGATGACCTGGTTATAAAAGTGAAACATGATTTTGTCAGAAAGAGCAAGCCTTGCTTTGACTCTAATTTTTTTTTGCACAAATATATTAGAACATGATAGTATAAGCAAGGGCTGATGAGAGATACATAGAGTGGGAGACATGAGATCCTCACAGTAGCACCACCATGTTCATAGACTTGCAGCTCGGGCTTGTCACTCAGCCGGCGGAGACGACACCGAGCTCTCATTGCATCAACGACTCTGTTGCACGTTGTATGGAGCAGCAGAAAAAAGGAGATCAGAACTGTGTATATATGGACATCTGTGAGAGAGTGGAACCCGGGATGCAGTACCTGAGCACACGCGCAACGCGAGTACAATGACCGCACACGATGGTGATCCCAACGGAGCAGCAGCCTGAGCCGCGACTTGCTCTCCTGCCGTCAACGGCGATGGCGCCCATCAGCGCGGGCATGCTCAACTTCACGTACACGAATGAGCAAGGGTTATATCGTGTATGTGCTCCTGCTGGACGGTGCCGCCAGTTATGCCGCCTCATGCGCTGACTGCCGCGTGGTGGTGAAGAGGTGGCAGGGCGTGGAGATATCTTCCCAGTGGAGAGCTCCCAATCGAAAACACATCAAGCAAAGAATCAGGAAAAAACAAACAAAATAATTAACAGTAAACCATCAATTCCTCATATAATAAGAAACTGGAAACTGGGAGCAGACTGGATAACCAAATTAATCTAGCAACCAAGATAACATTTTGATTCGAAGAACTGCAAACACAATAAGCATAGACCCTCAATGCACTTTTTCTAATCAACCATGTGACCTATCTGGCATGTGATTATATGGCTAAGCAAGGACCATAATAAGCAGAATTTGGAGCCGACTGGATAACATTTTGATTCGAAGAACTGCAAGCACAATAAGCAGAAGGGTAAGGCGCACTCCGCTGCGCCGGTTATAGTTGCATTCCGCATCAACTATGCATGCTAAGCTAAACCCCAAAAACCTGTCTTCCAGGATGTAGCTCGGAGTTTGAAGCTTTAAATAAACTGCAGGACAAGCTCCAATTGTTATGCTAGTTCTCTTCTGGATTTATGGTGAAGAATTTGTAGCCAACATGTATGAATGTTCGGGCAAATATGTAACGTGGATAACAATATGTCTTGGTGTGTTTGCATAATAGTTCTCTCTCCTACTTTGTGATAATACGATAGACAATTTTGTGGCCTGCAGTCTGTAGGAAATGAAAGCTTTCACTCTATTTAAGATTACTTACATTATCTATATCCAATGTGTAGCTGTCAAACAGACTAAAGGCATAAGGATTAAAAATAGTTACCTCAGCTTTTGACAGAAACAAAATTGATCTCATCGTCATCATCACAAATGAATTGGTACATTCTGTACAAAAATATTTCACTAAGTGACTCAAATCTGTAGAAATGAATCAGAGAAATGATCTCAGGAAGATATAGTCAGAACCTGAGCTATAAATTGGTCTCAGAAATAAGCTGGTAGCATGATTGATTTTAAGTGTCGCAAAACCCAGAGAGATAGTCAGGCATTAGCTCTACAAATTGATCTCAGAAGCAAGTATAAACTAAAACCGAAATTGGCTTAAATTTGTACAGAATAAAACAGATAAATTATAACATGGTTGAGATAAATTATACATGTCTCGAACACAGGAGAACAAACATATGTGCCAAAAAATACTCATATATTATATCAGCTTAGCAGGCAAGTCACAAGATTGAGAGGCCTGATATTGCACTATTTGATAGTAAAGTGTCTACTGATTTGAACTTTAACAAGCAACAAACAATGCCCAAAAAGCTTAGTCAAAACTCAACACGAACACTGTCGCAGAAAAATATGCCTAAAAAGTCCAAAATATGAACATGGTCCTAAAACTTCCCAAAATACTATACTGGACACCAAATACTTCACTATCCAGGATATGAATTAAAATCTCATGGAGAGTATTAAATTGTTCCAAATATCATTCCAGAACCCAGAGAAGAGATTATTCATTTGATTTATTCAAATGCTTTGGTACTAAAGCTTCGCTGCACAAGATGCACCAGGACAACTAAAGGTTCTTATGCATACAATGTCATACCATTGATCAAGAAAATCTCTAATTGCGGCATTGTAAGCAAAGGTAGCTTGTACCAGGACAACTGAAGGTTCTGATGTAGCAATCGTGCTAGCTCCATCTTCCTCGTAAATGTCAGGGACACCACGGCTATCACATATACACACAATGACACCCTTGTCCATCCTGAGAAAAATGCAACGATTAGGAAACGATCGGACGACCCTTATCATAAGTGGCTCTCCATGGACACTGACACGTGCAACGATTGCATATCTTAGTCACAAGTTCTTGGAAACAGAACTTATAACATGGTAAGTGAGAAAAATACACAACTGGATGTGCTCAGGAGGTAAGTAAAGCATACACTGGCAACATCTATAAAAAAGGAAAGAGCTGGCTTTTAATTCTGAAATAAAAAAACATGAACACGATAATGAATTTGTATCCCTGGTCAACAACCAATCCGCTTCCAGTGACTAACACAGCCTTATTCCAGTTTACGAAAACATTACACGGCCTTATTCTAGTTTACAAAAACATGAACATGACTGCACTCAAGGAAGCTTCCAAAGTATTAAATATGATTAAAGAACCTTTTAACATTCTGTCCTTTGCTTCCAGGTATGAATTTAAATAACTAAAAGACTCTTCCCCACTATTGTTGGTTTTAAAAAATCAGCTAGAACTCACCGATTTCAAGTAGAGAATTATGTAAGAAAGAAAACTATCAATGTAATCAAACTGTTATTGATGACAGGTGTTTAATATTGCCATTTGCGCATTTCAGTCATGTTCCATACTATGGTCTCAAGCTTTTGTGCAAATTTAGATGATCCATGTATTCATTTACATACGTTCACACAGTATGTATCCGGAAATATATATTATCATGACAGAAAGCTTTCTGCTATGATTTAGGACTAATTCAAAAGAGCTGCAAGATTGTCAATGCTAGCATACCTAGATTTTCAGACCTTTTAACATGTAATAAGATATAGATGTGAAGAGAAGGAAACTTCCAATCATCTCAATACTGCTCTTGTGGTGTTGAAACTAAGAGGAACATAGGGCATCACACTAAGTTGCATCTAGTATGCTGTGACAGTAGTAATTGTTTTAACTTCTAGCAAAATCTGCAAAATTGGGGCTCTACTCTAGGCTCATGTCTGTATCAGGATAGAATGGCAACTAATAACACCGCTGAAGTGATACCTTGGCATATAGTAGCGTGGGCATGTGTAGTATTCCATTCTGCTTGACTTTCTTCGAACTCTTGAACCATCAGCCAGTCGTAGACACTATGTTGGTAACTCAAATCCTGAATTTGAGTCGCTCATTTGAATCTTCAATTTTTGTCCCTCTATCTTCAGCAGTACGTCAAAATTATAAATTTGTGAATTTATCGCACATGCTCTGCAGAAAACTATCTAATGAAAAATGGACATACACAGAAAGGTAAAATGGAGGAAGAAACAATAGTCAAGAGAAGTACAATATGTGCATTTTCTGCTTGAAATTTCTCAGTCAGCACGACATCTTCTGGTTTAAATCTAGCAGGTTCAGAACTACACTTTTTTGTGACAGAATGCATACTCATAAAAATACCATTATGCACAAAATTTACATCCTAACATAGAGAGGGCACGCATTTATGGTTTTTGTAAGTCTTGTGGAGAGTAATCATGCCAAGCTCAGACCGCATCGTTGTGTGCGCAAGACTGATGACCGCATATATGAGATTCTTGACATTGTAGGATTCCATGTAGTGATCAATAATCTAGAATATGATTTGCCAAGACTCTAAATGAACTCCATACTGTCATATCTCTTGTATTGTATTGTAGAAGTATAAAGTAGCTAGAGACACATTATCACTTCAAGACTAATCAGTTGCCATATATGAGACTGCATCAAGTGCAATTATAATAGTTCACGCTGCACAAGGCAATCACTTTGTAAACAGATTAGAAGATTCAGCATAATTAAACTGAACATTCTACACTATGCACACATAATACAACCAATTTCGTACTGACAGTAAAGTTGCAATGACGCGAACATCGCATAATATGGATATAGGGAGGGTTAGTTTATACCTTGGTGGATCCACGAGAGGAAGTGAAGACATCATCGACGCTGACGAACTGCAGCACCTTCTTGGGGACGCGGGCGGCCACGATTCCATACCCCCAGGGGGCTTGGCGAGGATGATGGCACCACGGATGGCCGTGGCCACCTCCTTGGCGCACTTGACGCTGAGGCCGACGTGGCCGTTGCTGTCGCCGCCTACGACGAAGGCCTTGAAGCGGGTGCGCTGGCCGGCGCGTCTGCTTCTGCACGGGGGTGATCTTCATCACCTCGTCCTTAAGCAGGAGCAGCTGCGGCGGCGAGCCGCGCTCTTCCTGCTGAGGACCGAGAGGGCGGGGAGGAGGAGACGACGCGACAGCGCGGCAGGGAGCGGAGGCTGGTGGCTAGGGTTAGGGTTTGAAGAGGAGAGAGAGAGAAAGATAGAGGTGAGGCGGGAGTAAGGGGAGAGGGGCGGCGCGGGGTCGTGGATATGTGCCCGGGCAAGCGGCGACGACGACGGCGGCCGGCGGCGGTGGGGCAGGGAGGGGCGCGGGAGGGAGAGAGAGAGGCGGGCGCGGGAGGGGGAGAAGGAGGCGAGCGGGCTGGAAGGGGAGGGGAACGACGCTCTCTACAGTCTCGCCCCTGCCTGCGCTATAGGATCTTTTCCTAGCCAAGTGAAATGACGAGAATGCCCTCGGCGGGGCAGCGTAATTACGCGCGGTGGCACGGCCGGGCGGGACACGGCTGAAGAGAAAATATCCGACGGCTGGAGACGACCAGGTAAACATCCAACGGCTGGAGACGACCGAGCCCGAGATCCAACGGCCAGAACGCAATCAGGAAACCGATCCGACGGTTGAAAATCCAAAGCGCTGAGGAGGCTCCATTTTGCTTCGGCTTCTAACAAGGGGATGTCGAGTCAAGTCAAAGAGAAGCTCTGAGCATGTCTTTTCGGCGATGAGAGCATTTATGGTCGGGCGCTTCCAATCCGCCTCAAACGTCCAGACGTACTGACCAGTCACGAAAATGCGACCCAACTGGGCATCCCAAACCAATCTCAAATGCCCGGGCTAACCGGCACCCCTCATATCTAGTACAAATCTAGGACGGATATGAGGCGGCCCGGGCGCACTCGGGCGCAATCCCCACATCTGCGCGGCCCACCACTGGCCCACCCCGACCCCACAAAATCCCCCTCAGGAGCAAACCGTAGGGTCACTCCACTCCACTTCGCTCCGCTTCTCTTTCCCCAATCCGTCCAATTCCAAGCACCGATGACCATGTACAGCACTGACAGCCACTCCGACGGCAACTCCGGAGACGAGAAGGAGTTGGGCTCCTTATCATGCTGGAGCGCTCGTGGGTCAACAGGAGCGGCAGCTCCGGTTCAGGTGTGACGCCACCAGTCCGCCATCGATGCAGCATTGATGTTGGCGCCGGCCCTTCCCAACCCGCACGCGAATCTGCGAGGGTAGCTCAATCGGCGCCGCCCGCCCGATGGCCTCCTTCACCTCCGACCACTACTCACTACTAGGGAAAACCTTATACACATAACTTTAGCAGTAGCGAGGGCCAAAAAAGCATGCTAGTGCTAAGTAGCAGCAGCGAGCCTGCGCAAACCGCGCTGCAGATAAAGTTCTAGCAGCAGCGCGTCTTCTCCTAAACACGTTACTACTAAAATTCCCACGGCTTAGCCGATAGGCTACACATAGTAGTAGCGACCTATAACGAACCGCGCTACCGCTACTTTTTTGTAGCGGCGCGTTTTAGTATAAACTCGCTACTGATAGAGGATATAAATTAAATGGAAAGCAAATAGAAAGGTAATTTAAAATGAAGAAAATAGAATAAGGTGAAAGGAAAAAATGTGAAGAAAACTAAATGAAAAAGGGAAAAAAAGAGAATGGTGTACCAGTAGCGTGTGTTCCAGAACGCGCTGTAGCTAACGTAGCAGTAGCGCGCCGTCTGGAACGCGCTACTGGTACTTCTGACTTAACCGCACGCAGTTTGTCCTCCCCACGGCCACTTCATCCCCCAAATCCAACTCCACTCTCGCCGCCGCCGTCGCCCTCGGCCGCCGCGCGCTCTCCGCACACCCTCTACGCCGCCCCCGACCCCAGATTCAACGCCGCCCCCGCCCCCGACCTCAACGCCGCCCCCGACGCCGGCCCCGACCCCGACCTCGACGCCGCCCCAGACGCCGCCCCCGCCCCCCCCCCCCCCCGACCTCAACGCCGCCCCGGAGCCTCGACCACGACCTCGACGCCGCCTGCCCCTCCCTCGTCGCAGGCACCCGAGGTGAGCACGCCTGCTCCTCCCTCTCCCCTACCTCTTCCTAGGGTTTCTACCTCCATCAAATTAGTTAGGGTGGAATCAAATTAGTTAGTAAGAACTTGTTAGGGTTCTTAGGTACTAATTAGTTAGTAAGAACTTGTTAGGGTTCTTAGGTACTAATTAGTTAGTAAGAAGTAGGTACTAATTAGGTACTAGAATATTTTTATTTATAGTAAGTTTATTTTTAGTAAGAACTAGTTGAATTAATAGAACTAGTTAGTAAGAACTTATTGCTATTTTTTTAGTTAAAGCAATTTTCCCGCATCGACGTGGACGATGCCTATCCCGCATCCTCGTCGTCGAGTCGGCGGAAGACGACACCTGCTTGACCAGATGGGCCATGTCCGGGACTGGGCTCCGCCAGGGTATTACTGGGAGACGCTACCTACCGGGAGGCGCAGGTTGGTGAGGAGCCAGCCTGCCGTTGACCCGAACCTTCTTTGGTAGCGGTCGCGTGGGCCCGTGACGGTCCAGAGGCTCGAGGACTCCGCGGAGGTGGTGCGTCACCGTGTTAGTGAGGAGGACGCGCACGTCCGTCGCTACTTGTTTGCATTGGAGCACAGGTTCTCCAATACCTGGCAAGTTCTCCAGGGATTTCACTGGAGCTATGATCCCGTGATGGTTCCTTCTCTATGGGTGTCCACCGCCCGCGCCGATACCCGTCGTGTGCTAGGGTTTTAGTTGTACTAGTGATGTTATATGGATGACACTATTCGGGATGTATTAGTTATAATATTCGACGATGTACGACGCATGAGATGATTTACTTTTGCTTATTGATTGCATGCTAATTTGAATCTTATAAGATATTTTGAAATGTATATCTTGTGTTGCTCAATATCCAAGTGGCTGAGTGGCCTATGTTTTGCCGGAGTGTTGATTCATTTCCGTTCCGGCAAATTTCAGGCGCTCGATATATCCTATTTTAGCAAAGGTCATGCCGGATTTTTCCGTGAATTTTGGCATGACTTTTGCCAAAATATGTAGGAAATATCGAGTGCCCCGGATTTGTGTGTTGAGTATCCTGGTAGTTGTCTTCTATTGATTTTCAATAAATGTTTTAACTATGAACATACGAAATGTCTGACGACAAAAAGGATTTCGGTATTTGCAAATACTGCGAAGACGAGCGCGGCCTGTGCGACGGAATCTTCCTAGATGATGATAGGCGCTTCAGCATCAAGCTGGACGAGAACTTCGAAGTGGATACAGTAAGTCACAACGACAAGTCTTTTTTCGTAATTAAGCATGGCATCTGCTTCATTTGCTTCAACTTATATTTTTTTTACTATTCTACTAGCGTATCCCCTGCCATGCAAGAGTTTTTGTATTGGATAAGATAGGTTTCAGTCATACTATGGAGGTAAAGAAAGTTTATTTGAAGACCGAGCATGGTTATATTTTCCACGCAAAATTATACAGTTCAGACGACTACACCTATTTTGGATGCAAAACATGGCGAGCACTATACAAGACTTATGCATTTCAGCCTGATATGGTTATCACCTTTGATATTCGTCCGGAAGATGATATTGAAGGTAATACCGACATCTGGGTCGATGTGCAGACGCCTCCAGTTACACCAAAATGTAAGTTTCTCAACCATATTTATGTCTTTGATATTGTTTATTCAAAAATAGTTGACAACTAATTTGTATTGTCAGATTATTTTGATGCAATCAAACATGTCCAGCGCTTGGTAGACAGGACCTACTACTGTCCCGAGGCTGAACTAAACTGCGAGGAGCTAAGTCATTATGTTTCATGGCTTGAGGATCTTGATAATGTCAAGACAAATTTTCTTCCTGGACTTAGAAATCTTAGTACTGAAAACGTGCGACCAATAGTGTTCGTCATGAACTACGGTCACATCTATTTAGGAAGGATGGTAAGATTTTTACTATTTGTCCTCAGTGCATCTTTTCCATACATTATTTGTGAAGCTAAACTTCATTGCTAAGTATGTGACCATACGATGTTCTTGAACAGGGACTCCCGATGAATGTTGTGCCTTATGGGATCGAGACTAAAGGTACCATGAGTATTATTAGCTTACGGCCAAGATATCCTTCATGTTACTTTAGTGCATTCAAGATCAAGGATGAATGCTTAATAGTGGAAGACTGGACCAGATATGTAATGGGGGAGCGCAGAGAAGTACAAGGGGGCAGCAAACAGATGTGCTACCCAAAATTAGGAGACAGGTTCATCTGCATGCTCCAACTTGATCAAGGAGTAGAGCTACACATGTTTTATGTTGTTTTACCTAAGAGAGAGCAGCAGGAGTGATTAGCTAGAAATGAGTTTGAGGATGACGATGTGCTACATATTACTATGATGATAAAATAGCTAGTGTTGGTGGTAATGACTGATGATTATTATTAGCTAGTGTTAGTGGTGATTAAATAAATATTGTTGGTGGTAATGATTATGATGATGATTAAATAGCTTGTGCTGGCGGATTAGATTTAAGTGGAGGCAACATGTGGTGCACATCGAAAGTACTACTAGTCCAAACTAGATCAAGTTTGGATTAGTAGTATACTTTTAACATGCACCACATATTGCCTCCACTTAAACCTAATCCACCTTCATTTGACACACTGTTATGGACATAATGATGTAAACCTCATAACTGGTATTGTACCAATATTCGTACGATGGCGCATAAATACACTAAAAATAAAAAAAATACTAGTAGCGATGGAAAGAAAACACGCTGCCAGTAGTTACATTAGCAGCAGCGCGGGAGTGAACAAGCGCTGCAACTATTTGTCCTAGCAGTAGCGCTTGCGGCACGCGTTACTGCTAAGCAATAGCTGTAGCGCCTTGTTAGTAGCGTGCCTACCCGCGCTACTAGTGAGCACAAAACCCGCGCTGCTGCTAGCCTTTTCCCTAGTAGTGACTCCACGCGGGCAGCGGTGGGTTCAAGTGCCCGCTCCGCCAGCGCCGCGGATGCGGACTCCGGAATCGGAGGCACACGTCGCCTGCCATGAGAGATAGATGGCCGGGAAGATGGGGGCACGTCAGGCGCGGCTGTGCAGTTCGCCCGCCGCTACCGCGTGATGCCGGTGCCCAACGAGGAGGAGATTCTCCTCCAGTGGGTGTACCGACGGTCACTTATCACGGCGTAGACAGACGCCCGCCGGCTCCGGAGGATCAACACCAAGCAACTCCGGCTCGACATTGAGTAGTCCGAGCGGGAAGGGGTAAGGATGGCCAAGCTCAAGCAGAAGCAGGACCGCATCGTCCGGTGCTTGAAGGGCTTCATCGTCCGCCCCGATTCCTCCTCCTCCTCCGATGGGTCTGACTCCGACATCGACCCACCTCCTGCCGCGGATGCCTATAGCAGCAACGGTGACCGGAAGGGCAAAGGGCCGGCAAGGAAGTGGTGCGTCCTCTCATATCTAGCTCGTATTATCTACCTCCTAGCTAGTTAGCATTTGCCGGATAGTTTGAACTATGTGAACTAAGATCGATCTTTTGGTGACGTTATATGTGAATTTATGCCCGTTTGCTATCAGTTTAGTCGTTTAGAGTCTGTTTCCTGTCGAAATTGCCAGTCTAGTGATCTACTTCCTATGTTGCATGGTTTTGTATGAATATCGGATGCCAGATATAAGATATGCGAATATGGGTATGCGAATTTAGGGACTGTCCGATCACTGTCCATAGACCGCGGATGTATAGGGTGTCAGATTTGAAAATTCCAGCTATAGATACTCTAATCCCCGGCGATCATCCGCACGTGAAGTGAGAGCCGACACCACCAACATGCGCAGTGGCTTCGTAAATCTCAAGATGATATGCCGGCTCAGTCTCTCGGAGATGTTCATAGGAGTAGGGTGTGCGTGTGTGCATTCATAGGGGTGAGTGTATGCGTGTGTACATGAGCGCTTGTGTCTGTACTGATGCTAAAAAAAAGACTGACAGTACCTGAACTTTGCGCTGGCACGTCGGGCTCCCTCGCGCAAGAAAGGCCATTTCTGCTTGCAAATCGTCGGGGGCGTGCACACGCCAATAGTTGATGGCGGCGCGCGGTCCGGCGAACTGTGAGCGGGGCACCCCACGGGTGAGACATGACTTAGACCTTGTATAATGGAAGATGCTTAGGGAGGTGTTTAAAAAAATAAACTGGATTTTTCTGAAGTACCATTGCCTATTTCTATAGGAGCGGCGCTTGTACAAATAAGTTTCGATGCTTAAAAAAATTCTGATTTATTTCTCTAAGCACCTCTCCTAAGCGCCTCCCGTTATATAACAAGGCCTTACGGTGCTCTCACCGGGATATGATCGCGTCGACGATCTCGTTTCGCTGTGCACGGAGTCGTACCCGCACCGACCGGCCGGGGTCCCGTGCGTACGTACGTACTTACGTAGCGTAGGTCGCCCGCTCGTGCATTCCGTTGAGCGCGTGCGTACACGTACCTACAGTGGTGCGTAGCCCCAGCTACTGCGGCGTACGCCAGCGGCGAGGCTACGTGTGAACCCCAGCCTAAAAACACTGTTTATTTACTGTTCATATTTAAAAAATCCAAAAATACCATTGACCCTATAGATACTTTAGGCTGGCCTCGCCGCTGGCGTACGCGTGTGTTTGACACAATGCGGTGCGTGCTTGCCCGGTGGCCCGTACACCTGGACCTGGTTGCCCGAGTGTCGACTGTTGCATGCCATGCGGCCGGTGCCCGCCCCACACTATTTGCGAATCGACAGGCAGTGGCTAGTAAACGAGCAATTTTTCCGTGTGAACCCACACTTTGTCCTGCCACATTGAACGCTTTGCTGCCATAGAGTGATGTGTGTGTGTCGTCGCGTCGACACTTCGTTAGGATCAGAGCTTTAGGGCCATTGCGCGTAGGGGCTGCTCGCACGCTTGATCTGTTGATACAATCATACAACCCACAAAATAGGCGCCAGCATCAGCTTTGTATAGAGCAACCAACCGCAGAGTTAGAGCAGTTGACTCTAGCAAGCTACTCTACTTAATTTGCCCAATTAAGTGCACGTGTGCGGGGTGGACCATCGCTCGTCTGGTACGGGCTGCCTAAGACTAGCCATAATGGGCAGTAACATACATCAGTAACATGTCTATATTACTACCTCTATAGTCGGGAGTAACATATATATGTACTAACATACAACACTATATTTATTAGGCTATAGACACATCTTGTCTTGATATGTGTGATGTTACTCATACTACTAAGGCTAGTCATAGTGGGAGTAACTTAGCTAGTAACATAGCGCACTTCGAGAAATTCTTGCTTACGTGGCATGTAATTAATGAGAAGTGATAACATAATATGTTAGGCTGGTCGTAATGGTAGTATCATAGCTAGTATCATGCATGCCAACTAGGCGATTTTGATGATGTGTCATAGTATTAAATGAAGAAACAGAGGGTGTAGTATCATATCATGATACCGTATCATATTAAATGTTATGCTACTTTGTGTCATGCATGACAATAAATAGAGTACTACATGATACTAATATATGATGCTATGCATTAGGGAGGTAGTATCATACACTAGTATCATATGCATGATACTAGTATATGATACTCGCCATTACAACCAGCCTAACTGTAACATAGCGCTTTCCAAGACAATATGAGTCTACAAGCTAATTAATGAAGTTTTCTATGACACTACTACTATGTTATTTTGCACTATGAAAGTAGTAACTTAGACTAGTGTCATATGCATGACACTAGTATAAATTACTCCCCACTATGACCAGCCTAACTAGCTATGTTACTACTTGCCTCTCTTTCTTCATTAATTACTTGCCACATCATCTACTTTATCAAGATATGTGTGATGTTACTATCTATGTTACTTTCACTGTGGGTAGTCTAAGGCTGGTCATAGTGGGGAGTAACTTATACTAGTGTCATACATATGACACTAGTTTAAGTTATTACCTCCATAGTGCAAAGTAACATAATAGTAGTGTCATAGATTGCTTCATTTATTAGCTCAGAGACTCATTTTGCCTTAGGAAACACTGTGTTACAACAACATATTATGTTACCACAAGCACCTCTTTCATCATTAAATACTTGTCACATAAGCAAAATTGTTTTGGGATGTGTTAAGTTACTACCTAAGTTACCCCACTATGGCTAGCCTAATGACAAGTGGTCACGCACCGTTCCTCGCTAGCCACAGTGCTTCGTCTTGTCCCATGCTAATTACCCCTCGGGTAATAGTAATTGGCGGCGTCATACGTATCTTGCGATTGAATGGATGCGATTGTACGACGTACATTACAGTACGTGCTTGGCTTCTTGACACGCCGTGAAGCGCCAGCAGTGTTCTTCCTGCCTAACCTTGTAGTATTTGCTATACATCTGTTCGGCGTGCAACGCTGACGCACGTAGGAAAAGCAAAAAAAATTGGACGTCAGCCCATAGCACAAATAGTGTGCATGGCACATTACTTTCTCGAGGAGCGGCTCGGGCAAACGCAAGTCGTCGCAGTTCGGCTCTCTGCGTTTTGGAGCAGTTCTGTGTTCAATTTAGGCCGTGTGATGATGTCCAACCTAGCAGCTGCATCCGGCCATGCATGACATGGAACGTTTCAGATTTCAAATTCTCCTCCATGGTGTGTGTGTGCCCCTCCATGCGGCAATGTCTTTTGTAAGGGATGTGGCGGCAGGGCAACACACAACAAACTTTACCTTGGTGGTGCTCTTCAAGCACCGGAACTCGAGCCCCGGGGTGTAAACCCTAAGCCTTGTCTTTGATGGTTGCACCAGGTAAAGCGGAGGTTACACCTTGTGGCCATGTTGAAGATATTGGTTTCAAGCTATGGCCAGATGTGCTTTTCAGGATGAGGATTTAAGATCTAACTTTTAGTGGTTAGATCAAGATCAAGATCTGACTCTTTGTTGGACAAACTTATTTTTCTTGGAGGCTTGAAAAACCATATGCAGCTCACAGATTTATCTAAAAAGACAGTTGTAGAATTTTATAGTTTTCCTCGTTCTTAGCTGCATATGATAATAAAAAATAGTCGCCAAATTTACATATTAAATTAGATAATGCCCTGTGTGAGTTGCTGCGGATTTTTTTAGCAATAAACTTATCAAAAATAAAATTAGAATATGAGAATAGTAGTACCACACCACATTTAACCTAAGGTAAATGAGGGTGGATGCACGTTATATTGTCTTGTGACATTCAAGTTCAACTATTTATCGCTGAAAAAAAGAATGTGCACGACTTTCATGTTCTTTGATGATGTGGATTATTTGCATGTCGTAGAAACTGAAAAGTAGAATGGTAGCATTGACACTTGACGATGTGGATGGCGTGCATGTGGTGGAAAGTAAAAAGTTGATTGATTGCATCGTTTAATGATGTGGATAGCTTGCGTGCCTTTTTTTAGTGTTATACTATATGTCAGCATGTGCATTTATAAGGTGGCATATGTGATGAGGTGAATAAGTTGCATGTTAAGATAAATAAGATAGTAAGAGCATTTACAGCCGGACTTGGCAAATCCGATCCCTCAAATGCCCGCGGACGCGCCCGGGCACGTCGGCGGGCAATGACAGGGCACCCCTCAAATCGCGTCGTCCAAATCCTTGTATCTCATATCCGAACCCCTATATCCATACTAAATCATGCAGCGTCAATCAAACTACGTAGATCAGCTGACCGGACAAAGAATCAGACATAGGATAGCACAATAATTCACCAAAAATTCACGAACGGCTGTTCAAAGGTCCACCAAAGTTCACATAAATGACGGACAACTTTATACTACATCTAAAACTTGAAATGAAAATGAACTTCACCACTTCCGGGCCGGCCCTTTCCCCTTCTGGTCGATGGCGCAGCTGTAGCCGTCGGCGACTGGTGGAGGATCGTCCGATTCGTCGGACGAGGAGCCGTAGTGGTCGAACGAGGTGGAGACAATGATGAGGCCCTTGAGGCGCTGGACGACCTGGTCCTGCTGGCGCCTGAGACTTGGCCAGCCAAGCCGCCTTCGTCGCCTTCTCCTTTGCCTCCCGCTCGGACTGCTCGATGGCAAGCCGGAGAGTCTTCACGTTCTTTCGGGAGAGCTGCCGAGCATCCGTCTCTGCCGTCGTAAACGACCGGCAGTAGACCCACGCGAGGAGCCGCTCGTCCTCGTCGGGCTCCGTCGGTAACCCGTGGCGGCGGCGGACAGAGCTCTCCGCTGCATCCCTCTCCCTTGCCCGCTCCCTCTCCAGACCGGCGGGGCGGGCACAAGCACCCAACGCTGCCCACGCGGGGGAGCAGCAGCCAGGGTGGGGGGAGGCGACAGGGGACGACGTGGGGTCGGGGCGTACGGCGCAGCCCTTGCGAAGCTGTGCGCAGGCTGGGAGGAGCCAGCGCCGACGTCCTTGTCTCGCTTGCGGGGGAGAGGCGAGGGAGCTGATTCGGAACTGCCCCCCATGTCCACCTTGGAACTCTTGAGGGCAATGCGGAGGGCGAGCTCCTCGTTGATGTCCATGTCGGAGTCGGAGCAGCTGCCGGCGCTTGACATGGTCGCCGGAGTCACCGGAGCTGTTGGATGAATCGAATCGGAGGGGAGAAGAAGAGACGGAGCGAGAGCGGATAGAGTTAGGGTTTCCGGATCGGGGATATATGTGGGGACGGCGTAGGGTCGAGGTGGGCCGAACCGATGTGGCGCGCGTGCCCGGGCGCGCCCATATCCACCCATATTTGGGCTGGATATGAGGGGTGCCGGACAGCCTGAACGTTTGAGGCCTATTTGAGACGCCCGTTTGGATCAAAAAATTATGACCGTCAGTGACCGGGCGGGCAACCGGGCGTTTGAGGGCGATTTGGGATGCCCGGCTGGAGATGCTCTACAGATGAACTTTTTAGATATCTAGATACTATGTCAATGTATAAAGTATCACTTGGTTGTGATACGGAGGAAGTATTTGATTTGCACAGGCTGTTGAAAAAGCAATTGCACGCGGGTGAGAGGACCGTGTAGCAAATGACACGTCGTCCGTCGACTGAGCTGTTCGTCTCTTGTCCCATGCTAATTAGCCACACGCTACGCTACAGTATGGACGTAGAATCTTGTGATTGAAGGGATGGTATGGTATGTAGCAGATATCATGGTGTTTTTAGCTTTGCACGTCGACTGAACAGTACTGATCGAAGTGTCACCACAGCGTTCTCCCTGCATGCCTTACTCTTTGTATCTGCTGTATTTTTGCGTGCAGTATTCGTACACGTAGCGTACGTGTTGCTGCACTTTTCATTGCATATATATTGTGCGTAACAGTGCACTCCTATCTAATTAGCGCCTGTCACTGTGGCATGTATACAAGTATCTTGGGACGATGAATAATATACTGTCGTCATTGGTGTACAGTACGGTAGAGAGTCTCTCTGAAAAACCCAAAAAGGGTACAGTTGAGATCTTTCGCCGTATCGCGCAATAAGAAAATGTCCTATCCTTTTGTCCCACACGCCCTAAGCTGAAGTGTTCAACATAGCGACCGATATATGGAATATGCCATCCCATTTCTTTTTAAAAAAGAACAAAATATCCCATCCCATTTGTATGTGTTTGCACGTAGTATCTATGAGACTATGATCACCCATGATCCATCCATGACTGTTACTCGCCACCACAGTGTGGAGTACGTCGGCCACACGGGTGGGCAGGCCCGCAGTGCCCGGATGTACTGAGGTATACATGGACCGCCACACGAACACAGGCCGGAGGGACCGGTACCAGCTGACGGCAGATGCACTGCACGGAAATCTCGGATCGTAGGGCGAGGGGGCCGACGTTCCTTGTTCCCAGACCACGAGTGACTCGGACCGCAGAGAGGAGCGATACTGCTAACGGACAAAATTACTGTTCTGACCCTTTGTGCTAAGTAAATCCCGTTTTGACCTCGTTTGGAAAAAAAATTCGTTTCTGACCTTTTTTGGTGACGCCAAGGTCCCTGGCGTCTGGGTTGCGAAGCAGACGCCAGGGGCCCTGGCGTCTGGCCCCTGGCCCGCACTGCCCGCCTGCCCGTTGACCTGCTGACGTGGCAAAGACGTGGCAAAGGGGCCAGACGCCAGGGACCCTGGCGTCTGGCCCTGATAACAGAATAACCCTTGGGGAAAGTGTGTGGGACCCACCCAACACACTTTCCCCAATCCAGGCCGAGCTTGAAGAAGAGCTGCCCCCCCCCCCCCCCCCCACTCTCTCTCACCCCTCAAGCTCCCCCTCAAATCCTCCCCAAAAGGTGCTTCCCTTAGGTGGATCTTTCCATCACTTTGTTGCTTGTGGTAATCTCCCTCAAATCATCCAATTATTTTTTGTCAAATCTTGTTATTTTGGTTGCATTTTATACATGTTGGTTGAACCCTAGTTCATGTTTTCTCCCTTATGTTAGTGTGAATGGCTTGGTTAACTTTGATAATATAGTGCTATGCATGGTGTGTAGTAGGAATATATGCTTGTTTAGTAGAAAGATTGGGGGTTAGGGTTAGTTAGTGATTAGGGTTAACTTTGCTTAGTGTGTGTTAATTAGTGATACTTTTGTGGACATCACCAATAATTTAGTGTTGATATGATTTGGATATAATTAGATGTATTTGGATAAACACACCAATTCTCATTGAAGTCTTAAATGCATTCATGTTATTTGTAGATGAAGAGACTTGTTAATGTTCATTACATGGACAAGGAGGCATTCTTGAGTAACAATGCCGACACGGGTGAGGAACCATTGGTTTTTGATACAAGCCCTAGCTATGAGGATGTTGTTGCAAAAGTGAGACAAGTCTTAGAGTGGATGGACACCAATGTTGATGTTAAGTTAATAGGAAGGTATGATGTTGGAGTTGGAGCCAAATCTCGTTTGAAAAGTATGCCTATCACCTCGGATTTGCATTGGGATGTATACAAGGAAAAAGTATCCCAATCAAAAGACAAGTCACTTGAATTGTTTGCCACCAAGGTTGAATCTCCTAGGTTTACCATTGATTTGAACCGGCATGTCTCTTCCCCAATGGATGACATGAGCGAGAGGACAATGGTGCCACTTGTTGAGCATAGGGTTGTGGTTGATGCCCCCAATGTTTATCCCCCACCACGTCCTCGTGTACCATCTATCAAAGCAAATGAGGTTGAGTTGTATGCCCCCAATGCTTCTAGCCAACCACCAACTAGCCAAGCAAATGAAGTTGAGGTGATTGCTAGTGACGAAGTAATTCAAGAGGATGAAGATGCTTATGATGACGACGAAGAGCAAGAGGAAGGGTTTCATGGTAATGATGTTGGTGACTTGGATGTGTACATAGCGCAAAAGGACATGGATCGTGACTTGCCTTTTAGGCGTCAATATGCATATGACTCGGATGACGAGGGTCCAGTTGAACAGTTGGACGAGGATGCATTCACAAAGGAGGAGAACCAAATCCACTTTGAGCTGACGGGCTTACAAAAAAGAACTCACTTGTTTAAAGATCTCAGCCTTGCCCATAAAGCTGTTGTTGACGGTGGACTGAGAATGACGGCGATTGAGCCAACACCATGCTCGGATCCAGGAGAACCATGGGTGGAGAATGAGGACGAGAATGCTTATTTGAAGAAAGGATTGAAGTTTCTGAGCTTGCCTATGCTGAAGTTTTGGTTGGCTGACTATGCCATTCGAAACCATAGGCCAATTTATGTTGAGCACTCCGACATGAAGTTGCGTTACACCGTGGTGTGTGAGCAAAAGGAATGCACATGGAAGGTTCGTGCAAGAAAGCTTAAAGAAACCGAAGAATGGGTGTTAAAAAGTTGTGATACCACTCATAGATGCAAGCCGCCATCAAAATGACTTAGAAAGACACACCGTCAACTCACATCTGAGTATCTTGGATACAAATGGATGAAAGACATAGCCTTTGATCCCACTGTGAAAATGAGGTTTCTCATGCGGACGGTGAAAAAACAATTTGGTTTTGAAGTCAAGTATGGGAAGGCATGGAAGGCAAAGGCAAATGCTATTAGGATGTTGTACGGTGGATATGAAGAAGCATACAACCAGCTCCCAAGGTTGTTGGGCGCGATTGCACATAGGAACCCGGGCATGTTTCATGTGGTCGAGGATCACGAGGGAGTGTTCCACCGTGCCTTCTGGAGTTATGGACAATGTGTGGAGGCGTTTCAGCATTGTCGTCCGGTCTTGTCTATAGATGGCACGTTCTTGACCGGTAGATATAAGGGCACACTAATGGTAGCAATGGCGCACTCATCAAATGACAACGTGTTGCCGTGTGCATTTGCTTTGGTGCCTTCCGAGCACCAAGACAACTGGGAGTGGTTCATGGGTCATGTTAGGCAGAACGTGATTGGGGCTAGGGAGGTATGCATCATATCGGACCGGCATCATGGCATACTCAAGGCAATGGACATTGTTATTCCAGGATTTTCAAAGCTTCACCACAGATGGTGCATGAGGCATTTCGTGGCCAACTTTTACCGGGCATGTAAGAGCAAGGAGCTCAGCAAAGACCTTACCCATGTATGTGTTGTTGGGGAACGTTGCAGAAAACAAAAAATTTCCTACGGTTTCACCAAGATCCATCTATGAGTTCATCTAGCAACGAGTGATCAGATGCATCTACATACCTTTGCAGATCGCGAGCGGAAGCGTTCAAAAGAACGGGGATGAGGTAGTCGTACACGACGTGATCCAAATCACCGGAGATCCTAGCACCGAACAGACGTCACCTCCGCGTTCAACACACGTACGGTCAGCGTGACGTCTCCTCCTTCTTGATCCAGCAAGGGGAAAGGAGAGGTTGATGAAGATCCAGCAGCACGACGGCGTGGTGGTGGATGCAGGGCGTCACAGCAGCAGGGCTTCGCCGAGTACTGCGAGAGGAAGAGGTGTAGCAGGGAGAGAGGGAGGCGCCAGGGGCAAGGGTGCTGCTGCCCCTCCCTCCCCCCTTTATATAGGCCCCCTAGGGGGCGCCGGCTCCTGGAGATCCCATCTCCAGAGGGGGCAGCGGCCAAGGGGGTGGAGTGCCCCCCAAGGCAAGTGGGCGCCCCCCCCCCCACCCTAGGGTTCCAACCCTAGGCGCAGGGGGTGGGCCTTGGGGGGCGCACCAGCCCACTAAGGGCTGGTCCCCCCTCCCACTTCAGCCCATGGGGCCCTCCGGGATGGGTGGCCCCACCCGGTGGACTCCCGGGACCCATCTGGTGGTCCCGGTACAATACCGGTGACCCCCAGATCACTCCCAATGGCCGAAACTGTACTTCCTATATATAATTCTTTACCTCCGGACCAATCCGGAACTCCTCGTGACGTCCGGGATCTCATCCGGGACTCCGAACAACATTCGGGTTACTGCATATACATATCTTCACAACCCTAGCGTCACCGAACCTTAAGTGTGTAGACCCTATGGGTTCGGGAGACACGCAGACATGACCGAGACGGCTCTCGGGCAATAACCAACAGCGGGATCTGGATACCCATGTTGGATCCCACATGCTCCACGATGATCTCATCGGATGATCCCACATGCTCCACGATGACCCTCGGTATGTATGATTTCCAATAAGTTGGTTGCTCGCTCCATTGTTCATGAGAACGGAGTCTTTGTCATTTTACCCATGAGGCATGGTTCGCACGTGTCAAATGATTCATAATCAAGAGACTCTAAAAGTCCATCTGCATGGAGCTTCTTCATGCGTTTGACACCTATGTGACCAAGGCGGCAGTGCCACAAATATGTGGGACTATTGTTATCAACTTTAACTCTTTTGGTATTCACACTATGAATATGTGTATCATCACGCACGAGATTCATTTAGAATAAACCATTAACCATCGGAGCATGACCATAAAACATATCTCTCATATAAATAGAACAACCATTATTCTCGAATTTAAATGAGTAGCCATCTCGAATTAAACGAGATCCAGACACAATGTTCATGCTCAAACTTGGCACTAAATAACAATTATTGAGGTTTAAAACTAATCCCGTAGGTAAATGTAGAGGTAGCGTGCCGACGGCGATCACATCGACCTTGGAACCATTCCCGACGCGCATCGTCACCTCGTCCTTCGCCAGTCTCCGTTTATTCCGCAGCTCCTGCTTTGAGTTACAAATGTGAGCAACTGCACCGGTATCAAATACCCAAGAGCTACTACGAGTACTGGTAAGGTACACATCAATTACATGTATATCACATATACCTTTTGTTTTGCCGGCCTTCTTGTCCGCTAAGTATTTGGGGCAGTTCCGCTTCCAGTGACCACTTCCCTTGCAATAAAAACACTCAGTCTTGGGCTTGGGTCCATTCTTTGGCTTCTTCCCGGCAACTTGCTTACCGGGGGCGGCAACTTCCTTGCCGTCCTTCTTGAAGTTCTTTTTACCCTTGCCCTTCTTGAACTTAGTGGTTTTATTCACCATCAACACTTGATGTTCCTTCTTGATTTCTACCTCTGCTGATTTCAGCATAGCATATACCTCAGGAATGGTCTTTACCATCCCCTGCATGTTGTAGTTCATCACAAAGCTCTTGTAGCTAGGTGGAAGCGACTGGAGGATTCTGTCAATGACCGCTTCATCCGGGAGATTAACTTCCAGTTGAGTCAAGCGGTTGTGCAACCCAGACATCTTGAGTATGTGTTCACTGACAGAGCTATTTTCCTCCATCTTACAGCTAAAGAATTTGTCGGAGACGTCATATCTCTCGACCCGTGCATGAGCTTGGAAAACCATTTTCAGCTCTTCGAACATCTCATATGCTCCATGTCTCTCAAAACGCTTTTGGAGCCCCGGCTCTAAGCTGTAAAGCATGCCGCACTGAACGAGGGAGTAATCATCGGAATGTGACTGCCAAGCGTTCATAACGTCTTGTTCTGCAGGGAGAACAGGTGCGTCACCCAGCGGTGCTCGTAGGACATAATCTTTCTTGGCAGCTATGAGGATGATCCTCAGGTTCCGGACCCAGTCCGTATAGTTGCTGCCATCGTCTTTCAGCTTGGTTTTCTCTAGGAACGCGTTGAAGTTGAGGACTACGTTGGCCATTTGATCTACAAGACATATTGTAAATATTTTAGACTAAGTTCATGATAATAAAGTTCATCTAATCAAATTATTTAATGAACTTCCACTTAGATAGACATCCCTCTTCTAGTCATCTAAGTATAATATGATCCGAGTCAACTAGGCCGTGTCCGATCATCACGTGAGACGGACTAGTCAACATCGGTGAACATCTTCATGTTGATCGTATCTTCTATACGACTCATGCTCGACCTTTCGGTCTACTGTGTTCCGAGGCCATGTCTGTACATGCTAGGCTCGTCAAGTCAACCTAAGTGTTTGCATGTGTAAATCTGTCTTACACCCGTTGTATGTGAACGTTAGAATCTATCACACCTGATCATCACGTGGTGCTTCGAAACAACGAACTGTCGCAACGGTGCACAGTTAGGGGGAACACTTCTTGAAATTATTATGAGGGATCATCTTATTTACTACCGTCGTTCTAAGTAAACAAGATGCAAAACATGATAAACATCACATGCAATCAAATAATAAACGTGACATGATATGGCCAATATCACATAGCTCCTTTTGATCTCCATCTTGGGGCTCCATGATCATCTTGTCACCGGCTTGACACCATGATCTCCATCATCATGATCTCCATCATCGTGTCTCCATGAAGTTGCTCGCCAACTATTACTTCTACTACTATGGCTAACGCGTTTAGCAATAAAGTAAAGTAATTTACATGGCGTTTCCCAATGACACGCAGGTCACGCAGGTCATACAAAAATAAAGACAACTCCTATGGCTCCTGCCGGTTGTCATACTCATTGACATGCAAGTCGTGATTCCTATTACAATAGCATGAACATCTCATACATCACATATAGATCATTCATTATTCATCACAACTTTGGCCATATCATATCACAAAGCACTTGCTGCAAAAACAAGTTAGACGTCCTCTAATTGTTGTTGCAAGTTTTACGTGGCTGAATTAGGGTTCTAGCAAGAACGTTTTCTTACCTACGTAAAAGCCACAACGTGATTTGTCAACTTCTATTTACCCTTCATAAGGACCCTTTTCATCGAATCCGCTCCAACTAAAGTGGGAGAGACAGACACCCGCCAGCCACCTTATGCAACTAGTGCATGTTAGTCGGTGGAACCGGTCTCACGTAAGCGTACGTGTAAGGTTGGTCCGGGCCGCTTCATCCCACAATACCGCTGAAGCAAGATAAGACTAGTAGCAGCAAGAAAGTTGACAACATCTACGCCCACAACAAATTATGTTCTACTCGTGCAATAGAGAATTACGCATAGACCTAGCTCATGATGCCACTGTTGGGGAACGTTGTAGAAAACAAAAAATTTCCTACGGTTTCACCAAGATCCATCTATGAGTTCATCTAGCAACGAGTGATCGGATGCATCTACATACCTTTGCAGATCGCGAGCGGAAGCGTTCAAAAGAACGGGGATGAGGTAGTCGTACACGACGTGATCCAAATCACGGAGATCCTAGCACCGAACGGACGGCACCTCCGCGTTCAACACACGTACGGTCAGCGTGACGTCTCCTCCTTCTTGATCCAGCAAGGGGAAAGGAGAGGTTCATGAAGATCCAGCAGCACGACGGCGTGGTGGTGGATGCAGGGCGTCACAGCAGTAGGGCTTCGCCGAGTACTGCGAGAGGAAGAGGTGTAGCAGGGAGAGAGGGAGGCGCCAGGGGCAAGGGTGCTGCTGCCCCTCCCTCCCCCCCTTTATATAGGCCCCCTGGGGGGGCGCCGGCCCCTGGAGATCCCATCTCCAGAGGGGGCGGCTGCCAAGGGGGGTGGAGTGCCCCCCAAGGCAAGTGGGCGCCCCCCCCCCCACCCTAGGGTTCCAACCCTAGGCGCAGGGGGTGGGCCTTGGGGGCGCACCAGCCCACTAAGGGCTGGTCCCCCCTCCCACTTCAGCCCATGGGGCCCTCCGGGATGGGTGGCCCCACCCGGTGGACCCCCGGGACCCATCTGGTGGTCCCGGTACAATACCGGTGACCCCCAGATCACTCCCGATGGCCGAAACTGTACTTCCTATATATAATTCTTTACCTCCGGACCAATCCGGAACTCCTCGTGACGTCCGGGATCTCATCCGGGACTCCGAACAACATTCGGATTACTGCATATACATATCTTCACAACCCTAGCGTCATTGAACCTTAAGTGTGTAGACCCTACGGGTTCGGGAGACAGGCAGACATGACCGAGACGGCTCTCGGGCAATAACCAACAGCGGGATCTGGATACCCATGTTGGCTCCCACATGCTCCACGATGTCGAGGATTCAATTAATCCCGTATACGATTCCCTTTGTCAATCGGTATTTTACTTACCCGAGATTCGATCGTCGGTATCCCAATACCTTGTTCAATCTCGTTACCGGCAAGTCACTTTACTCGTACCGTAATGCACGATCCCGTGGTCAAACACTTTGATCACATTGAGCTCATTATGATGATGCATTACTGAGTGGGCCCGGTGATACCTCTCCGTCAAGCGGAGTGACAAATCCCAGTCTCGATCCGTGTCAACCCAACAGACACTTTCGGTGATACCCGTAGTATACCTTTATAGTCACCCAGTTACGTTGTGACGTTTGGCACACCCAAAGCACTCCTACGATATCCGGAAGTTACATGATCTCATGGTCTAAGGAAAGGGTACTTGACATTGGAAAACTCTAGCAAACGAACTATACGATCTTGTGCTACGTTTAGGATTGGGTCTTTTCCATCACATCATTCTCCTAATGATGTGATCTCGTTATCATTGGCATCCAATGCCCATAGTCAGGAAACCATGACTATCTATTGATCAACGAGCTAGTCAACTAGAGGCTTACTAGGGACATGTTGTTGTCTGTTATTCACACATGTATTACGATTTCCGGATAACACAATTATAGCACGAATAAAGACAATTATCATGAACAAGGAAATATAATAATAATGCTTTTATTATTGCCTCTAGGGCATATTTCCAACATGTGTGGCCTTCACCACCCAAGGTTTCGATGCTCGGTACCACAAACTCTTTGCAGCGGTGAACGAAGGGGGGAAAGATTTCTTAACTAGGAATTTAAGCGAGAAGCACAAGTGGGCACGCGCTCATGACGATGGTGGTTGGCGATATGGCGACATGACGAGAAATCTCGTAGAATGTTTCAATAATGTGTTGAAGGGTGCTCGTGCATTGCCGGTGACTGCAATAGTGGAGTACACCTTCTTCAAGCTTAATGAGTACTTTCAGAGGCATTCTGAAGAGACTGCAAAATGGATAGGTGAAAAAAAGGATTATCCAGAAAAGGTTGATGAATGGTTGCAGTTACAAGCAAGCAAGTCTTCACGGCAACAAGTTATCATATTCGATAGACTTGAAATGATCTATCAAATTGATGAGCCAGGTGGCACAACACGAGACGGTAGACAATATGGTGGTGCTGCATTTGAGGTGAAACTGAAGACTCAGTGGTGCCAGTGCGAGAGGCCTAGTAAGTATCATTGGCCATGCTCGCATTTGATTACGGCGGCGAAGGCGAGAAACATACATGTTAATGATGGAAAAACCGTGAGGATGCAAGAGTTCCATGTGGAAGCTACTAGGTTGACATGGGTGCCTAGATTTCACCCTTTCTTGGACCAATCATAGTGGCCTGAGTACCATGGCCCTCATATTAGGCCAGACCCTCTTCTGAAGGTGGAGACGAAGGGTAGAAGGAGAACTAAGAGGTTCAGGGGTGATATGGATGACCTGGCTGGATACACTGGCATGAAACAATTTGGTAGCGGTCATTTCATGGAGTCTCCTGACATCATCAACTGTGGGGTGTGTGGTGAAGGGGGACACAATGAGCGGACATGTAAGAAAAAGAAAACCAAAAAAAGAAAAACAAGTCGTGGAGGCGGCACCGATGGTGAACGAGGTGGAAGAGGTGACGGTGGTGGTGGTCGAGGAAGCACAAGTGTCAGATGTGATAGTGGCGGTCGTAGAGGGAGCACAAGTGCTAGGGGTGCTAGTGTTGGTCGAGCTATCACAAGTGCTAGAGGTGGTGGTCGAGCTAGCACAAGTGCTAGAGGTGGTGGTCGAGCTAGCACAAGTGCTAGAGGTGGTGGTCGAGCTAGCACAAGTGCTAGAGGTCGTGGTGGTCGGAGAGGAAGCACAAGTGCTAGAGGTGCTGGATGTCGTAGACGAATGGTTGATAATGGATCGGCCTTCGGTTATTTGCATAATCCAGATGGTTGATCTAATAATAATGGTATATTATTTGTTCATACAATTCCTAGCATTTATTCATTTACTGTATTTACGCATTTACTATCTTTATGTCTTGTGCTAACAATTGTTCTTTTTGTAGGCATGGCTTCATCCGGTTCCAGGACGAGGCCGGCGTGCACGGACCAAGAGGACATGCCGAAGACGTGGTTGGAGGCCAGTTTGGACAAGGAGAAGGAGAAGGATGTGCCCACACCACCATGTTGGTGTGGTGATGTTTGCAAGCTGAAGGTGTCCACTGACCGCAACAAGTCATGGACAGAAGGTAGAAGGTTTTTCGTGTGTCCCAACTATGCACATGATCGTCGAAGGCCAACTAACGCATATGACATACCACCGGTATGTTAGGTGTACATACAAAAAACATCAACAAGTTGTCACTCATATGTCTAACAAAATCATGGTTTATATGTAGTCCCCTCCTCCACTTTGCAAGTACTTCACTTGGATAGATCATGAGGTACCAAAAGATGTCCAAGAGGACCAACGTCGAGATTGGTTACGGAGGCAACGCCTGTTCGAGGAGTCCTATGCACGGGGATTGGAGCGGGAGCGTCGTGAGAAGGAGGCTCGTGAGCGCAAGAAGTGTGAGCAAGAGAGGGCACGCAAACAGAAGGAGGCTCATCAAGAAGAGAGGGCAAGAAAACTTGCAAGGGCTCGCGATGCACGAGAGGAGGACGAGGCACGTGACAAGAAGGGAAAGTGGCCCCGTACTACTCAGTAGACAAATGGAAAGGCACCGGCGTCGATGACGAACTATCGAGACTTTGTTTAATGTATGAACTTGTTTATCGAGACCTTGTATGTGTGGTCATGAACTATTTATGTCATTTGAGACATCGTGTGTGAACTTGTTATTCGAGACCTTGTGTGGTCATGAACAACTTATGTGCAACCTATTTGAAGTATGCTTTGTTTGATTTTCAATGTTTAAAAATTTGTTTAAAAGAGAGCATTACAAAGTGCTCTCTAGATAGGGACCAGACGCCAGGGACCCTGGCGTCTGGGTCTCTATCCAGAGAGCATTTTCAAAAAGCTCTCTGGATATGGACCAGACGCCAGGGACCCTGGCGTCTGGGTCTCTATCCAGACAGCTTTTTTCCTGTTTGCATAAGTGCACACCCAGACGCCAGGGACCCTGGCGTCTGGTTCCCTAACCAGAGAGCAATTCGAAATGCTCTCTGGATAGAGACCCAGACGCCAGGGTCCCTGGCGTCTGGTCCCTATCCAGAGAGCTTTTTCAAAATGCTCTCTGGATAGGGACCAGACGCCAGGGACCCTGGCGTCTGGGTCTCTATCCAGAGAGCACTTTGAAAATGCTCTCTGGATAGAGACCCAGACGCCAGGGTCCCTGGCGTCTGGTCCCTATCCAGAGAGCTTTTTTCCTGTTTGCATAACTGCACACCCAGACGCCAGGGACCCTGGCGTCTGGATCGTTTTGCTCGCGCGGGTAAACAGACACCTGTCTGATCTGTTTGTCTGCATAAGTGCACTCCCAGACGCCAGGGACCCTGGCGTCTGGGTTCCTATCCTATCCAAAGTGCAAATATCGTGTGGATAAGATTCTTTGGGCCCACCTCGAGCCCTCTCATCCATTCATCTCCACCTCTATCCCAGTCATTCCTTTTGTTCATCTCCACTCACTCTACTCACTCTCACCTCTAGCCCTCTCGTTCACTCACTCTCATCCAGTACCATAACCCCCCTCAAATCTCTCACGAATCGGTCCGGTTTCACCGTTGGATCTTCAGGGTTTCGAAACTAGAAGGTAAATCAACTCCACCCCCACTTATTGGTTGGTAAACCCTAGTTTGTTTGTTTTCCTCGTGGTTTAATGTATCATAGGTTAGGTACTAAGAGATTTGTGTGTTGTAGATGGCTAATGGTACTCAGTGGGTGCTTAGCCCTATTGTTCATGTCCAAGGCTTGTCTCCATGTGTTGTGCAAGTTAGTGAAGTAGACCTCACTTTTGATTGGTTGAAGACTAAATTCATGTTGAAGCAAGGGTTGAAGGAAGAGGATTTTGTGTACTACGTCAGCAGGAGGCAGGCAGATGGCCCCGGGGAAAGAAAATTGGTTGACATAACTGATGATGACAAGATTCAAGAAATGCTGCAAGAATGGAAATGGAAAAGGGTTGTTGACTTGCATTGCTACAGGAAACCGAGTTATATGTGATGTTCATGTCGTTTGAACTATGGTGGACCATCGTGGTCATGAACTGCTTATGTTATTCGAGACTATTTGTGTAATTTGAGATTATGTGATGAACTTCTCATTCGAGACTATTTGTGTAATTTGAGATTATGTGATAACTATGCTTGTCATTTGCTACTATGTGAACACTAATGTTTCTCATTCGATACTATAGGAGTTTTCTAGAACAGAATGGAAAAAGTACTACACCAGGGCCAGACGCCAAGGACCCTGGCGTCTGGGTCCCCTGTTTCTGTTGTCCAGGACTCTGCTTCTGCTTCCAGTCGACCCCCAGACGCCAGGGTCCTTGGCGTCTGGTCCCCTGACTTGAAACCAGACGCCAGGGACCCTGGCGTCTGGTTCCCCTGTATATTATTTTGAACTTGCTGTTTGACACAAGAAGATAGCACATATATATTCATATGATAGGTTCATACAACACAGAAGATAGCACATTTCACATAACTTTCACCACGACAAATTCTTGCATACAAACGACAAGTTCATAGATTTTTCATCACGACAAATTCGAGCATACATAAGACACCAAGTGCATACATATGGTACCAAGTGCATACATAAGACACCAAATTCAAGACAACCAAGTTCAAGACAACCAAGTTTTTACCACAACACCAAGTTCATGCATACAAACGCCACCTAGTTCCTCCTTCCTCTCTTCACAATGGTTGCAAGTGTAGGCTCCTCCTCTTCGCTAGCCTCCTCCTCCTCTTCGTTGTATGCCTCCTCCTCCGCCTCAATGTTGGCCTTATATCTTTGCATTCCTGTTGGGATAAGCTTAAGAGGATACTCCGGACTATGGAATTGTGTGTTCCATGTCTTCTTTCTACCTTTCTTGCCTTGTGTCTTAGCAATGGCTTTGCCTTTCCTATCACGAGCATTGCCTTGTGTCGGTTGTGATGGTTGTGGAGCATCAACATCATACTCATGATCCTCGTGCTGTGTTGCATCATACTCTTGATGCATTGGCTCCTCTTGATGCATTGGCTCCTCTTGATGTGTTGCCTCCTCCTCCATGTCATCATCGTTCTGGAGTAAACGCCGTCTATGAGCTCTGGCGGCGCGGGTACCAGGTGCGTACACCTCACTGGACTTAGCACCATGGCAAGAAAGCATTGCTGCCATCTTATGGAACCGCTTCTTGAACTTCTGCAACAACACAAAATATGATACGATATGAGATGCAAATAATTAATCCGCGAAAAGAAACTTTTCTAATATATTTGTCACACCTCCATCGTGATCCTAAGAGTTACTCTCAGATAATCCACCACCACGTGGATGACTCAGGGCAACATTGGCATCGTTGACGCAAAGAAGCAACTCTCGGCCCTGCAATTCATGAACACACCAAACTTATGTATTTGAAAAAAGACAACATGATGCAAATATGTTAGAATAGGTCAAACAAGCTACCATTTCGTCATGCATCGGTGCGTAGTCAACATGAGCCCCTCTGGTGTCTCTCACAGCCGTGTTGAAGGTATGATAACCTTCTGCAGTCTCCGGGTCTTCAGACACCAACTCCGACCACTCATCGTGAGTCCAACCTGGCTTCAGCTTTAACCGGTAACGATCCGCATACCACACTTGATACTTCTGATATGCGGACTGATTGTGAGGTCTATTCTCTGATTGCACTAGTGTGTCTCTTTGATTCCAAATTTCTATCCATGCACGGTGTTTGTTTGCCCAATCCGATATATCCTGATTGTTCCTTCGATCGAACCTACAAATGATGCACGGGGCAAAGCATTAGCAAACATTTACTTATTCAATGCTCTACTACATACTCAAGGCATGCTTGCTTACCGATGCAGAGATTGAATTTCCTCCTTGCTCTCCTCAATTGGAATACCTTGTCTTTTTCCAAATTGTCTTGCCACACGGTCTACAAAGTGCCACTCGACGGCGAAGAAGCATATCATTGGGCACCTTGCCCGCCAAAGATGGCTATCACGCGTGCACATCTCATTAAGATCAAAGTCACGATCTTCCACATAAGGCAACCAATATACCTGCAAAACAAAGAGATACATTGTTAGCTACATAAGTTTTATTCTTGACTAAATCTCATCGAACTTCTCAAAACCTGCTCAGCAGTCAAGGTGTCCAGCTCGTTCATATAGCACTTGTACCGCACATGCGAGCTTCCTGTGTAGACTGTCACTTGTTCCCAATAGTAAGCAAGCGTAGGGCGCCGATATGGATCATCATCATGCAAGCCGTCATGATTACCCCGTGGGTTTGCCAAGAGGGGGTTCTTGAAATCGGGCCGTCCAACCGGGATCCGCCCCCACATCCACACGGATAGGCTCCAAACAAACCCAGACAATGAGGATGTATCTCCCTTTCTCCGACAGGACAAGTCAAGCTGCAATCAAACAAACATGTTAGATATGGAGGCGCATGACAAATGCAAGATAAATGGTTGCAAATATCTCTTACCTGACGATACAAATATGCTAGTGCGGCCGAACCCCAGCTATACTGGGTATCCCAGTTATTGAGTAGCTCCAAGAACATCCAGAGGGCTGAGTTCCCGGTTGCATCGGAGAAGACTACCTTGGTTAGTACATACCAAAGATAGGCCCGCGCGTACTGTTGCACAACCACGTCATTGGCATCCTGAGGGCACGGATTGGTGCTTCCTCTGACGAATTTTAGCCAAGAATGCCTCACTTTCGCGGTATCGGCCTTGCCTTCCTGACGGCCCTCGGGCTGAACGCCAATTAAAGCGGCAGTCCGTTCTCGCCAATCACCCACGCTGACACGACCGGTAACAGCTTGTCCGTTGATAGGAAGGCCGCTTATCATAGCCATGTCATGTAGGGTCATCGTCATCTCCCCAAATGGAAGGTGGAACGAGTGAGTCTCCGGCCTCCAACGATCCACAAGTGCGGTCAGCGCCGCGTGGTTCACCGGCGGAGCGCGTCGCTTAAACTGCAACACGAATGGGAGAAGACCCAATCTCCGAATGTAAGGCTCATACCGCGGGTCGTAATCAAAGTCATCAGCGGAATGACCCCTCATGCGCATAGCAACTACTTGCTGCAAATAAAGTGATGTTTTAATAATCAATACAAGAACACAAATGAGAAACAACGAAAATTGATAAGTCTTGCTTCTTACATGTCCGTTCTCAATGGCACGAGCACGATGCTCCTTATCCCACTCATCGATTAATCCGTCATACCAAGGTCCCTCATCATCCCCCATCCTACAAAACAAATCACAAACAAACATCTATGAATACATGAACAATATCAAACAATTTCCTTCTCCAAGTTTATGCCATATGAAAACACCATTCTTCTCAAAAATAACCACATCATTTCTTTCTTCTACATATGCACACATATCATCTAAGGAACCAAATTTCACCATCAAATAAATTTCATAATCATCATCCACCATTCTATTGAACAAATCATGTCACACACAATAACCAAATTTCATCATCTCTTTTGCAAAAAAAAATTGCCATCTATATATTCAACTATATTGTCATACCACTTCGCACATATAATATTTTTCCTAAATCTATTTGCTTGCCAAAGTTGTCTTCTCAGATTCAAACAAAGATTATGCCATCTATATATTCAACATATAGCTAATTTACTAGCATACGCATACATCATCTATAATTCAAAAAAAAATTACTAACTATGTCTATTGGTGGACAACTACAAACATCTAGCAACTAGACTACCTAACAAATCATCTATCAACTACAAACTATTTCCTAAAACAAAGAAACCATCTACAAATCTAACATCACCTAATGTGAAATAATGCATCCAACAAAAGAGGGGAAAAGCAAAACAAATTGGAGGGAATGGGGGAGAATACCTCAAAGAAGCTTGGGGGCTTCAGATCCACAACTTTGGGTGGAGGATGAAGTAGATCAAGGGGGGGATTGGTGTGAGGGAGAAGAGGGGCGAAGGAGAGGAGCTCTCTGTTCGTGCGCCGCCAGAAGGAAAAGAGATGGGTGGGTGGGCTCGGCCCGCGGGGTTATCCACTTACCAGGGCCAGACGCCAGGGTCCCTAGCGTCTGGCCCCTTTGCCACGTCAGCAGGTCAACGGGCAGGCGGGCAGTGCGGGCCAGGGGCCAGACGCCAGGGCCCCTGGCGTCTGCTTCGTAACCCAGACGCCGGGGACCTTGGCGTCACCAAAAAAGGTCAGAAACGAAAAAATTTTCCTAACGAGGTCAAATCGGGATTTACTTAGCACTAAGGGTCAGAACAGTAATTTTGTCCTACTGCTAACAACTCAACGGTGTGCAGAGAGACCCGTACGTGCGGCAGCTAGCCAGCGCCCGTCAGGCTAACAATGTCAATGGCGCAACTGATGAACACTGCTAGCCAGTGTGATCCATCCATCTACGACCTGCCGCGCTTTCGTCGACAGTGCCGCCCCATGCGCCCACACGAGCCGCATGCACCGGTGCCGCCGCGCATCCACGTACCGATGGGGAGACGACCACTTGCGCGGCGCCGGCGGGAGCTTTCGGCCGTCGCGGTCGTCACGGATGCGACGGATCCGGTTGGATACACGGGGGCGCGCGCTGGATCCTGGATGGATCGTATGTATCTTAGCTTCAAAGTACTGCACCTCGATGAGTACGTACGTGTGGAGCCAGAGGGGAGTAACTATTGACGGGACGACACATTCATCCATCGCTGCACCGGCAGCGCGCAGGATCATGTCGTCGTCCTCGATGGCTCGAGCAGCTGTTCGCCCTTTTTGCGAGACGGCGATCTCCGTTCAGGATCTACGTCAACTATAGTGGTACTGGTGTGGTATGGTACGACGCTATCATTCCATCCTTCCGCCCATGGTTTGTGGTTGTGTACAATCTCCTTGGACCCTCCATCGATTGTGCAGTGCATGTAGTTAATGGCGACCCTTCTCTGGGTCTTATTATGATGGTTTTTTACATGAAATGAAGTTAGTGCATACTGTGTTACTCGTGTACCATCAGTCCGTCAAGTCTTTCGTACAACCTCAGTCCATATAAATTGACGCTACAATACTACTGATCTTTTTTCTTCCCCACTTTACCAAAGGCTTTTTTTGTTTTTGAGTAAAAACCTTTGGCTTTGTTCTGATCATTGGTCTGGATGTTGGGATTCCTGGTGGATGGGCTAGCAGTCCATTGCCTTCTCGGCCCATCCAACTCCTGAACTAGATCATCGTCTCTCCTGTTATCCGATGTTTGTTTCCCGGGAAGAATCATGTGATTCCGCGCTTGTTCAAGCCCCAGGTCAGGTGAGCCAAAGCCGAACGATGCGCTCGTGTTTAGTCATGTCTTGTGTCCGTCCCTTGGGTCTTGATGGACGAACGGGAATCAATGCCCGTGCCGGCCGTGCTCGCGTCGCCCCAACAACTGACTTTGATCATCCACCAGTACTATACTACAACTGTGGAGCCGTAAACATTTGTTATCAACCAAAAACGTCTTTACTACAACTCCAGGTCTATTATTTTCGATCACGATGGGACTGAGCCGACGTTACTAATTGGGACATTGGTCTGGCCAATAATTTCAAGGTTAATGATCTTTTGGGTTAGCTTAACAAGAAAATTGTGTCAGCGGAGCCGGTCACCATCGACCCAACAGGACAAGCGGGTCAACCCAAAGTTAGTAGATTATATGAAGTTTACACATGTGTTTGCAAGGTGGTTACCCTGGTGTGCTTATATGAAGTTTTCATAATATTGACCCAGGACTGCTTTTGTTTATGAGTTGCATATCTTATGATGTAAACGATTCACGGTACAACTGAAATGGACTTGCATATGTCCTTTTCTCTTCCAATAAAATAAATTCTAAATATCTTCCCTTACTAAAAATCCCTATTGCTAAATGATGCTGGTTGAAAAAAAAATGTTCTCATGTAATTGCTTTTTTTAGATAGCTCACCACTCATGCTTAATGGTGTAAATGCTCCATGTTCTTGTGCAATCTAATATTAAATTTTATTGGACCATGTGGCCCAATAGTACATGAGGCCACTCGGTAGTGGACCACTAGGCCCGCTCTATGTCCTTGAACAATGCAGAGGGGTTGGCAGGGACCAGGACCGCGTCGAACAGGGCCGGCCCATTCATCCCATCCTGAATTTTTGAGTTCTGCAGGAGAAACCACCAAGATTTTCCCTGTTTTATAACCCCTTATGGCTCATTTGATTCAAGGAAATTTCATAGGATTTTGAAGGATTTAGATCATTTGGAATTTTTTCTAAGATGGCCATTTGATTTCTATGATTGAAATCCTTAGTTTCTTTTTCACAATATTCATTTGCACTACATTTTCATAGAGAACATTTCTGTTCACTCAGCTCATTTGGTAGAATTCCTTTTGCTTTTTATGTGCTATCAAACACTCTTTCATCCAGATTCCCATAGTTTTGCAATTCTTTAGGATAGAAGAGGGCATGCCACTTTATTCATGCATTATGAGAATTATGTGAATAAAAGAGACCCTAAGTATCTTCCCAAACTTTACCTCATAAAGTATGAAGAGTTAAGAAGAGTGTGGACATAGGCCTTTCCTCAAAATTTACACCCCCCCCCCCACACACACACACACACACACAAAAAAACAAACAAGTAATTTCAAATGCAACTATCCACTCAATTTAGACTAAACAATGCCACATTAATATACTGTAGTACTGAATTATCATAACAGTGCCGCATTAACACCATTTGCTGCTTAATTATAACATTGCTACATTAAATATCAAATATTTCAATTAAACTAACTACAACATAAGTAACATAGATTAAGAGCTAAAACGAGATAAAACTTGCTAGTCCTCGTCAGAGGAGAGGTAGATCACCAGCACCTTGCAGAAGCCCGACGCCTCGGCGTTGTGGGTGCCCTGCCATGGCACCAGTGCATCACTGGAGTTATCGGCAACAAGCTCGGCGAAGAGCGCTCCTCCCCCCATTATTGCTCCTCCATGGCCAAAGCATAGAAGTTCTCGGCCACCTCGCTTTGACCGTCTATGGACCTCACGAACGCGAGAGGGGCTCTCACATCACTCGGTGTCGGTCCACTCCACCACGAGCTGCCCTTCTGCCGCTCGGTGCTCCTCCTCCTCCTCCTCCTCCTCCTCAGCCAGTGCCCTGTCATACTCCCTCCACGCCTCCTCCCACCAGAAGATGCAGATTTCACCAGCATCGCCACCTCGTTCATCTCCTATCCCTTCCGTATTATCGGGCTCCTCCTTGTTGTCTTACCTCGTGCCAGCCTCCTCACATGACTCCTCAATGACCGACGTGAGCTAGGCCTCTTCGCTGCTACCATCAGACCTCAAGGAGTCGACCACACGATGTCTTTTGCGGCCACACCCACCTCAGCCATGAGTAGACTACGAGCAATGGAAGAATCGAGCAATGGCGATGGAGGTTTAGGGCATCGGCAAGCGATGATTTTTAGGAAATGCATGCAGATGGTTAAGGTTAGTGTCTGAGGAGGGTGCCAACGGATTTATAGTGGTTGCGGGGTGAATCGGGCGGCCCATCGGCTGTCCATTTGTTTGGAGTGAGTGAGGAAAGAGGAGGTTTATGGAGAAATGGGTGGGTTGTTCAAATTTGCTCGCGGAGGGAAACTTTTGAGGATCTTTAAGGATTTATAGCTAGGCATAGAGAAAATGTTAGCTGGGGTATAACTCGCTCAAAGAGAATCTTGTGTTGAGTTAAAGAAGTTTGAGAGAAGGGTTAGAGATGCTCTAACAATCACTTTGAACTTGGGTGGATGGTGGCGCTTCTTCTTCAAGTTCGTCTTCAAGGTTCCGATCCTCCCAGTGTTTTATCTGCCTAGATGAAGCTCCAGTATAGATTCCTACCATCTTCATAGTGCAACGATGTTAGGATTTTTCATCATGCGTGCACGGTTGTGAGATTTAGTGTCATGTCCTTCAGATCGATTCAAGGGTTCAACTGTTATAACTTTGGCACCACGGCCTTACTCATTAGGGACATGTGTACAAAAACTTTCTGACTGTCGTCGACAACGTCAGTCCAGCTCGGATAGAGGAGTGGCAACATCAACTTGTTTTGGCGGGTAACAGTAGCCCGGTGGTCCATAGATTTCGATCTAAGCTTTATTATGTTTGGAATGCATTATACTTCATATGCCTTCGTCTCACCTCCTCTTTATCTCTCTTCCCAAGAGAAAAGGCGGCTAGGGTTACCGCCTCCCGTTGACAACATCACCAATCTGTCTCGTCTCTTGTGGCCTTAGGGACATGGGGCGCGATGGATCCCGGCCCTTGCAACAGGAGGGCTCCTTTTTAGGCATTTCTCTGGGTTTTGTTAGGGTTTATGTCCTTCTTAGGAACGTGAGATGGTGGCAACTCCCCAAAAATGGAATAAGGTCCTCCCCCCTAGCCCCCCATCTCGGTGGTGCGTCTAGCATCGTCGGAGGTATGTGGAGGTGTGTCTACGGCGGATCTCGAGCGATTCAGTTGGTGGTAGTCTTTGTTAGGGAACGTACCATGCAATTTAAAAAAATAATTCTATCTATCTAGGAGATGCATAGCAACGAGAGGGGAGAGTGTGTCCATGTACCCTCGTAAACTGAAAGCGGAAGCGTTTGACAACACGGTTGATGTGGTCGAACTTCTTCACGTTCCGACTGGTCAAGTTCCGAACGTACGACACCTCTGAATTCTGCACACGTTCAGCTCAATGACGTCCCTCGAACTCTTGACCCAGCAAAGTGTCGAGGGAGAGTTCTGTCAGCACGACGGCGTGGTGACGGTGATGGTGAAGTGATCCGTGTAGGGCTTCGCCTAAGCGGTACGTGAATATGACCCGAGGCGTAATCGGTGGAGGGGGGTGCCGCACACGCCTTGGAACAATTGACGTGTGTTAGAGGCGCCACCAACCCCGTATATAAAGGATGGAGAGGGGAGGAGGCCATCCCTAGGCGCGCCCCAAGTAGGAGGAATCCTACTTAGGCTCCTAGTAGGATTCGCCCCCCTTCCTTTTATCGGAGAGGGGAAGGGGGAAGGAGAGAGAGAGAGAAAGAAGGAAAGGGGGGCGTTGCCCCCTCCCCTAGTCCAATTCGGACTCCTCCCTTGGGGGGGAGCGCCACCCCTTGTGGACTGGCTTGCCTCCCTCCTATGGCCCATATGGCCCATATCTTCCCCCGGGGGGTTCCGGTAACCCCCCCCCCCCCCCCCCCGGTACTCCGATATGTACCAGATACAATCTGAAACACTTCTGGTGTCCGAATTCTATCATCCAATATACCAATCTTTACCTCTCGACCATTTCGAGACTCCTCGTCATGTCCGTGATCTCATCCAAGACTCCGAACAACATTTGGTCACCAAATCACATAACTAATAATACAAATCGTCATCGAACGTTAAGCGTGCGGACCCTACGGGTTCGAGAACTATGTAGACATAACCGAGACACCTCTCCGGTCAATAACCAATAGCGGAACCTGGATGCTCATATTGGTTCCTACATATTCTACGAAGATCTTTATCGGTCAAATCGTAATGACAACATACGTCATTCCCTTTGTCATCGGTATGTTACTTGCCCGAGATTCGATCGTCGGTATCTTCATACGTAGTTCAATCTCGTTACCGTCAAGTCTCTTTACTCATTCCGTAATGCATCATCCCGCAACTAACTCATTATTCACATTGCTTGCAAGGCTTATCGTGATGTGCTTTACCGTGAGGGCCCAGAGATACCTCTCCGATACTCGGAGTGACAAATCCTGATCTCGATCTTTTCCAACCCAACAAACACCTTCGGGATATACTTGTAGAGCATCTTTATAATCACCCAGTTACGTTGTGACGTTTGATAGCACATAAGGTATTCCTCTGGTATTCGGGAGTTGCATAATATCATGGTCAAAGGAATATGTATAAGTCATGAAGAAAACAATAGCAATAAAACTTAACGATCATTATGCTAAGCTAACGGATGGGTCTTGTCCATCACATCATTCTCCTAATGATGTGATCCCGTTCATCAAATGACAACTCATGTCTATGGTTAGGAAACTTAACCATCTTTGATTAACGAGCTAGGCTAGTAGAGGCTTGCTAGGGACACTGTGTTTTGTCTATGTATCCACACATGTATCAAGTTTCCGGTTAATACAATTCTAGCATGAATAATAAACATTTATCATGATAGAAGGAAATATAAATAACAACTTTATTATTGCCTCTACGGCATATTTCCTTCAGTCTTTGTTGGATTTGCTTGGATCCAGTCTATGTTCGTGTGTCTTCAAGTTGGATCCTTCCGATTTAAGCTTCCCTTCATCGTGGCGGTTGCGGTTCTGGTGCGTCGGTCATATAAGACCTTAGCACGACGACTTTCCCACTGTCTACTACAACAAGCTTTGCCCGACTCTGACAAGGAAGAGGCGATGACGGCGGGACGCCTTTGGCTTGCTTCAGTGCTTGTATTCGTCACTAAATGGTCCACGGATCTAGATATTTTTTTTATAATTTCTGATATTTGTTGTACTGTTATGATTGAACATGAATATATCAGAAGTTTCTTGCAGAAAAAAAGGATTTGTGTCTGTAAAAAGAAACAGTCATGTTGAACTTGTCGCTACTTCAAAGTCCCGTCTCTCGAGCCGCACCTGCTTTCCTTTTTTCATGGTAATACGTGTTTCATTCATATCATGAAGAACAAAGTACAGGTCACATAAAGACCGACATGACAAAACTGAAAAGAAAGTAGAACATCGCTGAGCTTAACACCAACTCCCGTCACCTGCCTCCGGCACCACCACATCAGCCACCAAAGGAAAATAATGACGGAGCACCTCCTCACCCAAGCTCGAGGCGGCTCCATCATTGATAAGCAGTTTTGCGGGCCTCCAAGGTGGTTCACCAAAAGTGAACCCATTGCTGTTGAACGAATCAGACCGGGGCAACACCCCGGACACGTTGTCGAACTCTAGATCTGGCACCCCACCACGACTAAGACGCCGAAGGAGGAAACCATACCTGCCATCCATCAACCACGAATCTGTCACACGTTCTGTCTTCCAGATGTCGTTGATGTAGACCACAATCTGCATCTGCTCCTGGACTACATCCCAAGCTCCACACCGGTGTTGGAGCAAACGCCGTCGCAACGACGGAGCCCGAGGACATAGGTCCACCACGAGGATGATGTCGCCGCCAGACCATCCTTCCTTGAGCAGACTGATTTTCAAATCCATCCCTAACCATAGGACCGATTGCCTCGATGGAGACAGATTTAAACCTTCTTTATTTAGGCCGCCATCGGCGCCCTGAAGTGAAGACGATGAACGGCCGAAAAACAGAAGCTACTAGGGCCTAACCTACAACTACACGATCCGCATGCTTAGATCAGGCGACCTCCCTCACCACCAACGACCGAGGTCACCAGCGGAGGGCAGCCGCCGAAGAAACGAGGCGGAGGGACTCTCCTGGCGGCGGCTAGGGTTTCTAGTCGCCAGCCCGAGAGGAAAAGAAGAATTAATCAGGAGCACAGTCCCAACCAGTACCCAATAGCCGCGCCTGCTTCGAACCGTGCACAGTTTCAAAATGGCTACGTAAAAAACGGTTCTACTAGTCCTAGCGTCATGGTTACGGGAGCTCTCGGGCAAAACACACCAAGCCGTCCGTCCGTCGTGTCAGCCGTATATCCCGCACCGCCGATCTGATGGAGTACTATCACCTGCAGATCGATGGGCTCGCTCGATACTCAATACGCGGTCGGTGGCTCGATCAGCGGGCGCGCGCACGACGCTGCATGCCGTGGACGGCGTTGGCATTGGCCGGCCAGACGCGCGCTCCGAGGCCCCGTCCGCACCCCACCCCATGCCATGCCAGTAGGCCAACGCGCGCGCACCGGCACCGACCCGAATACCATATCGTGCGTAGGCCGGTGCCGCGCCGTCGCATGCACGCGCCGTGCCCCGTGCACCCGGGCGCGTGGTCGTTGGTTGCGATGTGTTAGGATAACCTGCTGATCATGTGCGCGCCCACGTCGAGACACTGCAGATAGTGAGATAGATCATGCATCATGTACGTATGGTCAAGGCTGGGATTAGGCCGCAGATGCCATCCACAACGTAGGAGTACCACCAAATACTACGACCCACCAAATTAAGTACCCGTCCCTAGAAGCAGGTACCACGTACCATGGGGTCGGTCGAGATGATTAGCAGAGAGCAACGGTTCGTCGAACCGGCCGGCGTGGTCCAGGCCAGACGGCCGAGCTACTCCAGATCTCTCCCGGAGGGCTAGATTCTGGTTTGTCAATCTTCCTTTTTCCTTGACCAATGACCGGGCCGGGGGACAAAACGTCTTGTGCCATGTTCAAGGCTAGGGTCCTCCCTCTTTGTCTCTCTAGAGTCTAGAGCACCTGCAGGGGGGGCTCGCATTTTGGTTTCGTCCTTGGCTCAGGAGGGTGTGTACCTGCATGCATGCAGTCCCAAACAACAGATGCGCCATGATTGTCGAGCTTGTGTCGTCTAATGGCAGGTAGATTCGTACGGGCATACTCCAACAGCACGGTCTCAGCCAATATGATCCTCGATTTGATCATCTTAACAGACACAAAACAGTAATGGTTGAAGTATAGCTTGCACTGATTGAGAGAGATGCTCGGGTGTTCCGTCACAAGTGTTCACTACCACCCATTCTTCTTAATACTGTATCATTTCTAGAGAAGAGGCCAAACTCTAGGTTATTGCGGACGCCAAAAAGCTAGGGCATATTATTTTTCATGAGTGATTGTCATGCCGTGATTGTGGGTACTTTGCAAAACTTTATTCTCTTCTTATCTAATCTCTTTTCTTTGCGAAATCTCTTCTTATCTAATCGATGAGACAAATCTTATATGCCTCCATTTCAATAAGAGAAAAAATATAGCTTGCCCAAGTAGGAAAACTGCCACGGTCCGATTCTCTGCAAGAGATGCTTGTACGTAACCAGTTCACATCTGAGACTCCGGAATGGCCGGGCTAGCCACCAGCAACCGAACGGATGAAAGAGAAACGTAGCATGTGCGCGCGTGCTTACAACTAGTAGTCGACGCTTTGAGAAACTGATGCGGCCGCCTCACGTATGTGTCAATGTGTGTCGGCATTCCTCCAGGTGTTATGTGAAATTGCGGCAGCCATGTCGTCACCTATACTGTTGTGCTGTGGCCATTAGATCACCATTCTTGGAAATATCCAGACTACCTGTAAGGAGGCGCTAGCTGCTGTTGGGGTGCATTCAACACACAGCGTACTCTCCCCTTCGTCGTCCCGGCGATCACGAAACATGTTGACTCCATTTCCAGATTGTCGATCACTATGCACGCAGGAATCCTATTCCCATGTGCTACTTCTACAAAAGGTTTTGTACTGTGTGAGAGAGAATAACTTTTTTTAAACTAAACACACTTGCTTTATTAATGAATGAAGTTCATAGGGATACAATGTAAGTGTGGTGGGTTTAGAAGCCACACGTGGCACCCGAAATCCAGACCAAAAGCATGCTTAGCAAGGCTATGTGCCTCGAGATTGGACTCTCTTCCTTCGAAGATGAAGGAGCAATGACTGAACTCGTTCGAAGTTTCTGTGATCTCCTGGATGACGCTCGCATAGACGCCCCATGTTTGATGTCTAATATCATGAACCACCCTTTTACAGTCTGAGGCAATGAGAACACGCGGTAATGAGAGGTCTTTAGCTAATGCCAAAGCCTCACGGCAAGCCAACATCTCAAGAGTCGCCGGATCCGAAATCCCACTGCATCTGATCACTGAAGATCCCAAATAGGTGCCATTATGGTCTCTGCAAACCGCACTAAATGAACGTTCAGATTGATCCCTTGCAACAGCTCCATCCACCCTTATTTTAGCCAATCCTTCAGGCAGAGGGATCCACCTCGGCTGGCCCCGCATCCGGGGTACAACAGCTGCTCTTATTGGTCTCTTCGGCTTGCACTCCTGAAGCTCACGTAGATATTTTTTGATAAACAAATGGGTAGCCAGAGGGCTTTGAAAGATGTTTTCATGGAGTGCCTGCCTTCTAGCATACCATATTGCCCACAAACTCATAAGTACTTGGGTGAATTCATCCAGGGACAAAGTGTCCATGAGGGTGAAAACCCATCCCTTGGCATCAGGTTCTGTCGTGCTGACCAAAGCCTCTAGGAGGTCGGGGTCCTGTAGTGCTCATACACACCGTGCTGCCACGAATCCTCCGTGCCACCTGCAAACAGTAGTAGTAGACATGTTCCGATCATGTAATAAATCTGTCGTAGGGATGGAGTGCTGAGCAAGCCTCCATAAGAAAAAATTTACCTTCGAAGGGACATCAATGTTCCATTGTCTTAACCATGCCTTATGTTCACCTGTTGTGTCCGACGAATTTCCCCGGCCTTCAAGCCAAGCTTCTCGCCTCATCTTCGTCTCAACAAGCATACGATATGCTCAGCGTACCGTGAAGACACCATTCCTCTCGTGCACCCACTCCCAAAAGTCATCAATATGTCTTGTACAGAGGGGGATGGATAGGATCGCTTGTTCATCTGTTGGTAAAAATACAGATGTGATTGTGGCTCGGTCCCATTCGGCGCCCGGCAAGATCAATGCACCCACATGTACAGGCAGATTGAGTATCCTGCTAACAATCGGCCTCAAATTTGATGCCCTTGGTAGCATATATGTTCCCATATATTTATTGTTTGTCCATCACCGATCTGACGTATCATGCCTTGAACAAGAACATCCCGGCCCTCTAGAATAGACCTCCAAATCTGAGAAGGGGCTGCTCCAATTTCAGCATGCAAAAGGTCACAGGAATTGAAGTACTTTGCTTTGAGATTCGTGCACTGAATGACTCTGGCTGAGTTAGGATCCTCCAAGCTTGCCTAGTGAGGAGAGCTAGATTGAAGAGTTCAACATCTCGGAAACCTAGCCCCCCACGGCACTTAGGTCTTGTCAACGTGCTCCACGAAACCCAACTAGGTTTTCTCTTACCCTCCTTGCTGCCCCACCAAAACTTTCGGATTAGGGTATTGATATGTGTTGGGTAACGTAGCAGAAATTTAAAATTTTCCTACGTGTCACCAAGATCCATCTATGGAGAAACTAGCAACGAGGCGAAGAAGAGTGCATCTACATACCCTTGTAGATCACTAAGCGGAAGCGTTCAAGTGAACGGGGTTGATGGAGTCGTACTCGCCGTGATCCAAATCACCGATGATCCTAGTGCCGAACGGACGGCACCTCCGTGTTCAAACACACGTACAGCCCGGTGACGTCTCCCATGCCTTGATCCAGCAAGGAGAGAGGGAGAGGTTGAGGAAAACTCCATCCAGCAGCAGCACGACGGCGTGGTGGTGGTGGAGGAGCGTGGCAATCCTGCAGGGCTTCGCCAAGCACCGCGGGAGAGGAGAAGAACTTGGGAGAGGGGAGAGGGCTGCGCCAGCACCATGGTACGGTTGCCCTCCCACCCCCTTCATATATATAGGGGCAAGGGAGAGGGGGGCCGGCCCCCTCAGATCCCATCTGAGGAGGGGGCGGCGGCCAGGAGGGGTGGCTTGCCCCCCAAGGCAAAGGGGGGGCGCCCCCTTCTAGGGTTCCCCCAAACCCTAGGCGCCTTGGGCCCTTGTGGGGGGCGCACCAGCCCACCTGGGGCTGGTCCCCTCCCACATGTGGCCCATGCAGCCCTCCGGGGCCGGTGGTCCCACTTGGTGGACCCCCGGGACCCTCCTGGTGGTCCCGGTACGTTACCGATAAAACCCGAAACCCTTTCGGTGACCAAAATAGGACTTCCCATATATAAATCTTTACCTCCGGACCATTCCGGTACTCCTCGTGATGTCCGGGATCTCATCCGGGACTCCGAACAACATTCGGTAACCACATACGAACTTCCTTAATAACCCTAGCGTCATCGAACCTTAAGTGTGTAGACCCTACGGGTTCGGGAGACATGCAGACATGACCGAGACGTTCTCCGGTCAATAACCAACAGCGGGATCTGGATACCCATGTTGGCTCCCACATGTTCCACGATGATCTCATCGGATGAACCACGATGTCAAGGACTTAATCAATCCCGTATACAATTCCCTTTGTCTATCGGTACGATACTTGCCCGAGATTCGATCGTCGGTATCCCGATACCTTGTTCAATCTCGTTACCGGCAAGTCTCTTTTACTCGTTCCGCAACACATCATCCCGTGATCAACTCCTTGATCACATTGTGCACATTATGATGATGTACTACCGAGTGGGCCCAGAGATACCTCTCCGTCACACGGAGTGACAAATCCCAGTCTCGATTCGTGCCAACCCAACAGACACTTTCGGAGATACCTGTAGTGAACCTTTATAGTCACCCAGTTACGTTGTGACGTTTGGCACACCCAAAGCACTCCTACGGTATCCGGGAGTTGCACAATCTCATGGTCTAAGGAAACGATACTTGACATTAGAAAAGCTTTAGCATACGAACTACATGATCTTCTGCTAGGCTTAGGATTGGGTCTTGTCCATCACATCATTCTCCTAATGATGTGATCCCGTTATCAACGACATCCAATGTCCATGGTCAGGAAACCGTAACCATCTATTGATCAACGAGCTAGTTAACCAGAGGCTTACTAGGGACATGGTGTTGTCTATGTATCCACACATGTATCTGAGTTTCCTATCAATACAATTCTAGCATGGATAATAAGCGATTTATCATGAACAAGGAAATATAATAATAACCTATTTATTATTGCCTCTAGGGCATATTTCCAATAATATGCTCACATAAGCCACGGGGGAGTTTAAAACATGACATGGAGTACACCGGAACGGCTTGAGCAACTGATTTAATTAGCATTTCTTTCCCCCTACCGAGAGTAGTTTCTCCAACCACCCCTTGATCTTTCCCCACACTCTATCTTTGAGGAATTTGAAAGCTCCAATCTTACTGCTTCCCACATCAGACGGCACTCCCAAATACCTTTTCGAGAGAGACTCGTTCATAATATTCAGAGCATTCTTTACTTCCTCTCTTAGAGAGTTAGGACAACCCTTGCTGAAGAATACAGAAGACTTGGATAAATTTATTCTCTGTCCCGATGCATTACAGTAGCTTTCCATCAAAGAGGACAACTCAACTGCTCCAAGAGAACTAGCTTTCACAAACACCAGGCTATCATCCACGAAGAGCAAGTGGCTTACCGACGGAGCGGATGGAGCTACTCGTATTCCACTGAGGTGCGATGATTCATCTTTAGTTTTTAAAAGGCACGTAAGGCCCTCCGCTGCAAGCAAAAACAGGTATGGAGAGATTGGGTGCCCCTGAAGGATCCATCTGGATGGCGTGAACTGCTCAAGTTTTCCACCATTAAAAAGAACCGAGAATTTTACCGAGCTTACCATTCTCATAATAAGAGACACCCAAGTCGGTGCAAAACCCATCTTGATCATAATGGCTTCTAAATACTCCCACTTGGCTCGGTCATACGCTTTCATCATATCATGTTTGACGACACAAAATCTTTTTTGGCTTTGTTCCGCTTCATATTACCTGCAGGATATTGTTGAGATAACCACTGCACAGGGCCCCAAATTTCAGGGGGGGCCCGATTTTGGCCCGATATCTAGTAGTATATATTTTTTGGGCCATGTTTCCACAGCAAGCATAGAATTAGGCCTATTCCCTGGCTCCCCAGAACTAGACTCCCGAAATGAGGCTTTCCTTAGTGCCGATCCACACGCCTGCCGATCGATCAATAAATCTACCGATCCAGCTCTGTTAAAAAGACAAGCATCTCTCGATCTAGCTCCGCGCGATCTTCTAGTGTAAGGAAAAGGCCCTCACGGAGATGAACAGACTGTAGTGCGGCGCCGTCCGGAGGGTAGCGGCATTGACGAAGAAACGACGCACAACTCTGCCGGCATTGATAATTTGTTCCACCATTCTGTTGGCCGCCGGTGGCCGAGACAAGGTGAGGACAGCGCCGATCTATCCACAAGGTGCGCTCAGACTGAATCCCTAATTAATTTAGACTCTTTTGTCCTCACGGAGATGAACTGATAGAGGTGCTCAAACTGAATAACCGATCTGAATAATTATATTAGTGAATATATTGTGTGCATATGCATCAATTCATCAGTCCAGTTTTTACAGGGAATATAAATAATAGGCTTGTATATTAAGTTGTCACACACCAAGATTTCCAAGCTAGTTGCTCGTTCAAAATTCAGGTTTCAATCTTTTTTTTGTTTTTGTTATCTTGATAAACCTATAACTCATGGAGTGTTTGAATTCATTCATATTTCTTTTGTAAACAAATCATGTATTCTAGAAATTCTAGGGCCTCATTTCGCGTTCTACACCAGGGCCCGGAATTCCTGGAGACGGACCTGCCTGGAGTAGTAGTGCATTAGATCTACGTATACCAATTGTGTATCGAATAGCATTGCACAAAACATTTAGATGATACATGGCCGAGAGAGCGGATCCTAATCACTGGACCGGTTAATGTAGCGCCAATCATCATCACAAGTGACCTCTGGTGTGTGTGCGTGTGCGTGTGCGTGTGTGTGTGTGTGTGTGTGAGAGAGAGAGAGAGAGAGAGAGGGAGAGGGAAAGAGAGAGAGGGAGAGGGAGAGAGAGAGAGAGAGTAGATTTTTCCCGGGCTCACTCTGAACTGCATGACAAGCCCACATTGGTCATCCAAATGTGAAGAGGGATAGCGAGAGAGAGTACATTTTGTCTTGTCCCTATCCCCAAGCTCTAGTGCCTTTTTTCGTTTCTTTTTCCTTTTTTGATTTTGGGGTTTCATTCGGTTTTCCCTGATTAAACGAGGATGTTAGGTTTTTGGGTCCGGTTTTTCTTATAAATGGGATCAACTCTCTTCTTCTTAATAAAATGCAGGGCCCCCTGCCCTCGCACGAAGTTTCTCAAAAAAATGGAGATTTGGCATTTGTTAGGATATACAACATTGCCTAAAACACTCCAATATGGTATTTTAGGAAATTATGTCAGCTACACGAGGATATTCAAAGTTGGATAACAAAAGTGTTAGGGACGGAACATGAATTTTACTCATTATACACCACCTATGCGGTGAGTCCTTCCCTAAATTTGGGACAATTTGTTGCGTTATTGATATAGATTGTCACGGTATGTTCATGGTATATGGTCCTTTCGTTCGTCCGAAGCATGGTTGCTATAACAGTATTCGGAGGGGGTGGCCTCTCTTGTATTCAAAAAAGAAAAAGAAAAGGCATGATTGCTCATACTATACGCCTCTTTCTTCATGCTGGTGGTCATGAAAGATGTTGACTCCAATCATTTGGAGATTGTCCATCACTATACACATATAACAAAGGCTGGAGAAAACATTTAGGTGATACATGGGCGAGCAAGCATATCCAAATTAAGTGGAGTGGACCAGTTGATGTAGCGTCAATCATCATCACAAGTGATTTATCATTAAGAAAAGAGAGAGTAATTTTTGCTCATCCACGCTCTAGTTGCATGACATGCGCACATTGGTCATCCAACTGGTAAAATGACTATCTGACCCACATAACAGTTGTTAGGAACTTAGGATGTACTCCCTCTGTAAACTTATATAAGATCGTTTAGATCACTACTTTGGTGCTCTAAATGATCTTATAAAAGTTTACATGGGGAGTACAATATTGACCAAAACATGCCATGTTGGCATTTTAGCAAATTTGATGAGCTAAGCTATACGAGCATTTTCAAAGTTGGGCAACAAAAGTACATGCAAAACACCAATGGTTAGGGACTGCGAGTGAATTTTACTCATTACACACCAGCTAGGCTTGCGGATCCTTTCCCCAATTTGGACAATTTCTTACCTTATTGATATAGATTGTCACGGTATATGCTCATTTCGTTCATCAAAAGCATGGTTGCTCATACTACACGCTCCCTTCTTCGTCCTGGTGATCACGAAAGATGTTGACTCCAATCATTTGGAGATTGTTCATCACTATACACATATAACGAAGGCTCGAGAAACATATAGACGATACATGTGCGAGCAACCGTATCCGAACTAAGTGCAGTGAACCGGTTGGTGTAGCGTCAATCATCATCGCAAGTGATTTGTCATAAAAAAAATTAGCATATCCGAATTTAGTGGCGGGTTGATGTAGTGCAATCATCATCACATGTGATTTCTCGTAAAAAAAAGGAGTGTATAGAAATTTAGTGGATAAGTTGATGTAGAGCCAATCATTATCACAAGTGATTTCTCGTAAAAAAAAGAGTGTAGATTATGCACATCCTCACGCCAATTGCATGGCATGCTCACGTTGGTCACCCAACTCTAAAAATGGCGATCTTGCCCACATAACTTATGTTAGGATAAACAATATTGCCTAAAAAATGAGATACCACTTTACCAAGTTCGGTGAGCAACAGAGCATTTATAAACTTGGATAAAAAAGGTAAGTGCAAGACATCACTGATTAGTGACTATGAATGAATTAAGCTCATTACACAATACCTTTTTTTTTGAAAAGGGGTGCTTTATTACTTAAAAGGTTTAAGTAACACCCGGCCTCTGCATAACTAAGATGCACACAGCCAACAGAGTCCTCACGACAAGCGAAAAATAAAATAAAAAAGGAAGGCGAAATACAAAGAAAAATGTATATTTGTATAGCGCCTAAACCGTCGGTGGCCCAATCCTAAGATCATGCTGCCACCCATGTTGGGTAAAAGTATCCCTCGCCGTAGCCTCCAATCGTGTACACACCTCCGTAAACAGGTCTCGATTCTCCACTCGTTGTAGAGAGGACCATAAACGAAGCGTCCCAGTACATCTGTAGATAACCTTGGTTGTCAAGGTTCTGCACAGCTTTACGCCGCATAGCCTTGGTCAAAGAGTCCTCGTTGGTGTCCGTCCTTCCATCATCGGCCACCGCATGACGGCCACTTCGGCGTGTGGATGTCACCGCCGGTGAAGGATGTCGCGCATGCACTGCTGCCGGAGGAGGGGATGAGGGTGGAGTAGCAACCCCCTCCCCGGCAATCTCGACCGCCGGTACACGTGGCACCGCTGCCAAAGATGGCCTGACTGCAGGCATGGGTGAGGCGAACACGTCCGGCTCTGCCTGAGACCCAAGAGCAGCAGCGGACACGTCCGGCTCCGACTGAGACTGAACAGCAGCCGTAGGTTCAACTATGCATGGCTGCACACCCTGGGGTAGGCTTTCACGTCCAAGCCCACTAGAAGCATGCATGTCTAGCTCTACGTGAGCTGCATGCCTGTCTTGCTCCACGTGAGCTGCCTGCTTGTCCGCCTCAACCGAAGCCATGGGTTGCCGGCTCACCACAGGCGTGACCGGACGTCCCGCCATGCCTCCGGCGGCCTGCACCGGCTTGAAGACGGCCGGCTTGGCTGCCGCCGTCCGCGTCGGCGGCGGCGGCTGCGACGCCACCTTCGCAGCAGGTTGTAGGTGCACTGAAGAAGATTCCGGGCGCCCCGCCGAGCCGCCGGTGGCTTGCACCGACTGGAGGGCAGCGGACTGCGATGATGCTGGCTGAGAATGCGGCGCCGTCTGCGATGCAAACAAAGCGCACGGTGAAGAAGTTGAGGACGACTCCTGTGTATGATCCCGCGGCGATCTTTTGATAGAACTACTCAAAGTGGAGTTGACTCTAAGATTCGCGACAAGCTCCATGCCTCTTGGCGTCTGCGGCGAAGAGTTAAACGGAGTGACCGCCCAAAGTACAGGACCACCTCTCGTTGCACCACCAGAGCCAGCACTCGACAGTTCCCGGCGTTGAACTTGAGTCACATGAGTGTTATCCTTCGGGGCTAAGCTAGACGACCGATGGTTCGACGGATTTCCAGTGTGTTCCGAAGTGTCCATCTCATCATCCTTCTCCTTAGCGCCGCTATCATCGTCAGCATCATCACCCTTGCGTCTCCAAATGAACGGGACAAAGTCAGGGTCCGGAATGTATCCTGCCGGCTCCCTCCTGAACGTGAACGTGTAGCCCTTGAGCTTAACCACCACATCTGAAGCAACAAAAGGCCCAGCGTCGTCCTTGTCCTTTGACAAAATCTGAGAGTTAGTCATACCCACGAGAATACGAACAACTCCACGGCGACGCAGGCTAATAAGATCCACGTCCAAGGTCTTGCCCATCAAAGTACCCACGGCCCATAAGCCCCCAAAATGGCGCACCGTATGGGGAACCCCCTCGACATGGAGCCAAATCTTCTGGAGCTCTAGCTTATGTGGGACCTCCTGAGGCCTCCATGCGGTAACGGTCATCTGAGAATTAACAGACGGAACGGTCATCTGAATACCATCCACCCTGTCCAAGTCCTCGAAAGACGGAAAGCTAACAAGGTATGCATCATGCCCGTGTTGAATAGCCTCCCACTTCCATTGATCATGTACCGGGCATCTCCCTGGCAATCTGGCTCTCAACAATACTAGACGGTACCATTAAACCGGTAACCTGAACTCGGGCGATCGGAGACTGTGTTGGTGCTAAGTGATTTTTCACCACGCAATCAGGCAACTGGACAAAGTACGTCTCCTTAGCACCAACTCCCGAAACAAAAGCATTGGGTCTAGGGAGTTTGAGAACCGGACACTGCAGTGTTGGATGAGCGATTTTATCACAAATATAACAGTAGTGTTGCACCGTGCAATCCTTCGCTGCATGCGTATCAACCGCACACTTCCAGCAACGTACCCCTTTCTTAGCCTTGTACTTGGGCGTCGTATCCACCTGCACATCAGACACTGGAGCAACCAACGGTGTGACATCGACAGTAGCAGACCCTTGTGGCGTATTCTGCACAACCTGTTGATATTGCCCGTGCTGATATGATTGCATGTGCTGCTGCGGTATGGATTGCTGCTGAAATTGTTGTTGAACTGGCACATGCTGCGGGGGGTGATGAAAACCATGTTGCAAATCTCCACCCGCATGGTGTTGCTGCTGCTGAGGCGGCTTCTTCTTTTTTTTGCGTTTTTGAGCCGGCTGAGCCACAACCCCACCGGGATGGAATAGCGGAGGGGCGGATACCCCGGTTGGTGGAACCCCGTACATGGACGGTTGCCCTCCGGCGACGACCGTACCGTACGTCAAGGCGTACTGCCCTCCCTGGCCATATCCAGGGGGCTGCTGCAGTGATGGGCCATAGCTGTAGACCGGCGCCGGACCCCGCTGCTGATGTGGAGGACCGGAGTATCCCGGCGCCTGAGCCGGAGGACGCGAAGGAGCGGGAGTCGGCCCCACGATCGGAGGGGCACGAGGGTTTGGCCCTCCCGAGGCTACGGCGCCACGCGCCGTCGGAGGAACGCCCGCCATGGGACGCTGAAGCGTCGCCGCGACCGCCGCGTAGGAGCGGGCAACGACCCCGACACTTGGGGGTGGAGCCGGAGTTGGAGTCGGCGACAGTGCGGTGTGCAGAGGTTCGGCGGCAGACGAGGGCGACGATGAATTGATCGATGGAGTTGCTGTGATCGCGGTCTGCTGATTAGGGAAACCTGCCCAGATCGCCCGCATACGCGGCTTCAGAAAGGCCCAGGAAAACACTGCATGGCCCGTCTCCGTCGTTGCATGCATGGGCCCAAGGCCCGAGGCCACATGAGTTTGAATTCCCGGTGATCTCGGCTCCGAACCCGGCTCCCGAACGACCTCAGATCCCGGCGAAGTATCCGTCGCCGGCGTACACTGCCGATTTGCCGAGGTGGGGCTCCGCCTGGCCGCGTCCAAGAACTGCCCCAGCACCGGTGGAGGCGTCACCCGGCGCGGCGGCAGGGGTCCTCGCCAAGCCCCCATACGCGGCGGCCGGGCCATCCTCAAACCGGCCGGCGTCAACACAGGCTTGCGGCCGACAAACTCCGGGGCCACCGATCCCAACGGCGACCTCGAACCTGCGATCTCCGATCCCTCTGCGTCGTCGATCCCCGATCCATCAGGAAACAAAGACTCTCTCAGCGACACCGGCGACCGATGCTCCCAGAAGCGAGACGCCGGCGTCGGGAAGCCCGCATCATTCCAGAACTCCTGGACCAATTCCGCCTCCGTTTTCTTCTTCCGGCGATCCACCGTGGTCCACTTCCCACCTCCAGCATCCTCCCGAAGCACTTCTAGTGCAAGCTGCACGCCAACAGCCTGCGCATCCTCCTCGTCGGAGGACTCAATTTCCGATCCCAGGCAAGAGAACCTCGAACCAGGCGAGACCTCCGTCGCCGGCGACGTCGACGTCGTCGGCCCGATAGATGCCTTCAGGGGTGCCAGGGTCAGACGCCTGCCCCGCATAGTACTTAGAGACAGATCTGGTTCGCCTACGGTTTGTTGATTACCTAGGAGTGTGTGTCCTTTCCCCACTTTGGGACTGTTTCTTGCCTTAATAATAGATGTTGTCGTGGTACGCTCATGGTCTATGGTCCTTTCGTTCATCAGAAGCGGTCAGGTTGCTCACATTCATCAGAAGCGGTCAGGTTGCTCACATTCTACGCTCTCTTCTTCGTCCTAACAATCACAAAAGATGTTGACTCCAATCATTTTGAGATTGTCCACCACTATACACGCATAGGGAAGGATGAAGAAAACATGTACATGATAAAAGACAGATTGAACGTATACCAATTTGGTGGACCATACGATGTAGAGCCTATCATCATAAGTGAATCTCATAACAAGAAAATGAGACTAAGTTTTAGTCGTTCACTCAATATGTGCAATAATATCACCAGACATTGAAAGGGTAGTCTAAATATGTGCAATAATATCTATATTAAACATGTTCACTTTTATGGCAATAAAAGTAAGCGCAACTCCTCGATTTAAAGACTAAAGGCCAATTGTACTCATCACACCACCTAGTTCTTCCCCTAATTCGCCTTGCAAGTGTTTCAATTATATATGTGTTTTTAACATAAAATCTACATTTGCTATAAATGTACTTGTTGTGTTGTGTTGAAAGTATACGGTGCTTCCACTCATCATAAGTAGTATGGCCGCTCAAAGTATACACCCCCTTCTTCGTCCCGACAATAAAAAAATATGTAGATTACTATCATTTCAAGATTGCCCATCACTATACACGTATAGCGAAGGATGAAGAAACCGTTTACAAGATAAAGACCGAGCGAGCATATCCAAATGTGGTGGACCGGTTGATGTAGAGCCAATCATCACAACTGATTTCTCAATTATCATAAAGGAAAGGGAGAGTAAGTTCTAGCCGTTCTAGCTACGCTTATACAGCATGCTCACTTTGGTCGTCCAGCTACGAAAATGGCCATCTACTCAAATAAATTTGGGACGGATGTCCACTAATATCTAAACCGGTTCCACTTTACATCAGAATTTTTTGACTTGAGAGACGAGTGAAATCAACTAGCCAAAATAGTCAACAAAACAAAAATTAAAAACTAAAACTAAAAAACTTATTCTGTAACACAACAACCATTAGCACGTTAGAAAACACAAAGTTTCATTCAACCAAAAAAATAAATAGGAAAAATTGCATGAAAATTAGGGATAGCATATTCAATAACACAAAAAAATAATTTGCACATTACAAAAGCACAAGTTGTTTATCTAGAAAATGTGCCACTGGTGTATATATAAAGTGCAAATGATCAAAATATAGTTCATGGGACGCATCCCAGAAACTCCATACAACTAAGCGAAGTTCCATACGTTGCGAAAGCAGAACACCTATGATAATTAAGTCTTACAAGTTTGACATAAAGGGAAAACAAGAAACATAGGGCGTGTTTGGTTCCCGTCACTCTTGAACTCTTTTTGAACCTGGCACGGTAGAGCCTGTACGAGGGAATGCATGATATGGGCCAAGTTTGCGACGTGTTTGGTCACTAACAAAACCCAACCTGCAGCGGTCCCCACAGTGTAAATTGCACTGACATGAGTCTACATGTGAGGAAACAACTGATTTGAGTGTTACTCCTGGCTAAGGCTGAGGGCTGCTTTGAGTTTCATGTAGGCTTGTTTCTCTCGGTGGCATAGGCAACTAAACAGCTCGGATTTGGCCCCTAGAGCCCGCATGGTTACTTTGCTAGCAACCAAACACGCCCATAACATAGGTAGAAACAGGACAGAGATGACAAAGATCCTCAATGAAGAAGCAATCTAGCTGAAGATGCTCAGGAAGCAAAGGTAGCAACCAGTAGATGCCATTTGAAATGGCAAAACATATAGAGGTCCAGTATATCTACACTGCTTCTACTACAACCGGTCAGTGCATGATTGGGCGCATCATGAGGACGGATCCAATGTTGGTAGTTGGTGGATTTCTATAATGGGAACTGTTGCCCCGTACAGTCCAAATGATTATACTACTAATGCAAGTTTTCCCGATCGTCCTCGCGAGGCAGATGGTTAGCCAGCCAATGGCCATGGCGTGAGCCTGCTGGAAAAGCTTGTTAATTGGGCAGGACCAGCTTGGCCTACGTGGAGTTCAGTTCATGGCGCCGTGCAGTGACCAATCGGCATCTCCTGCTCCACACAGTGTGTTTTTATATTCTGGCTCTCGTTCAGTCCTTCTCCCCCACTCACAGCTTGGGACAACCCTACGCGAATCTTCCAGCGTCCCTAGATGTTCCCTGCACGAGCGAGTTGTGTAGGCCTTGTTAACCAGCTACTAGCAGCAGGCAAATGATATGCCAACAGTCTTTGAACTCCTGCAGTCATGGCACTAATACAGAAGCACGCAGACATATTTTCAAGTAAGGCTATGTTTGTTGGTTAGCACACTGTTTAAGAACACATTTCTAAGGAAGGCCTTGTTGGTCACTCTTTATATCAATGCCTATATTTGTTTCCCTTTCTGTTTTCCAACCGGGCTATCCTCCTTTCCATTAAAAACATAACAGAAATACATCAAGTCTAGAGATTTACAGGAGCTGTATGTTTCTCCTTTGTTTTGCCAGTTCTAAATAAGCACATATATTCTTAAGTTCCAAACGATTAGAACAATATACTACTCTATCCAATCCATATTACTTGTTGATTAATAAATTTGTTGTATGCATCACCCTGATGCAGAGGCAGGGAGTCATGTTCCTTTTCAAAATGGTTTTTTACTTGTCGCATCTTTAGTACAAAGTTATACTAAAGTTGTGACAAGTACTTTATAAAGCCATTTTACACGATTTGGTCAAAGTCAAACTTTTTTTATAAAGTTTTACTAAGTTTATAGAAAAATATATCAACATCTACAATACTAAAGTTATATGTTTTGAAAACTAATTTCATCATGCATCTAATAATATTGATTTCATAGTGTGAATATTGATATATTTTTTCTACAAAGTTAGTCAAACTTTACAAAGTTTAACTTTAAACAAATCTTATATGCAGCCTAAAAAACGGAGGGAGGTAATAAGAATCCGAGGCAGTACACCTGTTGTTTAGTACTCCCTCCGTAAACTAACATAAGACCGTTTAGATCACTAGGGTCCAGGGAGTAGATGCAACTTTGTAAATTTTCTACTCTTTCACCAAACTAAGGTTTTCGCTATCCCAATCGGTTGTGACTTAAAAAAACAGTCAAGTTCGACACAGATGCACCGTAAAATCCAATTTACATTCACAAGCGAAGCCTTCTGTGTTGATATATATAGTTAAATCAATATACTCGATATGATTATGCACTAGGAGACACTGGCGATTGCTTAATCTATCCAGGGACGATGCCCTTGCATGTGTGCTCAGCATGTAGCATGCAGATCTAGAGAGACCTCCACACTCCCCCCATGTGTAAACCCGCCGCACACAGTGCAGACAAAATCCACAGGCCACACAACTAAACTAAGAAGAAAACAAACAAATAAACAAGCATTTACCCGATCGATCTCGTACGTACTACGTCCCACGGCCCAAGCCCACGCCCAGCGCACCGCAGCAGCAGCAATTGAGCCGCTTTGCCACGTCTACTAGTGCTATAGTACTCACCTCGGCTGCAAGTGTCACTGAATGCTACCACTCAGTACCACTGGTGGTAGAGTGGTGCTGCCGCTCTCCATGGCTCACCACGTCGTCTCTCCCTGTCACCCATTTACAGCCCTCGCTTTCTAACCAGAGCTCTCACCCCTCTCGCCTCCTACACCTCGCTAAGCTGCTGGCTTCCTCATCTTCTTCGCTCTGCTACTGGTAGCTAGCTAGTTCTCGGACCGGCCGCGCCCGTTATATATAGCTCTCGCCTTGGCTGCAGCTACCACTCACCTGCACCAAAAGGGAAGCGGCAAGCTAGCAGCTACACTCGCCCCCCAACTGCTAGCTATCTGCCTAGCCAAGCTATATCCTACACCTGCAAGCTGCGTGCGGGCACTCTCAGGCCTCAGCTACAGCTCGACACGTACGTACATAGGCTACCCACTGCGGGCTGTGAGCGAGCCATCGAGTCGAGCATGTCGTCGAGCAGCCGGAGGTCACGCACGCGGCGCGCCGGGAGCTCGCCGTCCATCTCGGAGGAGCAGATCTCCGAGCTGCTGTCCAAGCTGCAGGCGCTGCTCCCGGAGTCCCAAGCCCGCAATGGCGCTCACAGGGTGAGTACCCAGCTGCTTTTCCATGAACAGCCAGCTGATGGCGACGTGCATGCATGGAGTCACTAACAGTCGGCGGGCTTGTGTTGTTGCAGGGTTTGGCGGCGAGGGTGCTTCAGGAGACTTGCAGCTACATCCGGAGCCTGCACCGGGAGGTGGACGACCTGAGCGAGACGCTCGCCGCGCTGCTCGCCTCCGACGCCGTCACCGCCGAGCAGGCCGCCGTCATCAGGAGCCTCCTCATGTGATCCTCCCTCCCTCCGTCCGTCCATCCATCGGCCGGTGCGCACTTACGTCCAGCTACGTACCAAGTTCGTTCGGCCGGCGCATTCGTCCATGGCCGATCATACTACGGGCTAGCATGCATGCTGGGCTGGCTGGCTAGCTAGCTAGTGTGAGCTTTCTCCTTGAGGTTTTTGCATTTGCTTGGTTAATTAATTAATTAATCTGGTTGGTTAGTTTGGCTTCATGGCTTGGATTGGATTGCGATCGAGAGGGAGGTTTGCAGCCAGCATTGGCTGGCGGTGCCGGGCATGGCTGGACAGCAATGGCGATGATCTATCGGTGGTTTTAATTACACGAGATACTGGCACTGTGCGGTACACTGCCAGTATCTATCTAGCCAGTAGTAGGGCTTGGCATCACGCTGCTGTACGCTGAAAGGCTAATGCGTGTTGTCTAGTGCTTTGTTGATTAGTTTGGTACTTAATTGACTCTTGATTATGATCGGTCGCTTGTTTTTCCCGATTATGGGCCACGCCTGATAATTGCAGCTAGCGCTCTTGGATGTATGCATACGTGTGTCGCGTCTTGTGTCTTGTGTGTGTGACTGTGTGTACAGTGCTCTAGTAGTGTGTTGTGTACGCTTTATCATCCGAGCTCATTAATTTCGGAGCACAATTAGCTAGGGGCCATGATTTGTACGAAGAACCCGCCTCAAGAAATGAATATTAGGGCATGTTTGGTTCATGACTAACTTCGCTACAACTAACTTTAGGCAAACGACGGTTACCCATCAAATGTAGGTTAAAAAGTGTGGCGAACAAAATGGCCGCCACAACTACGACAAGATTTAACAAAAAAACTCAGCTTATGACGACATGCCAACCATGTAGGGGGAAAATTGTGGCAACCTCAGGCTGCAAACCAAACATATGGCCTTAATGTTGTTACGGTCCTGCTTTACATGACGTTGACGTACGTACTTGAGCTGAATTGAATGGATGATTAATCTGCAGCAAGCGTACGTGAACAATCTAAATGGCTGAGTTATCTTCTGCCGGGTACCACCAGTGCGTGCTATGCACGTACTGACTCAACTTACCGCAAGCAAATTAATGGCGACTTATATTACTGTAGTAGTGGTACGCGCGCAGACGTACAGGAAAATAAAGTTGGCGGGCGAACATTTCAATCAGGGCCAAGTACGGTACTCCGTTTACGTTTATGATGTAGCCGGCCGGAGAAAACATTTCTGCCGGAGCAAAATGGAGGAAATATCTGCACGTCCTGCGGTGCGCGCGGAGGAGCTGGGCGCGCGTGTGCGTACGTAGGTGCGGTGCGGAGATGTGTGTGTGTCGATGGACGTTGATGCACACGGGGGGTGGGGGTGGGGGTGCATGGACCATGTAATGCAATGATAACGCGACGTAACGTAACGGGAGGGGGAGGCAGGAAATCAAAGGCACACGTGCCGTACGCCCATGACCACAACCGTGCAACTAATCAAAAGGATACGTACGTACCGATCGACCTGCCCGTCCCTGCTGCTGGCTGGATTAGGTTCAGGACCATGAAGACGCAGGCAGGAAGGATATAGCTAGCCAGTGTCGCAGAAATTCCAAATTCAGCATGTTGTGTGTGGATTTTTTGAAGAAAAAAATATTCATATCACGAAGATATCAATTACACACAGTCTCTGCACCAACAAGATATTTCAAAAACGTTCAGGATGTACGTAGCTCGAAAAGAAAAGAAAAGGAGAAAAAAATAAAGGCCTCCCCACAGTGATCAACTCCTCTCATCAGCAGCACACGACCACCACAGAAGACAATACCCGAAAAATATAAAAGGTCTCAAAAAGCGACACATTCAAGAAGGGAACAGTGCACAAGCACCGTCATCGTCCGATCCAAAATCATAGGTTTTCACCCTGGAGAAAGTCCGAGTTCTTAAAACAATACATTCAGCAAGGCAGTTGCCAGGCACAATCAATAAAGGTCAGAACTTAGGTTTTCACCCTGAAATTCATGACTCTGCACCGGCAGAGTACCACAAAAAAATGAAATCTTCCAGTGTCGCCGCCCCCACTTGTCACTGCTGCTTCTGAATCAAACATCTGGCTGACTCCATCGCCTCCAAGGCTCCCTCCGCCTTACTGATCCTCCGATCTCTGCCACCATAATTTTCTCCACCTCTGTCTCTGCCATGAAAATCGAGATACTGACATGTCACATGGTGTCAACAAACAACAGGGCTTCACCCCACGTCCTCATGGAGCGAGTAAATAGCATAAAACTACTACTTTACAGGCTAGGGTTCCAAAAAACTACCGGTTTTTAATTTTTCTCAGATAACTACCAAATGGGTGGTCGGCTGTTTCAAAAACCCAAAATCTTCGTTGTTAAAAAACTAAACAGGTTTATGACAGGTCGGGCCCGCACCTAAACGATCCGTCTATTTGACCGTTAACTGACATGTGGGTCCCACATGTCAGTGTCTGCAGACTTTTCGAAATGCCATCGGGTCCCTGTAAACTTTTTAAAAAAGCAATCGGGTCCCTGCAAACTTTCGAAAAAAGCAATCGGATCCCTCCCGTGGTCGTGCGCCAGCAACCACCGTGAGGGTCGCCGGCCAGCAGCCCTTCGCCATCGCCGACGAGGTCACCGCCGACCGCCGCACTCCACCCGCCGCGCGAAAGAGATCTTGACGGCGGCGCCGAACATCGTGAAGAACACCTCGTGCCTCCGGCTACGGAAATCCCCTGCCTCGAGCTCGAGCAAAGTGGAGCTCCCGACGCCAAATGCCACGCCGCAGACGTTGTCGAAGTAGAAGCGCCGGAGCACGTCCTGCAGGTCCAAGGCCACGCCGGAGCCCGCGGCGGCGTCGAGGAGCGAGAGGAGGCGCGGCGGCACGGTGACCCGGGCCAGAGCCCCGTGGCGCATGGTGGAGTCTCCAGGCGGCGCGAAGCGGGGACCCCCGTCGCGGTCCAGGCCGGCCTCTGGTATGCCTCCTCGGCGGCACATCCAACACCAGGAGCTCTGGCGATCTCCGGCGAGCTCTGGCGATCTCCGGCGAGCTCTGGCGAGCTCCTACCACAGCCATGGAGAGGTTAGGGAGGGGAGGGGAGGGTCGTTGCTGACTGTTGGCTCGGAAGAGGTCAGAGGTGACAGGAGGAGAGGAGAGAAGAGGAAGAAGAAAGAGGAGAGGAAGAGGAAGCTGACGTATGGGACCCACATGTAAGTTAACAGTCAAAGTGACGGTCAAACAAACGGCTATCTTATGTGTGGGCCCTAATTGTCATAATTGTGATCAACCGGTAAGAACTCGATGATTTGGGTTTTTTGAAACAGCCGACCCCTGATTTGGTAGTTATCAGAGAAAAAACAAATTTAGTAGTTTTTTGGAACCCTAACCCGTAAAGTAGTAGCTTTATGCTATTTACTCTCATGGAGCAGCGTAGGCAGATATGGACACGCACAACCAGATTCTTTCCGATCCAGATATCCTTGGGCAAGATCTCCGACAACAATTCCAGAACACGTTGACAGCCAGATCGAGGAGGACCGAACATGTAGATCGTTGTCGTGGTACGATAAGAGTATTAGGACCGCCACCACACCGCTGCCTCCACCACGCCAACACCATCACTGCCACATTGGAGGACACCAGCCCGCGCTGCCCACGCCGCCGGCTGAAGATGGATGTCAGATGGGGACGGATCCCAATCTGCCGCCACCCCTCACCTGCACGATCGATCCCACCTCGAAGCCCGCCATGCGCCGCCGCCGTGGGGAACCGCCATCGTACCACCGCGTCCGTCGCCATCGCGGTGTCCGGACTAGCCGCGCCGCCCCGTGGCGGAGGCCGTGCGCGAGAAGACGAAAGGCCCCGCCGCCGCCGATGCCGGCCAGGCTTTGCCCGGCCGCATCCTCTGGCGGCGGCAAGAGAGGAGGGAGGGAGAGGAGGGTGCTCGCGGCGGCGTCAGGAGAGCCTTCCCCGTCGCCCACGGGAGCGACGAGGGAGGGTCCGATCCTAAACTTTAGGAGCTGTCACAGTTTCTTTGGTGAAACTTCATGTAAAAAAAGATACATACATGAGAGCTGGATATATCATGAAAAAAGATACGACCAGTACATGGTGCTAGATTAGGTTCACGATCATGCATGGAGGCCGGATATATGGAGGCATGGAGCTAGCTAGTGTCGCAGGAAATCTAAATTCAGTATATGTTGTATGTGGATGAACTTCGGGTTTTCTTTAAGAATCATACATGAGAGCTGCATCAGTGCAAGCCAAAACGACATGACCTAAAAATCATCGACATGAGAGTAGGCGAACCCACACCCCTGAGACAACAGTGTTGGGCTGGACCCGATCGAAGCAGCTCGGGGTCCTCCTGCTCAGCAGAACTTGTTATCTGCTGACTGCTCATGCTGTTGTACTGCGCGGTACTGACGGCCAGGGCCTCTTTCCGTCCGATAACGTTGTCTCACGGAGTTGTGGACCTGTCTCGGTCCACGGCCCACGCTAGCACTATCTCTGTGTGTCCACCCAAGCGAAGAATACGAAGATAATAAGTGCCAAGGCTATTTCCAACGCCAACCCACAAACGCGCACATACATTCGGACAACATGGTCTCGATGTGTTTTGTCATTCAATGCGGTTATGTATCGGTCCGGCCGCACGTGGGGGGAGGGGGAGCTTTGTGGGAGTTTGGACGACAGTCATGTAGGACTCCGGACCCCCATCCCACTTAAATCCTTCTTCCCGGTCCCATTTCCTTCCACCCCCCCCCCCCCCCCATCCTTTGCTTCCCCCGACTCCGACTCTGCCGTTTACCTCTCCGGCCGCCACACATGCATTGCCGGATGTCCGCAACCAGCACCGACACGCCTGCTTGTCTTTTACGATGGCGTTGTTCACCCAAGAACCGTCTATAGCCAGGTACACTCTGCACCCCCCCCCCCCCCTCGACGACATCCATGGCCGACACCACGCCCCGACAAGTGTTCGGTCAAATGCCATTGAGCTTATTTTTTTCACGACATGTCATTTTTTAGACTAAGAATGGTACTCGACCATGAAAGATGAGTTTTTTGTGTGATGCGTGGTTAACCGTATCCGTAGAGTTCGTAGGCCGGAGCAGAAGGCGGATCTTCTGGTAGCGTGTGCATGATTCGTTTCACGCGCGAAAGTTGTCACCAAGTTTTGTGACGCAGTTGCTCGACTAGAGCCTGGAGGCAAGGTGGCCATTGGGCGGGCCAACGGAGGAGATCATAAGTTTTGCCACTCAACTTGTTGATTTTCATTTACTCAATGTTGCTCTATACATTGTGTAACCCGTACGCGTTGTCGTGATGTATCACACGATAAAATGATAGAGGGCCGGCATGATCCATTCATGAAAAACTTATTGAACATCCGCTTAATTTTGTTGAATTTAAACTATTATTGTACTAGACTTGTTTGTATGCTATGTATGAATAATTTGAGCTATTTTCTATCCGGACTTTGATGAATTCGGTCGTTTTGATGAATTTCGTTCGATTTATTAAAACCTGGTTTAAAATATATGCGAACAACATTGGATGACCGATTTCCACATCTGCGTCCGTGAACTGGTCCTCCTATCTGCGAACGAACCAGCAGAACGGTGGTGTGAAGGCCGGACGGTCGATGTCGATTTGTTTGGGCTCACCAGTGACCTACTACCCTGTAGCTATGAGCCTACAACTCTTTATTGGCCATGATCATACTTGCTTGCAGTACCTGTAGAAACGTAACTAAAACGTCGATCTCCTGACTGTGCCTATTTTTCCTTATACCGACTGCGTACGGGGGACAAATCTATGGTACCTGATCGAGTCGGTCATGGTTAAATTGGAACCTGAAAAGGTGAGCCGATCGATGGAAGCTAGGTGGAGCAAAGAACACGCAAAGGCGAATGTGCACCGCAACATCTCGACACTGTACTTTCCCCCCAATATATTGTACTTAATTAATTAGAATCACGTAGGTGCAGCGTCGTAGCAAGGACCAGGACCAGCTGATGCCGAACGATCCTCTCGATCCGTCCGTCCGTCCCTGCTGGCCGTCGCAAGCAAGCAAGCAATGCATGAAGGTGCAGTGCAAGCTTAGCTATATATCTACGATACTCTCTCTGTTCACTTTTATATGACGCTGTAGATATTCCAGACAATGTGCAAAACAGCTCTATTTCAGCTGTCTGAAATAACTTATAAAACAGAACGGAGGGAGTAGCATTCTTCCTAGGGGAAATGCAGTGCAAGCTTAGCTAATGATGATCAACGGCACTGGATGTATGCATGCATGTGTAATGAAAGCTTGCCGTGCGGATCCCTCACGGCGTCCGTAGCGTTCGTTGTTGGCGACGGACAACGCCCGGCGCCTCTAGCTATGTGTAATGGTGTTGCGTTGCGAGCGACCGTCGCGTTAGCGTCGGATTAATTGGCCAGAACATGGGAATTGGGATGAAGAGATAGCTAGCTGGGGCCTAGAACAGACCAGAGCTACGGCCACGTGAAGCTACTTTAGTTAATCAACCTACGTCCATGTTTATTGCAGCAATCATTTCCGCTATATATAGCATCCGGCCCAGCGACCAGAACAGCTATACTCCCTCCGTGCAAAACAGCTCCCTCCGTTCCAGACAATGTGCAAAACAGCTCTATTTCAGCTGTCTGAAATAACTTATAAAACAGAACGAGCGCCGGTGAGTATATGTCGACGAAGACCACGTACCCGAACAAGGGTATGTTTTTTCTCCTTTTATTAGAGTATCGACAACCAGACCTAACTAAATCCAGCCTCCAAACGTCCGCGGTTAATGTTTGTGCCACAACCGGGTACCTCATTGCGAATCATCAAATCCATACAATTACGTGAGACGTGAAACCTAGTTTATATCTTCACCGGCGCTCGTTCTTGTTTGTCCCTTCTGTGTTCTTGTCCGACAGTCATGAGACCCATGAAATGAAAGGTCCGGTCGTCGGTGAGGTAGAGTAGAACATGGAAGACGAACTGTCCCACATGAAACACGAGGCGCTATCATCTACCGTGCCCTACTCTTCCTCATCGAAGCCTGCGGCCTCGACGTTGACGGTGGAGGTGAGATCCACGATAGACGTGGACGCATGCGCCTCGTGGTCGGAGCTTGACGTCGCCACCTTGGGCTCCGCCTCCGCGGCCTCGGCCTCGAGGGCTGTCGCAGCCTCCCGCGCCCTATGTCCCGCACGGCGGGCACGCACGCCTCGATAGGACACAAATGGTTCGTGAGGCAAGCCTGCGTTGACCTGGGACACGAAGCCCGACAGCATGGGGACGATGCGCCATTGGAGGGTTTGCGCCGCTAGGTGGTGGTCACCATTTTCGGTGAGGCCGCGTTAACACGTCTCCAGCCACCAGGCCCGACATTAGAACGGGCGCAGTGAACTGCCGCCGGATTAAGTCTGACCACGGTCGGACGCACTCCTCCCGCGCGTTGCGAAGAGCCATGTGAACGGCGATCTCTTCCTCGTCCCCGCATGAGACAAGGTCCCTGTCGACGAATCCGGAGATCACGGAGTCTGATCCACTACCCGTCATACCCGAGTTCGCCAGACAAGAGCTTGGGGACGGAAGGGAATGGAGTGGAGTGAGGGTGCATGGACCATGTAATGTAATGATAACGCGACCTAACGTAAAGGGAGGGGGAGGCAGGAAATCAAAGGCACATGTGCCGTACGCTCATGACCACAACCGTGCAACGAATCCGAGGATATGTACGCCGGTACGTACCGATCGACCTGCCCGTCCCTGCTGCTGGCTGGATTAGGTTCAGGACCATGAAGATGCAGGCAGGATATACGGAGGAAAGAGTGTTTGGTCTTCTAGTTGGAGATTCGTTATATTGTGTGTGGATCAGTGGATGAAATCCGGTATTTCTAGTTTTTTATTCTTTGAGCAAGAGTGTTTGGCCATTTCTCAGAGATGAGAACAGTGTTGGGCTGGACCCGATCGAAGCCGCTCTTGTGTGTGGTTGGATCCATGGGAAATCATTACCCAGAGCCCTGTTGTTGAACTGTGCGGTCCTGACTGACTGATGGCCAGGGCCGTGTTTGGATTCAATCCCGTTGTCTCCTGGATTCTTGTCTGTCGTTCTGGCATGCGGCCCATATTAGCGCCTCTCTTGCTTGTGTTTCTCTAAAAGAACCTCAATTCTAAAAAGTGCATACACGCGGATTAACGAAACTGAGCGACCGGACTCTCACACATGCATACATACAGTGTTGTGGTCTAAAATTTTGTCTTTATGCATGACGTGGCAGATAGTAATGACATATTCCATACATGCAGTGTTGTGGTCTAAATTTTGTCTTTATGCATGACGTGGCAGATAGTAATGACATATTCACGTGAGTAAGAGATTCCTTGTCTGATGGGTGTGCATGTGCGCTTATTTTCGGTTTTCAAATTTTTGAAAAGACATATCTTTCAAACCATGCATCCAAATTCAGATCCGTCTTCATCGTTGGATTCCTCGCGGCGAGATCTTTGAAACTAGATCCCCCAGAGTATGTTTTGACGAAAAAAATTGATGCCAATTTTGATGCTATATGGTGCAACTTTAGTACTGCATTATGCAACTTTAGTATTGAATGGTGCAAAATTTTTACATACTTAGTTTTTGTAGCTGCATGATCCAATTTTCTATGAGGTTGCAACATAACCATGAGAACGTAATGTGCAACTAGTCTACTGTCCCAACCAACAACCTAGTAGTCGATGTGCAACCCTCATCCTTACTCGTGGATGTGTAGTTTTTCATGCTTTGCACACCCTGCCCACCCCCTACCAGTGCTATGTGCAACTTAGTCTGTTGTTCACACCAACAGCTTATTAGTCAATGTGCAACTCCTTCCCCTCCCTTATTGTGGATATGTAGTTTCAGTTGGCGGACGCAATATACAGAGTTGCACAAGTCCGTCCCGCAGTTGGCCGGGCCAACATACGAAGTTGCACATCTCACATGCAGTATAGTTTGATGGTAAAAACTCCACATTCACGAGGATAGTGAAAAGTTGCATATAGACAGGACGCTAAAGTTGTACATCTCACTAGTAGGGGTGGTTTGGCCTAGGTGCTAGCAGGAAAACTACACATCCATGGGATACAAGAAAAAGTTGCACATCATTGTTAGACAGTTGGTCGTGACAGTATCCTAAGTTGCACATCCACTGGTAGATAGTTGGCTGATGCGGCAAACAGTGAAAACACTCAAACGCGGTTGTGGGGGGTGCACACGCGCGGCGACTATCAGGCATGCAGTTGGCCAGTGCACCGGGGCAGTAGACGAAATTGCATATTTCACTGTTAGATAGTAGTTGGGATGGTGCCACTAGTGAAAACTGCATGGCCTAGGCAACAAATGAAGTTGTACATCTCACTAGAAGGATGTTGTTTGGGGGTGAAGATATCATAGAGGAAAACTGCACGTGTACGGTGTATGAGAAAAGTTGCACATCCCTCTCAGGTAGTTGCACATCAACGACTAGTCAGTTGCAAAAAACAGGGTCAAAAATTGCACAAATTTTTTTCATCAAAACATACTCATGTGGGATCTAGTTTCAAAGAGCACGCCGCGAGAGTTCCAACAGTGAAAACGAATCTTAATATCGACGCGGTTTAGAAATTATGGCTTTTCATAAATTTAGAAATTTGAATTAATGCGTTTACATGGATGGTTTTATAATTCACTTTCCCTTTTCCTGTTTACGAGGTTCTTTTTCTAATATGAAATAAAATTTTGCTATATAGAAGTATTAATTAGGGGACTAAATTAGATTAGAGGATCAATTTTTTTCCTTTTTAGGCCGGCCGCTCCGAACAGTCAGGGAGCAGCCGGCCGCTGCGTAGACCTGTCCAAGAAAGAAAACTTTCTTGCTTGTGTGTCCACCTGGGAAGAAAAATGCTTAGGATTAAGCGGAGCGGCGAACGACCAGTGGATGGTGAAAATCATGCACGGGCGGTGTTTCTTCGGTGACTATCTATACTAGCCCGCCGATCGATCGATCTGCTTGGGTTCATCGGTCCAGCTACGCTATTGTATCTATGCATGCATGCTGTGGAAAATGCAACTAGGACCTCGGTCTCCTGAACTGAAAGTGGCTTAATAATTACCTGTGCTACTACGAAAGACGGTACTACCTGATCGAACTGATCTAGGTTAAATAAGCTAAAACTTGAAAAGGTGAGCCGGTCGATTGAATCTAGCTCTCTTTTTTAGAGAGAAATTTTGAATCTATTTATCAATCATGACAATACAGAGAATACTACAAATAATCGAAAATTGGCAATGGCTCCTAGGTGCATATGCACAAATAATAAAAATTACAACCAGATCCATGGACCACCTAGCGACGACTACAAGCACTAGGGCGAGCTGAAGGCGCGCCGTCGTCATTGTCGCTCCCTCATCGGAGCTAGGCAAAACTTGTTTTAATAGACAGTCGGAAAGTCGTTGTGCTAAGACTCGAAGGGACCGGCGCACCAAAGAATCAACCATCGCCGATGAAGAGAGTTGTAGATCGGAAAGATCAAATCTGTAACCACACGAACGAACGACGAATTGGATCGAAATGAATCCACTGAAGACCAGCACTGACTGAATCGCGTGAGATTCGGCGGAGACACGCCTCCACATATTCTCTGACGACGCTATTCACAGCATTGATAAGATGATAGGATGCGGGAGACATTATTCCTAGTGAGGGACATCGTCATCATCACACAGTCTCAACCAAGACGTTGAACTAACAAAAACGAAAACATGTTTCCTCCCGCCGGTGGGGGACCGAGATCCTTCGCACCTCCACGGCCCAAAGGCCATCGAAGGTGGGGCAGATCGGCGGCGGCACCGCCGGGAGGAGGAAAGAGACTTTACTTGAGGAGGAGGAAAGACACCCTCGGTGGGAAAAGGGCTAGAGCAAACAACACGCAAGGGGTACATGTGCTACAAAACCTCGACACCGTACTTAGCTACCGTCGACGCTGCCGTGTGGGCTTAATTAGCGCAGGACCATCTCGACCTCGCTCCATCCGTGCCTGTCGCAAGCAACGGTTTTCTTCCTACGGAAAGCGCAAGATCTGCCAATGATGATCGACGGCACCGGATTACCTCACGGCGTCCGTAAGGATGCTGGCGACGGGCAACGCCCTCTCTAGCTTGCTCCATGTGTTGCGTTGCGAGCGAGCGTCGCGCGTTAGCGTCGGATTAATTAATTAGCGATAACATGGGATATTGGGGCATGGGGCGATAGCTAGAGGTAGCAGAGCAAAGCTACTGCCATATAGTACGTCCATGTATATAGCAGCAATCATTTCCGCTGGCTATATACGTACATAGTAGCTTCTGGTCCGGCGACAGGGAAGAGCTAGCCATGCCGACCAAAACCAAGTGCATGCCCGAACACAACGGAGGCATGTTTTCCATTCCTTTTATGTGCGGTCATATTATGTTTCAAATAATTAATTGAAAATTACTAGCACTACTATCCATTCCCTCTTTTTTTGCGCTTCATTTCCTCGTAGCAACATGAATTTTGGGGATTTTTTCGAGATGGTCGAGCCGTGGAAGAATGCTTTTACAACTACCAAGACTTTTTTGATATCCATGCTTAAAATCCGTTCTTAATCGGAAGTTTAGAGAACATTAGGGATTTGTTTCATTAGTTCTATTCTCAACTAAATTTTGATGAAATTTCTTAAATTTTAGCAATTTTGTTGGGTGCCGCGATATTTGTAACCTCAAAAATTTGTGGGGAGATTCAAATTAACTTTGTTGTAGTAATAGATTTAAACCCGCTCAAGGTCTCACTCTCAATCCGACATGGAGTGTCACACAAACGGTCAACACCAGTCAAGGCCGTTTAGTGAGCATTCTTAATCCATTCTTAAAGAGCATTACATATTTTTGTTCCATCAGTTCTACACGCTACATGCTACATTCTACATGGAGTAACTACAAGATTTTTTTAATATCCATGCTCAAAAATCCATTCTTAAACGGAAGTTTAGAGAGCATTAGGGATTTTTGTTTCATCAATTCTATTCTCAACTAAATTTTGGCGAAATTTCTTTAATTTTAGAAATTCAATGTGTACCGATATATTTGTAACCTCAAATTTTGTGGGCAGGTTTAAATCAACTTTGTTGTAGTAATGGATTTTATCCCGCTGAAGGTCCCACTCCCTATCCTACATGGAGTGCCACATAAACGGTCAACACAAGTCAAGGAAGTCACCAATAGTCCAAGCCAACCCCCGTGGATCTTAGCACACTACTGTGGTCAACGAAAGTACATGAAAGGCTTCTTGGTCAACAAATCAAAAGAGGAAGACAACATAAAAGAATAAGTCAAAGAAGAAGGCAAGAGAGCGAAGAAGCCCAAAGCCCAATCCAGGAAGCCTCCTCGTAGTGTAGGGATTCTCTCCTAGTGAGCTACAACTCAAGTTCTTAGAAGAAAGTATCAATATCTACTATACCCAATCTTTATCATTAGATCCATCACTAAAAGTATTTTCATATTTTTTATTTGTATTGTAGATGTTGAAATCTTCTTCTAGAATCTTGGTCAAACATAAGTAAGTTTGACTTGCATGAAAACTAATGCACCTTATATATTAGAACGGAGGGAGTAATATCCATTTTCTAGTACTAACAAAATGATTTTTGGGTACCATTTTGTCGTGACTATAGAGCAGTGGAAGGAAGATTTTACACCTACCACAAGTTTAATATCAATGCTCAGTCAAAATTTGTTCTAAATCAGAAGTTTAGCCAGAATTAGGGATTTGTTTCATTAGCTCGATTCTTGACTAATTTTTGATGAGATTTATTAAATTTTAGTAGTTTCAGTGGGTACCAAGATGTTTATAACTCAAATTTTGTTGACAGATTCAAACTAACTTTAAATCAAAATTAAACAAGACCAAATCTTGCTAGAACCTAGTGAATTTGATATATTGAAATCCAAAAGAATTCTCATGCATTCCGAACTTTTGGATATTTTGGTGGGGTTAAAAAAAACATGTCGTAGAATTTTAAACCTTCACCCTAAACATCTTTATATATTACATAAAATATCCAACAATAGGAACATAAATTTAAAAAATTGATAAAGAAAGTAACATACAAATAAATAAAATTCAAAAAAAAAAAGAATCATAATACAGAACGAAATAAAGTTGAGGCATGAACCCTTCCCCATCATGAAATGAATAAAAACCTACATTCGTGTAAATAAAAGCTAATATCCATTTTCTAGTATTACTGCCAACATGCAAGGAAGATTTTGCACGTACCAAGAATTTAATATCGATGCTCAGTCAAAAATCTTTCTTAATAAAAAGTTTAGCGAGAATTATGGATTAGTTTCATCAACTTGACCCACAACTATATTTTGATGAGATTTCAGCAATTTTGGTGCGTACCATAATATGTGTAACCTCGAAATTGTGGGCCAGATTCAAACCAATTTCAAATGATAAAGTTAGGTTAAACTTCTTAATAAACCGGTAATTTTGACAGATCACAATCCAAAAGGATTCAGGTATTCTGAACTTTTTGGATATTTTTTGTGGGGTTCAAAGTTTTTTATGTGACAAAATTTTAAACCTTGTTGTCTGAACATGAATAAGATTACGGCTTGCACTTGTAATATGCCTAAAAACAGTAGAAAAATAACACGTGACATAAAAATATGTTCTAGTTTGGAGTTTTTATTTGGCAATTCTCCGCCCAGCTTTATCGATTCAACAAAATTTCCATTGGTACAGTGGTCGGTTCATGGAGGTTCCACAACCAGATATGGCGACCTACTTCTTAATTACACGAGAATTTGATGATATTATGAGCTCCAAAATTAAAGTTCCTACACCCAAAAATAAAATTGCAAGAATGAAAACCACCACTACGATGTACTCCATCCGTACCAAAATATAAGATGTTTTTGCAGTTCAAATTGAACTGCAAAACATGTTATATTTTGATACAGAGTCAGTAGTTTTTTTTTTTTGAGAACTATACAGAGCCAGTAGTTTTTTTTTAGGTGATATGCCAGTAGTTTGGGGTGAGGGTTGAGCAAAAAATAAGTAGTTTGGAGTGAGGGCCAGTCTGGGGTCCAACGGAGGCCCGGCCCACTGAATGCCGAACGTAGGCCCGTGGGCGCGTCGCCGAAGACCGCGGATAGGCCTTGCCGACATCTTGTCCGGCCACGGCCACGGGGTAGTTTCGCTCCATGTGAACCAGCGAACAGGCGATTGGACGGAACCAGCAGTCCACTCCCAGTCCCACCCCCAATCCGAGGCGAGAAGACCACCACCCCATCCCGGCGGCGGCGGATCACGCTGTGCGCGCGCGTGCCTGCGGCTGCGGCTGCGTGAGGAGAGAAAAAGGAAGGATAAAAAGGCGCGCGTCGGTTGCAGTTAGGTAGGAGATCGAGGTCTCGCCCCGCCCCCACGCACTAAAGGCCACCGCTGCCGCTGGGTTTCCAAGTTTGGACCGGCGCGGCTTCGTTGCGGTGGGTGGTGCCGTGCCGTGCTGGCGGCGGCCTCCCGACCTACTATCTAAGCCAGACCCAGACCCACCGCGTGATCCATTGCAACGAGGGCAGCGAGGAGGAGGAGGAGGAGTCTCGGCACTCGGCACTGGGCAGGGAGGGCGAGGCCGCGAGGAGGGGTAAGCGCTCCTTTCTTTCCTGATCTTGTTTCCTTCCGATGATCTGTCTGTTAGGAACCCGGATTGGCCGGCTGTTGGGTGCTTTAGTTGATTATTACTGTCATCGGTTTATCTCTCTCCTGTTGTTCAATTAGTCTGTGCTCTGATCTCATAAACATGTATGCCCGATTCAGTTTCAGATTGTACTAGGACGTTTCGATCACATGTATGTGCCGTATCACGCTGCGCTCGTTTTCTGCTAGAGGCATGGACGGCAAATGAGGATCATAGTTCATTCATCTAACTCTTTGGTTGGGAATCTGTTTTGTGCTAGAGGCATGAACGGAAAATCATGATCGTAGTTCATTCATCTAGCTGTTTTGGGTGGGATGCCTGCTGGAATCTGGAATCTTCTGGTTGAACAGTGAGTGGTTTTGGGGGCAAAATAATGCGAGTGGTTGGGTGTTGCCTTTTTGTTTGCCACACAAAAGCCTAGTAGTTTATTAAGCAAGTAGCTCAAAACCTTTTGCCCATAAAAAGCTTATTAGGTGGAAAGCTATTGCACACGGCAGCAACAATTTTCACAAAGCAGAAGGCAATCTTATTAGAAATCCTTCATCTAGCATGTCCCGGTCAGCCAGAGGAAATAAAGAGAAAATACTGTACGATGCAATTCGTTTCTAGTTATATGCAGGTAACCTTCTGTATTAGTATCGTTCCTATATCATGCTTGCAGGGAAGACAGACATAATTGAACGAGTGAATTAACAGATGTAATCATGCATTTATCGGTAAGAGACATAATCTACTAATAAGTTGTAAGGTAGCATATGCAGCTCTCAGATAGCACTATAGTACTATGATCTGCGCATTGAATTACTAGAGGTACATGTAACCCATCTGCAGGGAATTCTCACCCTGTGTGTTTGCTGTCCTACAGAATCATGAGCGGATCAGGGTACACGGTGGAAGTCACTAACCTGTCAAGCAGCGCTTCTGAAAATGATCTTCATGAGTTCTTCTCATTCTCTGGACCTATTGAGCATATAGACCTTATCAGGTGACATTTCTTTGCCATTCATAAGTGACAGTCAGTTAACTATATGTCATTTCAAGTCCTGCTGAGCAAGTCCTAGGACAATTTTTTGTTTTCTGATCATTTTCAGTCTACAACTGTAACCTGATTGGGCAATTAAAAAATTCGTGTTATTTCCATGTCTTGTTCTTCTAATCATTCATTTTCTGACGAATTTAACACAAACAGATCAGGAGGATATGGCTCAACTGCTTATGTGACTTTCAAGGAACCCTATGCATTGGAAACTGCAGTATTGCTGAGTGTAAGTTTTATTGCAAGCAATATTTTTCAAAGCAGTGCTCTGGGCCTTTTTTTTGTATCATGATGTGTCTGATTCCTATGATTAATTCTTAACATTCTATGTCTAATGATCCACTGTGAATTAAGTTTGCTTGGCCAGGAGAATACTTTGGTTTTTTCGCATGTGTTAGTATAGACTGCCCCCTACGTGCCATCATCTCAAGTACATAGTTTATAGCTCAGGTTCTATACTGGTGAAGTCCTTAAAGATGTACACCCTCTGTTTCTAAATATAAGATGTCCCGTTGGTTCAGTTTAAACTGCCAAAATGTCTTTATTTAGGAACGGAGGTAGTAAATTGCACACTCTTTTTTCAGCCCACCTCTTGTAAATTAGTGTCCAGATAACTATCTTTTCAGCCCACCTCTTGTAAATTAGTGTTCAGATGACTCTGTTTTCAGCCCACCTCTTGTAAATTAGTGTCCAGATAACTATTTTTTCAGCCCACCTCTTGTAAATTAGTGCTCAGATGACTGTTTTTTCAGCCCACCTATTGTAAATTACTGTCCAGATGACTGTTTTTTCAGCCCACCTCTTGTAAATTGCAGACACTTCCTGTTTTCCCCTTAATGACACTTCATGTCTTTACAGGGGGCTACCATTGTGGATCAGCCAGTGTGCATATCTCGTTGGGGACAACCTGATGAGCCTTGTAATTTCTGGGACAGGCCAACTTGGCAGGTGGAGGAGGAAATTGAATATAGGGTATGCTACCAACTCACATCATTGATCATCTTTAGTCAGTAATTTTGTCTTTTGTTAAATGTTAGTAGAAATTATCTCCTTACATGAAAAGTGAAAACAGAAAAACCACAAACACGTCCTTTTCTGAGTACTAGTAGTTTTTTTAACGTTAGCAGGAGCGCTGCCGCAGAGGAGAAAATACTAATCTGAATATTAGTTTCAAACGTTGGCAGGAGTACTATTAGTATCAAATAAGCTAATCTGAATATTAGCTTGACTTTCATCTGCTGACATTTGCGTTTCATCACCGCAACTTGAACAGGACTACCAATCATGCCAGTTCAACGCCACTCCACAGGAAGCATTGACAGTGGCTCAGGACGTCGTGAAGACAATGCTGTCAAGGGGATACATACTGAGCAAGGACGCATTGTCCAGGGCTAGAGCTTTCGACGAGTCCCACCAGCTATCTGGGTCTGCGGCAGCAAAGGCTGCGGAGCTGAGCAGGAGGCTTGGCCTGACCGACAGAGTCAGTGCTGGTGTTGGCGCAATCAGATCAGTGGATGAGACATACCATGTTACCGAGACGACCAAGACCGTCGCCACCGCCACCGGAAGAACAGCAGTCAAGGTTATGAACACCATCGTGACCAGCAGCTACTTCTCCGCAGGAGCTATGATGGTGTCCGATGCTCTCACCCGCGCCGCCAAGGCCGCTGAAAATCTGGCTGCTCATGGCAGGCAGAATTAAGTGGAAATAAACACCCCGTTCGAACAGTTCGTTGTGTCGGTTATACAGAAGTCAGTTATTCAGACACCAGGGTTGAACTTAAGAGTCTTAAGGTATGGTATTTATGGTATGTGTGATACAGTATATAATAACAGTATTGTGGTAGCTAGAAAAAACTGTCAGTTATTCAGACAACAAATGTGGTTTGAACAAGCTCTGTGCAGAATTCAGTCAAGTTGATCGTGCAGTCATGTCTCGACTTTTTCTGATACTCTTGTTTATTCGAGTTCATTATCCATTTTTGTGTTGACGTGTTGGCCTTTTTTTCTGAACGTTCTGCCCACGTTGAATGTTGAGGCCGACATTCCATCTCTAACTCAGCTTCAGGTAAAATTCTGAACCCAAATATCACAGATCAACAGAGGCTGGTTACTAAATTTATATGGCTGTATGTATTCACTCTTGACCAACAAAATTTGACCTCATAGATCTACAACAGGACTTATTAGGGAGGGAGGACATTATTACTGTAGGATCCTAAGCAAAACCTCTTGCCGGATATAGTAGGATTCTTCTGTAAATGCTCTTCACACTGTACAAAGTAGAAGCAACTAGAACAGCAGGAGAACTTTAGCCTACGGTAGACTGTAACGGAAAAAAACAGAGCATCAGCAGCAGCAGACGGGGCATCCGATGAGGCCGTTCTCGTTGCAGTCCGGGCACCGCTGGAACTCGCCGTCGTCCTCGTCGTCCTCGTAATGGACGAAGACCTTGCAGCTGCCGTAGCACGTCTCGCAGGGCACGAACCGGACGTCGCCGCAGGCCGAGCACGCCTGCATGCACCCGAGCTTGCGCACCGGCGCGGCGTCGCACCCCTCCAGCGCGCGCGAGAGCTCGCCGGCCTCGTGCAGCGCCTGCACTTCCTCGGCGCCGCCCAGGTACCGCCCGTCGATGAAAATGCGAGGGAGCGTTGCGGCGGCGCTGGCGCCGGTGAGGAGCTGCGCGAGCTCGGACTTGAAGGCGGCGTGCATGGACACGTCGCGCTCGTCCACGCGCACGCCGTAGCTGCGCAGGATGTTGCGCACGCTGCAGCCGTCCACGAACGTCTTACGCACGCCGCGGAGGCTGGTGAAGTACACCACCGCCCTCCGCCTGCCGCCCGGCGGCCCCAACACCTTGGCGTCGCGGGCGCCGTTGCTCGTCCTCCGCTCTTGGATCTTCTCTTGGAAAGCGTTGATGCGGGCGCGCACGATGCCGGCGAGCTCCGGCATGTCCCTGGTGGGCGGCGAGATCGGCGTGCATGCACTTGCGTCGGCGCCGTCCTTCTTTTCCTTCTGCGACGCAGGTTCCTTGTCCGCGGGTGAGCTCGCGGTGTCGCTGGTGGGCGGCGACACCGGCGTGCATGCACTGGCGTCGTCGGCGACCTTCGCCTGTTGCTGCGACGCCGATTCCTCCTTGTCCGTGGGCGAGCCGGCCGTGATCGGCTGCTGTGACGGGGACGTGTCCTGCGCGAGGGCCTCCCGGAAGCTGGACAGTATCTCCGGGTCAAACTCGAAGGCGACGGGCACGTCCTGGTCGGCCAGCATCCACGGCGGCGTCGTCGGCGGGGGCTGATGCTGCGTTGCCCGCGGCGTGGGCCCCTCGTCCTCGAGCCCGGCCATGAGCTCCCACGCATTGATCACCTCCGGCTCGTTGGGCGGCGTCAGCGTCGGCGTGCTTGTCCTAGGCCCGACGGCGGCATTCCGCTTCGCCGCCACCGCCGCCGCCGTCTCCTTGAGACGGGCGAGCACCTCCCGCAAGGCGCGGTCGTTCTCGAACTTCACCATGATCTCCTCGACCGACAGGGTGGCGTACTTGCTCGACGACGCGCCGGATCGCCGGCCCGGGACGGGGCCGAGGCTGCGCAGCACGGATGCGGCCTTGGCCCGCAGCCGCTGCCGGTCAGCGGACGACAGCGAGAAGCTCCGCCTCGCGCGCGGGCCGACGGCCGCCGCCTCCACCCAGCGCATGTCGCGCCGCGCCTCTACCGAGCTGGTGCACCCCATCGCCGGCCGGCCGGACACAGCCCGGTGCTAGCTGGTTCCTCTTGGTTACGCGCGCGCGCGCATGCAGGCGCGGCTACGGCGTCACGGCGGGAATGGTTCGGGGGAATGGCATGGAGGGAACGGCGGGTAGCTGGAGGCGATGCGGCTTTGTAGGGGGAAACGGATCCAACAGTTTCCTCCACGGCTTGGCTTAATTAGTCCCCATGAAACGGCCGGAAAACAAGGCAAAAATAGGAGTGATAACCGATGATGGCGCGCACGAATGGCCGCGTTTGACTTTCAATATAAAAAATGTTCGATGGAACTGGCCAGATGTTGAGTGATGAATTTAAGAGACTGCTGTTCGTTTAATTAACATCACTTTAATTTATGAGAAGGGTTCTAGAAGTACTTTTTCAGTCTTGGTCCTTTTGAATTTTAAACATAAATTTGACTAAGAACATTGTATTGAGTTAGGGATGCAAACGGAGAGGGCCAGCGGACAATAACATGGCACAAAAGTGGTGTTAATTTTAGGCAAGTGATGAGCAAATTTGAAATGATTGATAAGTTTGGCGGGACAAACCGAGTTGCTGCTTGCATCCCTATGAGTTATATTCCTTCAAAATTATATCATTGATTTCATATTGAAAGACGTTGTCAACGATATATTTTTTGTGAGATATAACTCATAATTTATTAGTCATTTTTTATGTCAAAGTTAGGAAAAAAGTATGACTACATGGAGACAATTATACATGAGCGCCTATAATCATACATTAGTATGATGTGCCAAAATAGACTACGAAAAATATTCACACATTTCATTAAATTTTTATCGAACATATTGACATGTGTGTGAATAGGACGATCATGATTGCAACCCTAGTAGATAGAGTTATACCCCACAGCTCTAAGATTTTGAGTTTATTTAAAATATCTTAATTCATGTGTAATAAATATCTACTCCAAGAGCGGAGTACTATTACTTAGAAATTTCACAACAGAGATATTTGTTGTAGTAGTGTTTGATAGTTGATACTTGGCACCAATCTATCAATGTTGCAATAAATATAAATCGGGGTGGCTCCCCTCTTAGGAATGGATATGAGAGTGCCATAATTGTCATTACGTTTTTTGGTCCTCAAATGGTAGGCCAGTCATATATCCAGTGAAGAACAATAACCGTATTTCCCACCACATGAGATAATTTGAAAATTACAAACACATGTTGCATCGACATAAACTTAATACTATCGTTTTCCTTGTTTCATCTTCCTATTCTTAGTCAACCTACCTCCGCCCCTTCTTCACGCCTTTATCACGTCTTACATTTCCTAGATGTAGAATGTATGGTCAAAGACTTCATAAAAGTTGGATACAATAACTCTAATCTTATATCTATTTAGCCATTGCCTGGGATATCACATGCAAGATCTTAGCTAAATGACAATCTCAATGTTAAAGATATAGTTATTATAAGTATTGGAAAAAATATATATCATTATTGCCAATAATTTTAAGGTAGATACATGTAAATAGAAATATGATTATTATGGAGACGATAATTTATGAATTATTATCCTATACGATCGTTGCCGACCGGAACGAGTTGTGTCCGGTTGGTATCACGACGTGGTGATCTCTAGGCTCGTATGTGCCGTCACACTCTTGCACCAATGTGTCTGGATAGATCATGGTGTCATAGATGCAACCAAGGAGAATCTAAACAATGCCATGGAGTGCAATGGTCTCTGGACTCTGAGGCACAACGAGATCGAGTTGGTGTGCCTTTATAAGAGAAACAGATCAAACATTTTACAGAACTTGTGTTACCTTAATTAGTCTTCCATGAAACGACGAAGAGAAGTATGCAAATGACAAAAAATAAGACGAATAGCGTTTAATGGAAGGAAAAAATGGTCACTATTTTACCAATTAAAATTGTTTAAATAAATAAAATTGTCTGTCAGTAAGAGGCCAGTGTGCATTAATTAACATTAGCATCTTTTAAATTCATGGGAAACGTCTAGAGAGTTGGTAGTGCTCAAATTCTAAGAGTTAAGATCTCCACTCATCTCTTGGGAGTACTCAAATTGTAAGCATTACTATCCTATAGAGGAAAAATCGCATTCATATTACTTTCATTAAAATAAGAAATATCATGGAAGGTATATTAATTTCACAGGAAGTGTTGCATGTAGTTCACATGAATAAAATGACAGGGGTACACTTTCAAAGTAGCATTGGAAAAGGCTTATAATAATGATAAGTTTGCTTTTCTCTACAATTGTACACTTAGAAAGGATACTAAAGTACATATAATTAATCAACTTTTAGCATTAATAATTAGTGGTAAAATAAATATTAATACGATCTATATCCACATACCGTATTTTAGCACACATATGGGGTTAGGGGAGGACCCATATCCTCTACTTTTTAGTTTGACCCTTGATGGGTCTAAGTGCTATGATAAAAAATATGTTGATTTAATTACAAGTTTGGTACTTAACTCATCTAGAGGAGAATGACATTGGCATTCTCAAGTATGTAGATCACACCAGTTGCCTTTATGCACAAATGTCTTGCTTGAAAATTAAATTATACCTAGTTATATGTGTTGTCGATGCTTTCTGTGACTGCATCTTTTAGTCTTGTTATTCGGTTTGGTGTGTGGTGGGGGGATGGACCATGTTTTTTTAATGTAGTTCTTCAATGGGCTCTTTCTGATAATCTTATTGGCCATCTTCTAATGAACTGCTTCGTTGCGCGATGAAACATAACAAAATTGATGTAATATTGGCTATTGGTGCAAATTGTAAACATCAAATTGCCATTGGATTTTTATCCATATTTTTATAAGTGAATGCCTAAGTACACCAATACCTAGTCACGCAACCTTTTTACAATTTACAGAACATCCAAAATTACCAGGGAAAAAACATAAGCCAAAACACATACTTCACATAGTACACTCTTACGACACAAATCGATATAAATGCAATATGTTGTAGCAGCCGAACCAGTGATTTGAACCAACACTAAGCACAATATGTTGCTTGCTATGCATTACCTACAGAATGCCCAATAGCAAAATCAATGAGATAAACAATTAATTTAATATGTTTTCAATCGATTACAAAAGCCATAAATATAAGCATGACTAACTAAGTTTATGAGGCTTTGGTCCAATTTGGGAACAACCTAGTGTTCTTGTTTCCATATTTAAGGGGTTAGGGTTAACATGGTGAACCAAGTGCGCTATGGAGCTCGCTTAGAACATGTCGTCCTTCTCAGTTCGCCTGATAGTGACCTCCTGACATCTCCCACTCTGACGCTACAACTGGAGCATCGACTTCTCATCATCACTGTAAGAGTCTAGGCTTCTCTTAGCATCATCATACAAGCCTCCCAGGTGGTAGCCCGTCTGCAGCAATAAAGAGATACAATTTTGGTAGTCACAATGTATGCACCAATTCGGTCATGGATAATGATTGGAAAGTGAATGATTTTACCTAGAGTGTGATTCACGAGGGGATGATGATTGAGGGTTGGTTCATGTGAGGTGTGCACGCAGTTCGATGATGTCTCCATCCAATCTCTGCACACTTCTAGTGAGGAATGAGGAATAAAAGTTACTACATATATGGATCAGAATTCAGAAATAGAAAAGACGTTGTTCTTGACACAACTATGCCCAGTTAGATTATTGTAGAAAATCTTCAAATTTACATCTACTAATAAAAATACAAGGGAAAATGGCATTTAGCAACACATTGTTGAACTTTACTCACCGTCTGATGTTCAAAAGCTACTAAATTTAGATAAGCAGGTAGAATGTCCAAAAAACCAAGAAAGGTTTTGCTCCTTTCCAACTGAATAAGTCCACTTTGGCAAAACCATCTTGAGTGGATGCAAATCCAATCTTTCTTGCTCCACGTTGCTTGAATTTGCACAATATACCTCCAAACATGACAACTTAAAAAACTCAAAAACAACAACAGATAATAACCCTAAGAATAACCCAAAAGAAGCAGAGAAAAGGCAATCTTATCCGAATTTGGAGAATACAATCCATAGGTTAGCCGAATCCTACATAATACAGCTATAATACTACACCAAATCCATAGGAAGAAAGATGATAGTTAATCATAAGAACAACGCCCACAAGAAATCTATTCAGATAAACAAAAAGTCATTCCTTGAACTCCCATTTGCTAGTGAATCAACACAAAGTTCACTAGCCACAAAGAAGTAAGGTCAACCCAACTCCTTGGTGGGATTTCAGTTAAACAATTGCGACTACCTCATGCTCTTGATGGTTGGCTAGTTGAGATGGTTTAGGTGCCAGTGCACTATTGTTGTTGGTGACACAACCTCCACAACGATTGCCTAGCACCCATGAATGCAGACTACTGTTGTAGTTAGCATATGCAAAACAGTGAAAACGTCCCACTCCCAGGCCACATTGACAACCAATTCATCTTATCCCCTCATCTCAGGCCCCCCTCCTTTTCCTCTCACTCCTCCTAAATCCAAATCGCAGGAATGAACCTTCTCTTGGATAGGAAGACCCCTTGTCGCCAGATGTCGTAGCCTAAATCATTCACACACACACACACACACACACACACACACACACACACACACACACACACAGAGAGAGAGAGAGAGAGAGAGAGAGAGAGAGAGAGAGAGCACACCCACAAAGAAATATAGAGCACATACAGAGAGAGAGAGAGAGAGAGAGAGAGAGAGAGAGAGAATCCTACCATCCCCACCAACACCTCACTCCAATCCCAATCCAAATGGTAAACAATTGGCATGACATGGATAAGAAGGGAGGAGGAGCAAAATAAATAAAAGGGGAAGAACGATGTACGATGCTGCCCCAAAAGAGAGATGACAGATGAAGAAAAGAAGGGATCAAGACAACCACAAAGACCCCCCCTAGTGCAACAAGGAAACGGTGGAGGAGATACGATGGAGATGGGTGACCGACATCGCAACAAAGAACTTCCAACGCCGCCGGCCGGTACGGTGGTACACAAGCGGTCAAGGAACCTTCAACAACACAAGGCTCGCACCTCTCAACCTCCTCCAACAGCAAGGGAGATGTCAGGACGCACCACACAAAGGTCCCCCCCTAGAAATGACCACCACAAATCATTCCCCAACCCTCCTCTCCACTTTGTACAACTTGCCGAAGGCACCCCATTTTCTACAATTTCACAAAGACACTTTCAACCACTACCACCGCCAGGCTTGACATGAGAAGACCGGGCCAACCCTCACCGGAAGGCCCGACCCACACCAGCCAACCCATCCAGCGCATGACCCGTGTAATCAAATTTGGGAGCTCCAATCTCAGGGAGCTTAGTGAATCTAAGGATTTAGGCCTGCACCATCTTTTGCATTACATGGACCTGGAAAGTACAAGGTATGCTAAATATTTAGACAACAATTGCTAAATTTTCACAGAATGCATGTACCTGTAGAACCATTTCACAGTGTAGAAGAGATGATCATGAAAGCAGTTTTTCTAACGTTCGAATATCATTGATGCAACAATTGCTAAAAGAAAGAATGAACGAAGGCGAATACGGTAACTTTCTTTCAATCTAAGAGTAAGGAAGTTTATATAGATGCCTGATGTCAGAAATAATTATAAATATGCACCACAAAAATTGTTCTTCCACTGCTAAAAGGCAGCATAGAGGACATCGATTCAGATGTGGAAGATATAAATCATCTCAAATACTAATAATCACTAGTTGTGCTATGAAACAATCACTATTGGAATTGCTTGAATGATAAAAAAAAGTTTAACATAGAGCAAGTGAACCTGCTACCTAAAAGTGTGGAATGCAAACTTTCTAATGCTCTAGCACATACTTCAGTAATGTTAACAATCTTATGGGAAAAGGTATTCAAGAACGCAAGAAATGACCCAACTATTTAGTGGTTGGTTTTTCGATCGAGTAAAAAAAACTAACTTTATTACATACCTTAACTGAGCTTGTATTTCTCAGTTGAGTAATCTGAAGGAGATATGCTGACATTAAAACACACTCAATAGTATTGCAAGCAACATGTATCGACGCATCATATACTTGTAATTTTAAGGGGTCATATTGTATGTCCAACCTTTTGCTTCCAAAAAAATAAATAAAAAGATAAAAAGGGACCCTGATAAGTACCACACGTGTGGCAAGAACACATGGCAACCCCGAACGTTTTTTATGGCAAGTTTCGTGACGCGAGGATGGCATCCTTAGTTGTCAAGCATGGCAACTTCTGTTTGGATGGCAAGTTTTATTTTTTTTGAGGGGGTTTGCCTTTTATTTTTGGATGGCAACTTTAGTTGTAAAAAACTTCAGGGCCAGAGTGTGGCACTTTTCATTTGCGAAAGTCAAAGCAAGTAAATTTTGAGAAAGACAAAAGTTTCAAAAAAAAGTTTGAGAAAGACAATAAGGGCATCTCCAACGCCGACCCTCAAATCGTCTGCATATATCCAGACCACGGAAGCTATCCAACACGACTGTATTGGTCCGTCGAGTAGTCCGGACCACGTTTTCCCCGCAAACCGGAACCAAACGTGAGGGCTTTGCCGGAGTCTGGACATCCTCATGACAAACCAAAAGCTTCCACGTACCCCGCCTCTTCATCTCGGATGGCGGAAGGCCGCCAACTGTTGCTATTAATTGGCAAAAGGCTAGCATGTTAAAAGCTCGATGATGATTAGTATTTGGGCATTTGGCAGAAGCTTTGCAAATATTTTTGGGCATTCTTGGGAAGGTTACTTCTTGACATATCATTAGCATTTGGCAAGGGGATTAGTTTTCTATTAAGGTTCTTTATCACACGTTGGTGGAATGACAAAAGCTTTGTAAATAGATTTGGCCATTTGGCGGAAGGTTTCAAAATGACCCAGCCCATTTGGCGGAAGGTTTAAGATTAGCAAGGTGAATGGTTTTTTATTTGGCGGAAGAAAGCTAGTTCAGTGGCGGAAGCTAAGCAAGCATCCTTGTTTTTGCCGAAGCTACATTAGCACATGGATTAATAGCCTTCTGTCTGACAAAAAGCTATTAATCATAATTTTTAAAGGGAATCACGTAGTTATTTGGTGATTGGATGGCCGGCTCCTGCATCAGTTTCCGCGGACTGGTTCCAGTGTCCGCAGATGAATGAGGAGCAATTTTACGGGTCAACGTTGGAGATGCCCTAATGGTCAGATCTTTGAGCTCACGGACATGGGCGGGGGCGTCGAGCTTGCCGTACACCTCCTGATGGCCTCGGCGGCCCAGGTCAATAGCCCCACCTCCCCTGTCAATGCCACCAAAGCCTCGCTTCCTGGCTACCACCTTGAGTCTATCACCATTGTTATCCGTCACCATGCCAACATCTTCGGTCTCTTCCTTCTCGGCCATGGCTAATCAAAGTGAAGCCTCTGTTTTAAGGGTGAGCTTTCCCGCAACCTTCTCCCAATTGTTATCTCCCTCTTCCACTTCCTCGTACTTTGAGATTCCCTATAGCTCATGTTGCTATCTATCTGGTGCCGATTCGGTGGCACACAGGTGGTGTGGCTAATCCAGAGGAGGCGCAGACTTGGGCGATTGGATCTGGCGGCGTACATGCGTCGGTGGCGAGGGAATGAAAGGAAGCTGCATCGTACAAGATGGGGAGGCAAGGGGTCAAGACGTCGATTGGAGAGTGGCGGTTCGAGGAGAAAGTGTGTTATTTCCACCGGCTATTTTCCCCCATTGGTTTTCTTCGTGCACTTGCATGGACAGAGCCACACCACCCAGCCTCTTACAAATGGGGCACAACGGCGCGACTCAGTCAAAAAATGTGCACTGAATGTCAAATTGGGGACCTCACTTGAGTGAGAGGGTTCCCAACCCCATGGAGCTTAAGCCAAAATTCTGAAGGATAGAAATTTTGTAGGGAAAAAAAAAATCTTTTGGAGCCCTTTGTTTTGTAGGAACATATTTCTATTCCTATGTATGATAGGTTCACATTTCAAAGGAATTTTTTTAGCCTAGATCCAATGGAAAATTTTGTATCCTATGAATCAAATGATATCTCTTTCCCTATAGAAATTGAGATGCATGTCATCGTATTTTCTATGGTTTTCCTATTTCCCATGATATTCTTATCCTATTAACCAAAAGAGGCCCAATGATTTTAGAGATTGGCACATGCACGAGGGGGGACTATATCAAATAATACCATATTTAAATGATAGTAGATACATTATTAATACCAGTGCACAAGAAATGATATCGTGGTACCACTACACAATTTCCCGGTTTAAATGATACCGTGTCCGTGATACCACTACACAAAATTCAAATTAAAAAAATTCAAAAAAATTTGAGTACACTTGTGAATGTTCACAAGATATGTGTCTAAAATCTCTAAATACTTCAAATCCGATTTCAAGATATAGATAGAGAAACAAAAATGAAAAATCTAGATGTGAAGTAAGCCATTTTGCCTTTTTGTGACACTATTCATGCTATATATGCCCTTTTTATTTCATTATGTGTATTTTAAATTTGGGTTTGGAATTTCTAGGAATTATAGAAGCATATCTTGTGAAGATTCATGATTCCCCCCCTAAAGTTTGGAAACTTCAATTGAGTTCCGTGCTGTGGCATCATCTAAAAATATGTAAATTTGGATTTGAAACTTTTAGGAATTATAGACACCTTGGTTCAGTTACAAGCACGATGCACGTGCTGATGCTGGTGCCAGAAATAGGATGAACTAGTGAGCAGCAGCTGCATGCAAGCCTCTGCATGCGCCCGACCCTTACTGAGAACCTCACAATCCGTGGTAGATTGAGAAACTAAGGTGACCGGTCAAAAATCAGAGACCCTCTGACCTCTGCAACTCCGAAGTCCCCGGGAGGAAAGCTCAACGGAAGTGACCACTTTCCCCCGTCTGTCGTCCCCCGTTGAGCTAGCTGCGCCTCAAGTTGCCATCTTCCTTCCCCAGAAGCAGAAGTAGAGCTCGCGCGGGAGGACGGCCTAGCGGCAGGGGATCCAGCATCAGCTAGCGCCCCCGGCCCGTGCTATGCGCCAGGATGGCCTCCACCGTCGCGCCCCTGAACGTCGACGTCGTTGCGGTGAACACCACGACGCAGAACAGCAATGCGTCGACGGCCACCAAGGCGTTCAACCCGGTGGTGTGCTACTCGCCCATGATGATGACCACCAACGGCATGTGGCAGGGCGAGGGCGTGAACCCGCTCGAGTTCTCCCTCCCGCTCTTCATCGTCCAGGTGGCCGTCATCGTCATCACCACCCGCCTCCTCGTCCTCCTCCTCCGGCCCTTCCGCCAGCCGCGCGTCATCGCTGAGATCCTCGCCGGGGTCGTGCTGGGCCCGTCCATGATCGGGCAGAGCGAGGTGTGGGCCAGCCTGGTGTTCCCCGTGCGCAGCCTGCTCACGCTCGAGACGGTGGCGCACCTGGGGCTGCTCTTCTTCCTCTTCCTCGTCGGCCTGGAGATGGACGTCGACGTCATCCGCCGGTCCGGGGACAAGGCGGTGTTTGTCGCCATGGCCGGCATGGCGCTGCCCTTCTGCATGGGCATCGCCACCTCCTTCATTTTCCGGCACCAGGTGTCCCGCAACGTGCACCAGACCTCCTTCCTGCTCTTCCTCGGCGTCGCCCTCTCCGTCACGGCCTTCCCCGTGCTCGCCCGCATCCTCGCCGAGATCAAGCTGCTCAACTCGGAGCTCGGCCGCACCGCCATGTCCGCCGCCATCGTCAACGACATGTGCGCCTGGATCCTGCTCGCGCTTGCCATCTCCATTTCGGAGGTGGACAGCACCGCGCTGTCGTCACTCTGGGTGCTCCTCGCCGGGGTCACCTTCGTGCTCTTCTGCTTCTACGCCGTGCGCCCCTTGATGTGGCGGATCATCCGCAGCATCCCCGAGGGCGACGACGTCAGTAACGCGCAGATCACCCTCATCCTCACGGGCGTCATGATCGCCGGCGCGTGCACCGACGCCATCGGCATCCACTCCGTCTTCGGCGCCTTCGTCTACGGGCTGGTCATCCCGAGCGCACCGCTAGGCGTGACGCTGATCGAGAAGCTCGAGGACTTCGTCACCGGCCTCCTCCTCCCGCTCTTCTTCGCCATGAGCGGCCTCCGCACCAACGTGCGCATGATACGCGACCCCGTCACCGTCGGCCTGCTGGTGCTCGTGTTCGTCATGGCCAGCTTCGCCAAGATCATGGGCACCATCATCATCGCGGCGCTCTACGCCATGCCGTTCCGCGAGGGCATCGCCCTCGGCTTCCTCATGAACACCAGGGGGCTGGTGGAGATGATCGTGCTCAACATCGGGAGGGACAAGCAGGTGCTGGACGACGAGTCGTTCGCCGTGATGGTGCTGGTGTCGGTGGCGATGACGTCGCTGGTGACGCCGGTGGTGACGGGCGTGTACCGGCCGTCGCGGCGCCTCGTCGGCTACAAGCGGCGGAACCTGCAGCGCATCCGGCACGACAGCGAGCTCCGCATGCTTGCCTGCGTGCACACCACCCGCAACGTGCCGTCCGTGCTGTCGCTGCTCGAGCTCTCCAACCCGTCCAAGCGCTCCCCCATCTTCATCTACGCGCTCCACATCATCGAGCTCACCGGCCGAGCCTCCAACATGCTCGCCGCCGCGGCCGCCTCCACCTCCAGCCGGACAAGCTCGTCCTCCGCCTTGCCCGCCACCACGGAGCACATCTTCAACGCCTTTGAGAACTACGAGAGGCTCACCGGTCAGTGCACACAGTTGCCAATTAATTAGAACTCCATTAAACATTTATAGGATGAGTAATGAAGATGACAACATATATACACAGGAGGCGTGTCCATCCAGACGTTGGCGGCGGTGTCGCCGTACCAGACCATGCACGACGACGTGTCGGTGCTGGCCGAGGACAAGCACGTGTCGCTCATCGTGATCCCTTTCCACAAGCAGCAGACGGTGGACGGCGGCATGGAGCCCATCAACCCCTCCATTAAATTGTTCAACGAAAGCCTCCTGGCCACCTCCCCGTGCTCCGTGGCCATCCTCGTGGACCGCGGCCTGAGCGCCGCCGCGGCGCGCATGTCGACGGAGCACCGCGTGGCGCTCTTCTTCTTCGGCGGGCCCGACGACCGCGAGGCGCTCGCGTACGCGTGGAGGATGGTCGAGAACCCCGGGGTCGCCCTCACCATCTTGCGGTTCCTCCCGCCGGACTACCGGCCGGCGGCGCGGTCCTTCTCCGAGGCCTCCTACCGGTCGGCGGCGTCGGGCGGCATGGACCCGCGCGGGGCCGCGATGAGCGCGAGCACGGAGGGCAAGAGCGAGCTGCAGATGGACGAGGAGTACCTGGGCGAGTTCCGCGCGCGCAACCACGGCAACCCCACAATCACGTACGCGGACAGGCCGGTGACCAACAGCGAGGAGACGGTGGCCGCCATCCGGGGCATGGACAACAGCGCGCACGAGCTGTACATCGTGGGCCGGCGCCCCGGGGAGGCCGGGTCGCCGATGACGGCGGCGCTGGAGGACTGGATGGAGTCGCCGGAGCTGGGGCCCATCGGCGACATGCTCGTGTCGTCCGACTTCTCCATGGCGGTGTCGGTGCTGGTGGTGCAGCAGTACGTGGTGGTCGGCGCGCCCATGGCCGCGGCCGTGCCCGGCCCCGGCAGCGACCCGGTGCGCCAGTACGTGGGCAACGCCAACCAACGGTCCGGCGCGTACCGGGCGAGCACGGCGTCGTCGGCGAGGGATAGCAGATGGTCTAATGACACCGTAGGATTCTGAGGCGCGCGCGTAGGGGTCTTCGGCTGTTGTGATTTGGGGGGATTTCGTGTCCCTGTAGTGAGTGTAACAGTATTCTTCATTCAGATTCGATTCGTGTAGTGTGTGAGGTTGTAGCTGCATTGTACTGCTCTGTTATGTGACGTGAACGGTGAGATTATTGGCAGTGGCTCACTCATCAACAATTTCCAGGTGATCAATCTCCGAACCAAAGGAATTAGCACTTTAGCTAGATGTAACTTGAATGATTCTCTAATTTGGGTCAGTCAATTTTTTTAACCCACGCTACGCGTCGGCTGGCGGACAACGACAAAACATCTGCCGCCTCGCCGGCCGTTGGATGGACACGGGGATGGCCATCTGATCTACCCACCCATGAGTATCACCTCCCTTTTACAACAAGAGTGATGTTGCAGAACTTTTTGTAATTGAGGTCTTGTTGCAGAATTCCTTTACAAGAGGTTTGGTGCAACAAAAATGTCTTTGCTTTTTGCAATATAGGCATATAGCTTATGTTATGGGAGAAATTTCTGCAACATTGGTGTTGCAGAATTTTTTTAGGGGAGTCATGAGGAGCAGGGGCACATCTCGCACGGGACACATGTCGTATGAGTGAGCAGGGATTGTGTTGCAGACTCCTTCTCGTTTCATCTTTTTGTAACATAGATGATGTTACGGGAGGACTTTTGCAACATGAGTGATGTTGCAAAAACTTCTTTTTACGTAAAGGATGATGTAAAATGGCCCTTGTTGGGAAAAACGGCTCGCGAAGGAAACGTGTGGATGCGCTGGCGATATGGATAGCGGTGTGGTAGACTCCACTGGGACACGCGTCGCGCAGAGGAAGCGGTGGACGAAACAAAATGATCCGCCGGTGGATTTCAAGTGTTTCCCCTTTTTTACATCGCTGCTCCAAAATGTGTGCTCTTTGTTTTTTTTTTCTGTTGGTGTACTGTCATGTTTTGGGCTGAAATGTTCCCACTGACCACTTTTTCGGCTCGGTCGTTCCTTACTAGGCTGAAGCCTGTTACACGATTTCTTATAGACTTTTTTGTATGCGTTGTCACTTCTGTTTTTTCCCTTCTAATTTTTTTGAACATCAGTACAGACACAAGCGCTCATGTACACGCGCATACACTCACCCCTATGAACGCTCTCACACACACACCCTACCCCTATGAACACCTTCGAGAGACTGAGCCGGCATATTATCTTGAGATTTACAAAGCCATCATAGGCGCCTCGTCGTCGACGGGAACGTCTCCTCCCACTGAAAGCATATCGCCGGAAATTCTGAAATAAATCCAGGAATAATGCGGGCACCAGGATTTGAACCCTGGTGGGTTAGGGATACCACTGTCCACCTAACCATCTCTGGCTAGTTTTGGGATGTTGGATGAGTATAGAATATATACACGCAAGTATCATACAAAGAGTGTCTAAATTATATTAGAGTGTGAAAATTGTACTGTTGTATACTTATTTCTTATATATTTAGAAAGTGCAATTTCAGTACAAAGTTGTGTCCAAGTTTTTAAAAGTTTTCCTTTTATTATTAAAGGTTAATGCCAATGCAAATAATTCAGTATCCTTTATACAACTTCATTTCTATATTATTTTTTGTTTTTATTTCATTTTCTTTCTTCCTTAAAGGTAATGCCAATGGCACTAATTCCTTTCTTCTGAGGATTTTTTTGGTGAAAATCCATTGTTATATTATTATTCTTGTATATTAAAAAATGCAATTTAATGCAAATTGTGTGCAAATATTATCACTATTTATTTTAATTTTTCTATAACTCTTTATTCTTAAGTAGCAATAGAAATAGCAATGCCACTTATTCAAGGAAACTTCTTACTTTTTGAAATTTTACTATTATGTGATGATTATTGTATATTATAAAAAGTGGCAGTTGTGTAAATTGTGTGAAATTTTTGTCCTTGTTTTATTTTTTATTTTTTAAAGGGTAATACCAATGCCACTAATTCATTCTTTCAAACAAAATTTCATTATTATGATTCCATTTTGTTTTTATTTTATTTTCTTTCTTTTTAAGTGCAATTTCTGTGTAAGATGTGTGGATTTTTTTCTTCATATTTTCCATTTTGTTTCTTATGGAAGGGTAATACCAATGCCACTGATTCATTCTTGCATAGAAAACATCATTAGTTTGATTCTATTTTAGTTTTTATTTTATTTCCTTTCTTCTTTAAGTGTAATTCTTGTAAGTTGTTTGCAATTTTTGTCATTTTTTTATTTTGTTTCTTTTCTAAGGGTAATATAAAACAGTGAGATCCATGTGCAGTAGCACCCATGACATATTTTTATAGAAGGAGCCCATCCGGATGAGGCGCCACAAATTCTCTCCCGACAGGAGTCGAACCATGCGCGCAGGGTTCGCCACTAAGCTAGTATGTAGTCTTCAAGAAAACTTTATCAATGTCACTAATTCATTCTTTTCGAGAAAACTTTATTTTTTTATTTAATGGTAATACCAGTGCCACTAATTCATTTGTTTTTATTAAGAATTTTTTTGTTGTGAAACTGCACTATTATATGCTTATTCTTTTGCATTATTAAAAAGCACAAATTTTGTATAAATTATGTGGGAATTTTGTTATTATTTGATCTTTAATTTCTTTAATATCAAGGCCACTGGTTTATTTTCCTTATAAAACCTCATTATTTCATTTCATTTTTATTTTATTATCTCCGTACAGAAAACTAGACATATTATACACCGTATAATATGTGAATATTAATTGAAACGTAACTCCATATATATAAACATACCTATGTCTTTCCTTTTCCTAAAAAACCTACGTCTTTCCTCATCATCCTCATGCGAAGATTAATTGAGTTGCACTGGATCAATCGATCAAAACTTACACATAGTAGACATAACTATGAACTCCTACACTTGTTTGTAGTTGTTAGGATCAGTTCAACAAAAATATACTACTATAGCTAGCTAGCTAGCTAGCTAGTGCTATGAGTAGTATTATTTTGCACTGAGACAAATCTTGGATGGAAGTTCGATGTTGGAAAATCTAGGCGGGCCAGCCAAAATTAGAGTACAAAAATCATGTGTAGCTAATGTTTACTAGCATAAAATATATGTCTCGCACAAAAGGGCCCTTCTCAGCTCAAGTACATGTGAGCTCGAGTGAACAGTAAAATTCAGAAAAAAAAATAAAAAAAAATTATGAAACATTTTTGTGGCAACTTTTGACAAATGTTTTCAATGTTTGCAAAGTTTCATCACGAAATAACATTCCTGAAAGTCGTGGCAAAAAAAAAAAATCAGCACTCCAAATGTAGCTTTTTTGGAGCATCGACTTTTTTTTGCCACGACTTAAATGAATATCATTTTTTGATGAAATATTGCACGCTTTTAAAACATTTGTCAAATGTTTCATTTTTTTTAGGATTTTACTGTTTACCCTAGCTCATATGAGCTCGAGCTCACTTTATCCACATCCATACTAACATGTGCTTGTAACTAGCTGTCACCATCACTTTCATGAGTTTCGTGCTTCCGGCGGATACAATCAATAGCTAGCTTCTCACGTACGTTCATGTCGTCGGTGGAAAAAATTCACTATTATGCATTTATTCTTACATATTATAACAAAGCGCAATTTATGTGCAAAATTTGTCATTTTTTGTTTTAGTTTTTTTATATCATTTTTCCTATTTAAGGGTATTTTGTGTTTCATTTATTATTTATTATTTTCTGTTTCTATGGTTTCTATTTTTTCTTTTTCTTTCCTTTATTGGTTATTTTTATTTTTTTGTGGGTTTTGGCCGAGTGTAATTATATACAAACAAATAATATATAATATGTGCCAAAATTTCATGATTATATGATTATTTTTGCATATTATGATGAAATGCAATTTCGGTGCAAAGTTGTGCACAAGTTTTTTCAGTATGATAATATGTGCCAAAATACAGTATTTCAGTTACACTCTGCGGGAATTATAGTACAAGGCAAAAATGCACTGTTTTATGCTTATTCTTTGCATATTTCGAAAGTGTAATATCATTGCAAATTGTGTGCAAGTTTTGAAAGTTTTTCCTTTTTCAATTTCTTTATTCTTAAAGGGTTTCATTCTTTTTAAACTTCATTATTTTGATTTTAGTTTAGTTTTTTCTTCTGAAAGTGTAATACCTTTAATCATAATAAAATGCCACTAATTCATACTTCCTTAGGAAATTTAAGTATTTATTGTTTTTGTTTTTTATTTTTATTTTCATAAATAGTAATACCAGTAAACATATTTTTTGTGAAATTCGACTATTATATGCTTATTCTTGCATAAAAATGCAGCTTTTGTGTAAAATGTGTGAAAAATTTAAATTATTTACTTTTTTTGTTTTCACTTCATTTTTTCTTAAAGAGTAATACCAACCCCACTAATTCATTCCTTCTTAGAAAACGAATTTTTTTATTTGTGTGTGTGTAAGTATAAATGCAAGTGCTAAATAGTATGCGTGTAAATTATATTAGAATGCGAAAATTGCATAATTATATGCTTATTTTTTGCATATTTCAAAAAAGTGTAATTTCAGTGCAAAGTTGTGCACAAGTTTGGAGAGGTTTTTATTTTTCATTTGCTTTCTTCTTAAAGGGTTTCATTCTTTCTTAGAAAGCTTCATTATTTTAGTTTATTTTTTTCTTTCTTTTGAAAGGGTAATATCATGCAACGAATTCATTCTTCCATAGAAAACTTCATTTAGTTTTTAGTTTTTATTTCATGAAGTTGTGAAAGACAGATGTTTCTAATGTAAGGGCAATACATATATTTCTCTTGTAAGGGTAATGCCGATGTCACTAATCCATTATGTTTAAGATTTTTATTGCTTAAACCCCAGTATTATATACTTATTTTTCATAGTAATAGTGCATTTTTGATATATACGTATGTATATGTGCGTATATGTATCGTATGCATGTGTAACACTGTATATACACATGTGAGATTGCATATATAATCACAAACCATTGCATGCAAGTATGTATTACTCTTCAGAACACACCATGCACGATCTTCATCTATCATTGATGAGCACAGACGCTCTCTTATACACCTATACACTGGTGGAAAAAGGGCCTTTGGTCGCGGTTCGCAACTGCCATTAGTCGCGGTTGCGCAACCGCGACCAAACAGGCGGGACTAAAGGCTCCCCCCTTTAGTCGCGGTTGTTTAAGAACCGCGACTAAAGGCACGTCCACGTGGGCGCCAGGTGGCCGTCGGGGCGGAGGACTTTTAGTCGCGGTTCTTCTGGCCAACCGCGACTAAAGACCGCCGCAGGTTTAGGGTTTTAGCCCCCCCTAAACCTGCCCCCCCCCTAACCTGTTTTCTGTTTAATTTGTATTGTTTTACTTCTTTTATGCTTTATTTTAATTTTGAAGGAGTTTCACATATTCTACGCTACTACATACATGCATATGATTGTACAATTTCAAACAAATTTGAAATTAGAACCAAAAAGAATTCAAGAGGAATATACAGTATATATTAAATATCATCGGATGACCATATACAATTTTGAACAAGTTTCCATACATAATTTAAGGCATATAAAGTTCTACGTCCTCGTAATGGTCTTCTCCTTTAGGATGGAGGACTTCCCTCCTGAACCATCCAGCTAGGTCCTCTTGAAGTGGTCGGAAGCGAGCTTCTGGACTAAGCATCATCCGGAGGTTATTCCTCTGAGCATTGGTATCACTCGGAACCCGCTCAGAGGTGTATCTCCGGATCATCTCACAGACATAGTATCCACATAGATTGGTCCCCGCTGGCTGAATATCCCCAGCATTCTTAGCCTTTGACTTTTTGAATTCTAGCTCTTTTTTGAATTCACCGACCTTTGTATCTACGAACCGTCTCCAAACCCTACGAGGCAAAGAAAATTAAATGAACAAGAGAGTTATTAGTTACTTGATATTAGGAAATGAACGAAATAGGCCGATCGATATAGAGCGCAAATGAATGAAAATAATTACTTCTGCATCATTTTTCTCAGGTCGCCCCAAAGCTTTGGATCCATATTCAGAGAGTCGTGGACAAGACATTCTGAGGTGTCAACTTTAATTACTAGCAGAATCCAGTGGAACCTGCGGACACGATACATGCACAGTACGTCATGCATAACTCATCGATTAGCCGGCCACATACCATGCATGGAGTAAACAAAAGAGAATGTGCTCAAAACAGAAACACTCACCCAAAATGGTAAGGAAATAGAATATCACTTTTGAGTTCCTGCTTTGTAAGAAACTGCCACAGGTCTGCCTCCATGTCGTCGGGATGATGCCGCAACACATATTCATTAATGATGTGTGGGTCAATGAACCCAACATCATGGATGTTCCTTACTCTGCATTCCTTAATCTTCATTCTGCATGTATAATAGCGGACACAACAATATAGTTAGGACATATATATAGTGCAGGCAATATGAACGAGATGGGGTAGAAATAAATCACTTACAGAACGTAGCAACTGATGATAGATTTGTCGAGCTCGCGCAGATTGAAAAGCTGGAACAATTCACTCAGATGAATTTGTACATAGTAATGTTTGAAGTGATGCTCATGTCTAATTTCCGCATAAATATATTCGTTGGCGTTTTTATTTTTTATGTAACCCTTGTACCATTTCAGCAGACCTTTCATTTGTGGAGGTAGATCCTGTTCCTGCGCAGGCTCGACGAGAGGCCCATTCTTCACATATGTAATTACTACCTCCTTCACTGGCGCCTCATTAAGGCCTAACAGTTCACGAAGAGTAATACCTAAGTTGGCCGCTTGTTCTCTGGCACTCGTTGCAGTCAATCCAAGTGCTGCCGCAGCTGCTATGATATCGGGGTCATCCGGACCGGCGGCTTTCACTATAAGCGGGGCAATTGATTGTTTACTTTGTTCCCCGAGCTGGGCAACTCGTTTACTTTGTTCCGGATCGGGGTCATCCGCCCGCCCTTTCTTCTCCTTCAACATGAGTGCCTGCCTACGAAGTTCACGTGCATAGTCCTCAGGCAGATTCTTCGCGGCTTGGGACGGTGTGCTAAAAAATGACTTAGCCCACTTCTTTTGCTCATCAGAAAATACTGGCTTGGGCTCGGGCTCTCTTTTCTTCTTGCAGTCCGCCTTCCATTTCTCAAGATCAGCAGCCGCGGCCGCGGCAGTTTCCTCGGCACTACGTTCCCAAGGCCTTGTGGGGAGAGGCTTCAGTGATGGCTCCGGTACCTTTGTGGTCTTAGGTACATAAGGGTCCGGGTTAATAATCCAGGACTGCTTCTGCTTCTTTGCCGGAGGTGGATTGGGGGGCGGCGTCTGATCACCCGTCGGACGAGGACTGGGGGGCGGCGTCTGATCACCCGCCGGACGTTGTGGACTGGGAGGCGTCGGCTGACGTGACGGAGGTGTAGGTGAACCGCCACCACCACCACAACCGCCGCCGCCGCCACCGCCACCACCACCACCGTAGGGGGGTGGACTTGTTGTCCTTGGCGCCTCGCCTGGAAACTTGATAAACTTCTTTTGCCATAGAATGAAATGGCGCTTGACATCTCCAAGTCTTTTCTCCCCTTCAGGTGTAGCAATGTCAATCTCCAGGTCCTCAAACCCTTGGACTATGTCCTCCACCGTGACACGAGCATAGCCATCTTGAATGGGGTTGTTGTGGTGGAGTGCTGCAGGTAAACATGGTAAAGCACTGCCGATGGCTACCTTCATGGACATGTTCCCGATAGGATAATACAGATGACATTCTTTCCTCTCCTTTATATCGTCCACGGGGTAGCGAGGAGGCTCCGGTGCAGTAATTTCGACCACCAGAGGCTCCGGTGCAGTAATTTCGATCGTCGGTGCATCTGCACCAGCCGGTGGGGCCTCCGTGGAAGCCACGCTGCTTCTCCGCTGCTGGCTATCGAGATCCGCTGGATGATCTTCATGCTGCGCCCAAGCTGCATCTCTTTCGGCTACTAGTACACTCACGGTTTTCTTCATCACATCCATTTCCGATGCCAACCGCGCCACAACATCTGCTTCCCGATCCATCTTTCTCTTACGGCTTCTGTAACCGTACGGGTCATCGTTCTGGGGGAACCCTATTTTCCACGGAATGTGCCCCATGCCTCGTACACGTCCTCCGTGTTCAGGATTCCCGAGGGCTTTTGTCAGTGCGTCGTTCTCTCTATTGAACTTGATCTTCCCCTCTTGAGCATCCCTCATTGCGTCAATAAGGGCTTGGGTGGGTTTCATTATTTTGCCCAGGTAAACACACTCCCCTGTCTCCGGGTTCAGCGTTCCCCCATGCCCGTACCACCAGCTTTTGGCCCTTGGGTCCCATCCCTCCGTACCTGGACGGATTCCTCGCGCCCTCAGCTCGTTCTCCATCTTCGCCAACCTAGGCTGCCAAAGGCGATACCCTCCTGGCCCCATAATATGATTGTACTCCTTCTTAGCCGCATTTTCCTTATTTTTTTTCGATATTTGAATGAACTGCTCCGATTTCTTTTGCTTCACAAATTCTGGCCAATCATGTTTTAGTTTCTCATATTGTCCTTTGAAATCCGGAGTCTTGTTCTGCTTGACAAAGTCATGGTTTAGATTTTGCTTGAATTTCCGGAATGCGTCGGCCATCTTATGAAGAGCGAACTGTTTGACTAGCCTCCTCCTCTCCTTGTTTTCCTCAATCTTGTTACCCTCCTCATCGAATTTGTTGTATTCCGGAGGTAGAACGAAATGTTCCATAAGCTTCTTGAAGCAATCTTTTTTTGTTCTCTTATCGACAAAAGTGAAACCAGCAATTCGTGCCTTCTTTGGCTCATTCCACTCCTGGACGGTGATCGAGACGTTGTCTCTAACAACGGCTCCGCATTGGCTGACAAACTTGATGGCGTTCTTGCGGGGCTCCAGCGGCCTGCCGGTTGCACTGTCGACAACCTCGATGGTGCATGTTTCCCCTTGTTTCATCGTCTTGGTTGCGCCACGCTTTGACGACGTACTCGATTGTTTCGACGATCCGGCCGAGGGCTAAAATAAGAAAGAGAGTCGCGCCCGTTAGTACACACATATTTATTCAAATCAGTTAGTTTGTATCACCAGAGGCTCAATGTATATATATACCTCGGCGCCGGAGGTGGTTGCTACTTCCATTTGAAGATCGTCGTTTATCGACGTTTGTTCGGCATCATCTTGCTGACGGCGCCCTTCATCTTCACCATCAAGGTTCAGATAAGAAGAGACATCATCTTCTTCTTGTCCGGTCGGCACATATTGAATATCGCCGTTTATGATGCCGAACATATGTGCTTCACCGTCCGGATCATAGTTGTCCATAATCGGGTCAGCTCTATCGTCCGCCATTATGTCAGTCCTGAAAACATGTAGTAAAAACAAATTAATTAAGTGAAGAAGGGGGGCGGTGGCGGTGGCGGTGGCGAAAGGGCGGTGGCAAAAGGAGGGGGCGAGGAAGGGGTGGGAGAGGGTGTCGCGGTAGAGCGCGAGACAGGGCGGCAGACGACGGCGCCACGGAGAGGGAGGCCAGGACAACACACATGTATAACCCTCGCCATTTGGTTAATTATCAAATTTTACGGTTTTTTGTTAATTATCAAGTTTTAAGTTACTTATTTTCTTCTTCCTTTTTCCTTTCTTCTTCTTTCTTTCTTCTTCTTCCTTTCTTCTTCTTTCTTTCTTCTTTCCTTTCTTCTTTCTTTCTTCTTCTTCCTTTTCTTCTTATTCCTTTCTATTCTTTCTTTCTTCTTCTTTCCTTTTTCTTTTTTCTTTCTTTCTTCTTCCTTTCTTCTTCTTTTTTTCTTCTTCCTTTTCCTTTCTTCTTTCTTTTGGTTTTCATTTGGTTTTTATTTGGTTTTCATTTTTTTTCTTCCTTTTTCTTTCTTGTTTTTTCTTCTTCATTTTTCTTTCTTCTTTCTTTCTTCTTCTTCCTTTCTTCTTCCTTTCTTCTTCTTTTTTTCTTCTTCCTTTTCCTTTCTTCTTTCTTTTGGTTTTCATTTGGTTTTTATTTGGTTTTCATTTTTTTCTTCCTTTTTCTTTCTTGTTTTTTCTTCTTCATTTTTCTTTCTTCTTTCTTTCCTCTTTCTTTTTTTCTTCTTCCTTTTTCTTCTTTTTTTTCTTCTTCCTTTGTTTTTCTTCTTCCTTTCTTTTTTCTTCTTTCTTTTTCTTTCTTGTTTTTTCTTCTTCATTTTTCTTTCTTCTTTCTTTCTTCTTTCTTTTTTTCTTCTTCCTTTTTCTTCTTTCTTTTTTTCTTCTTCCTTTGTTTTTCTTCTTCCTTTCTTTTTTCTTCTTTCTTTTTCTTTCTTGTTTTTTTTCTTCTTCCTTTTTCTTTCTTCTTCCTTTGTTTTTCTTCTGTTTTTTTGTTTTCTTTTGTTTTTTCTTCTGTTTAATTTGTTTTTTTTGTGTTTTCCTTTTTCCTTTTTCCTTTTTTCCTTTTTCTTCTTCTTCCTTTTCCCTTTTTCTTTCTTCTTCTTCTTCCTTTTTCTTCTTCTGATCTTCTTCTGCCGGCGGAGGACGGCAGGGCCAACGGGCGGCGGGCGGCGCGCGGAGGACGGCAGGCAGGGCCAGCGGGCGGCGGGCGGCGCGCGGAGGACACGGCGCAGGCAGGGCCAGCGGGCGGCGGGCGCGGCGGGCGGCGGGCGGCAGGGCGTCGGGCGGCGGGCAAGGGCGCAGGGCACGGGCGGCGCTCACTGGGGACGGGGGGCGGCGGCGCGCAGGGCTCCGGCGTCGGGCAGGGCTTCGGCGTCGGCGTCGGCGTCGATCGGCGTCGGGGCAGCGCTTCGGCGTCGAGAGAGAGGAGAATGGGAAGTGGCAAAACTGCCAAGTGCAGTATTTATAGACGCAGCTTTAGTCGCGGTTGGTGTGGCGGACCGCGACTAAAGCCTAGCTTTAGTCGCGGTCCGCCACACCAACCGCGACTAAAGCTAGCCTTTAGTCGCGGTCCGCCACACCAACCGCGACTAAAGGTTTTTGGCGCCGCTTCGTTCCCGCGCAGGAAAGAGCCTTTAGTCGCGGTTGGTGTGGCGGTCCGCGACTAAAGCTAGCCTTTAGTCGCGGTCCGCCACACCAACTGCGACTAAAGGTCTGTGCTGGCACTGGCGCGGTGCGGTGGGATGTTTAGTCCCACCTCGCTAGCCGAGAGGCTTCGACAGTGGTTTATAAGCGCGGCTGCGCTGACCACTTCGAGCTCCTCTTAAATGCAGGCTTACGGGCCTATTCTGTTACTACTAGCCTGTGGGCCTACTGGGCCTTCCTGCGGGCCTGAATCCTGGCCCAATAATGGGTTTCTAGTCGTATTCAGGCCGTGGTGGCCCAGTAGGTGGCTTATTTTTTATTTTTTGCCTGTTTTTTGTTTTCATTTTTGCTTTATTTATTTTGTTTTGTTTCTACTTACAACAAAAAGCTTATTTATTTTATTTTATTTTGTTTCTAATTACTTATTTATTTTACTTTATGATAATTATTTTTGCTATTAAAGTTTCTAATTACTTATTTATTTATGTTATTAAAATCTTAAAAATACAATTATATATCAAAAAAATCAGAAAATAAAACTAATTCATTTTAAATTCTTGTTTTTCTTCTGTTTTTTTCTTCCTTTTTTCTTCTATTTTTTTCTTCTGTTTTTTCTTCCTTTTTCTTGTTTTTCTTCTTTTTTTTCTTCCTTTCTTCCTTTTTCCTTTTTTCTTCCGTTTTTCTTCTGTTTGTTTTTTTCTTATGTTTTTCTTCTGTTTTTCCTTTTTTTTCTGTTTGTTTTTTTCTTCTGTTTTTCCTTTTTTCTTCTGTTTTTTTCCTTTTTCCTTCTTTCTTCTTCTTCCTTTTTCCTTTTAAAATCAGAAAAATAAAACTAATTCATTTTAAAATCTTAAAAATACAATTATATATAAAAAAAAATCAGAAAAACAAAACTAATCTCTTGAAGGTTTGACAAAAGGTTTGATACATCATTCAGTTCGTCGACCAAATACAAAGTTTGGTACAATAAATTATTACACATCATTTCTTCCCTTGTGTCCCTGCTTGCTTACGATTGTGCCGTATCCATGGAGCATCCTCATCATTTAACTTAATGCTTGGGTCGGTGTTCACTTTGAAGGGCGGAATTTCAGCAAACATATTATAATCTTCTGACATGTCTGTCTTGTCCTCCACTCCCACGATGTTTCTTTTCCCTGAAAGAATAATGTGGCGCTTTGGATCATCGCATGATGTACTGATCGTTTTCTTATCTTTCCGTTTCCTCGGTTTGCTACTCATGTCCTTCACATAGAAAACCTGAGCGACATCTTTCGCTAGGACGAATGGTTCGTCAAGGTAACCAAGATTGTTGAAATCCACCATTGTCATTCCGTATTGCTGGTCCACCTTTACTCCACCTCCTGTTAGCTTGAACCATTTGCACCGGAACAAAGGGACCTTAAAGGAGGGTCCATAGTCAAGTTCCCATATCTCCTCTATGTAACCATAATATGTGACCTTTTGCCCATTCTCGGTTGCTGCATCAAAGCGGACACCACTGTTTTGGTTGGTGCTCTTTTTATCTTGGGCGATCGTGTAAAATGTATTCCCATTTATCTCGTACCCTTGGAAAGTCGTTATAGTCGAAGATGGTGTCTTGGCCAACATGTACAGCTGATCTACAACATCATTGTCATTCATTAAATGTTTTCTCAACCAACTGCCGAAAGTCTCCATGTGGGCCTTCCTAATCCAGGATTCAGGCTTCCCCGGGTTGTCCGAGCGTAAAATATTCTTGTGTTTCTCAAAGTACGGAGCCACCAAGCTGGAATTGGTCAGTACAGTGTGGTGTGCTTCAGTCAGAGAATGGCCGTCCATACATATCGTTGATTTCCTTCCAATCGTGCCTTTTCCACTTAGTCTCCCCTCGTGCCGCGATCGAGGAAGTCCATTCGGCTTAAGGTCAGGAACAAAGTCAACACAAAACTCAATTACCTCCTCATTTCCATAGCCCTTGGCGATGCTTCCTTCTGGCCTAGCACGGTTACGAACATATTTCTTTAATACTCCCATGAACCTCTCGAAGGGGAACATATTGTGTAGAAATACAGGACCGAGAATGAAAATCTCTTCGACTAGGTGAACCAGGAGGTGAGTCATAATATTGAAGAAGGATGGCGGGAACACCAACTCGAAACTGACAAGACATTGGACCACATCGTTCTGTAACCGTGGTAGATCTTCTGGATTGATTACCTTCTGAGAGATTGCATTGAGGAATGCACATAGCTTCACAATGGCTACTCGAACATTTTCCGGCAGGAGCCCCCTCAAAGCAATCGGAAGCAATTGCGTCATAATCACGTGGCAGTCGTGAGACTTCAGGTTTTGGAACTTTTTCTCCGCCATGTTTATTATTCCCTTTATATTGGACGAGAATCCAGACGGGACCTTCATACTGCTCAGGCATTCAAAAAAGATGACCTTCTCTTCTTTGGTCAGAGCATAGCTGGCACGACCTTGAAACCATTCCGGATGCCGGTCATCAGGGTCTTTCAAACGTTGCTGGTCCTGCCGTGCTTCCTTTGTATCATTTGTCTTCCCATACACGCCCAAGAAGCTTAGGAGGTTCACGCAAATATTCTTCGTAACGTGCATCACGTCGATTGCAGAGCGGACTTCTAGGACTTTCCAATATTCTAGCTCCCAGAATATAGATTTCTTCTTCCACATGGCTGCGTGCCCGTCAGCTCCCTTCGGAACTGATTGTCCGCCAGGACCCTTTCCAAAGATGACTTTCAAATCCTTGACCATATCAAATTCCTCAGCACCAGTGCGTTCTGCAGGCTTCGGCCGGTGATCTGCCTTGCCGTTGTAATGCTTGCCTTTCTTTCTTACTGGATGAATTTTCGGAAGAAATCGACGATGCCCAAGGTACACGTTCTTCTTACAATTTGGCAAATGTACACTTTCAGTCTCATGTAAGCAGTGCGTGCATGCATTGTATCCTTTATTTGACAGTCCCGAAAGGTTACTAAGAGCAGGCCAATCGTTGATGGTTACGAAAAGCAACGCTCGTAGGTCAAATTCCTCTTGTTTGTACTCATCCCACACACGGACACCAGGTCTGCCCCACAGCTGTAAAAGTTCATCAACTAATGGCCTTAGGTACACATCGATGTCGTTGCCGGGTTGCTTAGGACCTTGGATGAGCACTGGCATCATAATGAACTTCCGCTTCATGCACAACCAAGGAGGAAGGTTGTAGATGCATAGAGTCACGGGCCAGGTGCTATGGCTGGAGCTCTGCTCGCCAAAAGGATTCATGCCATCTGTACTTAGACCAAATCTTATGTTCCTTGCGTCAGCTGCAAAATCTTTGAACTCTCTGTCGATCTTTCTCCATTGCGTTCCATCTGCGGTGTGTCTCAACTCCCCGTCCGACTTACGGTCCTTTTTGTGCCATCGCAACAACTTGGCATGCTCTTTGTTCCTGAACAGACGTTTCAACCGTGGTATTATAGGAGCATACCACATCACCTTGGCGGGAACCCTCTTCCTGGGTTTCTCGCCCTCAACATCGTCACCAGGGTCATCGCCTCTGATCTTATAACGCAATGCAGTGCATACCGGGCATTCATTCAAATTCTCGTATTCACCGCGGTAGAGGATGCAGTCGTTGATGCATGCATGTATCTTCAGAACCTCTAAACCTAGAGGGCAGACAACCTTCTTTGCTTCGTACGTACTGGCGGGCAACTCGTTATTCTTTGGAAACATATTCTTCAACATTTTCAGCAAGTTTTCAAATGCCGAGTCAGCTACACCTGCCTGTGCCTTCCATTTCAGCAAATCCAGTGTGCAGCCCAGCTTTTTCAGACCATCATCGCATCCGGGGTACAACGACTTTCTGTGATCCTCTAACATGCGATCCAAATTCTCCCTCGCCTTTTCAGTTTCGCAGCGTCTCCGTGCATCAGCAATGGTCCGACCAAGATCATCAACGGTCTCATCACGTGCCTCTTCTTCACCTTCACCTTCACCTTCACCTTCCCCTTCACCTTCCCCTTCACCTTCCCCGTCACCTTCAGCATCCTCCATGAAAGTATCACCGAAATCAGCAAGATAGCTTTCATCGATGAAATCATCCCCTTCTTCATCTTCTTCCATTATAACCCCTCTTTCTCCATGCTTGGTCCAACAATTATAGCTTGGCATGAAACCGTGCCGAAGCAGGTGCAGGTGAACTTCTCTTGAGGAAGAGTAACCCTTCTAATTCTTACAGTCAACACATGGACAGATAACAAAACCCTTCTGCTTGTTCGCATTAGCCACTACGAGGAAATCTTTCAAACCCGTAGTGAACTCGCGGGAGAGTCGGTTACCGTACATCCATTGCCGATTCATCTGCATTATTATAATATAAAATATATAATTAACCATCATGCATTTGTTAAACTAACTAGCTATAAACAATAGAAATTAAACAATGAACAACACACATGCATATTTTATCAATGACACACATGCATGAAAGGTTCAAGTTGCTAACCGCGATCGAGGAGGAAAAAAATGAATGAGGAACCTCAAGTGTGGCTCTTGGGGCATTTCATCAAACACCTTGTGTGCACAAGAGGAACCAAAAGCAAACCTACACCCCCTTGTGAAGCTTGTGAAGAGAAGTGGCACCAAATGGCTAAGTGAGTGCGCTGAACTGGTATATATAGGGGAGGAGCTTTAGTCGCGGTTGGCCTGGCCAACCGCGACTAAAGGCCTTTGGGCACCTTTAGTCGCGGCTGGCCTGGCCAACCGCGACTAAAGCCCCTCACGTGCACCAGCTGGCCACCGAGCGCCCTGGGCGCAGGCATTTGGTCGCGGTTCGTCTGCCGAACCGGGACTAAATGCTTCATTAGTCGCGGTTCCTACAGTTCTGCGACTTATGGGGCTGGACGGAAGCCTCTTTTTCTATCAGTGATAATATACGTACACACGTACTTACCAGTACGTGCATGGTTGCAATGCGTTCGTAGGTTGCACCTGCACCCCTAGCTGGTCAATCGAGACGATTCAGGAGTCGATTGACTGACCCAAAACTTATTTTTCAGTCGATTGACCCGTAACCGGTCCCATTACTAATCAGTTTCTTTGATCCAAGGCGCTTTCATTCTCGAGATCAACTTATAAGAGAAACCACCTAATTTTTCTAGAAAATACACGTGTTTGGCTTATAAGTTTATGATCGGTTTAGATACTTATTTATGAAGTCAAATGCGTGTAGAGGTTTAACAGATCCCTAAACCGATTAGAACGGTGCCCCTAGATAAGCTTTGTTGGGGAACATAGTAATTTCAAAAAAATTCCTACGCACACGCCAGATCATGGTGATGCATATCAATGAGAGGGGAGAGTGCCGTCCACGTACCCTCGTAGACCGTAAGCGGAAGCGTTATGACAACGTGGTTGATGTAGTCGTACGTGTTCACGATGGACCGATCCTAGTACCAAACGTACGGCACCTCCGCGATCTGCACATGTTCAACTCGGTGACGTCCCACGAACTCACGATCCACTAGAGCTTCGAGGGAGAGTTCCGTCAGCACGACGGCGTGATGACGGTGTTGATAGAAGCTACCGACGCAGGGCTTCGCCTAAGCACCGCTACGATATGACCGAGGTGGATTATGGTGGAGGGAGGCACCGCACACGGCTAAAAATCAATGATCAACTTGTGTGTCTATGGGGTGCCCCCTCCCGCGTATATAAAGGAGTGGAGGAGGGAGGAGGGCCGGCCCTCCTATGGCGCACCCTGGAGGAGTCCTACTCCCACCGGGAGTAGGATCCCCCCCCCCTTCCAAGAGTAGGAGTAGGAGGGAAGGAAGGAAGAGAGGGGGGGAGGAAAAAGGGGGGCACCGCACCCCCACTTCCTTGTCCAATTCGGACTAGAGGGGAAGGGGCGCGCGGCCTGCCCTAGCCGCCCCTTCCTCTATCCACCAAGGCCCATGAGGCCCGTTACACTCCCCAAGGGGTTCTGGTAACCCCCGGTACTCCGGTATTCGTCCGAACTCATTTGGAACCCTTCCGGAGTCCAAACATAGTAATCCAATATATCGATCTTTATGTCTCGACCATTTCGAGACTCCTAGTCATGTCCGTGATCATATTCGGAACTCCGAACTACCTTCGGTACATTAAAACACATAAATTCATATTACTGACCGTCACCGAACGTTAAGCGTGCGGACCCTACATGTTCAAGAACTATGTAGACATGACCGAGACACGTCTCCGATCAATAACCAATAGCGGAACCTGGATGCTCATATTGGTTCCTACATATTCTACGAAGATCTTTATCGGTCAAACCGCATAACAACATACGTTGTTCCCTTTGTCATCGGTATGTTACTTGCCCGAGATTCGATCGTCGGTATCTCAATGCCTAGTTCAATCTTGTTAGCGGCAAGTCTCTTTACTCGTTCCGTAATGCATCATCCCGCAACTAACTCATTAGTTACATTGCTTGCAAGGCTTATAGTGATGTGCATTACCGAGAGGGCCCAGAGATACCTCTTCGACAATCGGAGTGACAAATCCTAATCTCGATCTATGCCAACTCAACAAGTACCATCGAAGACACATGTAGAGCACCTTTATAATCACCCAGTTATGTTGTGACGTTTGGTACCACACAAAGTGTTCCTCCGGTATTCGGGAGTTGCATAATCTCATAGTCATAGAAACATGTATAAGTCGTGAAGAAAACAATAGCAATATACTAAACGATCAAATGCTAAGCTAACGGAATGGGTCAAGTCATCCCGTTAATCAAATGACGACTCATGTCTATGGCCAGGAAACTTAACCATTTTTGATTCAACGAGCTAGTCAAGTAGAGGCATACTAGTGACACTTTGTTTGTCTATGTATTCACACATGTACTAAGTTTCCGTTTAATACAATTCCAGCATGAATAATAAACATTTATCATGATGTAAGAAAATATAAATAACAACTTTATTATTGCCTATATAGGGCTTATTTCCTTCAAGCTTCAAGTAGAGATTTAGCAGAAAATGTCTACATGGAGAGTGAGGCCACAAGATCTGATCCCCGTCTCCGAAAGCATAGAGAAAAGGGTAGTAAGATCCTTCCAATTCGCCAACCCTGCAGTGGACAAAGCCCGATGTAGGCCAAGGTCCCAATTATTCGCCGCAAACTCCGAAATGGAGACCGCCTGGTTGGAACAGTAACAAAACAAAGTACGAGAAGCATGACAAAGGAGGGCTTCCCCTACCACTCGAGGCTGAAGTTCACCGAGGAGCCCGGACTAACCAAGAATTAGATGAAGCTTCAAAATTCACCACATATTTTAATTATGGATTTTCAAAACTGAGACCCGCTACGCGGGAAGGCGTTGAGTGGTGGACATGCAGTCAAAATATTTAGCTTTGAGAATTTTAAGCCATATGGAGCCTGATGAGTTAGGATGGATGCACCACCATCATTTCGTAATTGGACATTTATTCATAATGGCGCATTAATAATGCCCAACCCCCCTCTTGGGTCGGCACATGATTTTCCACTTAACCATCCAATATTTCTTCTTGTTATTGACATTGTTCTAATAGAAAGTGCTTCGGTCCATGTTGAAGAAGGCATGATTGCAATCATAGAGATGATAAAAGCACACGATGAACGTGGCCAAGCTAGACAAGCAGGATTTAATAAGGAATGGTGTACTCCCTTGATAACCCACAAGTATACGGGATCACAACAGTCTATGAGGGTAATAGTTCATCCAAATTTATTGATTCGACACAAGGGGAGCCAAACAATAATTATAAGCCTTAGCAGTTGAGTTGTCAATTCAACCACACCTGAGAAGTCACTTTCTTGCAATAGTTATTAGTAGCACAATAATTTGGTAGCAGTTGAAATAGTAGTAGCAATAGTAACAGTAACAGTAGTAGCAATTTTGTAGCAATTGGAACAATAATAGTAATAGTGATTCGAGCAAAGTCAATATTATGAAAAGCATAGGCATGGAGTAGCGATGGATATTTGGATGAAATTCATCATGTAACAGTCACAATCTAAAGCAATACACAATAGCTCGAATTCATCAATCATATGTAGGCATGTATTCCATATATAGTCATTTGTGTTTGCGGTAAGAACTTGCATGATATCTTTTATCCTACCCTCCCATGGTAGCGGGGTCCTAATGGAAACTAAGGATAATTAAGGAACTCCTTTTAATAGATAACCAGAACAAAGCATTAACACATAGTGAATACACGAAGTCCTTAAATTACAGTCATCTCTGGAGAGTACCATAATTGTTGTCACCCCTGGGTTTACGGTTCAGAATAATAACAGGTGCATATAACTTGCAGATAGGATCAAGAACTCAAATATATTCATGAAAACATAATAGCTTCAGATCTAATATCATGGCACTCGGACCCTAGTGCCAAGCATTAAGCATAGCAAAGTCATGGCAACATCAATCTCAGAACATAGTGGATACTACAGATCAAGCCCTAACAAATTGACTCGATTACATGACAAATCTTATTCATCTCTATCTACCTCCAGTATGCATTTGATGAAATTACTCACACTCGATGGTGAGCATCATGAAATTGTTGATGAAGAAGGGTTCATGATGATGACGGCGATGAATCCCCCTCTCCGGAGCCCGAACGGACTCCAGATCAGCCCTCCCGATGAAGAATAGGAGGTGGCGGCGCCTTCGTATCGTAAAACATGATGAAACGTTCTCTCTGATTTTTTCTCGAGAAGGCGGTACTTATGGACTTGCAAATAGGACAAACGGAGGCTTGATGGCCTCACAAGCTCAGATGGCACACCCCCTGACTTGTGGCTCTTTGGTGGCCTCGCAGGTAGATCTTTGCGCCAATATTTTTTATATATTTCAAAAACAATTCTTCGTAAAATTTCATCCAATTTTGATAACTATTTATTTATGCATAAAAAACAACACCAACGTAATTGTGCTGAAAACAACGTCAGTCCGGGTCAGTTTCATTCAAATCATGCAAATTAGAGTCCAAAACAAGAGCAAAGCGTTTGGAAAAGTAGATATGTTGGAGACGTTGACACCCCCTAATCTTAACTCATTGCTTTTCCTCAAGCAATTTAGTTGACAAACTAAAAGTGACAAGGAAAAACTTTTACAAACTCTTTTGTTTCAGTTGTCGTGTATAAAATTAATTAGTAATCAAGATTTTAGCAAAGATTATGAAGTAACCACATATGTGATAACATTTAGAACTCATATTTATTCATGTCAATGACATAATCAACTAGCCAGCAATAATGCCATATCTCGAATGCCTAGCAATTTATCAAAACAACCATGATACAATATGATAGAATGGTATCTCATTAGCCCTTTCTGAGACCACAAAACATAAACGCAGAGCACCTAAAGCGCGACTAAACATTATAATTTAGGGAAGAAGACATCCATTCATGCTCATCCCCAACATTAACTAGAGAAAATGCATGTTAAACTAAGAATGACAATAGACCTCCCAGGATTGGTGCTTGAATGAGAAGGTGATGGCTCAACACTAAAAATAAATAGATATGCCCTTCGTAGAGGGAAGTACAGATTTACAGCGGTGCCAGAGCTCATTTCAAAACAGAGATTATTGCATTTTGAGAGGTGTACTTTACGTGTCAACTTTACAGTAAAGGTTTCCAATATCTTCCATACTAAACAGTTAATGACGGTTTCCAAAACAAAAAAAGGTTTTACTCCTCCACTACCATACAAACTCATGCCATGCCTAGCTGAATCCATGGGTGCCCTCGAACAATCAACTATCCAGAGGAGTTTTTTATAAAGTTATGCAGGACTAGGCATCCATGTTACCAGCCTCCCTCAAAGTTTGTGAGCGAATAAACTCTTGTCGTGATTTAAACACACCTAGCATGGAAGATATTGACTGCTCGTCGCCCCATGAGCAGTACAAGTATATAAAACAAATGTTTATTTAAAAATTTTAAGATGACACATTCAAATTTACTTGAAACGGCAGGGTAATACCATACGTAGGTAGATACAGTGGACTCTTATGGCATAACTTTGTTTCATGAGTTTGGATGTACAAGCTGCATTTTTGCTTAGTACACGCGAATGCTAGAAAATAGACTAGAAAACGATCAACTAGAGAGCGACAACGATCATAATCATGCATTCTGAATAATTAACAATGAACATGAGCGTGTGGAGGATGTAAACACTCTGAACATAAACATTATAGAGGCAATATTGGGTTTGAATCAAATACATGCGTGAACATGTACGAAGTCAAGCCACTTGAATTCTCCAGAGAAGAATATCATCCTAACATACTACTTCATAATCATTTTAACGCATGTTGACACACAACATAACATATTATTCACTCCTTGCTAATTAAGCATGGCATGAGCAACTATAATCTCAAATTGTCATCACACACATGTCTACTCATAATAGGCTGAATCAGGACTACCGAGTTAGATATATTTACAAAAACAAAAACAAATAGATTTCATGCCAGTTTTTCTTTACCACAATCACTTCATCAAATCATCGTCATTATCGCTTTTCACTTGCATGACCGAATGAAGTGAAAATTATAATAATGCAAGTGTGTCATGGACTAAGCTAAAATCTGCAAACACTTTATACAAAGGAGAAGACAAGGAAATATTTGATCTTTCATTAGATCAATAATAAAGCACATAAGAGCCACTTAGGAATTTTTACTAAGTCTTCTCCAGATGACAACTCAAGAAAAGAAAAGAAATTTAGAGAAACACACTAAAATATTTTTAGAGTTTTTATTTTTTTCTAAATAAGCAAAGAAAAACAAAAAGCGAGGAAAACTATTTGCACCAGAGAACTCCCAATGAACAACGAAACAAGAAATGAGAAGTATTTTGGGGTTTTCTTTTAGTATTACGAACTAGGTAAAGAAAAAAGAAAGAAAAAAACTGAAAAGAAGTGAGAAATATTTTTGAATTTTCAAAAATATTTGAACATACAAAAGAAACAAATAAAATCGAACATGGACATAGAGAGAAAACAATGAACAACGGCAAGTGTAATGAATATGTGACACATGAATGAAATGTTGGTGAGAATACGTACTACCAAGCTTACCATTTGGCCTAACTTGATCTATGGCCGTAGCTGGTCTGGGTGAAACTCATAACAATAGTTCAGGTTAACTTCAAACGCAACATGTGATTAGTCCTTTTCTCCATTTTATCTCTTTCTATTTCCTCTCATTTACTCTTTTTGACTACGAGCATGTTTATAGGTCAGCTCTTACATGAGAGAATACTCGCTCGCTCTCTCCCTCTTTCTCTCTCACTCTCTGTCTCTTCCATGCAAGCAAAAATGCAATGTAAGCGGGCTTATAGCCAACTATTATATTTTCTCTTAGAAGAGAGAGCAGTGATCTAGTACATGAGATGACTGCATTTACCAGATCCCGGGGAGACATGACTTTTGAAGATGGAGTACTTGAACACCTTCACAACCTCCTTTGCAATGAACTTGACCAGGCAATTGTCATTATATAAATGCTCTCCTTTTCCTAAAATAAGTTTACTTTATTCTAATTAACCTTTGCGACACAAGTGATTTGGAAACCGTACAGTACGGCCATAACCAAGCGTTGCACTACTGCTCGTCCTATTTGCAAAATTTTAGGAGAACACATTTTCTTGGGCCTTTGTCCGAGATAATAAGGGTATTCCTTTTGGTCTAGAGTTGGCTTTTGTTCGTAATCCCGTTCTAGTTTTTGTTTTGCTTTATGACTCTCCTGGCTTATGATTCAAGATTAAAAAATCTTTTGCCCTTTTTCCTTTCAAAAATCCTCTTCTAATGCGGCTCTAGATAGAGCTTGATACTTTGGTAAAGTCGTGGTTATTTTTTTCAAACAACCAACAAGAGCACTACCTTTTACTGGATTGCCCTTTTCCCCCTCTGATCATTAATGGACTTTAGGATCACAATATAATTAAAATCAAACATTAACCTCAAATTACTCATATATTTAGTATCATTTAATCTCATCATTTAACCCTTTATAATGTTTAGCTCCACTCGTTTGATGCTCAATGAGATACAGATTTCATGACATAATAGGTCGACCATAACCAGGCATGGATTTCATGAAATTACTCATGTATTTACGATGATTTAATCATTTTGAATGTATAGCTCCACTCAATCAATCGATGCTCAATGACACACTGATTTTCATGACTTAATAACCCGACCTTAATTACACATTGATTTCATAAATTAACAGCCTAATTACTCCCCTCGCTCCCCTCATCGTCCGCAGTTTCAAACTTCCAATACGCAAATCGCTTCTGTACAGCTCGCTCGATCTGGCATCCTAGCGACCTCACCTCTCACTTCTAGCACCCCATTTATCCTCTCGCTTGCAGGGGTGTGCCCTAGCCTGATTTGGATGTTTAGGTCATCTATAGTTCCAAGTTTTTGCTACGACAAACTTGTACAAAATGTGCCAAAAAAATGTATAAATGGCAAAATCTTTTTGCTTGAAAGTATATACTCCATGATTTGATCTATATCAGGCAAAATGCCGCATGTGTTTTATATCTAGGGAAAAGAAAAGAAGAACATGTAACTCCTATCAAATAGGCTCATGTTTACATCCAATGCTGTTTCCCTTCAATTTCGTTAGACAGTATAAGTCTGGACAAAGAAAACATACATCAAGCCATGTTGAAATGTTCTAATCAATTACATTACACAGAGAAATTCTTTTGCTTGAACTGTTTTTGTACTTCTGTACAAATAAAGAATGTCTCCTTCCTTAATTTCTTCCTAAAACTCCACGTGTGTCGTCAAGCATCCACCGGACGAGCGCATGCATGCATGCATGCACGCGGCCGGCCGGAGTCAAATGGCCGGCAAACTGGCTCGGTCATTTGATGAAGCCCATGACGTTGGGCGTGCCAGTGTTCTTGAGCCAGCTCATGCCGTCGATGAACACGCCGGCGGTGAACTGCGTGGCCTCGGCCTGTCCGATCACACGGTACCCCGGCCAGGTCACCCTCTTGCTTGTCCCGGCGCCGGGCCCGGTGTTGGCGTACTCGGCGTAGTAGAGCGTCTTGAGCCCGAGGTCACCCATCCACTCCGACCACCCCTCGGGCTTGATGAGGTCGCCGATAGTGCTCTCCATGACCACCGTCCTCGAGTATTCCTTCCACGGCCGTCCGAGGTAGCTGGGGACCGTCTGCCTGACGGGGAACAGCGCGTCCTCCGGCACGATCTTGCACCCCTGGAGCACGATGCCGGTGGGCATGTTGGGGTCCGTGCGCCCGTGCGCAGTCACCATGTTGCCCTGGTTGTCCATGGGCTTCCGCACCGTCATGAGGCAGTTCTGGAACACCGCCGCCGAGTTGCCGAAGATGAAGTCGATGGTGCCCAGCACCTCGCAGTTGCGGAAGAACTGCCGGTTGGCGTGCACGTACAGGGTGTCCTGGTACCCCTCGAACCTACAGTTGAAGAACACCGACATGTCGCCCTGCACGTGCAGCGCCACCGCCTGGTGCCCGTCCGGCCCCGCCGTGTTCACGAACCCCATCGACTTGCAGATGAACCCGTTCCCCTCCGCCGCTGCAAACAATCCATGGATCCATCGATGTGGTAAGATGACCAAGATCATCTGCCATTAGCGCTAGCTAGCTAGCCAGTGATCACTAGTTGAGCTTACAGAAGGTGCGGGTGGCAATGGTGGCGAAGCCTCCCTTGTTGCTCTTGTCGCCGATGACCCGGGTCTTGGTCGGCCCGTCTCCGTACATGAAGACGTTGGCCTGGTCCTTGCTGACGGTGACGTACTCCTTGTATTCGCCGGCCTTGACGTAGATGACGAAGCGTGCGGTGGACTTCTTGGGCACGGAGTTGAGGGCCTCCGTGATGGTCTTGAAGTTGCCGCTCCCGTCCGCGGCCACCACCGCGTTGGGCTTCTGCAGCCCGCCGGGAAACTGGAGGAGCCTCCGGGTGTGGGACGACACCCACTCCGGGAAGACGCCGGCGGACAGCAGCTTGCGGCGGTGGTTGTTGGGCAGGTCTTCGATCGTGCCGACAACCTCCGTCGCCAGCACCCTCTGACCATCCTCCTCCTCGGGGAACCTGCCGTTGCCGATCGCCTCGAGCTCGCAGTTGGCCTCCTTGGCGACTTCGTAGATCATGACGAGCTTGTTGGACAGGAGCTGACGCTTGCCGGCGAGGTCCTCGGGGAGCTCCGTCGCGAGGAGGCGGCGGTTCATCTGCGCCGACATGTCGGCGATGCTCTGCATCTGAGTGGACAGGAGCTTTCGCCTGTTGCCTTCGCCGTATTGTTTAACCTCGTCCCCCGATGAGGCGTCGTTGAGGAGCCTTCGCTTGCTGCCTTCGCCGTATTGTTTAACCTCGTCCCCCGACGAGGCGTCGTTGAGGAGCCTTCGCTTGCTGCCTTCGCCGTATTGTTTAACCTCGTCCCCTGACGAGGCGTCGTTGAGGAGCCTTCGCTTGCTGCCTTCGCCGTATTGTTTAACCTCGTCCCCGGACGAGGCATCATTGAGGAGCCTTCGCTTGCTGCCTTCACCGTATTGTTTAACCTCGTCCCCCGACGAGGCATCATTGAGGAGCCTTCGCTTGCTGCCTTCGCCGTATTGTTTAACCTCGTCCCCCGACGAGGCGTCGTTCAGGAGCCTTCGCTTGTTGCCTTCGCCGTATTGTTTAACCTCGTCCCCCGACGAGGCGTCGTTGAGGAGCCTTCGCTTGCTGCCTTCGCCGTATTGCTTAACCTCATCCCCCGACGAGGCATCGTTGAGGAGCCTTCGCTTACTGCCTTCGCCGTATTGCTTAACCTCGTCCCCCGACGAGGCGTCGTTAAGGAGCCTTCGCTTGTTGCCCTCGCCGTATTGTTTAACCTCGTCCCCCGACGAGGGATCTTTGAGGAGCCTTCGCTTGTTGCCCTCACCGTATTGTTTAACCTCGTCCTCCGACGAGGGTTCGTTGAGGAGCCTTCGCTTGTTGCCTTCACCGTATTGTTTAACCTCGTTCTCCGACGAGCCGTTGTACGTCATGGTCAGCAGCCGGCGCCGGACGAAGTCGGCCTCCTTAGTCAGGTTGGAGACGCCGAAGAACATCGAGGCCGACGAGCCGTCGCCGAACGCCATGACCTGGGACGTGTTCGCCTTTCCGGTAAGGTTGGACGTGCTCACGTCTTGGAGGTGGCGGTCTCCGTCGTGGGACATCTCATCGATCTCGTCCATCGTCTCCGACAGGTGGCGGTCTCCGTCGTGGGACATCTCATCGATCTCGTCCATCGTCTCCGACAGGCGGCGGTCTCCGTCGTGGGACATCTCATCGATCTCGTCCATCGTCTCCGACAGGCGGCGGTCTCCGTCGTGGGACATCTCATCGATCTCATCCATCGTCTCCGATAGGCGGCGGTCTCCGTTGTGGGACATCTCATCGATCTGGTCCATCGTCTCCGACAGGTGGCGGTCTCCGTCGTGGGACATCTCAGTGATCTCGTCCATCGTCTCTGACAGGAGGCGCCGGCTCTCGTCTCTCACGACTGCGATCTCATCCAGCCTGCCATTGATAGCTAGAAGACGGCGCCTGCTTTCCACGTCGTGCGCGTCACCCATGTACCACCCGAGAAGTCGGCGGCTCCCTCCGACGGTGGAGCCACTCTTGGCGTCCTGCCCTTGATGCAGGAACTGGCCGACGCGGGTGATGATAGCCAGGGCGTTGCTGCTGAGCTCGGTGGAGTTCCTCAGCAGCTTGTCCATGGCATGCTTGAGCTCCGGCTTGTCGAAGCCATCGGCGCAGGTGTAGATATAGGTCATGACGCCGGAGATCCAGACCCTGAGGTCGTTGACCTGGACGACGACCTGGTCGGCCCTGAGGCCGGCCATGTCTTTGAGGTCCACGATGGCGTCGTCGAGCAGCTTCTTGCACTCGCCGATGGCGCTCAAGGTGATCTTGTCGGTGGCGCCCTTGCCGACGTCGCTGTATTTGGCGAACGCGTCGCCGATCTCGTTCATGGCCACCTGGAGCGCGGCCCGGAGGACCTCCTCCGGGTTGGAAGACTCGTTGACGACGGGGGTGAGGCTGTTCTCGCACTTGGCCGGGTACAGCGTGGAGGAGCAGAGCTGGGAAAGCTTGATGCTGGTGGACATGTTGCCACCATCGTCGCTGGCCTTCTTGGACGTGGTGACCGCGGCGATCGTGCCGATGACGGCCACGACGCCCACGGCGGCGATGATGCTGGCGGTGGCGGCCTTGTTGGTCATTGTGCGCGAGCCTTACTAACTGCTGGTTTCGATGCCGGAGCCGGCCGGGGCTCCTCGCCGCACGGGAAGCGTAGTGAGCTTGGCCCTGAGGAAGAAGAGAATGCCGCGGCGAGAGTTCGTTTATGTAATTGCAGCTTGTGGACGAGAGCAACGGCTATTCTTGGAATGCCCTGGTTTGGCCTGGGGCTCAGCGGCGCTTTGAATATTTCATCTCATCCTGATCTCCTGGTTGAAAACGCTTTGAATTTGCAAAAATGCTACACCTACATATAACATGTAGTACGTGAATTTGCATGCATGGCTCGCTCAGCACCGCAAACCTCTTTTTACCCGTGTCGGGAGGTACCGGCGGACTACACCCAATCACAATGCGCCATCGCATAGAGTATCTGAAAAAACTTTGCAGTATTCTGTTCATTTGGAGCTTGTATTTCTCTATCTTGGGTCCTACCGTGCACATGCAAAGGACGCATGCATGGTCCTTCTTCTGTGTTTTTACTGTTTATGGTACAGACTTTGACATGCATGTCTCTGACATTATCTCTCCTCTCCATCTTCAAATCCATCACTTTTAATTCCTTTTTCACTATTTAAATTGTTCATACCTTCAAAACAAAAATTCCATTTTCGAAACTTTTTATATATTTGAAATCCTGGAGCCAAGACCTTTAGAACAAGATCAATCTTGAATATATTCAAACATGTTTAAATTTCAACTATTGAAATAAGTGAAATCGGCTTTCTGAAAATAGTGAAATATGATCTTAGAATTGAGTGAAACCAATTTTTTTAAATGAGTGAAATATGTTTTTCATACACATGAGACATTTTTGGGTGTAAAATACGTGAAACTTGTTATTTCAGATAAGTGAAATCATTTTCTAACATAATAAAATGAGTTTTTTGAAATGAGTGAAATCAGTTTTACGAAATTACTCTAACTAGTTCTTTGAAAAAAATGAAATATCTGTTTTCAAATATGTGAAATCGGTATTTAAATTGGTCTTTTCAGACGAGCATAATATGTTTTTGAATGAGTGAAATTGTCTTATTAAATGAGTGAAGTGTGTGTTTCGGATAAGTGAGATCAGTGTTTTAAAATGAGTAAATTTAGTTTTTTTAATGAGTGGAATCACCTTTTTGAAATTAGCGAAACCATTTCTCTGAAATGACTTAAATATGTGTTTCAAAATGAGTGATTTTATTTTTTTGCAATGTCATTTCAGTTATACCTATTCCATTTTCATTTTTTTTACAATGATTGAAACTAATTATTTGAACTCAAAGAATTGATTTCAATTCTTCAAAAAAGAAGATTTCAATCCAGTAAAAAACATACATTACCATATTTAAAAAAGTAGTGCTGAACTTAGTATTTTCAAAAGAGTGGCATACATATTTTGCAATCTCATTTCAGTTATTCCAATTTCAACTTCTTATTTCACAATGAGTGAACTGGTTATTTCAACTATCAAAGAACTGATTTCAGTACTTCAAAAAGAAGATTTAAATCCTTTCAAAAACATATTTCACTATCATATTTTACAAAAGACTGAAACTTCGAATTTCAAAAGAGTGAAATCATTCTGTAAATGAGTGAATTGTATTTTCGAATTAGTGCAATAATTTGTTTGGAATGAGTACACTGTGTTCATTGAAATGAGTGAAATCTATATTTTGCAAATGAGTGTAATGTGTTTTAAACTAGCGAAACGAGTGAAATATATCTTTTATAACAAGTGAAATCAGTTTCTGGAAACATATGAAATATGTATTTCAATTGAGTGAGTGTAATGTGTTTTCTGAAATGAGTGAGATGTATCATATTTAACTGAGTGTAATGTGTTTTCTAAAATGAGGGAAATCTATCTTTTGTAAATGAATGTAGTGTGTTTTCTAAAACTAGTGAAATGAGTGAAATATGTTTCTTTTCGTTGAGTGAAATATGTTTTCTTGAAATTAGTTAAATAAAATTAGTTCAAATATATCCAATATTGGTCTTATTTTAAAGTTCCTGGCGCGAGCAATTCAAATCTATAAAAAGTTTTAAAGACGAATAATTATTTCAAAAGTTATGAACTATTCTAACTATCACAATGAAATAAAATACTAGTCTTCATTTTGAAGAGATAGAATAGTATACGCATGCACCCACTCACCCTTCTCTCCGCTCACATTCTCTTCCCTAACACACAACAGTGTACCATGCTGAAAAGATGTCAGGTATGACAGATTGTATTTGGTGGTATTAGGACTACTGCACAGAAGAAGCAATAGAAAAAGAAAAATGCTAATCTGATCTCAACGCAAGTAGACGGTGGATCCAACACCGATACATCCCGACTCCGATAAAATTACTTATTCGTCGCTCGCACGCTCTTCTTTGCTCTGCATGGCACTAGGTCAGCAATGTTCTACCGTTGCTTTTTGATCCAATGGACAGACATCAAGCATGTGGAGCACAGGTCGACTGACCACACATTAGTTTAAGTCGATTCTCTCGACCAGCCAAAGCCAGCCCTTTGCACACAAACGAAGAGGAGGCCACACCAATTCTTGGGCTGATACAACTTAAACCAGATAAACCCAAGAACAAAAAGGACTGACTAGAAAAAGGTTCAAGTTCTAAACTTGACTTTGGTGCTCGTATTTTTCTGGATTTATTTCAGGTCTTTCGACGATTTGCGTTCCCTGGAAGCATTAGTAGAAAACGGGTCTATTGTCCCGGTTCGTAAGGGCCTTTTGTCCCGGTTCCAGAACCGGGACTAAAGGGTCGTTACTAATGCCTTGGCCCTTTAGTCCCGGTTCAAACCAGAACCGGGATAGATGGGCCTCCACGTGGCCTGCGCGCTGAGGCCAGGCAGGAGGGCCTTTGGTCCCGGTTGGTGGCACCAACCGGGACCAATAGACATCCACGCGTCAGCATTTCTGTGGCTGGGGTTTTTGTTTTTTTTAGGGGGGGGGGGGGGTTGGGGGTTTTGGGGGGTTAATTTAGGTATTTCATATATTGTGTTAGCTCAATAGAGAGAAGTGTCCTCTCTTATGTCCGTGCTTGGTCGACGCTATGTACTATACATACGTACAGAGAGGACTAGACACGCTAGCTAGCTAGTAAGCAAACGAAGGAAACAGAAGATCGTCATGAACATATATGCATACAGAGAGAAGTGGTATCGACCACCTCTCCTTCTCCGAGAGATTGGTCGAACAACAAGTTCTCGTATATCTATCCAACACTACAGGATACATATATACAATAATTATCTCTTACAAATATAATCTCTTAAACTACGGACGTGGTCAAGAAAGAATGCCGCCAATTCCTCTTGAATTGCTCGCATGCGATCTGGTGCTAGGAGTTCATCCCGCATCCGAAACATCTAATTTGAAGAAGGGGTCAATACATATATATATGAATGAATGAAACTCAACACAAATGATGGTAATAAAATAAAATTGTGAATATTGTTATTTACGCACTTCATATTGTTCGTCAGAGTAGCCCCGATCACAGGTCGTGTGGCGGATGGACTCGTGAACGTAGTATCCACAAAAATCATTCCCTTGATCCTACCACAACAACTTTACAAGAAATAGAGGTCAATCAAACAGATAAGCAAGAATGCCAAATGGTATTGATGAAACTAGCGCTTGAATCAATAGCTAGGAGATGCGCGGAACATGCTACTATAGTACTTAGTTTCGGGTGTCTAAATTCCATCTTTCGGCAGTCCCGGAGCTTTTTTGGTGAATTTTCTCCAAACCCTGCCAGACAAAGAAAACAATTACTTGATATCAGAAATGAACAAAGTTGCTGATATTGTGGATAAAGATCGCTTTAACTTACTTCTCGAGTATTTGAGTCATGTCCGCATACTCCTGGGGATCTTTTCCTTTAGACTCCAAGACAGTTACTACTCCCTGCTCAAGCCTAATCTCTAGGAGAATATAGTGGTACCTGCGCACGCATGCATAACTCATCAATTACATTACTATAATCTGGACTAATATATAAGAGAAACCGAATATGCACAAGACAGCAACACTCACTTGAAGTTGTAAGGAAAGAGTATTATATCTTTGTTTTCATTTATTTTGAATGATCGTAGCAAGTTGGCCTCGGTATCTGCGGCATGAAATTTAACCTCACTTGCATCTATGAGATATGTGTTAATGAACCCAATATCACCGACTTGTCTTTTTTTCAATTCGGCGATCTTCAATCTGCATAATATAGTGAGGATAATTAAATACATGCAATGAAAGAGCTGAGCTATATAGAGAGACTTAATGACAGAAGTAGTAGTACTTACAGACAGTAGCAGGTGACCGTTGCTTTATCGAGGGCCAATTGATTGAAAAACTGATAGAACTCCTCAAATGGAATAGGCAACAGATCAATTCCAACGAGGTCATGCTCCTTTTTAACTCTCACATACAATGTACTCCTCCCCCAGACTCTCTGCAGGTTTTCAAGTACCAATCATGCAATCTTCGCATCATCGTTGATAGAGATCTTTCATCTTTGACGAGAGGCTTCCCGTACTCGTATCTGTGTATCTGCACGTCCATGAAATCATAATGCACATTGTCGGGCAGGTAATCTCCAAGATTGCTATAACCGGGCACCATCCTCGGATCGACGATGTCGCTAGGCACCTTGAGCGGGGGGCACGATTGATTCCCTTGTTCGCCGAGCCGGGCAATTTATTTCCCAGCTGCTCGTCGTTCTTTCATCCTTTGATCACTGACTGTACTTCCCGACCGCTCCGCTTCGGCCCATGTCTTTCCAATAATGCGCTCATAGCTGCCTTTCGGCGGAGACTTGGGTGGTTTTGTCAGGGCAGCCAGAGTGCGCTTCGCTTTCACCGGATCTACCTTCTCCTCCGGAGGTGGATGTCTCTTTGCTTTCAACCCTTGAAACCAGTCCTCCACTTCGGTTCACGCGATCTTCGCGTTCTCCTCTGGGGTCCTCTCGTATGGTAACTTCTCTGGAGTCTTTAGAGAAGGACCGAATCTGTATGTCCTCCCGCCTCTGGCTGTACTGCTAGACGCCAGCAGAGCAGACGGAGCGGTTGTCTTCTTTACTTGCTTACGAGGCGGAGGAGAAGGACTACGACGCACCGGAGCAGCTGGAGCGGCGGCGGGTCTCTTCCGCCCTTGCTGACGAGGCGGAGAAGGAGGAGGCTGGCTGCTCGAGCGCGCCGGCGCAGGCGGAGAAAGAGGTGGAGTGCCGCCATACACCGGAGAAGGAGCCAGCCGAGTGCCTTGATCGTCACTCGCCGGAGGAGGAGGCGGTGGAGGAGGCGGAGTGCCCTGGCTCGCCGGAGGAGGAGGAGGAGGCGGAGGCGTCCAGTTTGGAAGGTTGATGAGCTCCTTCCGCCATAGGCATGGAGTCTTCAGAGCAGAACCCAGCCGAGTCTCCCCTTCGCCAGTAGGGTGGTCAAGCGGGAGGTCCTCAAATCCCTTCGTTATTTCATCCACCATCACCCAAGCATATCCTTCTGGAATCGGCCGGCAGTGAAAAGTTGCGCCGGGTTCAGTAGGATAAACAGAGCCAACAGCCGCCTTGACCTTCATATTAATCCATTGCGTCATAAGGTGGCAATTTTGAGACTCCGTGATAGCATCCACGGGATAGCTGGCAGGAGCCGTCAAGACATGCTCCAGCTGAAGCAGCACGGTGGAAGCCATGCTGCTTCTCCGTTGAGATGGCGGGGTAGCTTCGGGGGAAGCTTCGGCAGTTCGTTTGCTGCGATTTGCTTCTCTTTCCTCTATCGCTTGTACCCTAGCGTGCAGCGCCTGCAGTTCGGTCTGCTGCACTTTCTGCCTCCTCTCGTGGCATTTGTAACCGCCTGCGTCCGGAAACCCAGCCTTCCACGAATGGAGCCTGGCATGCCTCGTGTCCGTCCATGGTGCTCAGGATTCCCGAGGGCCATTGTGAGCTCGTCGTTCTCTCTGTCTGGAATGAACGTCCCTTGCTGCGCTGCTTCGATATACTGTTAAAGCCTCGTGATTGGTATTTCCAATTGATCGTCCGTCCAAATGCACTTCCCTGATACATGGTCCAAGGTTCCGCCAGCCCCGAAGAACCAAGTCCGGCAACGGTTTGGCCATTTCATTGTCTTTGGTTCGATCCCTTTATCAAGCAGATCATTCTCAGCCTTGGCCCACTTAGGCCGGGCTACGAGGTAGCCACCTGACCCCGTGCGATGGTGAAGCTTCTTCTTCGCAGCATTTTTCTTGTTTGTCGCCGATATCTTCTTACTCTTTTCTGATGTCTTGTGGGCCACAAATGCGGGCCAGTGATATCTGATATTCTCATATCTGCCCTTGAATTCTGGTGTCTCTTTTTTATTGACAAACCTATTCAGCTCTTTCTTCCACCTCCTGAATAGGTCTGCCATCCTCTTAAGAGCAAAAGACTTGATTAATTCCTCTTTAACTGGCTTCTCCGGATCATCCTCTGGCGGTAGGGTGAAATTTGACTTCAGCTCAGTCCAAAGATCATTTTTCTGCATATCATTAACATAAGACACCTCAGGGTCTTCTGTAGCCGGCTTTAACCATTGCTGGATGCTGATCGGGATCTTGTCCCTAACCAGAACCCCGCACTGAGCAACAAATGCGTTCTTTGTTCGGATGGGTTCAATCGGTTGGTCGTCGGGCACAATTGCTATGATCTCAAACCTTTCATCCGAGCTCAACTTTTTCTTCGGGCCTCGTCTCTTTACCGAAGTTGTGCTCGATTCGGAGGGCTAGAAAAAAGAACAAAGACTTAATTAATATGTGTACATACCAAAACAATGAATGCATCAATTAGCTAGTCAGCACATGCTTAACTAATATACATATACCTGGCCGGACTCGGTTCGGTCACCGGAGCCGTCATCACGGTCTCTTTCTTGCACTGGCATTGGGTCCTCACGGTCTCCTTCTTGCACCTGCATTGGGTCACCGAAGCCATTATAATCATAGACAGCTGCTTCTTCACCCTCTCCTTCCAGACCATCGGTGTCGTTGAGAAACAACGAGCAGACGACATCACTTCCTTGTGCGATTATGTCCCTCAACTACGCTTCTTTTGCTTCGTCTCGGGCGGTGTCCATAGTTTCTACAAATATTTAGAACATGGCAATTATTATTCAAACATGACAGATGGATATATTAGTGGCAAACGTAGAACTAGCTAGCTAATCACAGTAAGGAATCATATTAATTAGTGGCCTCGACGCTGCTTCTCTAGGGTTTCGGGTGGCCTCGACAACGCTTCAAGGGTTAGGGGTGGCCTCGAGAACACTTCAAGGAGGGGGTAATATCGACAACGACGAGATACATACACGGGAAAATAATGTTATCAGGGAGGGGGTATATCGACCCCTCCCCACGTGTTGAAGTTATCGGGGAGAGGGGTATATCGACCCCCCCCATGTGTTGAAGTTATCGGGGAGGGGGTATATCGACCCCCCACGTGTTGAAGTTATCGGGAGGGGGTATATCGACCCCCGCTCATGTTGAAGTTATCGGGAGGGGGTATATCGACCCCCCGACGTGTTGAAGTTATCGGGAGTTTATATCGACACGACATACGTACATGGAAAAATAATATATATTCTCGGGGAGGGGGTATATCGACCCCCCACGTGTTGAAGTTATCGGGAGAGGGTATATCGACCCACCCCCCACGTGTTGAAGTTATCGGGAGTTTATATCAATACGACATACGTACATGGGAAAATAATATTATCGGGGAGGGGGTATATCCACCCCCCCTCGTGTTGAAGTTATCGGGAGGGGTATATCGACGACGACAGACCCAATAAAACATAAGAAAACGAAGAAGAAATAAAAAGAGGAGAAGAAGAAAGGAATAGCTAGAGGAGAAGATCGAAGAAAAAAAAGAAGAAAAAAAAGAGGAGAAGAAGAAATGAATAGAGGAGAAGAAGAAAAAATAGAATATATTCTATTTTCTCTTCTTCTCCACTATTCCTTTCTTCTTCTCCTCTTCTTTTTTTCTTTTTTCTTCTTCTTATATTTATTTCTCCTCTTCTTCCTCTCCTCTTCTTCTTTCTTTCCTCTTCTTATTTTCTTCTTTCCTATCCTTCTTTTCCTTCCTTCTTAATATCACTTAGCAAATTTTGCAATGATAGGGAGGGGGTGCTCCCGTGGTCTAAAACCCGTCTATGCACGATAGAAAATTCTGAAAAAAATACATCTATGATCCCTCAACGTCCCCGCCTCTCTCATGAACAAAAAAAAATCTGTGAATTAAAAAACATCATGTTCTATGAACAAAAAACATCATATTTCATCCACATTCGTGCATACATCATATATGTGATCATCTATGAAAAAACATCATATTCTATAAAAAAATCATTACATATATATAAAAAACAAGCATATATATATATTAAAAAACAAGCATATATATATATATATATATATATATATATATATATATATATATATATATATATATATATATATATGAAAAAAAATTGCAAAGGGAGGGCGCCGGCGGCCGGACCAAGCTGAGGAGAGGACCGCGCGCGGGGTCGGCGGCGAGGATGGCGTCGGGGCAGGGGCACGGGCAACGGCGAGGGCGGGCTGGGGCGGCGCGCGTCGAGGCAGGGGCGCGGGCGCCGGCGACGGGGGCGGGCCGGGGCGGCGCACGTCGGGGCAGGGGCGGGCCGGGGCGGCGCGCGTCGAGGCAGGGGCGCGGGCGACGGCGGCGGGCCGGGGCGGCGCGCGTCGGGGCAGGGGCAGGCCGGGGCGGCGCGCGTCGAGGCAGGGGCATGGGCGACGGCGTGCGACGGCGAGGGCGCTGGCGAGGGCGACGACGGGCACGGGCGAGGCGACGGCGATGGCAGGGGCGGCGGGCGGCGTCGGGGTGGCAACTGCGAGAGATGAGAGTGAAAATTTCCCAAGTGTGAACTTATATAGCAAGGCCTTTAGTCCCGGTTTGTGGCACAAACCGGAACAAAAGATGGGCATTAGTCCCGGTTGGTGCCAACAAGCGGGACGAAAGGACTTTTTCAGCAGCCCAAAGGACGGGAAGCGGTGGCCTTTGGTCCCGGTTGGTGGCACCAACCGGGACTAAAGGGGGACATTGGTCCCGGTTGGTGACACGAACCGGGACCAAAGGTATGCATTGGTCCCGGTTCGTGGCACCAACCAGGACCAATATCCTGTACCTGCCAAAGCCGCGGTGCGATGGGATGTTTAGTCCTACCTCGCTAGCTGAGGAGCGGCCACACCTGTTTATAAGCGCTGCCTCGCCATCTCCATCAAACTCCTCAGAACTGCAGGCCTATGGGCCTAATCTCACACCGCTATGTCTGTGGGCCTGCTGGGCCTTCTGCGGGCCTGAATCCTGGCCCATGGATGGGCTTCTAGTCGTATTCAGGCCGTGGTGGCCCAGTAGGTGGCATTTTTTTTTCCTATTAATTTTTTCATTTCTACTTAGAACTAAATACTTATAGTTTTTTAGTGATTTCTTTTTTCTTTTAGGTCAAAAAAATTATAAACTTTCTGTTAGTGCCATTAGTTTTAAAATTTGAATAGTTTAAATTTGAAAATTTTAAAATTTGTGTGAATCACTAGTTTATGAATAACTTTACTATAAAAATTGATTTTTGAGTCATTCTTTTTCCTGCTATTTAATATTAGTGTGTTTTATCATTATACTCAATTTGGTAATTTTAGTTAGTCATAACAAATATTATAGGCATTTTTTTTCTTTTTTGCTATTTATTTTTTCATTTCTACTTAGAACTAAATACTTATAGTTTTTTAGTGATTTCTTTTTTCTTTTAGGTCACAAAAATTATAAAATTTCTATTAGTGCCATTAGTTTTTAAAATTTGAATAGTTCAAATTTGAATTTTTTAAAATTTGTGTGAATCACAAGTTTGTGATTAACTTTACTAAAAAAATGAACATAGATGCACCTATAGAGAAAATTCGACCTAAATTCATAATCAATTTCTATGAATTTCAGAGAAATTCATTATGAATTTAGGTCAAATTTCCTGTATAGGGGCATCTATTTTCACTTTGAGAGGTGCTCAACAAGGCAGAGAGGGACGGGCTTATAAACCGGTGTGGGCGCCCTTCGGTTGGCGATGTGGGACTAAACTTTGGGTGCAACGAGGGCCAACCCTTTAGTCCCAGTTTGTGGCACAAACCGGGACTAATGCTCATGGGCCAGGGGCGAGCCCTATTTTTTCCAGTTTTTTTGTTTTGTTTTCTGCATTATTTATTTTCTTTTGGTTTTTGCTTTATTTTTTAATTATTTTTTGCTTTTAGTTTTAGAAAATTTATAAACTTTCTGTTAGTGCAATAAGTTTTCAAATTTGAAAACACTTTTTTTGTTTTTTTGTTTTCTTTGTTGCTTTATTTATTTTATTTTGTTTCTACTTACAATAAAATACTTATTGTTGTTATTTTTATTTTTTCCAGTTTTTTGTTTTGTTTTCTGTATTATTTATTTTCTTTTGTTTTTTGCTTTATTTTTTAATTCTTTTTGCTTTTAGTTTTAGAAAAATTATAAACTTTCTGTTAGTGCCATTAGTTTTCAAATTTGAAAACACTTTTTTAGTTTTTTTCTTTGTTGCTTTATTTATTTTATTTTGTTTCTACTTCAACAAAATACTTATTGTTGCTATTTTTTATTTTTTTTCCAGTTTTTTTGTTTTGTTTTCTGTATTATTTATTTTCTTTTGTTTTTTGCTTTATTTTTTTAATTCTTTTTGCTTTTAGTTTTAGAAAAATTATAAACTTTCTGTTAGGCCATTAGTTTTAGAAAAATTATAAACTTTCTGTTAGTGCCATTAGTTTTCAAATTTGAATAGTTAAAATTTGAATTTTTGAAATTTGTGTGAATCACAAGTTTGTGATTAACTTTACTAAAAAAATGAACATAGATGCACTTATAGAGAAAATTTGACCTAAATTCATAGTTTTCAAATGAACTCTGAAAAAGTTGGCATAGCATACTCGTGTGTTATAAAGTTAGCATGGTATCATCATAATAGTTGCGGTAGAAAGTCTTCACTTTTTCTTCGCTTGTGTCATTTGCTTATTGCACCGTAACCATGGATAATCTTCATCGTTTATCAGGATGCTTGGGTCAGCCTTGACATTGAAGGGAGGAATTTCATGAAACTTTTCATAATCTTCAGACATGTCTGTCTTGCCCTCCACTCCCAGGATGTCCCTTTTTCCTGAAAGAATTATGTGGCGTTTTGGCTCATCGTATGATGTATTCGCTTCCTTATCTTTTCTTTTTCTCGGTCTGGTAGACATGTCCTTCACATAGATAACCTGTGCCACATCATTGGCTAGGACGAACGGTTCGTCAGTGTACCCAAGATTTTTCAGATCCACTGTTGTCATTCCATACTGTGGGTCTACCTGTACCCCGCCTCCTGACAGATTGACCCATTCGCTTCTCGGTTGTTGCATCAAAATGGACACCGCTGTTTTGGTTGGTGCTCTTTTGATCTTGGTCAATCGTTTAAAATGTATTCCCATTTATCTCGTATCCTTTGTAAATCAATACAGTCAAAGATGGTCCCCTGGACAACAAGTACAACTCATCACAAACAGTGTTGTCACCTCTAAGACGTGCTTCCAACCAACTGCTGAAAGTCCTGACGTGTTCACATGTAATCCAGTCGTCGCACTGCTCCGGGTGTTTGGAGCGCAGACTGTTCTTGTGTTCATCGACATACGAGGTCACCAAGGTAGAGTTCTGTAGAACTGTGTAGTGTGCTTGAGACCAAGAATATCCGTCCCTGCATATTATTGAGTCACTTCCAAGAGTGCCTTTTCCAGTCAGTCTCCCCTCATACCGCGATTTAGGGAGACCTATCTTCTTAAGGCAAGGAATGAAGTCAACACAAAACCCGATGACATCCTCTGTTTGATGGCCCATGGAGATGCTTCCTTCTGGCCTAGCGCGGTTACGAACATATTTCTTTAGGACTCGCATGAACCTCTCAAAGGGGAACATATTGTGTAGAAATACGGGCCCCAGAATGACAATCTCGTCCACTAGATGAACTAGGACGTGCGTCATGATATTAAAGAAGGATGGTGGGAACACTAGCTCGAAACTAACAAGACATTGCGCCACATCACTCCTTAGCCTTGGTACGATTTCTGGATCGATCACCTTCTGAGAGATTGCATTGAGGAATGCACATAGCTTCACAATGGCTAATCGGACGTTTTTCGGTAGAAGCCCCCTCAATGCAACCGGAAGCAGTTGCGTCATAATCACGTGGCAGTCATGAGACTTTAGGTTCTGGAACTTTTTCTCTGGCATATTTATTATTTCCTTTATATTCGACAAGAAGCCAGTCGGGACCTTCATACTGAGCAGGAATTCAAAGAAGATTTATTTCTCTTCTTTCGTAAGAGCGTAGCTGGCAGGACCTTCATACTGCTTCGGAGGTATGCCGTCTTTTTTGTGCAAACGTTGCAGGTCCTCCCGTGCCTCAGGTGTATCTTTTGTCTTTCCATACACGCCCAAGAAGCCTAGCAGGTTCACGCAAAGGTTCTTCGTCACGTGCATCACGTCGATTGAAGAGCGGACCTCTAGGTCTTTCCAGTAGGGTAGGTCTCAAAATATAGATTTCTTCTTCCACATGGGTGCGTGGCCCTCAGCGTCATTCGGAACAACTAGTGCGCCGGGACCCTTTTCAAAGACTACGTGTAAATCATTGACCATAGCAAGTACGTGATCACCGGTACGCATGGCAGGCTTCTTCCGGTGATCTGCCTCGCCTTTGAAATGCTTGCCTTTCTTTCGACATTGATGGTTGGTCGGAAGAAATCGACGATGGCCCAGGTACACATTCTTCCTGCATTTGTCCAGGTATATACTTTCAGTGTCATCTAAACAGTGCATGCATGCGTGGTATCCTTTGTTTGTCTATCCTGAAAGGTTACTGAGAGCGGGCCAATCGTTGATGGTCACGAATAACAACGCCTTTAGGTTAAATTCCTTTTGTCTGTGCTCATCCCACGTACGTACATCGTTTCCATTCCACAATTGTAAAAGTTCTTCAACTAATGGCCTTAGATACACATCAATGTCGTTGGCGGGTTGCTTAGGGCCTTGGATGAGAACTGGCATCATAATGAACTTCCACTTCATGCACATCCAAGGAGGAAGGTTATACATACATAGAGTCATGGGCCAGGTGCTGTGATTGCTGCTCTGCTCCCCGAAAGGATTAATGCCATCCGCGCTTAAAGCAAACCATACATTCCTTGGGTCCTTTGCAAACTCATCCCAGTACTTTCTCTCGATTTTGCTCCACTGCGACCCATCAGCGGGTGCTCTCAACTTCCCGTCTTTCTTACGGTCCTCACTGTGCCATCGCATCGACTTGGCATGCTCTCCGTTTCTGAACAGACGTTTCAACCGTGGTATTATAGGAGCATATCACATCACCTTCGCAGGAACCCTCTTCCTGGGGGGGCTCGCCGTGAACATCACCAGGGTCATCTCGTCTGATCTTATACCGCAATGCACCGCATACCGGGCATGCGTTTAGATCCTTGTATGCACCGCGGTAGAGGATGCAGTCATTAGGGCATGCATGTATCTTCTCCACCTCCAATCCTAGAGGGCATACGACCTTCTTTGCTGCGTATGTACTGTCGGGCAATTCGTTATCTTTTGGAAGCTTCTTCTTCAATATTTTCAGTAGCTTCTCAAATCCTTTGTCAGGCACAACATTCTCTGCCTTCCACTGCAGCAATTCCAGTATGGTACCGAGCTTTGTGTTGCCATCTTCGCAATTGGAGTACAACCCTTTTTTGTGATCCTCTAACATGTGATCAAACTTCAGCTTCTCCTTTTGACTTCCGCATTGCGTCCTTGCATCGACAATGACCCGGCGGAGATCATCATCATCGGGCACATCGTCTGGTTCCTCTTGATCTTCAGTAGCTTCACCCGTTGCAGCATCATTGGGCACATCGTCTGGTTCCTCTTGATCTTCACCAGCTCCCCCCGTTGCAGCATCACCGTATTCAGGGGGCACATAGTTGTCATCGTACTCTTCTTCTTCGCCGTCTTCCATCATAATCCCTATTTCTTCGTGCCTCGTCCAAACATTATAGTGTGGCATGAAACCCTTGTAAAGCAGGTGGGTGTGAAGGATTTTCCGGTTAGAGTAAGACATCGTATTCCCACATTTAGTGCGTGGACAACACATAAAACCATTCTGCTTGTTTGCCTCAGCCGCATTGAGAAACTCATGCACGTCCTTAATGTACTCGGAGGTGTGTCTGTCACCGTACATCCATTGTCGGTTCATCTGCGTGCATCATATATAATTAAGTGTCCAAATTAATAGAAGTTCATCATCACATTAAAACCAAAGTACATACATAGTTCTCATCTAACAACATATAACTCTCCGGAGCATCTAATTAATTAAACCATACATTGAAACTATGTAAAATATTTCAATGCGAAAACAAATGCGATTATAATCGCAACCAAGGTAACAGTTGATCCAACGACATAATGATACCAAGCCTCGGTATGAATGGCATATTTTCTAATCTTTCTAATCTTCAAGCGCATTGCATCCATCTTGATCTTGTGATCATCGACGACATCCGCAACATGCAACTCCAATATCATCTTCTCCTCCTCAATGTTTTTCCTTCAAGAAATTGTTTTCTTCTTCAACTAAATTAACCTCTCGACAATAGGGTCGGTTGGAATTTCCGGTTCACATACATCCTAGATAAATAAAATCTATGTCATGTTGGTCGGCATAATTTTCGTAAACAATAAATGAACCAATAGTTATAAAGATAATATATATACCACATCCGAATCATAGACAGGACGATGGCCGACGGGGGCGGATACCAAAACCATCGCACTATATAAGATACAATAATAAAAGTAAGAAAATAATACAAGTATCTATGTAAACATACAAGTAAGAATATTTTTTCCTTTCAGAAAGAAGATAAGAACAAGAGGCTCACCACGGTGGTGCCGGCGATGAGCTCGGCGCGGGTGATCGACGACGGTGAAGACGGGGACGGGGCGTGACAGACCGCTAAACCTAGACAAATATTGAGGAAAATGGAGCTTGGAGGTCGAGCTTGGAGAGGAGAAAGCTTAAGTAGTGTGGCTCGGGCATTCCATCGAACACCTTGTGTGCATAGGAGGTGAGCTAGAGCACCACCAAGCCCTCTCCCCCTCGGTCAAAAAAACAGAGCAGTGTGCTCTACTCTTGCGCGAGGGGGTATATATAGGCACCACCATTGGTCCCGGTTGATGGCATGAACAGGGACTAAAGGGTAGCCATTGGTCCCGGTTCATGCCACAAACCGGGGCCAATGGTGGTGGGCCAGGAGCGAGGCCCATTGGTCCCGGTTCGTCCCACCAAACGGGACCAAAGGTCCAGACGAACAAGGACCAATGGCCCACGTGGCCCGGCCGGCCCCCTGGGCTCACGAACCGGGTCCAATGCCCCCATTGGTCCCGGTTCTGGACTGAACCTGGACTAATGGGCTGACCCGGCCTGGACCTTTGCCCCCTTTTCTACTAGTGGAGTAGACATTCTCGTCGACCACAAAGGCGTCTGTGTTGACTTCGTCAATCTCTAGATGATGTGCCGGCTCAGTCTCTCGAATGTGCTCATAGGGATAGGGTGTGCGTGAATGTGTGCGTTCATATGGACGAGTGTATATGCGTATGTATGAGCGTCTGCGTCTGCATTGGCTTCAGAAAAAGTGTTCAACAAGTGGTTAACTATTGTCTCAGTCACTTCTTTAGCCGTGTTCTAATTTGGGCAGTAACATTCTTAGCCATCTTTTAAAAGAGAATGCACAATTGTAATACATCTAGTAATGCATTAGATTTATTATCGCCTGTTATTCTAATTGTGTCATTCACCTTTTCAGCCGTATCTAACAAGTGGTTTACTCATTGATTTGAGAAAAGGTGAATGAAAACTAAACAATTCAATTCATTTTGAGTTGAAGGCCAAAATAGAAGGAGAAACAAGCCGGGCTAAAAAAGTCCACGATAGTCTGGTCCAATAAAGCTACGTTAACCCGCAGTGAAGCCCAAGCCTAAAGAAAAATAGTCCACATTGGCGAATGACATTATATTAATACAAGCCACATGCTTGCATAATAAAAAAAATCTAATACTTGTGCTCGTGTCACCTTAATGAATAAGTGAGCACAAATAAAGATAAAGAAAACCAAACAAATGAAGTTTCAAAGGAAGAGTGAATTAGTAGAATTAGTATTACTTTTAAAGAACAAAGGAAATGAAAAAGTAAAAGAAATAGTGACAAAATTTGCACACAATTTCCATAGAAATTACGTTATTTTATAATATGAAAGAATAAGCATATAGTAGAGTAATTTTTTCAAAAAAGGAGTTTTCTAAGAAGGAGTGTATTGGTTGCATTGATATTATCCTTAAAGAAGAAAGAAAATATACAAACTAAAACAAAATCAAAATAATTAAGTTTTCTAAGGTCAAATGAACTAGTGGCATTCGTATTATCCTTTAACAAGAAAGAAAAGCAAAAAAATGACAAAAATTGCATACAATACTAGAAATAAAAAAAAGCTTGAACAAGCATATAATGGTGACATTTTCACAAAAAAGTAGTAGAATTGCTATTACCTTTAAGGAAAAAAGAAAATTAAATTAAAACTAAACAAAATAAAAATAATGAAATTTCTAAGGAAGAAAGAATTAGTGGCATTGGTATTATCCTTAAAAAAATTAAAAAACCAAAGAAATATTGTCAAAATTCTTAGAATAATTGTATTTTTATAATATGCAAGAATAAACATATAATAATGATTTTTTTCAAAGAACATTTTATAAGAAGGAATGAATTACTAAAATTAGTATTACCCTTAAAGGAGAAAGAAAAATAGAAACTAAAACTAAATAAAATCAAAATAATGAACTTTTCTAATATATAATGAATTAGTGACATTAATATTAACCTTTAAGAAGAAATTAATTAATTAATTAATAATAACAAAATTGCACGTAATATACAAAAAAAATGCGCTTTTTACAATATGCAAGATAAGTATATAAGAGTGAAATATTCACAAAAGGGAGTTTTCTAAGTTGGAATGACTTAGTAGATTTGGTATTATCCTTAAAGAAGGAAAAAAATTAAAAAGCTAAAACAAATTCAAAATAATGAAGCTTTCTCATGTAGACCTAATTAGTGGCATTCGTATTACATCAGAGAGCAACATAATTTGCATGTACACGTCCGTGTTTTACACTCGGTGTTTCAAGCAAAAAAATGGCAAACTATTAAACAAGCACCTATACCATTTTTCGGCTTTAGCTAAACTATCTAATCAAGATCCAAAGGCCCATCTGCCTTCTTCTCCCCGTATACTAATACTTAAATTAAGACTAAGACAATATAAAATGAAGTTTTTTGAGAAAGAATAAACAAGTGGAATGGTATTACCCTTAAATAAGAAAGGAAATGAAACAATAAACAAAAAAATGACGAAAACATGCACACAATTTGCATAGAAATTACACTTTCTTATAATAAGCAACAATAAGAATATAATAGTACATTTCGCACATTAGTGTAGTTTTTTTGTGAAAAACTTCTGATCTATTCATCTTCAATCATGGCAGTACAACGAACACCAGAAATAATAAAAATTACATCCAGGTCCGTAGACCACCTAGCGACGACTACAAGCACTGAAGCGAGCCGAAGGCGCACCGCTGTCATCGTCCCTCTCTCGCCGGAGTCGGGTACAACTTGTTGTAGTAGACAGTCGGGAAGTCGTCGTGCTAAGGCCCCATAGGACCAGCGCACCAGAACAGCAACCGCCTCCGATGAAGGATAACGTAGATCGAAAGGATCCAATCCGAAGACACGCGGACATAGACGAAAAACAACCAAATCCGGGCAAATCCACCGAGGATAGATCCGCCGGAGACATACCTCCACACGCCCACCAACGATGCTAGACGCACCACTGGAACGGGGGCTAGGCGGGGAGATCTTTATTCCATTTTCAGGGAGCCGCCGCCGTCTTGTCTTCCTGAGCAGAACACAAACCCTTACAAATCTGAACGGAACGACTAACAAAGGAGCCATCTCGCCGGCCCTTGTCAGGATCCACCTCGCCTCCATGGCCCTAGGGCCACCGGAGACGAGGCAGACCTGCGACGGAGCCGTTGAGAGGCACAAACTCTAGCTTTTTTGGTGGTGAAGGAGGAGGTGGCTGCGATTGTCTTTGGATGTTGCACATTAATGTAGTTTACACACATATTATATAGTACTTGCGTGTACACTTACACACACCCAACATCCACATATCACATAAAGTAAAAGAAAAATGACTCAAAAATTAGAACCAAATAGAAGCAAACACATGAGAAAATAAGAAAAATAATGACCAAACCTAAAAACAAATTAGGCGGTTGTCGAGTAGCAATAGAACAGAAAAAACAACATCGGCGAATAATCATCTGTCGACACATCGAAGTTGAATTACGCACACGTGCACAGACATAAACACACAAAAGAAAGAAAGAACATGTACAAACACTTATGCAAAGAAATAACTTCGCAAACACTCAAAAAAAAGGGGCGCCAAAAGAACAAAACAAAAACAAAATTTGATCAGACAGTTTTTTCGTTAAGAAATTAAAAATATGAAAAATGAATGTTGAAGATTAAATCTTCTCTTGACAAATAAAAAATGGGTTGTGTCTTATATAATAGTGCCACCTTCGACGTCTCCCTCATGTATACACATACACTTGCGCACCAACACGCGCCAGCAAACACAGATGCATGGACATGGGTGATCAAGGACACACAACACAAACGCAACACACACATAGAATCAATGAATTGGATCAATTAGCTTTTGGGACATTAGCTGCTCAAGGCCCAAAACTATGGGGCAGAGAACAACAAGCTATAGGCAGGGCAAAATTGGCTGGACATAAATTTTGGCCAGTTGATTTGTACACATAAGAAAAAGGGCAGACTAGAGCCTAGCTCAATTGGTTGGGGGAGTGGATGTACAAACCCAACACCTGGGTTCAAATCCTCACGGAGGCGAATTTAGGTTCGTATTTTATTCTTGAGGACCAGAGGCTGGGGAAGTGGTTCGTCCACAAAGGAGTCATTTTGACCAAAGATAACTTGGTGAAAAGGAATTGGATTGTTAACTCCAGGTGTTGTTTTTGTGATCAAAATGAATCGATTAAACACCTCTTTCTCGAATTTCCACTTGCAAAATTGCTATGGCGATCAATTCATATAGCTTTTAACGTTCATTCCCCTATGAGCATAAACACGTTATTTGGGACGTGCCTTAATGGAGTGGACATACACCTAGCTAAGCATATTCGGATAGGGATATGTGCACTATTCTGGGCTATATGGAACACTAGAAATGATATGATTTTTAATGGGACAAAATTCACTAATCTTTTGCAGGTTATCTACAAAGTTAAAGCTTGGATCCGTATGTGGTCATTACTCATTCATGCGGACTTCAGGGAGCTCTTGGCTATTGGGTGCAACCGCTGGGAGATGGTCGCATAGGCTATCTTCAGCCGATTTGGATGGCGAGCTACTAATAGGCTAGGTGTGTAGGCATCGTAGCCTGTTCTTTATTACCGGATGTGGCGCTTTATCGCCGGATGTGGCGCTTTACAGACTTTTTTTTCTTCAAATTTTGCTCAATTTATGAGCTTTCTTGGAACTTAAGACCTTGTTATTTTTTTAATAATATGGCTGCAAGCATCGATTGATGCAGGGGCCAGAGGTAAGCCTCCTTTTCTAAGAAAAAGACACAAAGAAAAATAAGTGGCTTACCCAAAATAAAAATTCAGGCGACTTTGGAGACCAAGCTCCATTTAGGACTTAATTTAGAGGGGCACAACCTACCGCTCACCACCTCCTCGAAGCAACTCCTAAGGAATTGAGCAAACAAAGGTGACTAGATTCTTCCTCCAGTATGCATAATGGACAAAGGCCATCTCCAAGACCATTCCATTTTAGCACCTCCATCACTGAAGGTACTCGCCCCGCACTAACTGCCACAACATCTGGTCAAGAGTTTGGCTTAGATTCGGTGGGAACAATTTTATGAGAGGTTTTACAGTGATTTCACTAAGTAAACCATTATTTTACAATCTTAACCGCCTCACACAACAAATACCATAGAAAAGTAGAAAGGAACCAAAGGCATCTCAGGCAAAGGGACAAAAGTAACTCCCAAGCCGGGCAGGTTTTTGAAAGGTGGCCATAACAAAACTTCAAACAAAGAAATTGTATGACAACAACCCCAAGTATTACCCATTTGGCCACTGCTACAATACATTTTGCGGATGAGGATTCGTAGCACGCAGGGACGAGGGCATGCTGAATTGCGGCCATCCGATTGCCTCGTTATTCAAAAACTTATTTAGTCTTTGCATGTGCTTTAGCCCTTAATTACTTTATGCGGGGTCCATGTGCGCAGCTTTTCGTGGCTCCACCCGTCCCACCTCCCATACATTTTCTTTTGACTTTAAATGTTGAATCTCCAATATCTTTTGAATGAAAATTCCAATTTAATTATTGTTTTCAAATTTGTGTTGCTTGTAACGAGGGTTCTGAAATAAGACTAATTCTGAATACGTATTGATAGGTTTGTAAAACTCGTTAAGTTTCAATAGCCATAACTTAATTTGAACTAGTCAAATGAATCACTAAGTTTTAGAAACCAAAACTAAACTATGTGTCGGGAACACAAAATAAACGTGGTGAATCCCGGTAATATTTTTAGTTTTGGTTTCTAAAAGTAAGTGATTTTGTTAGTCATTCCTGCTAAGTTTTGATAGTTGAAACTTAACATTTTAAAAATGTGTCAAAATATATTCAAAATTGGTCTTATTTCAAAGCCCTCATCGCAAGCAATAGGGATATGAAAACGAAAATTAAATTGGGCGTTTTGTTGAAAAGATATAGAAGATTCAAATTCCAAAGCCAAAAGAAAAAGATGTGGGAAGTGGAGTGGACAGCATATGCAACGTACTCTGGCAAAATCTGTCAAAAGCATGCACGGCTGGACCCTGCCCAACAGTAATCTATCTTTTTTTTTATGATAACAGTAATCTATCTACTACCTCCGTTCCTAAATATTTGTCTTTCTAGAGATTTCAAATGGTTACCACATACGGATGTATATAGGCATATTTTAGGGTGTAGATTCATTCATTTTGCTCCGTATGTAGTCACTTATTGAAACCTATAGAAAGACAAATATTTAGGAACGGAGAGAGTAGTTACTAAGCTCTCGTGAAATGAAGCCCTGTGAGAGCTTCGTTGTTTTTTTCTGCCGTGGGCTCGTTGGTCAAGGTCAGGCCGCATTTTCTAGGGAGCTCTCAGCCATTTGGATTTTGCTTTCCGCCGTGGTGTGTCCTGTATGTCAGTGGGTCGGTCAACTGATGGTTTGCTTCGGATGGCTTGTTTCTTCCCAGCCGTGCACCTTCATGTTGGCTATTTTGGGCCTTTTCTATTTTAGTGTCACCTGTGCAGCCCTATTGACTTTGTAGAGAGGAAAAGCGAGTTTGGGAGATAGGCGAGAATGCCGTGGTAGTCAGGTTGGAGCCCTCCGTTGCGGTGTGCTCAAATCAGCTTTTGCAGTGGCCGTGTCCGTCGTCGTGCATGTGGGCAGTGAGATGGGAGAGAAAAGGGTGGAAGAGGTCCGCTCGATGATGGCCTCTGGACGTTCACAGGCGCGTGCTTGTCCTGTGATGAAACCGGCTTCTGATCTCCGACCGTCGTGTGCGGGACATCGTCGGCTACGGGTTTCCAGAGGCCCTGGTTTGCGGTAAGCAGGGACGCCGGAGCGTCGGCTAGGCAGCTCCGCATGCCGCCCGTTATGGGGAGCGCTGGCATGTCATGAGCCTGGTAATTGTCCATGGCGTAGTGGCGTACGTAGGGGCACAAGCTAGCACACACGCACGAATTTGACGGACCTTATCACCGGTTGGAAACACATGCAAACATGCAAGCTCGCTTTGACTGGATTTGCCATTCGCGCATCGCGGTGTCCATGTCCTTGACCACCTTGACAGTGTGGAGCGCGGGGTGGAGTCAAGCCCAGACGTGAGCTCATCCGGCAGCACCGGCCGGGTCGTGCACGAGGTTGACGACGATGGGCACCGTCTTCCGCTCGCCTCCGGGCATGCCGGTGGCACTCCATTTTTGGATGTGCTGCAACACGAGTTCGGTCATGAATTCCCTGACTGCCTGACCGCCGCCACGGCGTGTGGCCGCTGCCGTGCGCTGTACTGGATGACGACTGCCGCAACGCTGGATGGATGGTCAGGTATGCGGTCGCCGGTCAGGCAGGAGGCCACGGACGGTGTCGGCTGTAGCATGTGAGTTTTTTTTTTTTGCAGGTATGTAGTATGTGAGGTATATATGACTTTGTATCTAAACTGTCTTTCGGTAGTCTTGGACGATCTGTGATGCAAAAAAAGAAAAAAAAAAGAAATCTAAGGCTTATGATTTCACAAGGCGACAGTGTACTTTGTCATTTCAAATATCGATAGAGAATCTAATAGATAACCAACTTTTTACAATTTGCATCAATATTGATTCTTGGAATTTTCTTAATTTGTTTTTTTTGCGAGGTTCTTAATTTGTGTTTTACGACGATTGTTTCTTATTTGTATGAATATTGATTCTTGGAATTTTCTTAATTTATGCTTATGGCGCAGCATAGCGCGCCTATGCTTCTAGTCAAGGTTTAAAACTAAACAAGTTTATGAATATTAGACTACCCATAATGGAAGTAACATAGGTGGTAACATCACACTTATCTAGGTGAAATGGATGATGTGGCATGTAATTAATGAAGAAAAAGAGGCACGTGGTAACATAGCTAGTTACTGTAACATCACACATATCAAGACAAAATGTGTCTATAGCCTAATAAATGAAGTGTTGCATGTTACCACACATATGTTACTCCCCACTGTAGAGGTAGTAACATAGACTAGTAACATGCCCATGTTACTAGTCTATGTTACTATCCATTGTGGCTAGTCTTAAAGCAATCCGAGGGTTGCATGCATGCGTGCCCCGGTACGTGCATGCCCCTATGAATTTCCATGCATTTTGTCCCAATGTAAACATTAGTGGACCGGCGTTGACCAACAGTCTGCTTTTACATGTCCTATATCCATGAATTTGCGAGCAATGCTCCTACATTCCCGAAAAGAAGAGCATAACTAAAAAAATCAATAGTAGACCCTAAGATCAGTTAGCCTCTTGTTTCCCAGCGCCCCCCCCCGGCGACACGGGGGAACCCTAGCGGCGCCGCAGCCAGGCCCCCCTCGCCCCTCCCTCGCTTCGCCGCCGCTGGAGGGGCCGCCGGCGAAGTCCGCGCGCGCCCCAGGGAAGGTGGCGGCGGGGCGTTTCCCCTCTCCACGGCGTTGCGCGCGCATGCGCTGCCTGCGTCGCCTCGGGCGCGGGAGTGGCTTCAGCATGGGGAGAGGCCGGATCCTGGCCGGGCTTTGCCGGATCTAGCTTCTTCGCCCCCGTTGGCCGCCCTCGATGGGGATCGGTGGCTTCGTTCCGGCGGCCAGCGAGGGCTGGATCCCGGGGCGACGGCCCCGAATGGCGGAGGATGTGTCGACGGCTGTGGACTCGCGACGGGTGACGTAGCGGACGCGGTGGTGGACGATCCGGGCACAAGACGCTTGATGGAGGTCATTGGAACAGATCTGGGTGAAGACCTGCTCGCGGCTGCTACCGAGGCCGGCGATGGCAGCACTATTCGGTGTCGTTCCGTTGTTGAAGGCATTGCTGTTGAGAAGTTCCAGGCCAATATCTGCTACCTCCGGGGAAAACTCTAGATCAGTAGATCGGATGACGGCGACATTATTGTGTCGTTTCCCTCTTGTGGCGTCATTCTTGGAGGTGTACACGGGCTCGAGGGACCAGTGGACGGAATAATTGGTGGAGCGGTGATTCATCCTGCACATTAATGGTGGCGTTTCTCGGCGGTGTGGCGCAGTGGAGACTCGGCGCCCGATGCGTGGCGAGGGACTCGCGCAGGAGGGTGACGTTATCAGGCGTCGTGGTGACGTTGATGGCAGAGAGGCCGGGCAAGGTGGTGCAGCAGCACATCACTGAAGATGGATTGGTGACAGGTGGCTGCGGCGGTCTCATACCCGGCAGGCGTCCTGGTTGAGGAGTGCGTCGGACTGGTAGGTGCCCCATACCCGGCAGGTGTCCTGGTTGGGACCTCAGGTCTTAGATGTTTAGGTTTGGCTGCGATGTCTGTTTGGTATTAGGCCCAGATCAGCGCCCCTTTATCAATTGGATAGGAGTAGCGGCAGTTGTTGCTTAGACGGTGGGTTTAGTCTTACTGTTGTATGACTTTGTAAGGTCTTGTGAGAATATTTAATAAAGTGGCCGTATGCATCTCCTAGATGCAGAGGCCGGGGGTCCTCCTCCTTTTCTAAAAAAAAGACCCTAAGATCAACTCTAGCTGAGAGTCGTCATATAGCCTCCATATCGCGCTTCATATGGATATGGAGGTGTTGGAAATATGCCCTAGAGGCAATAATAAATAGGTTATTATTATATTTCCTTGTTCATGATAATCGTTTATTATCCATGCTAGAATTGTATTGATAGGAAACTCAGATACATGTGTGGATACATAGACAACTCCATGTCCCTAGTAAGCCTCTAGTTGACTAGCTCGTTGATCAACAGATGGTTACGCTTTCCTGACCATGGACATTGGATGTCGTTGATAACGGGATCACATCATTAGGAGAATGATGTGATGGACAAGACCCAATCCTAAGCCTAGCACAAAGATCGTGTAGTTCGTATGCTAAAGCTTTTCTAATGTCAAGTATCATTTCCTTAGACCATGAGATTGTGCAACTCCCGGATACCGTAGGAATACTTTGGGTGTGCCAAACGTCACAACGTAATTGGGTGGCTATAAAGGTACACTACAGGTATCTCCGAAAGTGTTTGTTGGGTTGGCACGAATCGAGACTGGGATTTGTCACTCCGTGTGACGGAGAGGTATCTCTGGGCCCACTCCGTAGGACATCATCATAATGTTCACAATGTGATCAAGTAGTTGATTACGGGATGATGTGTTACGGAACGAGTAAAGAGACTTGCCGGTAACGAGATTGAACAAGGTATCGGGATACCGACGATCGAATCTCGGGCAAGTACAATACCGCTAGACAAAGGGAATTGTATACGGGATTGACTGAGTCCTTGACATCGTGGTTCATCCGATGAGATCATCGTGGAACATGTAGGGACCAACATGGGTATCCAGATCCCGCTGTTGGTTATTGACCGGAGAACGTCTCGGTCATGTCTGCATGCTTCCCGAACCCGTAGGGTCTACACACTTAAGGTTCGATGACACTAGGGTTATAAAGGAAGTTTGTATGTGGTTACCGAATGTTGTTCGGAGTCCCGGATGAGATCCCGGACGTTACGAGGAGTTCCAGAATGGTTCGGAGGTAAAGATTTATATATGGGAAGTCATCATACAGTCACCGGAAGAGTTCAGGGGGATACCGGCATTGTACCGGGACCACCGAAGGGGTTCCGGGGGTCCACCGGGAGGGTCCACCTGCCCCGCAGGGCCCTATGGGCTGTATGTGGAGAGGGACCAGCCCCTTAGTGGGCTGGGCGCCTCCCCTCCTAGGGCCCATGCGCCTAGGGTTTGGGAGAACCCTAGAAGGGGGTGCCCCCCTTGCCTTGGGGGGCAAGGGAACCCCCCTGGCCGCCGCCCCCTCCTCAGATTGGATCTGAGGGGGCCGGCCCCCCTCTCCCTTGCCCCTATATATATGAGGGGGGGAGGGCAGCCATACCATTGTGCTGGCGCAGCCCTCCCCCTCTCCCAAGTTCTTCTCCTCTCCCGCGGTGCTTGGCGAAGCCCTGCAGGATTGCCACGCTCCTCCACCACCACCACGCCGTCGTGCTGCTACTGGATGGACTCTTCCTCAACCTCTCCCTCTCTCCTTGCTGGATCAAGGCATGGGAGACGTCACCGGGCTGTACGTGTGTTGAACGCGGAGGTGCCGTCCGTTCGACACTTGGTCATCGGTGATTTGGATCACGATGAGTACGACTCCATCAACCCCGTTCACTTGAACGCTTCCGCTTAGCGATCTACAAGGGTATGTAGATGCACTCTCCTTCCCCTCGTTGCTGGTTTCTCCATAGATAGATCTTGGTGACACGTAGGAAAATTTTGAATTTCTGCTACGTTCCCCAACAGTGGCATCATGAGCTAGGTCTATTGCGTAGATTCTATGCACGAGTAGAACACAAAGTAGTTGTGGGCGTTGATTTTGTTCAATATGCTTACCGTTACTAGTCAATCTTGATTCGGCGGCATTGTGGGATGAAGCGGCCCGGACCGACCTTACACGTACACTTACGTGAGACAGGTTCCACCGACTGACATGCACTAGTTGCATAAGGTGGCTAGCGGGTGCCAGTCTCTCCCACTTTAGTCGGATCGGATTCGATGAAAAGGGTCCTTATGAAGGGTAAATAGCAATTGACATATCATGTTGTGGTTTTGCGTAGGTAAGAAACGTTCTTGCTAGAAACCCATAGCAGCCACGTAAAACATGCAAACAACAATTAGAGGACGTCTAACTTGTTTTTGCAGGGTATGCTATGTGATGTGATATGGCCAAGAAGAATGTGATGAATGATATGTGATGTATGAGATTGATCATGTTCTTGTAATAGGAATCACGAATTGCATGTCGATGAGTATGACAACCGGCAGGAGCCATAGGAGTTGTCTTTAATTTATTTATGACCTGCGTGTCAACATAAACGTCATGTAATTACTTTACTTTATTGCTAACCGTTAGCCATAGTAGTAGAAGTAATAGTTGGCGAGACAACTTCATGAAGACACGATGATGGAGATCATGATGATGGAGATCATGGTGTCATGCCGGTGACGATGATGATCATGGAGCCCCGAAGATGGAGATCAAAAGGAGCAATATGATATTGGCCATATCATGTCACTATTTGATTGCATGTGATGTTTATCATGTTTATACATCTTATTTGCTTAGAACGACGGTAGTAAATAAGATGATCCCTCATTAAAATTTCAAGAAGTGTTATCCCCTAACTGTGTACCGTTGCTAAAGTTCGTCGTTTCGAAGCACCACGTGATGATCGGGTGTGATAGATCCTTACGTTCACATACAACGGGTGTAAGACAGTTTTACACATGCAAAACACTTAGGGTTAACTTGACGAGCCTAGCATGTACAGACATGGCCTCGGAACACAAGAGACCGAAAGGTCGAGCATGAGTCGTATGGTAGATACGATCAACATGAAGATGTTCACCGATGATGACTAGTCCGTCTCACGTGATGATCGGACACGGCCTAGTTGACTCGGATCATGTAATCACTTAGATGACTAGAGGTATGTCTATCTGAGTGGGAGTTCATAAGATGAACTTAATTATCCTGAACATAGTCAAAAAGGTCTTCGCAAATTATATCTCGCGCTTCAGTTCTACTGGTTAGATACGTTCCTAGAGAAAATATAGTTGAAAGTTGACAGTAGCAATTATGCGGATAGTAGAAGGCTTATGTCCTTAATGCACCGCTCAGTGTGCTGAACCCCAAACGTCGTTTGTGGATGTTGCGAACATCGGACATACACGTTTAGATAACTACGTGATAGTTTGGTAATGTTGAATGGTTTAGAATTGAGGCACCGAAGACATTTTGAAATGTCGCGGAACATATGAGATGTTTCGAGGGCTGAAATTGGGATTTCAGGTTCGTGCCCACGTCAAGAGGTATAAGACCTCCGACGATTTTCTTAGCCTGCAAACTAAGGGAGAAAAGCTCAATCGTTGAGCTTGTGCTCAAATTGTCTGAGTACAACAATCACTTGAATCGAGTGGGAGTTGATCTTCCAGATAAGATAGTAATGTTTCTCCAAAGTCATTGCCACCAAGCTGCTAGAGCTTCGTGATGAACTATAACATATCAGGGATAGATATGATGATCCTTGAAATATTCACGATGTTTGACACCGCGAAAGTAGAAATCAAGAAGGAGCATCAATTGTTGATGGTTAGTGAAACCACTAGTTTCGAGAAGGGCAAGGGCAAGAAGGGATACTTCATGAAACGACAAATCAGCTGCTGCTCTAGTGGAGAAACCCAAGGTTAAACCCAAACCCGAGACTGAGTGCTTCTATAATAAGGGGAACAGCCACTGGAGCAGAATTACCCTAGATACTTGGTAGATGAGAAGGCTGTCGATAGAAGTATATTGGATATACATTATGTGAATGTGTACTTTACTAGTACTCCTAGTAGCACCAGGGTATTAGATGCCGGCTCGGTTGCTAAGTGTTAGTAACTCGAAATAAAAGCTACGAAATAAAAGGAGACTAGCTAAAGGTGAGCTGACGATATGTGTTGGAAGTGTTTCCAAGGTTGATATGATCAAGCATCGCTCGCTCCCTCTACCATCGAGATTGGTGTTAAACCTAAATAATTGTTATTTGGTGTTTGCGTTGAGCATAGACATGATTGGATTATGTCTATCGCAAAACGGTTGTTCATTTAAGGAGAATAATAGTTACTCTGTTTATTTGAATAATACCTTCAATGGTCTTGCACCAAAAATGAATGGTTTATTGAATCTCGATCATAGTGATACACATGTTCATGCCAAAAGATATAAGATAGTAATGATAGTACCACCTACTTGTGGCACTGCCGTATAAGTCATATTGGTATAAAACGCATGAAGAAGCTCCATGTTGATGGATCTTTGGACTCACTCATTTTTGAAAAGGATTGAGTAATGTGAACCATGTCTGTTGGTATATACGCATGAAGAAACTCCATGCAGATGGACCGTTTGGACTCACTTGATTTTGAATCACTTGAGATATGAAAATCTTACCACATGGGCAAGATGACTGAAAAGCCTCGTTTTCAGTAAGATGGAACAAGATAGCAACTTGTTGGAAGTAACACATTTTGATGTGTGCAGTCCAATGAGTGCTGAGGCACGCAGTGGATATCGTTATATTCTTACTTCACAGATGATTTAAGTAGATACTGAGAATATTTACTTGATGAAACACAAGTCTGAATTATTGAATGGTTCAAGTAATTCCAGAGTGAAGTTGAAGATCTTCGTGATAAGAGGATAAAATGTCTATGATATGATCATAGAAATGAATATCTGAGTTACGAGTTTGGCACTGTGGAAATTGTTTCACAACTAATACCGCCTGGAACACCATAGTGTGATGGTGTGTCTGAACATCATAGTTGCACCCTATTGGATATGGTGCGTACCATGATGTCTCTTATCGAATTACCACTATCGTTCATGGGTTAGGCATTAGAGACAACCGCACTCACTTTAATAGGGCACCACGTAATTCCGTTGAGACGAAACCGTTTGAACTATGGTTTGGAGAAACCTGAGTTGTCGTTTCTTAAAAGTTTGGGGCTGCGACGCTTATGTGAAAAAGTTTCAGGTTGATAAGCTCGAATCCAAAGCGGATAAAATGCATCTTCATAGGACACCCAAAACAGTTGGGTATACCTCCTAATTCAGATCCGAAAGCAATAGGGATTGTTTCTAGATCGGGTCCTTTATCGAGGAAAAGTTTCTCTCGAAAGAATTGAGTGGGAGGAAGATAGAACTTGATAAGGTTGTTGAACCTTCACTTCAATCAGAGAGTAGCGCAAGCACAGGAAAAATATTTCTATGGCCCTACCTCAGTTGAAGAGAAAGCTAATGATGATGATCATGGAGCTTCAGATCAAGTTACTATCGAACCTCATAGGTTGACAAGGGTGTGTACAAAGTGGTAACCCTGTCTTAAAAGGTCACGTTGTTGGACAACGATGAACCTATGAGCTATGGAGAAGCGATGGTGGGCCCGGATTCCGAAAAATGGCTCGAGGCCATAAAATCCGAGAGAGGATCCATGTATGAAAACAAAGTGTAGACTTTGAAAGAACTACTTGATGGTCGTAAGGCTGTTGGGTACATATGGATTTTAAAAGGAAGACAGACAATGATGGTAAGTCTCACCATTGAGAAAGCTCGACTTGTCGTTAAGGTGTTTCCCGACAAGTTCAAGGAGTTGACTACGATGAGACTTTCTCACTCGTAGCGATGCTAAGAGTCTGTTGGAATTAGCATGTACTGCATTATTTATGAAATCTTGCAGATGGGATGTCAAAATATTGTTTCCTTGTTCTTGAGGAAAGGTTGTATGTGATACTGTAAGTGCATCTAGTGCCCCTCAGTGATTTTGGTGTATTGAAGACTTATAGGTTAAGCATCTGATGTGTTTATGAGTGTACACAGGTCTATAAGTCTATGAGGAGTTTGATATTTACAGTAAAAGTCGACCCCTAAAAATGAAGTTCTTCGACTGAAGACTTTAATATTCTGAAGACTTTCTGAAGACTTTGAAAGTGAAGAAATTGGTGTGACCTTGAAGACTTGGTATTCGTTCGAGGAACGTGAAGCGTGAAGACTTTTGTTTTCGTAGTTTCATTTTTCTCTTTCTTGAGTCATAGGAAACACCGTACTGTTAAAGGGGGTCGAGGAAATACTAAGGAGAAAATTTCCATGTGATGCTCAACTCAAATCCTACACCTACCAATCCCTTCGAGTGAAGTCATTGGAAGTCTCATACAGTTCAGTCAATTTCTTCAGTGACAGAGACGCAGTTCTTCTGGTCACTGAGGACTTTGCTCTGACTGAGGAGTTAGGAGTTCGCCAGTGCGAATTGCCTACACAGTGAGGAACATGATAGCCCTGAGGAATTTGTACTACAAATTTCCAACCGTTGCTGTGCTACGCGCCAGCTGTCCTAAAATATCTTGTCCACCTAACGGTCATATCATTGAAGGGCATTTATGTCTTATCATGTCGGGCTGCTCCCTAGGCTATAAATAGCCGCCCCCTTCAACCACTAACTGGTTCGCTGCTCCGCGTGAACTTGACACTTGTCATTTGAGAGCAACCCATCCTCCGAGGACTTTGAGCGAAAATCATCAAGTGAGGAAAATCCAAACCCAAACCCAAAACACCTACAAACCCAAAGTGATTGAGCATCACTGAAGAAATTGATCCTGCGTGGATCCGACGCTTGTTACCTTTGAAGACTGTGCTTCTTCCAGACGGTTAGGCGTCAAGGTCTAGAGCATCCAAGAGGAATTGTGGATTGCCGAGTGACCAAGTCTGTGAAGGTTTGGAAGTCACCTGAAGACTTACCACGAGTGATTGGACAAGGACTGTGTGTCCTTAGTTCAAGGAGAATACGGTGAGGACTTGGTGTCCCGAGCTGCGTGCTCAGGACTGGGTGTCCGGGACTGTGTGTCCTCGAGTTTAAATACTCAGCCGCTCCAACCAGACGTACAACTGAGACAGCGGTTGGAACTGGTCTACCAAATCATTGTCTTCACCAAGCGTACTGGTTCCAATTCCTCAACACCTTCATTTCCTCATTACTGTGTTGTCTGTTTGTTCATATCTGTGTTTGAAGACTTTGACTGAAGACTTTCACAAATTCCTCAGTTCAATTTCTTCAGTCTGTTTGTCTTCATCTAGAGTTATCCTGTGCCTACGCTTTTTGTACTCTGTATTTGTCTTCATTTCATCATGATGACCATGCATGTAATCAGTTATGTTTACTTCTGAGTACTTATTCTGCTGCTAGTATTTCTTCGCTAAGGAATTTCCTCACGAGCAAATTCCTCAGTGAAGAATTTCATAAAAATCGCCTATTCACCCCCCTCTAGTCGATATAACGCACTTTCAATTGGTATCAGAGCAAGGTACTCCCTTGTTCTGTGTGATTTTGGTTTAACCGCCTGGAGTTTTAGTTATGTCGACCGCAGATATGAAGAAAGTACCGTGCCCCATCTTTGATGGTCACGAGTATCCCAAATGGAAGGCTATGATGAAGAAGCGTCTCATGGTGATGGACAGCGAGCTATGGACCGTCACTGAGATTGGTCTGACCGATCTGTGCAAGATGGCAGAAGCTGATGACATTCGCAAGTACACTCAACTCAACCTCACAGCGAAGGCCGTCATCTGCTCCAGTCTGTCTCGAAATCAGTTCAGAAACATCATGCATCTCGATCAGGCGAAGCTTGTCTGGGACCGTCTCTTTGATGTCTATGAAGGCCATCGAACCCGTCATGATCCTTGGTTTGAGGATTTCAAGGAATCGCTCAAATCGATGACATTCGAACCAGAATCATCATCCTCTACTTCATGCCTTATGGCAAAAAGTGCTGAGGTAACTGAATGCTACCTATCTGAGTCTAGTGATGAAGAATCTGGTGATGAATTTGGACCCAGTTATGTCAAACTTGCTTCCCTTGCTGCTAAACAACAAAGAGCTTTGAAAAATGCTAATGATATGCTTAGTAAGAGCAATGATATGTTGGGTGAAGAAATGGATCAGTCACAAGCCTTGGCTGAAAGTCTTCAGAGACTGCATTCTAAATATGACTCCCTTCAAGATCAGCATAGCTCTCTCTTGTCTGACTTTGAGAAGATAAGAGTGAGTTATGAAGATCTTCAGAAGGAGCGCGATTCATTACTTGCTCAACAAATCAGCGCTGCTCAGGAAGAATTTATTCCTCCATGCTTAAAATGCATTGAACGAGAATCTGCTAATTCTTCACCTGAATGTTCAAATGCTTCAAATGTTACAAATTCTTCACCTGTCTCTGCTATCACTAATTCCTCATCTGAGGACATCGCAAGTATCACTGATGATGCAGGACTGAAGGAATTGTACATGACAGGCATGTACAAAAGCCTCAAAGGGCATCAGGCTCTTTGTGATGTGCTTAAAAAGCAGATCCTCAATAGGAACCCTAGGAAAGAGGGTATTGCCTTTGAGAGGAAACTCAATGCGGATGGTACTTATTGGAAGCCTGAGCAGCACCCCAAAACCTCATGGGTTGCTGCAAAGGGACCTCCAGTTGATCCATCTGATTTATCTGGCTATACATGTGAATCTTCTCATTCTTCTGATGAGTCATTTGACTCCAACTATAAACTGTTCAAAAAACAGAATGGTGAAGTATTTGCTAGATATGTTGGCACTAACTGCAGGAACGGTTCCCCTATGAAGAAAATCTGGGTTCCCAAGAGCTGCCTTGAAAGTCTTCAGGTGAATGTCCTCATGACACCACCTGTGAAGAAAAGGAACCCCAGATCTAATTCTTCATATGGACCAAATTCTTCATATGGACCAAATTCTTCATATGAACATCATCGTGCTAACAACTCTGTTTTGCAGGGAAGAGCCAAGGGCTATGAATATGAGCATTATTCTTCAAATTATTATGTTCATAAGTCCTCGAAGAATTTCTCTGCTTATTCATATGCTTACCCTAACCCCTCTTATGTGAAACGAAATGGTTTGGCTGCTTCGCCACCATTCTCATATGGAGCTCGCAGAGTGATGAACTCTTTGCCACCCCTTCAGATGTGGGTGGTGAAGAAAAAGAACTAATCTCTTCTGCAGGGTCAGGTCTCCAGACGTGCTATAACGTCTGAAGAATTTGCTGGGGACCTGACAAAGGTGCCTGAAAGGACGCAGGCTAACCATGATGAAATGAACTTTCATTTCACACGTCCTCCCTCTGTTTTATCGGTTCTACTGCTTGATGAAATTGATCTGATGAATTGTGATATCATATTCTTCACTACTAAAGTATATGAGGTTCGTAAGTTGCACTAATTCATCTGCAGGATGATCAACCCAAAGCCACTGAATGGGTACTTGATAGTGGATGTACAAATCACATGACCGGTGACAAGAATCTGTTGATGGATGTTCCCTTGTCAGCATCACACATGAAGCATATCATCTTCGCTGATAAAAGCAAAAGTCAGGTATTGGGTCTAGGTAAGGTTGCTATCACAAATGATCGACACATGGACAAAGTCATGCTTGTTGAGTCCTTAGGATACAATCTTATGTCTGTCTCAATGCTTTGTGATCTTGATATGGTTGTTGTCTTCGGCAAGTATCGTTGTGTTGTGATTATGGAATCTGACAAATCCAAAGTCTTCGAAGGCTTTAGGAGAGGAGACTTGTATATTGCTGATTTCTCTGCAGATTCACAACCTGCCGTGTGCCTACTTGCAAAAACTTCAGAAGGATGGCTATGGCATCGACGACTTGGTCATGCAGGCATGAGGAATCTGCACACGCTTGCGAAGAAGAAGCATGTCATTGGCATTGAGAATGTCAAATTCCTCAAGGATCGCTTATGCGGTGCCTGTGAAGCTGGAAAGATGACCAAGGCCAAGCATCCAGCGAAGACTATCATGACCACTACTCGTCCATTCGAATTGCTTCACATGGATCTCTTCGGTCCTAACCATTATTCCTCTGTCTCTAATGAAGCATCTCAATATGGTTTTGTTATTGTTGATGATTACTCTCGTTACACATGGGTGCACCTTGTCTCTTACAAAACTGAAGTGCAGGAAGTCTTCAAACGATTTTCCTCGAGGGCTTCAACTAACTTTGGTGTGAAGATCAAGCACATCAGAAGTGACAATGGCATTGAGTTCAAGAATTCGGGTCTCAATGACTATCTTGATGAACTTAGTATTACTCATGAATTATCTGCTCCTTATACTCAACAGAATGGCGTCGTGGAGCGCAAGAACAGGACTCTTGCTGAGATGGCTCACACTATGCTCGATGAGTACAAAACCCCTCGTCGTTTCTGGGTTGATGCAATTGATACTGCGTGCCATATCATCAACAGAGTATATCTTCACAAATTCTTCAAGAAGACTGCCTATGAACTCCTCACTGACAAGAAACCCAATGTGAGTTATTTCAAAGTCTTCGGTGCTAAATGCTGTATTAGAGATCCTCTTCACAACTCTAAATTTGCACCGAAAGCACATGAAGGTTTCATGCTTGGTTACGGAAAGGACTCGCACACCTACAGAGTCTTCAACAATGTTCTTCACAAGATTGTTGAAACTGTAGATGTGCGGTTCGATGAAACTAATGGCTCGCAAAGAGAGCACCTACCTTCTGTGTTAGATGAACCAGCACCTGAGGAATCGATCAAGCACAAGGCTACTGAAGATATCATTCCTACTGAAGAATCTGCTGAAGAATTTGTTCCAGAACGTGAAGAACGTCGAACTGATGCACCTGAAGAAAATGATGAGGAAATTGATGCTGAAGAAAATGCTGATCAAATTCCTCAACGGCAACCAACTCACCCTCGCATTGCAAAAGAAGTGCAAGTGGAGAAGATCATCGATGACATTAGAGCACCAGGTCCTCTCACACGCTCAAAAGCTTCACATCTATCTAACTTTTGTGGGCACTTTGCTTTTGTCTCTATCACAGAGCCCACTAAGGTAGATGAAGCATTTTTGGAGCCTGAGTGGATTCAGGCCATGCAAGAAGAATTACAACAGTTCAAGCTTAACAACGTATGGGAACTGGTCAATCGTCCCGATCCTCGCAAGCATAACATCATTGGTACAAAGTGGATCTACCACAACAAGCAAGATGAAAATGGTGTTGTGGTGAGGAATAAGGCATGACTAGTAGCTCAAGGCTACACACAGGTTGAAGGAATTGATTTCGATGAAACTTTTGCACCTGTTGCTAGACTTGAAGCTATTCGCATATTACTTGCTTATGCTAACCATCATGATATCATCTTATACCAAATGGATGTGAAAAGTGCATTCCTCAATGGTAAGATTGAGGAAGAGGTATATGTTGCTCAACCACCAGGTTTTGAAGATCCAAAACATCCCGACAAAGTCTTCAGACTTAACAAGGCCCTCTATGGCCTCAAGCAGGCCCCACGGGCGTGGTATGACACATTGAAGGAATTCTTCATGAAGAAAGGCTTCACACCCGGTTCACTCGATCCCACTCTTTTTACTAAATCATATGATGGTGAACTGTTTGTGTGCCAAATATATGTTGATGATATCATCTTTGGCTGTACTGACCAACGTTACAGTGATGAATTTGCCTATATGATGAGTGAAGAATATCAAATGTCTATGATGGGAGAATTGAAATTCTTCTTAGGTCTACAAATTCGTCAACAGCACAATGGGATATTCATATCTCAGGAGAAATACCTCAAGGATGTCCTGAAGAAATTCGGCATGCAAGATTGCAAAGGTCTCAAAATTCCTATGCCCACAAATGGTCATCTATGCACTGATGAAAATGGTACTGACTTCGATCACAAGGTATACCGCTCCATGATTGGCTCTTTATTGTACTTGTGTGCATCTAGGTCAGATATAATGCTTAGTGTTTGCATGTGTGCACGATTTCAAGCTGCACCGAAGGAATCACACCATTCGGATGTGAAGCATATTCTTCGATATCTAGCTCACACACCAACACTAGGATTATGGTACCCCAAGGGCTCAGCATTTGACCTCATTGGATATTCTGATTCTGACTATGCTGGTGACCGTGTGGATCGCAAGTCAACATCTGGTACTTGTCATTTCCTCGGACTATCCTTGGTCTGTTGGTCCTCGAAGAAACAGAACTGCGTATCATTGTCTACTGCTGAAGCTGAGTACATTGCTGCTGGTTCTTGCTGTGCTCAACTACTATGGATGAAGCAAACACTCAAGGACTATGGAGTCAACGTGAAGAATGTGCCTCTCCTCTGTGACAATGAGAGTGCCATCAAGATTGCTCACAACCCAGTTCAGCACTCGAAGACAAAGCACATTCAGATTCGTCATCATTTTCTTTGTGATCATGTGTTGAAGGGCGACATTTCTATTGAGCATGTGAAGACTGAAGAATAGCTAGCCGATATCTTCACTAAGCCCTTGGATGAGAAGAGATTTAGCAAGTTGCGGTGTGAGCTAAATATCTTAGAATCTTCGAATGTACTTTGAAAATGCACTCATCCTAACACTTATGCATAATTGATGACTTAGATGTGCAACACATGAAGAAACGTTTTTCTTCAATCAATGAAGAATAACACTCTAAGTGTGAAGAAATTAATGAAGAATTTGATTCTCAGAACCCTACGACAATTGTACGCGGTGTCTGAAATCATCATTCTTACATGGTGGATCACGCCACCACAAAAGTTGAAAATCTTCAATTTGAGTTTTTCCTCAACTTTTGAAATTCTTCAGTTTTTCAAATTCTTCAAACTTTACAAAGTCTTCACTTGTGCCGTCGTTTTTCTTCATACGATATATATATATATATATATATATATATATATATATATATATATATATATATATATATATATATATATATATATGAGTTTATGTCCTGTACAACATTCACTTATAGCTATTTCTTCAAGTTGGAATTTTTTTCTGCTAAGTGAATGTGATCGGACCCTTCCCCTCTATGCTATACTCAATCCAGTCTATTCACAAATTCTTCATGTGCGTTCTATTTGAAACTCGTTCAAATTCTTCACTGTGTCCTTGTCAGCTGAAGAAATTGCGAACGGAACGTTAAAACTAATCTTATCCAAACCTTCGGTTTTGCCGCGCAATCCGTTCCATTTCCCACGATGGATTATTTTACTCACCCACGATCTTACACGATCTCCACTACACAGTACTGGGTGACACATGTCAAGTGAAGGAGAACGGCCAGGGGCATGTTAGTCCTAAATCTTCGGACGAGCTGTTTTTACTGCGGCTATAAATACCCCTCCGTTGCCTTCCTCACTTCCTTTACCTTGCTCGAGCTCTCCAAACCCTAGCGCCGTCGCTACTCCATCGTCGCCGGTGAGGAAAAGCTTCACTGCCTCGACCTCATCGCCGATGTACTCGCGCCGACAGCGGAAATCTTCAGCTCCGCCGCCGCCGTAGACGTCTTCCTCCGCCAAGTTAGGGCGTGGAAGATCTGCATTGACGAACTTCACTGTTCCAACTCACAGTTTGTCGTGTTCTTCATTCAGGGTATTTAAAAGCTATTTTTACTGCCCTCTTTGATTCGAAGTTTTTCTACAAAATCTTCAAAGGTGTTTTTATTCTTCAAATCCTCACACACAAAACACCTCTCTTGTTCTCTGTTCTTGATTCATTTCCCTAAGTCTAAATTTCTTCAAGATTCCTCAATTGTGTGGATTCTCAATCTATACAACTCTGGAACCTAAGATATATATGGAGCTTAGTGAAATTCCTCAAGACAAATCTGGTCAAATTCCTCAAAACTTGTTCTTTATGAAAACCCCTCTGAGAACGCATATGACCTCTTCAAATTCCTCGCAACTATACTCTGTTCACAGGTACACATGTCCGCTACTGAATCCTTAGGTTCTCATCAACTTAACTCATTTGCAGCGTTCCTCGAAGAAAAGTTGCATACTTCTTCAGAGAATTCCATTGTTCAAATTCCTCATCTAAAGAAAATGGCTGAAGGTAAAAGGCCGCAGAAAGGAGGAAAGAGACCAGAGGTCATGACTACATTTGAAATCCCTAAGGACATTTATGCTGGGTACTGCACACCTCCTGAAGAAGATAGAAATCAGCGCAAGGTGCGCATACAGAGGATTGAAAGGAGATGGGCACGAGAATGGAGGGAGTACAGATATGTTACTCCTAAGTACATGAAGAAATTCGCCGTAAACCCTCCATGTCAACGCCCTCCACTGGCACCTGGCCAAGTAGCTGATCCCTCTAGCATCAGAAGAGGTGAGGAATTTTCTCAAGAATGGGCTAAGCGCCAGCGTAAACTGCAAAAGCAAGCAAAAGAAGCAGTGAGAAAATTCAATGAAGAATCTGCTACTGCTGCTGCCACTGAGGCTTCTGCCAAGCCGAGGAAATCAATGATGAAGAAGCCTGCTCGTAAGCCAAGTGCTTCACCTTGAATGCCCTCACGGCCAAGTTCCTCAGCTGCGCCCTCATGACCAGAATCTGCAAAATCTTCAAAGCAAATTCCTCATGCTGCTCCTGCTCCCACAAAGTCCTCAGCTCCTGTGCATCTGGCCTCATGCCAAAGGACAATTGGCATCTCTATTGCCTCTGGTGTCTCAGTTAGTTCCTCAACTGCACCAAAATCCTCAGCTGGACCCTCGTTACTGAAGAAAAAGGCTACCGCTGGACGCGGAACTCGCCCAAGTCCAAAGAAGCAAGTGGTCTTCACTATGCCCTCTGATGATGATGAAGCTGATGAAGAAGAACTTGCTGAAATCATCAGAGACCGCCAAGAAAGAGCTGCTAAAGCCAAAGGCACACCTCTGCCCCTGCTTTTGGATCCAAGGGCGATCCTAGACTATATTGATCTCTGGCACAAGGATCCCAACATTCCTATGCCTGATTTCAAGCTAACACCTGGCCAAAGTCACATGCTGACTCACTTCATCCAAGAGGAGAAGTGGAAATATGATAGGGCCAGAGAGATCAAGAAATCCCAGTACCGCAAAGAGAAGCTACTGAAGAAAAATGTTCTCAAAATGAAGCCTGAGGAACTTGTAAAGATGCAAGCTGAGATCAAAGCCCTCAGCGACAACTTTGACTCGTATTATGCTGATTGGCAAGGAGCCAAGGTCAGATTTGTGAGGCTGACTGATACCTTCACCAAGGGTACTGCATCAAAGCAACAAATTCCTCAAGCTGAAGCATCTGTTCAGCAAACTGAAGAACATGCCAGCACCGCTGATGAAGTTCAGGCTGCTGAAGAAAATGCTAGTTCCAAGGCTGATGACTCTGCTCCACCCGTTGATGAAATTGCCAGGGCATCCACTAGTGGTGCGCCTGAAGAAAATGAAGAGACCAGGGCAACTGCATCAGTTGTGCCCGAAGAAAATGAACCAGATTCCTCAGCTCTACCTGCACCAACTCCAACTCCAATTCTTCCCTCTGCTTTAGATGTGAAGAAAACCAAGGCTGCAGAGCGAGCTGCAATGAAGAAAAGGAAAGCATCAAGTGCTTCAGAATCTTCAGTCCCAAAGAAGATGAAGCCAATGACCAGCTCATTTGCCAATCCAATTGATGCTGTCCCTATCTCCTCCATGCCATCAAAGGACCTTGTTCCTTTTGGTGAAGATTATGAGATCCCAAGTGGATCAGATGAAGAAACTCAGTCTGCTGCTTCCTCAGAGCAGATTGATGAAGAAATTAAAGTGGATACAATCCCTTCAACCCCAATAGTCTCATCACCAATGCCTCAGTTTGATGCTGAAGAGGCTGGTGTTGAAGAAATTGATGATGAAGATGTGGATATTGGAAGCACAACTCCAGTAATGAATGACGACTTTTGGGAAAGTCAGCATCCCAATTCCCCACTCTTCACTCCCCTGCAGCAAATTCCTCACTCTCCTTCACCAACCGCAAAATTGGGCTCTAATGCAACTCATCCCACTGCTTCTGTGAATGAAGAAATTCCAACCATTAGTGCTGAAGAAACTGCTGCTGAAACAGACAAGGTGACTGCACCTGAGGAAAATACTGAAATTCCTCAGCCTGAAGAACCTAAGCTTGTGATTCCTGAGGTCGTGATGCAACTCACTGACACTCCTCTGCCAAGGCCAAAGGATCCATTCTCACGCAAACAGAAATTCAAGGCTGAAGACTTTTATGGCGAGCACGTATTCTTCACTGAATACAATCCGTATGACTCTGCTCGCATAAGGAAGAGGCGTTTCTGGACTACCAGCCAAGCAAACTTCTATTCCTCAGTGCTTTACAACAAAGACAAAGTCTTCAACCATGCACATATTCCTCACGTGGATATGGAGTCTATGCCGTGCTTTACGCCAGTCCTCAGTGTTCTGCACGACGCTGGGCTACTCAACTTCTGCACAGATATATGCGATTGGAATGAAGAACTTATTCTTCAGTTCTATGCTACACTGCACATCACTGGCAACTCTGAAGATGTCAATTCATGGGTTCTGGACTGGATGACTGAAAATACACATTACAAGGCCCCAACAACTGAATTGCTTCGCTGCCTTTCTCTTAGTCCACCCACTGAAGATGCGCGTTGCGTGTATGATGAACCTGAACTGTCAAACCACTATATACAAGTGCTCATGAATCCTCTGAAGCCAGGGCAATCACCTCGTACCAAATTCCTCGTCAAGGAATTGCTGTATGTGCCTAGAACTGTCTATCGCATTATGACGAAGACAATATGTCCCATCAAAGGACACGATTCTTCCGATGAAGAAATTGTTGGCATCATGAAGAATATGCTTTTCAATATCATACATGGCGTTCCCATAAACTTCCATGATTTCTTCATGAGGACTCTAGCCAACATTGCTATGTCACCATTTGAGCTGAAGCCTTATGCACCTTGGATTATGAGATTCATCAGGACAAGGTTTTCACTCAACTACAAAGCTGAAACTCTCAACCACTGCAGCTACTTGCCTCATATTGAAGTCCTCAAAAGGACATTTTCCTCAGCTGATGAAAAGGGCAAGGCCACTGCTGTGATAGATGAAGGCATTCGTCCATTGGATGGTCAATTTCGCAAGGCTGCTTCTTATTCCACCAATGATGACTCTGCCACACATGACTCTGCTGCTAATACTGCCAAGACAAATCCTCAAGCCACAGCACCCAGGGTGATGACTGATCGTGAGTTACTCCTCAGTCTTCATCAAAAGGTTGATCGCAATCACAAATGGGTCAAGTGTCAGTTTGGTTCAATTCTTCACAACATGACTGCCACATACAATGCAGTGAAGAAAAACCATTACTACCTTCATGAAACCCTCAACCGCACCTGGGCTATTCTGTCTCAAGTATACAATGCTGAAGGTTTGGAGAACATGGGCCTCAAAGAAGAATTTCCCTGGTCGGCACCTCCGCCGAAGAAATTCAAGAAGGTCAAGGTTCCTTCTCTGGTGGCCAGTTCATATTCTTCATCGCCCGACACTGATGAAAATGAAGACTTGGACGACACTGCAGCAGGCCCTACTTCAACAACCGACCCCAACAACACTGGCGCTCCTCCATCAACTTGAATATCTTCAGGGGCGTTAGTCCTCAGATTTTGATCCTTTTGGTCATTTGATGACAAAGGGGGAGAAATCTGAGTTAGTCTTCAAACGGGTCTATAATAAGGGCATATTTTTTAAGTTACAACTCCCGTTCTTTCGAAACTTTTATTGGATCGAGTTGTAATCTTAAACCCTATGGTGCTCGGTGCTCTGATACTTTTGTCGCTCTATGCTCTGATACTTCGATACATGCTTGAGCTCTTATACTTTTGATGCGCTATTCTGCATGCTTATTCCTCATTAATGTTACCGCACGCATGCTGAATTGCATCAGGCACCATATTTCATCATGCATTTCAAATTCTTCAAATCATATATCAAATGCGTGTATGAATTACAAGATATAGGGGGAGATCTCCATGATTTAACTCTTCAAGTGTGCATTGCCTCAAAAGCAAATTCCTCACTATGCACAACTTCAGGGGGAGTTCTTCTATATCTTGCAATCAAATTCCTCAATATCAGTTTCTACACTTCATATATTTATCCCCGTTGAGAAAGCTCGACTTGTCGTTAAGGTGTTTCCCGACAAGTTCAAGGAGTTGACTACAATGAGACTTTCTCACTCGTAGCGATGCTAAGAGTCTGTTGGAATTAGCATGTACTGCATTATTTATGAAATCTTGCAGAAGGGATGTCAAAATATTGTTTCCTTGTTCTTGAGGAAAGGTTGTATGTGATACTGTAAGTGCATCTAGTGCCCCTCAGTGATTTTGGTGTATTGAAGACTTATAGGTTAAGCATCTGATGTGTTTATGAGTGTACACAGGTCTATAAGTCTATGAGGAGTTTGATATTTACAGTAAAAGTCGACCCCTAAAAATGAAGTTCTTCGACTGAAGACTTTGATATTCTGAAGACTTTCTGAAGACTTTCTGAAGACTTTCTGAAGACTTTGAAAGTGAAGAAATTGGTGTGACCTTGAAGACTTGGTATTCGTTCGAGGAACGTGAAGCGTGAAGACTTTTGTTTTCGTAGTTTCATTTTTCTCTTTCTTGAGTCATAGGAAACACCGTACTGTTAAAGGGGGTCGAGGAAATACTAAGGAGAAAATTTCCATGTGATGCTCAACTCAAATCCTACACCTACCAATCCCTTCGAGTGAAGCCATTGGAAGTCTCATACAGTTCAGTCAATTTCTTCAGTGACAGAGACGCAGTTCTTCTGGTCACTGAGGACTTTGCTCTGACTGAGGAGTTAGGAGTTCGCCAGTGCGAATTGCCTACACAGTGAGGAACATGATAGCCCTGAGGAATTTGTACTACAAATTTCCAACCGTTGCTGTGCTACGCGCCAGCTGTCCTAAAATATTTTGTCCACCTAACGGTCATATCATTGAAGGGCATTTATGTCTTATCATGTCGGGCTGCTCCCTAGGCTATAAATAGCCGCCCCCTTCAACCACTAGCTGGTTCGCTGCTCCGCGTGAACTTGACACTTGTCATTTGAGAGCAACCCATCCTCCGAGGACTTTGAGCGAAAATCATCAAGTGAGGAAAATCCAAACCCAAACCCAAAACACCTACAAACCCAAAGTGATTGAGCATCACTGAAGAAATTGATCCTGCGTGGATCCGACGCTTGTTACCTTTGAAGACTGTGCTTCTTCCAGACGGTTAGGCGTCAAGGTCTAGGGCATCCAAGAGGAATTGTGGATTGCCGAGTGACCAAGTCTGTGAAGGTTTGGAAGTCACCTGAAGACTTACCACGAGTGATTGGACAAGGACTCTGTGTCCTTAGTTCAAGGAGAATACGGTGAGGACTTGGTGTCCCGAGCTGCGTGCTCAGGACTGGGTGTCCGGGACTGTGTGTCCTCGAGTTTAAATACTCAGCCGCTCCAACCAGACGTACAACTGAGACAGCGGTTGGAACTGGTCTACCAAATCATTGTCTTCACCAAGCTTACTGGTTCCAATTCCTCAACACCTTCATTTCCTCATTACTGTGTTGTCTGTTTGTTCATATCTGTGTTTGAAGACTTTGACTGAAGACTTTCACAAATTTCTCAGTTCAATTTCTTCAGTCTGTTTGTCTTCATCTAGAGTTATCCTGTGCCTACGCTTTTTGTACTCTGTATTTGTCTTCATTTCATCATGATGACCATGCATGTAATCAGTTATGTTTACTTCTGAGTACATATTCCGCTGCTAGTATTTCTTCGCTATTCACCCCCCCTCTAGTCGATATAACGCACTTTCAGATACAACCAGAAGATTTTGTCGATCCTGAAAGATGCTAACAAGTATGCAAAGCTCCAGCAATCCTTCTAAGGACTGGAGTAAGCATCTCGGAGTTGGAATGTACACTTTGATGAGATGATCAAAGATTTTGGGTTTATACAAAGTTTATGAGAAACTTGTATTTCCAAAGAAGTGAGTGGGAGCACTATAGAATTTCTGATGAGTATATGTTGTTGACATATTGATGATCAGAAATAATGTAGAATTTCTGGAAAGCATATAGGGTTATTTGAAAAGTGTTTTTCAATGGAAAACCTAGATTAGGCTGCTTAAACATTGAGCATCAAGATCTATAGGGATAGATCAAAACGCTTAATGGTACTTTCAAATGAGCACATACCTTGACATGATCTTGAAGGTGTTCAAGATGGATCAGTCAAAGAAGGAAGTTCTTGCCTGAGTTGTAAGGTACGAAGTTAAGACTTAAAGCTCGACCACGGCAGAATAGAGAGAAAGGACGAAGGTCGTCCCCTATGCTTAGACATAGGCTCCATAGTATGCTATGCTGTGTACCGCACCTGACATGTGCCTTGCCACATGTCTGGCTAGAGGGTACAAAGGTGATCTAGGAGTAGATCACCAGATAGCGGTCAAGATTATCCTTAGAGGAATAAGGATATGTTTCTCGGTTATGGAGGTGATAAAGAGTTCGACATAAAGAGTTATGTCGATGCAAGCTTAACACCTATCCGGATAGCTCTGAGTAGAGATACCGGATACGTATAATGGAGCAACAATTTAGAATAGCTCCAAGTAGAACAATTATTTGAAATGGCTCCAAATATAGCGTAGAGATTTGCGAAGTACATACGGATCTGGATGTTGCAGACCTGTTGACTAAAACCTCTCCCACAAGCAACATGATCAAACCCAGAACTCATTGAGTGTTAATCACATAGTGATGTGAACTAGATTATGAACTCTAGTAAACTCTTTGGATGTTGGTCACATGGCGATGTGACCTGTGAATGTTAATCACATGGCGATGTGAACTAGATTATTGACTCTAGTGCAAGTGGGAGACTGTTGGAAATATGCCCTAGAGGCAATAATAAATAGGTTATTATTATATTTCCTTGTTCATGATAATCTTTTATTATCCATGCTAGAATTGTATTGATAGGAAACTCAGATACATGTGTGGATACATAGACAACTCCATGTCCCTAGTAAGCCTCTAGTTGACTAGCTCGTTGATCAATAGATGGTTACGGTTTACTGACCATGGACATTGGATGTCGTTGATAACGGGATCACATCATTAGGAGAATGATGTGATGGACAAGACCCAATCCTAAGCCTAGCACAAAGATCGTGTAGTTCGTATGCTAAAGCTTTTCTAATGTCAAGTATCACTTCCTTAGACCATGAGACTGTGCAACTTCCGGATACCGTAGGAATACTTTGGGTGTGCCAAACGTCACAACGTAACTGGGTGGCTATAAAGGTACACTACAGGTATCTCCGAAAGTGTCTGTTGGGTTGGCATGAATCGAGACTGGGATTTGTCACTCCGTGTGACGGAGAGGTATCTCTGGGCCCACTCGGTAGGACATCATCATAATGTGCACAATGTGATCAAGGAGTTGATTACGGGATGATGTTACAGAACGAGTAAAGAGACTTGCTGGTAACGAGATTGAACAAGGTATCGGGATACCGACGATCGAATCTTGGGCAAGTACAATACCGCTAGACAAAGGGAATTGTATACGGGATTGACTGAGTCCTTGACATCGTGGTTCATCCGATGAGATCATCGTGGAACATGTAGGGACCAACATGGGTATCCAGATCCCGATGTTGGTTATTGACCGGAGAACGTCTTGGTCATGTCTGCATGCTTCCCGAACCCGTAGGGTCTACACACTTAAGGTTCGATGACGCTAGGGTTATAAAGGAAGTTTGTATGTGGTTACCGAATGTTGTTTGGAGTCCCGGATGAGATCCCGGACGTTACGAGGAGTTCCGGAATGGTTCGGAGGTAAAGATTTATATATGGGAAGTCATCATACAGTCACCGGATGAGTTCAGGGGGATACCGGCATTGTACCGGGACCAACGAAGGGGTTCCGGGGGTCCACCGGGAGGGTCCACCTACCCCGGAGAGCCCTATGGGCTGTATGTGGAGAGGGACCAGCCCCTTAGTGGGCTGGGCGCCTCCCCTCCTAGGGCCCATGCGCCTAGGGTTTGGGGGAACCCTAGAAGGGGGCGCCCCCCTTGCCTTGGGGGGCAAGGGAACCCCCCTGGCCGCCGCCCCCTCCTCATATTGGATCTGAGGGGGCCGGCCCACCTCTCCCTTGCCCCTATATATATGAGGGGGGTGGGAGGGCAGCCATACCATTGTGCTGGCGCAGCCCTCCCCCTCTCCCAAGTTCTTCTCCTCTCCCGCGGTGCTTGGCGAAGCCCTGCAGGATTGCCACGCTCCTCCACCACCACCACGCCGTCGTGCTGCTGCTGGATGGAGTCTTCCTCAAGCTCTCCCTCTCTCCTTGCTGGATCAAGGCATGGGAGACGTCACCGGGCTGTACGTGTGTTGAACGCGGAGGTGTCGTCCGTTTGGCACTTGGTCATCGGTGATTTGGATCACGATGAGTACGACTCCATCAACCCCGTTCACTTGAACGCTTCCGCTTAGCGATCTACAAGGGTATGTAGATGCACTCTCCTTCCCCTCGTTGCTGGTTTCTCCATAGATAGATCTTGGTGACACGTAGGAAAATTTTGAATTTCTTCTACGTTCGCCAACAGGAGGTTGCTGAGGCAAAGCGCAAACACAAAGTCGTCATAATCTGAGCTCCAGATTTGCCCTGAAAGTAGGACCCATCTGTCATTAGGTCACAACTTCTTTCTCAAAAAATATTTAGAGGAACACATTAGACTCATAGAATAATTAATATATAAACTTCTATTTAATTGCGATGAATGCGGGCGGAAAATTAGTTGAATTGCAATTTACATTCATAGAACACCTAATAATTAGCCAAAGTAGTTGTCACATAGTCACGACCACGGCCATACCCACCCTAGTTGCGGCCACGGTCACCTCCACTACCACGGTCATGGCCATAGCCAGCCAATTGCCAGCGCTGTTGTCTGCGTAGAATGTGGCAATTTTGGCTTGGATGGCTTGGAAATGCGCCTTGCTAGCATCGTCCTAGGTCAAGGATTTGACTGTGCCGGTGGGCGACGGTGCGGTAGCCCAAATTTTCTTAGGATCTCTGGGCTCCTCCTCCTACTCATCCCCAAAATTATAGATGAGGGGAAGCTCCTTTGGGTGCATCATTCAAGATGAGCATGATGGATTGGAGGCGGGGAAGATAATAATGAGCGATGCTAGAGAGACAAAATAAACAAGAGGGGGAGGGTGGTTTGGGACACGGTAGGTGGGTGACGGCGGGCGGTCAAGCACACATCTAGCAATGAGAAAGGTTGTCGTTGCCTTCTAGCATGCCTCCCGGTTGCTCAGACTACCACGACTGCTAACATGGCTCCTCCTGGCCTGCTCAGGCGCAAGCCAGGAGATGATGGCACATGGTGGCCATCCAACGGGTCGGCCACGGGAAACTGGTGGGGTGACATTAATGGTCTGGTGCCCCTCATCGGTGGTGTGTGGGAGGTTGGGCTGCTTCAAATCCCATGCGTAGCGCGAGGAGGAAGAAGTTGAAACTTCCCTCTCAGGATGGCGGCTGGATTTGGAGTGAGCTCTAAATTGGTCTGACCCAGCCTCCAGATATGGATGGCAATAGAGAGTTATATGGCGACTCTGCTAGAGTGTATTTTCTAACCAAAATTGCCACATTGACGGTTATTATGACGATTCAGGCTATATGGCAACTATGGTAAAGTTTCTCTAAAAACATCAGTCTAACTAGTGAATACTAACACCCTTTTAACTTGAAGCAAGTCATCATCTTCATCTTCCAAAGCAACTCCTTCAAGAATGTGCAGCTTCATAATTAGCATACCCATGTCGATCAATGCTATATATAAGTTCTATGATCTCCTACATACATTCTGAAACAAAAACATGCTATAAAACAGAAACTGCAAATACATGTTGTAGTCCGTTGAGAATTATCGTTGTTTTCACTTTGAATAATCACATATTCCTATTTGCACAACAAAAACTTGACATGGGTCTAATCAATTGTAGAATTGTCAATGAGCCGAGTAGAAACCAGCTTATTGATTTCCGCTTTATTTCCAATGGAGCCCAAGGGTGCACACCAGGGAGTTCTTAAATCTGTCGACTCATACTAGGGAGATTTAGCTTAATGACGGAGACAACACCCTCATTTGGAAGCTCAACCCTGATGGTTGCTATTCCACCGCCTCGGCATACGACGCCCCATTTCTTGGCTTGACCTCATCCATGATCAAACCATGCGTATGGAAAGCTTGGGCACTACCAAAGTGCAATTTTTTTGCTTGGCTCATTATTTAAAATCGGGTTTGGACTAATGACAGATTGGAGAAACAGGATGACCTAATCATGGCATATGTCAGCTTTGCAAATGTCAACTGGAGACGGCAACTCACCTTCTTTTTCAGTGCCGGTACACAAAAAGGATTTGGTGCATGATCAAAGATTGGCTTGGAAGAGAGGACTTCGGCCCCGGAAACTGGCAACACTTCCACGACGTCCACACTTGGTGGACTGAAACAGTGAACCCCAATACAACACCAAACAAGGCCTTCACTTCACTTCTTATGCTTGTGTCTTGGGAGATTTGGAACGAGAGGAATGCTAGAGTTTTTCACAAATTTGCATCTTTGCCTTTGATTGTATTTGATAACATCAAGAGGGAGGCTAGGTTGTGGTGTATTGTTGTCCCGATGGTCGTCAATGTTGTAGGAGGGGCAACACTGCTGCATGGCCGACATAGCTGCACAAGAGGAGATGGCTCTACGACGACTAGCGATGGGGAGTGTTGCACAATCGATGGATGGCACGTCAACTCTGTCCGCTATTGTGTGGTGCGCTCCAACGCTACATGCGTCAAATCTCACGGCTTGGGAGCTGACTAATTTTCCCCCAAAACCAGTTGACGTCAAAGAAAAATGACTACACAAAACCAACAGTTTTCTCTTCGTAAACAAACTATATTGTCCACACTTAACCAACATTTGATAGACTGTCTAGCCCAAGTATTTACATGTATTTTCGAAATTGGAAAACATAATCCAATGCAAAACTATGCTTTGTGACTCTCTACTGTAATGAAATTTGCATTTTGGATGCAGTTTCGATTAGTCTTTAAAAAACGAGAAGTGTATTCTAACTAGTAACTACTCCCTTCGTTCCATAATGTAAAATATTTTGTGACACTAGTGTAGTGTTGGAAAAAAAACGCATAATGAGGAAGTAGTTAGCTTCTGAAGTGGTTCTTTTTCCTATGCAGTCGCCCCCTACCTAGACCAAACTACGTTTCTCCAGCCGCCACATCTCCTTTATTAGTAGATTACCGTCATCATCCTCCTCCGCTGGCTTTGCCGATGGGGGAGTGCGGGAGGCCCTGATCTACATGTGGGAGTTTTAGCTTTTCCCCGTCTTGAGTTTTCGTAGGTCTTTATTGTGTGTCTCTTCGACCCTTCCAATGGTGGTGACGACTACGCTTAATAATGGCTCCTCCGGCTTCTTCTGTGGATCTGGCGACGTGTGAGACGCTGGAACCCGCAACGTGATCAGATGGACAAACAGGTCTCCAATGTATGTCGCTTCGTCCTTCATGGTGATGGTGGCGCCAGTGCACAATAAGTTTTCCTCGAATTCTTCTCCGGCTTCGGCAATGCGTGCGTCATCGGATCTAGCGGTCGGACCGGATGAATGGGTTTGCTTTTCCTTCTTTGGTTAACGCATGTGGAGATGATTGTGTCTTAGTTGGGCCAGTAAAGCTTTGGCTACAGCGGCGGTGTCGATTTTGGTATTTTGTCAACTCGGGCGGATATCTAGGTGCGATCAACTTTTAGCATCATCTTTTATTTGAGTTGTCGACCCTTTGGGATAGACGTCACCGATCACTTCCTGAATTCTTGGGTGGATACAACTCTTTTCTTAGGCAATTGCGCGCAACTCTATGAGCAGCCACGACCACAATTGGGGTTGACTCCTACACGCCGAAGTTGTCGGCATACGGTTGTCGAGGATGGTTCTACGGACACTGATGAGGACTCCTTAGCCAAGTCTATGCGGCGTAAAGCAGCACACAACCTCGACAATCAAGGTATTACGTCATCATCCAAATCCTTTTTAGCCTTTTCCAGTACCGCCATCGTTTCTAAGTTGACTAATGTGGGTGTTAGTATTGGAAAGAGTCAGAAGGAAATTTCTATTTCGACTATCGCTTTGAAACATTTGGAATATGACCGACTAAAAGTTACTCCACGTGTTTCTAGCAAGTCTTATGTCTCCCATACTGATGAGGAGGAGCTGCATGCCACATCAGATGGTCAGCTACTCTCTCATTTAGTAGGGGCAGTTTCAGACGTGGGTCTAGATGAACCCGGGCTTAGTTCGTTGATTGAGCTTACAGCATCCGGACGTAAATCAAAGACCGCACGTTTGAAAAAAGATAGTAAGTCCCATAAGAGGGCAAAGTGTTCTAAATCTCCTATTGTTTTCTCATGAATGGAATGTTTTTAATAGCAGAGGTCTTCATGACTTGGCTAAACATTTATTCATTGCGGAATGTAATAGGGAATACAATTTAGATTTTTTGGCTATCTCTGAAATGGGGAGACGTGATTTCTCAGTAAATCTGTTTAACCGTCTTTCTGGCGGGATAGACTTTACTTGGGTTTCGCGACCGCCTAGAGGTCGTTCTGGGGGCATTTTACTTGGCGTAAATACAGGGACTATGGATGTTTTGGCTAGTTCGAATGGTGAGTTTCACGTCCATATTCGCAATAAGGCCGACAACTTCACATGGACCCTCGTCGCCGTGTATGGGGCAGCCCAGGATGAGTTCAAGGCCGATTTTCTCCGTGAATTGGTTAATCTGGCAAAATATAATCCCTATCCCATTCTTATAGGTGGGGATTTCAACTTGCTTCGATTTCCAAATGAGAAAAGCCGTGGTAGGCTCGATAATCATGTGCCTTTCCTTTTCAATGCTGTCATCAACAATCTTGATTTTGCGAGAGGTTTCTATGATTGGAAGACAATTCACATGGGCGAACAGTCTTCCGGAACCGACATATGAGAAACTAGATCGCGTTTTAATGGATACCGGCTGGGAATCAAAATTTCCTATGGTTTCTATTCGTGCTCTACCTTGTATCGAGGCTATATCAGACCACACACCCATTCTTCTAACTACTGGGTTGCCACGACCACAACATAGACACAAGTTCAAGTTCGAACTTGGGTGGTTGCTTCGGGATGGCTTCCATGACATGGTCAAGGAGGTGTGGGAGAAACCAGTCGCCGGGCCTACCCCAATACACAGATGGAATAACAAAATGCGTGCATTACGTAAATTCCTTGGTGGTTGGGCCAGGCATACGGTGGTTATCCTCAAAAAGGAGAAGCTTCTTCTTTCGTCTATCATTGATGAATTAGAAGCTTTGGTAGAGGTTAGACCTCTATCTGAGCATGAAATAGAGATCAAGAATCATTCGAATGCACAGATAGCTAACATGATGCGTGAAGAGGAACTCAAATGGTACCAACATTATAACTCTCAATTTATCCTAAAAGGTGATTCGAATACTAGATATTTCCATGGAGTCGCCAATGGCAGACACCGGAAGAAAATTATTCATTCCCTACAATAGGATAAGGGAGTGATTGAGGGGCATGAGAAACTTAAATCTTATATCACTAATTATTATAAAAAATCTGTTCGGAGCCCCAGAGGAAGGAAACTTCTCGATGGATGACACCTGAACAGATGACATCCCTCAGGTCTCTGATGAGGAAAACAACCTTCTAACAGCCCCATACTCCGAGGAGCAAGTTAGAAAGGGGTTTTCCTAATGGAGCATAACAAAGCCCCGGGTCCAGATGGTTTTCCCGCTGAGTTCTATCAGAAATTTCTGGGAAGTCATCAAACATGATCTCCTACTTTTGTTTACTGACCTACATGCTGGCCAACTAGAATTGTTTCGCTTAAACTTCGGTGAGATTATTTCATTACCTAAGGTTAATGAGGCTGAACGGATACAACAATATAGACCTATTTGCCTCCTTAATGTTAGTTTTAAAATATTCACGAAGGTTGCGACTATTAGGCTAAATTCGGTTGCTGAACATGTGGTTCGGCCTTCACAGACAACTTTTATGCAAGGCAGACACATCCTAGATGGAGTTGTTATCCTTCAGAAAACAGTCCATGAATTACAACGTAAAAAGTTAAATGGGGTGGTACTCAAAATAGACTTTGAAAAGGCTTATGACAAAGTCAAGTGGCCTTTTCTTCAACAGACTCTCAGAATGAAAGGATTTTCTGCAGAGTGGCGCGTTATGATCCATAGCTTCGTTTCTGGAGGTAGTGTTGCCATTAAGGTCAATGATGATGGTGGACACTATTTCCAAATGAAGAAGGGATTGAGACAAGGTGACTCGGTATCGCCCATGCTATTCAATATAGCGGCGAAAATGCTAGCAGTCATGATTGAGCGTGCCAAGGTTGATGGCCAAATTGATGGGATAGTAAATCATCTAGTTGATGGTGGTCTCTCTATATTTCAATATGCCGATGATACGATTCTCTTCATGGATCATGACCTTGAGAAAGCGAGAAATCTGAAACTGATTTTACCAGCATTCGAGCAACTCTCGTGTCTTAAGATCAATTTTCACAAAAGTGAATTGTTTTGCTTTGGCGAGGCTCAAGACGAGGCCCACCTGTACGCTGAACTGTTCGGATGCGGGTTGGGTCAGTTTCCGATCACATATTTGGGGATACCGATACATAATCGAAGACTCACAAATGCTGAATGAAAACACGTCGAGGAGAGACTGCAAAAAAAGATTTAGTAGTTGGAAAGGTAAACCGCTGTCTCTAGGTGGAAGATTGGTCCTCATAAATTCAGTACTTAGTAATACGCTATATATGATTTCCTTCTTACAGTTACCGAAAGGAGTTTTACATAGATTGGATTACTTCCGATCAAGATTCTTTTCGCAAGGAGATAGCGAGAGAAAAAAATATCGACTGGCTAAATGGAGTGTAGTTTGCCGTCCCAAAGACCAAGGCGGGTTGGGCATTCATGACCTTCAGGTTAAGAATAGGGCCCTCCCCGGCAAATGGTTGTTTAAATTACTAACGGAAGATGGTGTATGACAATCCCTCCTAAGGAGGAAATATGTGGGTTCCAAGGCGGTATCCCAAGTGTATTGGAAGCCTGGGGATTCCCACTTTTGGGCGGGTCTAATGGCTACGAAGAAATATTTCTTCTGCTATGGATCCTTCTCGATTAAGAACGGCTCGGGAATTAGATTTTGGGAGGACAAGTGGCTAGGAAATGCCACACCCTGGGAACAATATCCGGCTCTATACAACATTGTGTGCCACAAAGGTGATACTATCGCCACGGTAATGGAATCATTTCCGCCAAATGTGACGTTCAGAAGAGACTTAATTGGACCCTGACTCCAATCGTGGAACATCCTGCTCCAACGGTTCTCCACGGTGCAATTGTCACATGGGTCTGATGTATTCCGATGGAACCTCCATGGGAATGGACAATTCTCAGTGGATTCTATGTAGAGCGTTAATCCAGTCTGATGTGCCAGTTGTTAATAACAAGAAGATCTGGAAGATGGAGATACCTCTTAAGAATAAGATCTTTGCATGGTATATATCTTGGTCGCAGAGTCATTCATACTAAAGATAACCTTATTAAGAGGAATTGGCATGGAAGCACACAATGTGTCTTTTGTCACCATGAGGAGACAATAAAACATTTCTTCTTCCAACGCAAATTGGCTCGTTTTATATGGTCAGTCATCCAAATAGCTTCTGGCTTGTATACTTCCTGTAGTGTTGCTAATGTATTTGACAACTGGTAACATGGGATTGATCACATGTTTAGAACTCTTCTCAGGGTGGGAGCGCTTGCCGTTATTTGATCGCTTTGGCTATGTAGAAATGATAAGGTTTTTAACGATAAAAGTACTTCTCTGTTGCAGGTTATCTATAGATGTACTGGGACTCTTCGTTTATGGTCCTCTCTACAACGCGTGGAGAATCGAGGTCTGTTTACGGAGATGTGTACACGATTAAAGGCCCCGGCAAGGGATACTTTTACTCAACATGGGTGGCAACATGATCTAAGGATTGGCCCCCCTCCACTTTAGGCGTTATACGGACTCTACATGTTTTGTTATAATTCGCCTTTTATTTTTATTTTTATTTTGTGTGAGAGGATCTTTTTTGTCTGTGTGCATCTTACCTATGCAGAGGCCGATGTAATGCTTAAAATCTTTTGAGTAATAAAGCGCCCCTTTTCGAAAAATGAGGAGCAACTTTGGCGCACCACCAACATGTGTGTAATAGATAGGCTGGAGGGTTCCCCGAGGAGTGGATTACAATTTTTTTTCATTCTGGGATTTCTTGTAATGTTGATGTTTGATTAATACATAGCCATGGCTGACATGCACAAATAATAAACTAGCATGTTTAGCTACTACCTCGGTCTCGATGAATAAGTCATTCGCGTAGTTATAGGTTGATAATTTAACTATCTAAATATGTATTATATGTGACAATAAATATATATTTAGAAACTACATCCGTGTAGAAATCTAGTGATATACTTTTCATGACATATAATATATATTTAATTTCTCAAATCGATGATCTAGAACTACGCGAATGGCTTATTCACTTAGACAGAGGTAGTACTTTTTTTCCTTTGCAAATTCAGCTAGCTTGTTTTCGTTTTTTCAATCTAATTCAGCTAGTTTGTGAGGCCCGGAGTGCCACCTACGCAGCAGGTCTGACACGGTGTGCGCGCCCCAGCCTACCGCTGTTTGTTCGGTTCGGTGCCACTGCCAAGCCCAATCTCCAGGCTCCAGCCGTCCAGTGTGACTGCACGCCTTGCTGGCCTGGTTCCGCGTAGCACCGCCAACATATCCAACACATGCCTAGCATTTCTGATGGTTCAGTTCAACCTGATTTGTCATGCCCATCATTTTTGATGGTTCAGTTCAATCTGATGTTAGGGCATTTCTAACCGATCTCCAGTACGGTTATAAGAGCATCTTCAACAGCCGCGCAATGCGCGACGCGTTAAAAAAGTGTTTGCAGCGTGTTGATCGCGAGTTTTTGCGCGGCGAGAAGCGCTTGCTCCAACGACCGCTGCAAATTATAGCGTGCTCGAGCCGCTTCAGCAGCCGCTACAAAAAAACTGCTCGCGCGCTCTCGCACAAACAACGTATGCACTTCAAACACAACAAAAAAGATCAAACACAAACAAAATAAATCAACAATAAATAGCTCCATATTTTTCTGCCGGCCCATAACCAAACCACAGTGCTTCGGTTTTTTATTGATGTGCATAGCTAAGATTATTGCAAGATCCTCCTCCTCTTCAATATCAAATTCTTCTTTGGAAGAATCATACGACGAACTCATCTACTATGTTCAATTTAAACTAGGCTATAAAAACCATGCACCAAATTCATGTAAAAAATGTGAAGTTGAAGCAATACATACCTTGCAAGCGTTTTGTCGAACACCTTGTGAGCGCCGAGCGGCAGTGGGCGGCCAGGCGCTGTTCGTCAGAGGAATGGCGCGCGCGAGGGGCGGCGGCGACTGGAGGGAGACGGAGGAAGCGGCGGCGGCGCGGGGATAGGCCGGGGAAGCGCCGGAATGGTCGCCGGAACAAATGGGGTGGTGCGGGTGGAGGCGCCAGCGCCTGGGTCGAGGTAGGTGTAAGTCGCGGGCGGGCGCTCGAGTGTGCGGTGCGCGAAAGCGGGCGCAGCAAATAAACAGCGCGCGATGGCGTTTCGGACCGCGCGCTGAACTTTTTATGCCGCGCGCGCGACACAAGGGTGTTTATGGAGGTATTAGGCATGGGAAGTAGAGTTTTACGTCCATTCCCTTGTTTAGTATATGATGGGAATTGGCGTGAGATAAAATTCTGCTCAGCGAATTAACAGGGTACCCCTGGGAAGAAATCGGTGGGAATTGGCTTCCTGAACTCCCATTCCCCTTCCCACTTAAATTTTCATTCCCTCTAATCAGACAGTGGACTTTTAATATCCTCACCCCTCAACTCCTATTCCCCATCTATAATTCCTCCAACCAAACACGTTGTAAATATATTTACCGGTGCGCTGCCGGAAACCACCCACACGTCGCCGTAGGAAACCACCCACGCACCACCGGTGGTGCCAAAAAAGTCTTGGGGATGACAAAGAACCACTAGGTCCAAACTCCGCCTCCAACCGCGCCAATGGTGTCCGGGGTGGCCACCGCATCTTCGGCAACAGCACGCCGCCCTCGCGCCGCACCTACCAAAGGCGAACAGGCTCGAAAGCCAACGGGGGCGGCTGTGGCGCTCGCCGAGGTGACCACCAACAAGAAGATGAAGAAGACTGCGGCGGTGCCTCGTCCAAAGCCTACGTCTCGTGAAGCAACTCCGGCTGCCCCTACGACGACTGCTCCGGCACGAGCGGCGGCCGCAGCCAGCAACAAAAAACGCAGTCCTCAAGTGCTCGATGAAATGCCAACAAGGTAAAAATAAAACACCGCGTCGCATTGGTATTCGATAATGATTGTTCGTGATCAGTAGTGATTGTTTATAGTGCTTGCTTTGATAGTGTAGAGCGGAGATGAACACGGTTGAAGTCCTCGCATCGTTTGAGTCCTCGGCCACCGTTGGTAATGGTGGTGGTGGTGATGGTGGTGATGGTGGTGGTGGTGATGGTGGCCAAGAGGATGGTGATGGCGGCCAACAGGGTGGTGGTGGTGGTGATGGTGGCCGAGAGGATGTGGAGGTTGATTTCTTTGCCGAAAACATCGTTTGGATGGTGGTGGCCGAGAGGGTGGTGGTGCATGCCAAAGATTGGCTCGATCCACAACATATACATGCTATGTTTGCGGTGATTTTGAATCAAACATTGTATTTGAAGTTATATCTTTTGGATGAATTTCGCATGTTTAAATTTGAAAAACACTGTGATGACACTTTATGTTATAACGACTATTGCTATTCATGCTTTAATTTGAATGATTTTAAGATATGTATTGTGTAGAGATTGTGTTTGTGCGTCTAGTATACAAAACGACCACAATTTTGATTTTACTCTGCTAAACTATAGGGGATCGGCTAGGTGCGACCATCGTCCGTGGAGTAATATTTCACTTCACTAACTTTACTCTAACTTTTACTCCACTAACTTTTAGATGATCTATTAGAAATGCCCTTATATACAAGTCCATGCCGGTCTTGAAAACGAGAGCATCAGAGAAACAAAAAGTGAGCTTTACTAGTACTTCACCTTGTTTTGGACAGGCTACTATTGCTTCACCTGATCTATGCTGGTGCTATAAACTAGACTTAACTTGAAATATTGCCAATGGAACTGCCAGACAGAAGAAAGGGCAAATGCTAGCCCATCCCGGAAAAGAATTCTATGAGACTAGGTCTCACGTTTTAGCAGGTGAGACCCGCCCTGATGGATGACGTGTGTCATTCACAAATCACAAAGCATCTACATCATCCCCCACTTGAAATCAGGGAGGGAGAGATTAGATGCTTTGTGATTTGTGAATGCCACGTGTCATCCATAGGGCGGGTCTCACCTGCTAAATATGAGACCTGGTCTCATAGAATTCTTTTCCCCACCCCACCCCCCTCACGAATACTACGTATCACTCATGACGATTGATACGATAGCGCTCGCCCACGCGAGGTCTGACGTGGGCCGACGCCCACATAAACAGCGTCATCTATTTTTCCGGCTATTTCTTTTCCTTTTATAAGATGAAATTTTCAAAACAATACTAAAACTTTCAAATATTGTTGATTTTTATGACATAAATCGTGCTTTTCAGCATGTGTTTTTATTAAATGTATCATGTTTAAAAAATTGTTCATAATTGCAAAACTGATTGTAATTACATAATTTGTAAAAAAATCCAGGATTTTAGAAAAAAATAGTTTTTCCGAAAACTATTCTTTTAAAAAATGATTGAAAATTCAAAAAGAATCACAATTTCGAATAAATTTGCAATTTTGTCTGTTTCACCATTTCAATAACAATTGGAAAGTTTAAAAAACCCACACTTCAAAGAAACAGCTTTTTCCAAGAATTGTTCATATTTTGAATTCATGAACCTTTTGAAATTCATCATCCTTTTCAAAATTCACGAACTTTTTTTGAATTTATGATCATTTTTAATCCATGTACTTATTTTCAATCCACCAACATTTTTTCATATTATTGAACATTTGTTTAAGTAAAATAAAGCTGACCAAGATATATCTTTGAGGAAATAAAACAGGACAACATAATAAACCAATCTTTCCCTAATAATAAAAGGGCTATCACTTTTGCCCGTACGTCGTCGGCAATTTAGAAAAAAAAACTACTATTTTGGCTATTCAACCCGCGGTCCATGGTGAGTTAAAAAAAGGTTCGATATTATTTTTAGGCGAGAGGAGCAGGAGGGGAGGCGCGGACGCAGCGGCTGTCCATGGCGGCTCGGGTCAATGCAGGAGGACGAGGGGAGGGGCTCGCAAGGGTCGACACCAGGAATAGAACGGGGGCGGGTGGATTCGGTGATTCCGAATGGGCTGCGACAACGGGCGCCCCCTCCACGGTTGCTGTCGGTGCCTAAAAGTTGCTCCATATGCAAATTAATAGTTCCACCTTGCTTCTCTAAATCAAATCATACTAACTTATATGCGTTCACTTGCAAGAATCAAACAACCAAGACAACAACAAAAGAGGATGAGATATGTGAGGCCAGGCTGGCAGGTGGAGGTTGAGATGTGCAGAGGCGAGGCTGGAGGCATCGTCGGGCAGAGGAGGCCGATGAAGGGAGGGGATGGCGTGGCCGTGCAGTTCGCTCGACAGACCCGCGATTTGCCGAAGAGCGGGAGAGAGGGCGGGGGAGCCACGAGGCTGGATCTCGGCGTGGCACAGCTCTACTTTGCTGGCTAGCTACCGTGCACACCCGCCCGACCCCGTCCCTCGCCGGCCCTAGCATCCTCCTCTCCTGACCCACGCCGGACAACCCCGCGGCCGCACATCCAGGAGTAGAGCGTCATCCGAGCTTGGTTGTGGAGGGCGAAGAAAGAGGAGAGAATTCCTTATTTGGCCCTTTCTTAAATATTGCTTCCCTATTTGGTCTCAAAAAGTTTTTTCTTCCCTATTCGACACCAAATGTTAAATTTGTTCCCTATGTGACTCCTGCCTAGTTTGGCACCTAACAAGACATAAAAAGACCATTCTACCCCTGGTATTATTCTAGGCTGAGAAAAGGAGTGTTTATTTGTGTTTCTTTCATTTTTTGTTTGTTCGGACGACCTCCCGAAAAGCAAATGTGTGTTTCTGGATGCGATAACGACTATAGTGTGTCTCAACTTGAGGGCATCTAGACGAAGGCGTTCCATATACAAGTGTTCCTAGCTCAGTTACCACTACAGGTGGCCATATCTGAACTTAAGAGCATGTTTACCTAGCTACCGGCTTTGCACTTCTGTAGACCACAAAATCTTCCGGCCTAATGAGGACATGAATAGGCCGTCCAACTCCGCAAGCTAGCTCCAGCCTCCAGGCATCGTGACACACGGTGTCAGGTGGCTCAGGTGTCGCCTTTACCATCGTCGCTGGCATAGTGGAAGCGCAGCGCCGGCGCACACGGGTAGAGGACCCACTCACGGTAGACCGGCCCGTAGGTGGCTTTCCTCGCAGACCCCGCCCGCTCCTGTGGGTGGTGTGGGCCGTGGCACTCGTTCGGCCTATAGTACGTTATTGACTGCGCCAACTGTTTAGCCTCCGGTCAAAATTTGGCGAGTAAATTGGACAAAATCATCACAATGAGGGCTAGGTTAGCAGAAATCACGAGTTTACATTTTCTTGGCAGAAAACACCGTGTCTATCGTAAACATTTTGCAAATAACATTTTTCGTCGGATAAGCCTCGTTTGTGCACCTTTATGACAGTTGGGGCCTTTTTTTGCTTATGTGGCATAACATTTCGTGCCAAATCAATTTTAATCTAAATTTACAAATTAGTCCTTGGATTTTACACAGACGCCCCTGAAACGAAATGTTAGCTCGCTGGATCTGGACGGGGACGAGCAGCGTCTCGCAGAGATGACGAGCGCACCAGTCCTCTTACAAGCCTAATGAATGAGGGAGGAGGGCAGAGGTGAGGGCATGGCTAGTTGAGCTTGTCGGCACGGGAGGAACAACCGAATCGCTCACCCCACATGCTTCTCCACTGCCGGTGGGCGTCGGTGGGGCAGCGGCTGGCCGCTCGTCGGCAGACGATGGCGGCAGCGCACAGATGGATCCTGACTGGCGAGTCGTGGCGCAGCGCACCCGATACTTGAATCCGGCGCGCCGTTGACGAATTCATACGCCCGGGGAGCCGTGGCGCGGCGGGGCTCGCTGGGGTGGGCGCGGTGGACAACAACATCTCCCCGTGCTAGTAGCCCGTGGTGGTCGCGCGGGGACGACGGGAAGTACGCGGAGGAGTCGAGCGGAGTCGCGACAGGGGAGGGGCAGGTCTGGCGATCTCGCACTCGTGCAGCGGCCGAGAGGAAGAAGGGGCAAGGGAAGATGATCGGTGAAGAAGGTGAGAGTATGGGGGTGTGCACGGCGGCGGTTAACTCGGGCAGCAGCGGCATGTGCTCCGTGTTGGGGAACGTAGCATGCAATTTTAAAAAAATTCCTATGATCACGCAAGATCTATCTATGAGATGCATAGCAACGAGAGGGGGAGAGTGTGTCCACGTACCCTCGTACACCGAAAGCGGAAGCGTTAGCTTAACGCGGTTGATATAGTTGAACGTCTTCTCAATTCAACCGATCAAGCACCGAACGTACGGCACCTCCGAATTCTGCACCTGTTCAGCTTGATGACGTCCCTCGAACTCTTGATCTAGCAAAGTGTCGAGGGAGAGTTTTGTCAGCACGACGGCGTGGTGACGATGATGGTGAAATGAACCGTGCATGGCTTCGCCTAAGCACTGCGACAATATGACCGGAGGAGTAAACGGTGGAGGGGGGCACCGCATACGACTAAGAACAATTGATGTGCTTTGGGGTGCCCCTGCCCCCGTATGAAGGAAATATGCCCGAGAGGCAATAATAAAGTTGTTATTTATATTTCCTTATATCATTATAAATGTTTATTATTCATGCTAGAATTGTATTAACCGGAAACTTAATTAGTACATGTGTGAATACATAGACAAACAGGGTGTAACTAGTATGCCTCTACTTGACTAGCTCATTGAATCAAAGATGGTTAAGTTTCCTAGCCATAGACATGAGTTGTCATTTGATTAACGGGATCACATCATTAGACAATGATGTGATTGACTTGACCCATTCCGTTAGCTTAGCACTTGATCGTTTAGTGTGTTGGTATTGTTTTCTTCATGACATATACATGTCCTATGACTATGAGATTATGCAACTCCCGAATACCGGAGGAACACTTCGTGTGCTACCAAACATCACAACGTAACTGGGTGATTATAAATGTGCTCTACAGGTGTCTCCGATGGTACTTGTTCAGTTGGCATAGATCGAGATTAGAATTTGTCACTCCGATTGTCGGAGAGGTATCTCTGGGCCCTCTCGATAATGCACATCACTATAAGCCTTGCAAGCAATATGACTAATGAGTTAGTTGCGGGATGATGCATTACGGAACGAGTAAAGAGACTTGCCAGTAACGAGATTGAACTAGGGATTGAGATACCGACGATCGAATCTCGGGCAAGTAACATACCGATGATAAAGGGGACAACGTATATTGTTATGCGGTTTGACCGAGATCTTCGTAGAATATATGGGAGCCAATATGAGCATTCAGGTTCCGCTATTGTTTATTCACCGGAGATGAGTCTCGGTCATGTCTACATAGTTCTCGAACCCATAGGGTCCGCATGCTTAACGTTTGGTGAGGATCGGTATTATTAGTTGATGTGATTTGATTTACCGAAGGTTGTTCGGAGTCCCGGATAAGATCACGACATGACGAGGAGTCTCGAAATGATCGAGACGTAAAGACATCAGAAAGGTTCCGAGTGATTCGTATATTTTTCGAAATACCGGAGAGTTGCGAGAATTCGCCGGGGCAGGGGGGGGGGTCAATCGGCCTTCATGGGGCTTAGTGGAAATAGAGGGAAGCAAGGAAGTGTGGGGTGCGCCCCCTAGGCCCAAACCGAATTGGTTTAGGCTTTGGGGGCCGACCCCCTCTTTCCTTCTCCCCTCCTCCTTTTCCTTCCCCTCCTAATTGGACTAGGAAAGGGGGAACTGAGGGAGTCCTGGATTAGGGGGTCCTCGGACAGCCGGACTATATCCTTTGGCCGGACTGTTGGACTATGAAGATACAAGATTGAATACTTTGTCCCGTGTCTGGGTGGGACTCTCCTTGGCGCGGAAGGCAAGCTTGGCAATTCAGATCTGTAGATCTCCTCCCTGGTAACCGACTCTGTGTAACCCTAGCCCCCTCCGATGTCTATATAAACCAGAGGGTTTAGTCCGTAGGGCGACAACAATCATAATCATAGGCTAGCTTCTAGGGTTTAGCCTCTATGATCTCGTGGTAGATCAACTCTTGTAATACTCATATCATCAAGATCAATCAAGCAGGAAGTAGGGTATTACCTCCATCAAGAGGGCCCTCGAACCTGGGTAAACATTGTGTCCCCCGCCTTCTGTTACCATCCGCCTTAGACGCACAGTTCGGGACCCTCTACCCGAGATCCGCCGGTTTTGACAGCGACATTGGTGCTTTCATTGAGAGTTCCACTGTGCCATCACCATAAGGCTTGATGGCTCCTTCGATCATCGGCAACGATGCGATCCGGGGTGAGGTTTTTCCCCCCGAACAGATCTTCGTATTCGGCGGCTTCGCACTACGGGCCAACTCGCTTGGCCATCTGGAGCAGATCGAGAGCTACGCCCCTGGCCATCACGTCAGATTTGCAAGCTTAAACTATACTGCCGACATCCGCGGAGACTTGATCTTTGACGGATTCGAGCCCGTGTCAGGTGCGCCATGATACATCTCCATCGTATATACTTTTGAAAACACTTTTGCCCTTGTTTTGGACTCTAACTTGCATGATTTGAATGGAACTAACCCGGACTGACGCTATTTTCAACAGAATTGCCATGGTGTTATTTATGTGCAGAAACAAAAGTTCTCGGAATGACCTGAAACTCCACGGAACATATTTTTGGAAAATATTAAAAATACTGGAAGACGAATCCATGTTAGGGGGACCACACCCTGTTCACGAGGGTGGGGGCGCACCTGCCCCCCCTGGGCGCGCCCCTTACCTCGTGGCCCCCCTGACGCTCCACTGACCTCAACTCCAACTCCATATATTCGTGTTCGGGGAGAAAAATTCAAAGAGAAGGATTCATCACGTTTTACGATACGGAGCCGCTGCCAAGCCCTAAAACCTCTCGGGAGGGCTTATCTGGAGTCCGTTCGGGGCTCCGAAGAGGGGAATCCGTCGCCATCGTCATCATCAACCATCCTCCATCACCAATTTCATGATGCTCACCGCCGTGTGTGAGTAATTCCATCGTAGGCTTGCTGGACGGTAATAGGTTGGATGAGATTTATCATGTAATCAAGTTAGTTTTGTTAGGGTTTGATCCCTAGTATCCACTATGTTCTGAGATTGATGTTGCTATGACTTTGCTATGCTTAATGCTTGTCACCAGGGCCCAAGTGCCATGATTTCAGATCTGAACCTATTATGTTTTCATGAATATATGTGAGTTCTTGATCTTATCTTGCAAGTCTATAGTCACCTACTATGTGTTATGATCCGGCGACCCCGAAGTGACAATAATCGGGACCACTCCCGGTGATGACCATAGTTTGAGGAGTTCATGAATTCACTATGTGTTAATACTTTGGTCCGGTACTCTATTAAAAGGAGGCCTTAATATCCCTTAGTTTCCATTAGGACCCCGCTGCCGCGGGAGGGTAGGACAAAAGATGTCATGCAAGTTCTTTTCCATAAGCACGTATGACTATATTCGGAATACATGACTACATTACATTGATGAATTGGAGCTAGTTCTGTGTCACCCTATGTTATGACTGTTACATGATGAACCACATCCGGCATAATTCTCCATCACCGATCCAATGCCTACGAGCTTTTCACATATTGTTCCTCGCATATTTACTTTTCCGTTGCTACTGTTACAATCACTACAAAACTCAAAAATATTACTTTTGCTACCGCTACCGTTACTTCCATATTACTGTGCTACTAAATACCTTGCTGCAGATATTAAGTTATCCAGGTGTGGTTGAATTGACAACTCAACTGCTAATACTTGAGAATATTCTTTGGCTCCCCTTGTGTCCAATTAATAAATTTGGGTTGAATACTCTACCCTCGAAAACTGTTGCGATCCCCTGTACTTGTGGGTTATCAAGACTGTTTTCTGGCGCCGTTGCCGGGGAGAATAGCTCTATTCTTTGAGTCACTTGGGATTTATATCTGTTGGTCACTATGAAGAACTTGAAAGACGAGAAAACAAAAATTTATCCCTCAACTACGAGGGGAGGTAAGGAACTGCCATCTAGCGCTGCACTTGATTCACCTTCTGTATTGAGTAAGCTTGCGACACCTAACCTGCTTCTGCTATTCATTCTAATATGTCGCATGTTATTGATGATGCCACTTTCTGCTACGCATGATACTTATGATGAAAGTACTTCTATGCTTGATACTACTCTGCCACTTGGTAAATTTCTTGATGAACAAGTTGCTAGGGCTAGAGAGAATGAAATTATTAAAATTGATAAATTGAAGAGAGTGATGATGAAGACTCTCCCCCTAATAAATATGAATTACCATTTGTTCCTAAGGGTTATGTTATGGATGAAGAAGCTGCTAGAGCTATTTTATCTTGCAATGATAGATATGATCTAAAGAGGTAATTAGCTAAATGGAAGCAGCAACCTCTTAGTGCTAGAATGAAACCTGACCCTGCTTTTGCTACTTCACCGATCTGTGTTACTGATAAGGATTATGAATTCTCTGTTGATCCTGATATAATTATGTTGGTTGAATCTGATCCTTTTTATGGCTATGAATCTGAAACTGTTGTGGCACATCTTACTAAGTTAAATGATATAGCCACCCTGTTCACTAATGATGAGAAATCTCTCTACCTTTATATCCTTAAAATATTTCCTTTCTCATTAAAGGGTGATGCTAAGATATGGTTTAATTCTCTTGATCTTGGTTGTGTGCATAGTCCCCAGGATATGATTTATTACTTCTCTGCTAAATATTTCCCTGCTCATAAGAAACAAGTTGCTTTAAGGGATGTATACAACTTTGTGCAAACTGAAGAAGAGAGTCTCCCACAAGCTTGGGGAAGGCTTCTCCAGTTACTTAATGCTTTGCCTGATCATCCTCTTAAGAAAAATGAAATACTTGATATCTTTTATAATGGACTAACCGATGCTTCTAGAGATTACCTGGATAGCTGTGTTGGTTCTGTTTTTAGGGAAAGAACACCGGATGAAGCTGAAATTCTATTGAATAATATGTTGACAAATGAAAATAATTGGACACTTCCTGAGCCAGCTCCTGAGCCTATTCCTAGACCAACTCCGAAGAAGAGGGATGTTCCATTTCTCAGTCCTGAAGATATGCAAGAGGCAAAGAAATCTATGAAAGAAAAGGGTATAGAAGCTGAAGATGTTAAGAATTTACCTCCTATTGAAGAAATACATGGTCTTAATTTACCGCCTGTTGAAGGAACATATGATCTTAATTCATCAGCTACTGAAGAAACTCATGGTCTTGATAACCCGACATAGGTAGTAAAGGTAAATTCTCTCTATAGATATGATAAAGCTGAAATCCCTCCTACTAAGTTTGCTAGCCAATGTTTGGATGAACTTGATAACTTTATGGTTAAGCAAGAATATTTTAATGCTTATTTTGGTAGACAGTTAAAACAAAATGCTTATATGATTGAACACTTGGGTGATTATATGTCTAGAGTTAAAGGTGAACTTAAACTCATTAGTAAACTTGCTTCTATGGTTACCACTCAAGTAGAATAAGTACTTAAAGCTCAGAATGATTTGCTCAATGAATTGAATAGTAAGAATAATGACTATGCTGTTAGAGTGGCTACTAGAACTGGTAAAATGACTCAGGAACCTTTGTATCCTGAAGGCCACCCTAAGAGAATTGAGCAAGATTGTCAGAGAAATAATATTGATACACCTAGTTCTTCTAAAAAGAAGAAGAAGAAAAATTATAGGACTTCGCATGCTTCTAGTGAACCTATTGCTGAAACACCTGAGAATCCAAATGATATTTCTATTTCTGATGCTGAAACACAATCCGGTAATGCACATGAACCTAGTGAAAATGTTAATGATGATGTTCCTGTTGATGCTCAACCTAGTAATGATAATGATGTAGAAATTGGACCTGTTGTTGATCTTGATAACCCACAATCAAAGAATCAACGTTATGATAAGGGAGATTTTTTTGCTAGGAAACACGGTAAGGAAAGAGAACCATGGGTTCAGAAACCCATGCCTTTTCCTCCTAAGCCATCCAAGAAAAGGGATGATGAGGATTTTGAGCGCTTTGCTGAAATGATTAGACCTATCTTTTTGCGTATGCGATTAACTGATATGCTCAAAATGAATCTTTATTCTAAGTATATGAAAAAAAGTGTCACTAATAAAAGAAAGATACAGGAAGCTGAAATTTCCACCATGCTTGCTAATTATACTTTTAAAGGTGGAATACCAAAGAAACTTGGAGATCCAGGAGTACCAACTATACCATGCTCCATTAAAAGAAACTATGTTAAAACTGATATATGTGATCTTGGAGCCGGTGTTAGTCTTATGCCTCTCTCTTTATATCGTAGACTTGATTTGAATAAGTTAACACCTACTGAAATATCTTTGCAAATGGTTGATAAATCAACTGCTATACCTGTCGGTATTTGTGAGGATGTGCCTGTTGTGGTTGCAAACGTTACTATTTTAACGGACTTTGTTATTCTTGATATTCTCGAAGACGATAGTATGTCTATTATTCTTGGAAGACAGTTTTTGAATACCGCAGGGGATGTTATTGATAGCAACAAAGGCAATGTCACTTTTCATGTTAATGGTAATGAGCATACGGTACACTTTCCGAGGAAACAACCTCAAGTTCATAATATCAATTCTATTGGAAAAATTCCATTGATTATTTTTGGAGGTTTTGAATTTCCTCTCCCTACTGTCAAGAAGAAATATGATATTCTTATTATTGGGGATGTGCATATCCCCATTGAGATAACATAGTGTTATTCGAAATTTCTCCGGTTCCATGTTATTCGGAATGAGTTTGTTAACAAGACTTGATCAACCTTGTTAGTGGATTCCTTTTGATGAGCATGAGATGGATGAAGTTAGAAAGCACAACCTTCTCTATCCTCTCTCTACGTTCTTTTATTTAGAATAAATAAAGTAAAAATAGTATTTTTCTAACTGTTTTCTGATTTGTCCGTGCAATATAAAAATACCCCGAAAATAAAAGTTCTCCAAATGCCCTGGAAATGGAATATGATTTTTCTGGAATATTTGAGAATATCTGGCACTAAGAACACAGCAGGGGGAGCAAGCACCTGGCCACGAGGGTCCAGGGCGCGCCCCTGCCTCGTGGGCCCATGGTGGGAACCCTCCACTTATTCCTACACCCACACACTTCTTATTCCTCCCAAAAAAATCACCATCCAGCTCAAGCACGAGTTCTAGCTCATTTTGCTGCGATTTTCGATCTCCTTGCTCAAAGCACCTCTCACAAAACTACTTGGGGGGGGGTTGTTCCTTGGTACGTGACTCCTCCATTGGTCCAATTAGTTTTTGTTCTAGTGCTTTATTCATTGCAAATTTGTGCTGCCTAGGTGACCATGTTCTTGAGCTTGCATGTCAAATTTATATGGTTCCAAGTAGTTCTAATGCATGGTATAGGCTCTAGGAACTTGTAGGAGTAGCTGTTATCACTTTTGTTGAGCTTGGTTCACTTTTATTTGAAGTTATTAAAAATTTCAGAATTTTTTGAGAGGAAGAAATATGCTTAGGAAAATGTACCAAGGTGGTTCTTCAAGGAAGCAAGGACCCAGGCTTGCAATGCGTGATGCTGATGATGAGCCACCAAGGGACGCCCCAGTGCGGCCTTGTGAATGGCCTTCAGGAGACATTATGGATCGAGCAGAAATCAAGGAAGAATTTAACGCATATTTGCGTAACGCTGATCTTGTGAGCTTCGAGGCAGAAAAGTGCCCCCAGTACCACTATCTCACTAGTTCCTTTGTGAGGAGGTTTGAATATTCATCTTCACGTAATTCTCAATCTGTCCTGTTTGATCTTTATGAAAATTCGTATACCATGGACTTAGAGGATTTTACTACTGCTTGCGAACTTCCACAATGGGGTAGTCCTCTTGAACCTCGCAAATCTGAATTTAGAGATTTTCTTGCCAGTATAACTGTGGGGGAATCTAGAGACATAACACAAGCTACCATAGGGAGTATTCATTTTCCTACTATACATTATTTTGCTCTCTTCCTAGGTAGGTGCATTAGTGGTAAGGATGAAGCATGTCACATGTGTGTCCCTGATCTCAGTATTCTTAGGAGTGCTGTGTTAGGAGACAAATATTATAATTTGGGAGCTATTGTTGCACGTAGGTTGCATAATTATAAAATTAATGGAGATTTCTTTGGAGGAATTTATGTAACCCGTCTAGCCAATTTTCTTTAGGTAACCATACGTAATGATGATATTGCCTCCTACTTATCTAGACTTTAATGCTATGGTTCACCACCAGTTTGTCGATATGAATGAACCACCTCTCCAGTATCGACTAATCTTTGACAAGCGTCGCCCTGTCAATATTATTCTCCCTGCTCCTGCTCTCTTTGACTTTCAGGCAAAAGGAAGACATTTTATAACCAGGGAGGAGGCAGATGAGTATGAGAGGAGGGCGGAGACAGCTCACCGCCACGCTGCATCCTAGGAGGCAATAGACGCCGCATCGCAGTACGACCCAGCTATAACTATGGATATCCGCCAGGCCATCCGTGGAAATAAACCAACTTAGGCCAAAAGCCTAAGCTTGGGGGAGTACGTATTTCCCACCGACATTACATTTATGTTCACACATTCATTGCTATGTCGGTGCTCATACTCTTTCATTGTATTATCCATGCTATTTTATTTTATTTTTCTTGCTTTCTTCCTATGTGTTTGAAAAATCTTAAGAAAAAAAATTAGTTTTAGCTTTAGCTAGTTTCTTTTCTTGCTGTAGTAGTAATAATTAAAATAAAACCCAAAAAGATTTCCCGTTCTTCTTTTGCTTGTTGGAGCTTTCCCGTGTAAATAGTTTTATTTCTTTTCCTTTCTTTGGGGGTGGATAGGAGAAGGCCATAATGAAATTGTTGAAGTGGCTCTATTATGCATTACTGTTGATTTAACCAAGAGCCCATATTGCCTTGTCTTCTGCTGTTTATTGAATGCTCGCAGATTCCAGCTTAGTCCAATGCACATGCACTCTTATTATTATTCACATCGTTCGGTCGTGCAAGTGAAAGGCAATTATGACGATATATGATGTACTGACTGAGATGAGAGAAGCTGGTATGAACTCGACCTCTCTTGTTTTTGTAAATATGATTATTCATTGTTCCTAATTCAGCTTATTATGAATAAAAATGTTTGGAATGACAATTAGAGATTATAGTTGCTCGTGCCATGCTTGATTAGCTATGAGTTATAATGGTTTACCTTGCATGCCAACATGTTATTAAAATGGTTGTGATGTGGTATAGTAGGGTGGTTTCCTCCTTTGAATGATTTAAGTGACTCGACTTGGCACATGTTCACGCATGTAGTTGAAACAAAATAAACATAGCCTTCACGATATTTATGTTCATGGTGGATTATATCCTACTCATGCTTGCACTCAATGTTTATTAATTTTAATGCATGTTCATGACTGTTGTCTCTCTCTAGTTGGTCGCTTCACAGTCTTTTGCTAGCCTTCACTTGTACTAAGAGGGAATACTACTTGTGCATCCAATCCCTTCAACCCCAAAGTTATTCCATATGAGTCCACTATACCTTCCTATATGCAGTATCTACCTGCCGTTCCAAGTAAATTTGTATGTGCCAAACTCTAAACCTTCAAATGAAATTCTGTTTTGTATGCTCGAATAACTCATGTATCAACTAGGGTTGTCCTTATCTTCCATGTTAGGCGGGTTATTCTCAAGAGGAGTGGACTGCGCTCCTCACTCACGAGAAAATGGTTGGTCACTCGGATGCCCAGTCCCATGCTTTATGCAAACTAAATCAAAATAATTGCAAACAAAAGTCCCCCTAGGACTGTTGCTAGTTGGAGGCACTCGTTGTTTCGAACAAGCCATGGATTGATGCTTGTTGGTGGAGTGGGAGTATAAACTTTACCATTTTGTTTGGGAACCTCCTATAATGTGTGTAGCATGGAAGATATCGCCATCTCTTGGTTTTTATGTTGACAATAAAAGTATGCCGCTCAAAATATTATTTATCTCTACTTTAAAACCAAGCTCTGGCACCTCTACAAATCCATGCTTCCCTCTACGAAGGGCCTATCCATTTATTTTCATGTTGAGTCATCACCCTCTTATTAAAAAGCACTAGCTGGAGAGCGCTGCTGTCATTTGCATCCATTACTATTAACTTATATTGGGTATGACTATGACTGGATCTCTTTTACCATGAATTACAATGTCTAGTCAGTCCTTGATCTTTAAAGGTGCTCTGCATTTATGTTTTGCGGTCTCAGAAAGGGTTAGCGAGATACCATCTTGTTATATCTTATCATGATTGTTTTGAGAAAGTGTTGTCATTCGAGATTTATTATTATTGATCGCTAGTTGATTATGCCATTTATATGAGTAAACATGAGACCTAAGTGTTATTGTGAATGTGGTTAGTTATAATCTTTGCTGAAAACTTGAATGCTGGCTTTACATATTTACAACAACAAGAGCAAACAGAGTTTGTAAAATTTTTTCTTTATCACTTTCAAATTATCAACTGAATTGCTTGCGGACAAGCAAAGGTTTAAGCTTGGGGGAGTTGATACTTCTCCATCGTATCTACTTTTCCAAACACTTTTGCCCTTGTTTTGGACTCTAACTTGCATGATTTGAATGGAACTAACCCCGACTACGCTGTTTTCAGCAGAATTGCCATGGTGTTATTTATGTGCAGAAACAAAAGTTCTCAGAATGACCTAAAACTCCTTCAGAACATATTTTTAGAAAATATTAAAAATACTGGAAGAAGAATCCACGTTAGGGGGCCCACACCCTGTCCACGAGGGTGGGGCGCGCCTGCCCCCCTTGGGCGTGCCCCCTGCCTCATGGGCCCCCTGACGCTCCACCGACCTCCACTCCAACTCCATATATTCGTGTTCGGGGTGAAAAATATCAGATAGAAGGATTCATCGCGTTTTACGATACGGAGCCGCCGCCAAGGCCTAAAACCTCTTGGGAGGGCTGATCTAGAGAACACTCGGGGCTCTGGAGAGGGAAATCCATCGCCATCGTCATCATCAACCATCCTCCATCACCAATTTCATGATGCTCACCGCCGTGCGTGAGTAATTCCATCGTAGGCTTGCTGGACGGTGATGGGTTGGATGAGATTTATCATGTAATCAAGTTAGTTTTGTTAGGGTTTGATCCCTAGTATCCACTATGTTCTAAGATTGATGTTGCTATGACTATGCTATGCTTAATGCTTGTCACTAGGGCCCGAGTGCCATGATTTCAGATCTGAACATATTATGTTTTTCATGAATATATGTGAGTTCTTGATCCTATCTTGCAAGTCTATAGTCACCTAATATGTGTTATGATCCGGCAACCCCGAAGTGACAATAATCGGGACCACTCCCGGTGATGACCATAGTTTGAGGAGTTCATGTATTCACTATGTGTTAATGCTTTAGTCCGGTACTCTATTAAAAGGAGGCCTTAATATCCCTTAGTTTCCATTAGGACCCCGCTGCCACGGGTGGGTAGGACAAAAGATGTCATGAAAGTTCTTTTCCATAAGCACGTATGACTAGATCCGGAATACATGCCTACATTACATTGATGAATTGGAGCTAGTTCTGTGTCACCCTATGTTATGAGTGTTACATGATGAACCGCATCCGGCATAATTCTCCATCACCGATCCAATGCCTACGAGCTTTTCACATATTGTTCCTCGCATATTTACTTTTCCGTTGCTACTGTTACAATAACTACAAAACGCAAAAAAATTACTTTTGCTACCGCTACCGTTACTTCCATATTACTGTGCTACTAAATACTTTGCTGCAGATATTAAGTTATCCAGGTGTGGTTGAATTGACAACTCAACTGCTAATACTTGAGAATATTCTTTGGCTCCCCTTGTGTCGAATCAATAAATTTGGGTTGAATACTCTACCCTCGAAAACTATTGCGATCCCCTATACTTGTGGGTTACCACGCCGCACAGTCACGACGAGCATGACTTAGCTCTGCCGTCGGACGGTGTTCGGGAGATCACACCTGCGGCTACTCCAGCCCTCAATCCCGAGCAGATTGCGCCGTCCGAGGACGGGTGGATGGACCCCCCCCCCCCCACGGAGGCCGCACACTCAGTGGCGATAGAGCCGAATACTGACTTCACCTCCTACGAGACCTGTGCTGCCGGACTCTTGGATTCGTCCCCGGCCAAGGGCTCCAAACCGCCTGCGTCAGTGCCTATCGAATCTTATTGTGCACCGATCATGGAGTTTTCCTCCGCGGATATCTTTCAGCACTCGCCCCTGGGCGATGTGCTCTCATTAACGTCTCTCTCCTTGTCAGGAGGCCCTTGGCCGAACTGTGTCCGGCTTGAGTGGGAAGCGGACGACGAAGAAATTCGTTCCCCACCCACCACCCACTTAATAGCAACTGTCGACGACTTAACCGACATGCTTGATTTCGGCTCCAAAGACATCGACGGTATGGACGAAGATGTAGGAAAAGAACAGGAACCACCGCCCACAGGGCGCTGGACTGCCACCTCATTATATGATATATACATGGTGGACACTGCTACCTCTTGAGCACTGCGTTGGATTTCCCTGAAGAGGAGAGGATGATGCAGCAAAGTAGTGTCAGTATTTCCCCCTGTTTTTGAGAACTAAGGTATCAATCCAGTAGGAGGCCACGCTCGAGTCCCTCGTACCTACACAAAAACAATAGCTCCACGCAACCAACGCGATTAGGGGCTGTCAATCCCTTCACGGTTACTTACGGGGGTGAGATCTGATAGAGATGATAGATAATATTTTTGGTATTTTTGGTATAGAGATGCAAAGTGAAAAGTAAAAAGGCAAAGTAAAAAAGCAAGCAAGATTAAAGTGATGGAGATTAATACGAGGAAAATAGACCTGGGGGCCATAGGTTTCACTAGTGGCTTCTCTCAAGAGCATAAGTATTCTACGGTGGGTGAACAAATTACTGTTGAGCAATTGACAAAATTGAGCATAGTTATGAGAATATCTAGGTATGATCATGTATATAGGCATCACGTCCGAGACAAGTAGACCGACTCCTGCCTGCATCTACTACTATTACTCCACTCATCGACCGCTATCCAGCATGCATCTAGAGTATTAATTTAAAAACAAAGTAACGCTTTAAGCAAGATGACATGATGTAGAGGGATAATTTCATGCAATATTATAAAAACCCCATCTTGTTATCCTCGATGGCAACAATACGATACATGCCTTGATGCCCCTTCTGTCACTGGGTAAGGACACCGCAAGATTGAACCCAAAGCTAAGCACTTCTCCCATGGCAAGAAAGACCAATCTAGTAGGCCAAACCAAATTGATAAATCGAAGAGACTTGCAAATATAACCAATATACATAAAATTATTCAGAGAAGAATCAAATATTATTCATAGATAGACTTGATCATAAACCCACAATCCATCGGTCTCAACAAACACACCGCAAAAAGAAGATTACATCGAATAGATCTCCAAAAGACATGGGGAGAACATTTTATTGAGATCCAAAAAGAGAGAAGAAGCCATCTAGCTAATAACTATGGACCCGTAGGTCCGAGGTGAACTACTCACACTTCATCGGAGGGCCTAGGATTATGTAGAATCCCTCCTTGATGACGGCCCTCTCCGGCGGAGCTTCGGAACAGGCCCCAAGATGGGATCTCGTGGGCACAGAAGGTTGTGGCGGTGGAATTAGGTTTTTGGCTCCGTATCTGATCGTTTGGGGGTACGTAGGTATATATAGGAGGAAGAAGTACATCGGTGGAGCAACATGGGGCCCACGAGGCAGGGGCGTGCCCTAGGGGGGTGGTCACGACCCCCACCCTCGTGACCGCCTCTTTTGTTCCTTGGAGCAGGGTCCAAGTCTCCTGGATCATGTTCTGTGAGAAAATCACGTTCCCGAAGGTTTCATTCCGTTTGGACTCCGTTTGATATTCTGTTTCTCCGAAACTCTGAAATAGGCAAAACAATAGCAACTCTGGGCTGGGCCTTCGGTTAATAGGTTTGTCCCAAAAATAATATAAAAGTGGAAAATAAAGCCCATTATAGTACAAAACAATAGATAATATAGCATGGAGCAATCAAAAATTATAGATACGTTGGAGACGTATCAAGCATCCCCAAGCTTAATTCCTGCTCGTCCTCGAGTAGGTAAATGAAAAAAAGAATTTTTGATGCGGAGTGCTACTTGGCATAATTTCAATGTAAATCTTCTCAATTATGCTATGAATATTCAGATCCGAAAGATTCAAGACAAAAGTTCATATTGACATAAAAATCATAATACTTCAAGCATACTAACAAAGCAATTATGTCATCTCAAAGTAACATGGCCAAAGAAAGTTTATCCCTACAAAATCATATAGTTTAGTCATGCTCCATTTTCGTCACACAAGAATGCTCTCATCATGCACAACCCTGATGAAAAGCCAAGCAATTGTTTTATACTTTAATAATCTCAAACTCATAAACTTTCACGCAATACATGAGCGCGAGCCATGGATATTACACTATGGGTGGAATAGAATATGATGATGGGGGTTATGTGGATAAGACAAAAAAAGGAGAAAGTCTCACATCAACGAGGATAATCAACGGGCTATGGAGATGCCCATCGATTGATGTTAATGCAAGGAGTAGGGATTGCCATGCAACGGATGCACTAGAGCTATAAATGTATGAAAGCTCAACAAAATAAACTAAGTGGGTGTGCATCCAAGTTGCTTGCTCATGAAGACCTAGGGCATTTGAGGAAGCCCATCGTTGGAATATACAAGCCAAGTTCTATAATGAAAAATTCCCACTAGTATATGAAAGTGACAAAACAAGAGACTCTCTATAATGATGATTATGGTGCTACTTTGAAGCACAAGTGTGGCAAAGGATAGTAACATTGTCCCTTCTCTCTTTTTCTCTCATTTTTTGGGCCTTCTCTTTTTATGGCCTTTCTCTTATTTATTTATTTATTTATTTATTCCTCACTTGGGACAATGCTCTAGAAAATGATGATCATCACACTTCTATTTATTTATAACTCAATGATTACAACTCGATACTAGAACAAGGTATGACTCTATATGAATGACTCCGGCGCTGTACTGGGATATGCAATGAATCAAGAGTGAAATGTATGAAAAAATTATGAACGGTGGCTTTGCCACGAATACTATGTCAACTACATGATCATGCTAAGCAATATGACAATGATGGATGTGTCATGATGAACGGAATGGTGGAAAGTTGCATGGCAATATATCTCGGAATGGCTATGGAAATGCCATAATAGGTAGGTATGGTGGCTGTTTTGAGGAAGATATAAGGAGGTTTATGTGTGAAAGAGCGTATCATATCACGGGGTTTGGATGCACCGGCGAAGTTTGCACCAACTCTCAATGTGAGAAAGGGCAATGCACGGTACCGAAGAGGCTAGCAATGATGGAAGGGTGAGAGTGTATATAATCCATGGACTCAACATTAGTCATAAAGAAATCATATACTTATTGCAAAAATCTACAAGCCATGAAAAACCAAAGCACTACGCGCATGCTTCTAGGGGGATAGATTGGTAGGAAAAGACCATCGCTCGTCCCCGACCGCCACTCATAAGGAGGACAATCAAATAACACCTCATGTTTCAAATTTGTTACATAACGTTTACCATACGTGCATGCTACGGGACTTGCAAACTTTAACTCAAGCACTTCTCAAATTGACAATTACACAACTAGCACGACTTTGATATTATCACCTCCATATCTCAAAATAATTATCAATCATCAAACTTTTCTTAGTATTCAATGCACTCAAAAGAAAGTTTTACAAATCTTGAACACCAAGCTTATTATTATTATTAAGAAAATTACCATGATATTAAAGACTCTCAAAATAATCTAAGTGAAGCATGAGAGATCAATAGTTTCTTTAAAACAAATCCACCACCGTGCTCCAAAAGATGTAAGTGAAGCACTAGAGCAAAACTATAAAGCTCAAAAGATATAAGTGAAGCACATAGAGTATTCTATCAAATTTCAATTCATGTATGGCTCTCTCAAAAGGTATGTACAGCAAGAATGATTGTGTAACACTAACAAACAAATACACAAATAATACAAGACGCTCCAAGCAAAACACATATCATGTGATGAATAAAAATATAGCTCCAAGTAAAATTACCGATGGAAGTAGACGAAAGAGGGGATGCCTTCCGGGGCATCCCCAAGCTTTGAATTTTTGGTGTCCTTGGATTATATTGGGGGTGCCATGGGCATCCCCAAGCTTAGGCTCTTGAGACTCCTTGTTCGATAATCCATCAAAAAGATTTCACCCAAAACTTGAAAACTTCACAACACAAAACTCAACAGAAATCTCGTGAGCTCCGTTAGCGAAAGAAAACAAAAGACCACTTCAAGGTACTGCAATGAAATCATTCTTTATTTATATTGGTGTTAAACCTACTGTATTACAACTTCTCTATGGATTATAAACTATTTTACTAGCCATAGATTCATCAAAATAAGCAAACAACACACGAAAAAGAGAATCTGTCAAAAACAGAACAGTCTGTAGTAATCTGTAACTAACGCAAACTTATGGAACTCCAAAAAATGTATCAAAATAGGAAGACCTATAAACTTTGTTTATTGATCAGAAGCAATTCGAATCAGTCTTCTATCACGTTCTGGTGATTGTTAACAATTTTTTTCGTGATAAGAAAGATTCTGGAAATTACAGCAAGATCAAATAACTATCATCCAAGAAGATCCTATAGGTCTAACTTGGCACAAACACTAATGAAAACACAAGACCACATCTAAACAGAAGGTAGATGGATTATTTATTCCTAAACAGAAGCAAAAACAAAAAACTAAAATAAAATTGGGTTGCCAACAAAAAAGCGCTATTGTTTAACGCCCCTAGCTAGGCATTAAAGCGAGGATAGATCTAGGTATTGTCATCTTTGGTAGGCAATCCATAAGTGGCTCTCATGATAGATTCATATGGAAATTTTATTTTCTTTCTAGGAAAGTTTTCCATGCCCTTCTTTAATGGAAATTGAAATCTAATATTCCCTTCCTTCATATCAATAATTGCACCAACCGTTCTAAGGAAAGGTCTACCGAGAATAATAGGGTAAGAAGGATTGCAATCTATATCAAGAACGATAAAATCTACGGGAAGATAATTCCTATTTGCAACAATAAGAACATCACTAATTATTCCCATAGGTTTCTTAATAGTGGAATCCTCAAGATGCAAGTTTAGAGAGCAATCATCAAAATCATGGAAATCTAGCAAATCACACAAAGTTTTGGGAATAGTGGAGACATTAGCACCCAAATCACACAAAGCATAAAACTCATAATATTTAATTTTAATTTTAATAGTAGGTTCCCACTCATCATAAATTTTTCTAGGGATAGAAACTTTCAACTCAAGTTTTTCTTCATAGGATTGCATCAAGGCATCAACGATATGTTCGGTAAAAGCTTTATTTTGACTATAAGCATGAGGAGAATTTAACACGGATTGCAACAAGGAAATACAATCAATTAAAGAGCAACTTTCATAGTTAAATTCCTTGAGATCCAATATAGTGGGTTTAGCAACATCTAGGTTTTATTTCTTTCAATCCCACGTTTATCAATTTCATCATCAAGATCTAAATACTCCGAATTTTTGGAATGCCTTCTAGGTAAAGGAAGATCATATTCAGTTTCATCAAGATTCATATTGCAAAACAAAGATTTAATAGGGGACACATCAATAACTTTTAGATCTTCATCTTGATTTTCATAGGAATTGGAAGAACACGCTTTAATAAAGGCATCTTTGGAAGCACGCATCCTAGCGGTTCTTTCTTTGCACTCATCAATGGAAATTCTCATGGCTTTGAGAGACTCATTGATATCATGCTTAGGAGGAATCTATCTAAGCTTTAAAGAATCAACCTCAAGAGAAATTCTATCAACGTTCCTAGCCAAATCATCAACTTTAAGCAATTTCTCTTCAAGCAAAGCATTAAAATTCTTTTGTGAATTCATAAACTCTTTAACAGTATTCTCAAATTCATAGGGCATCTTATTAAAATTTCCATAAGAGTTGTTGTAGGAATTTCCATAATTATTAGAAGGATTACTAGGATAAGGCCTAGGATTAAAATTCCCTCTATACACGTTGTTACCAAAATTATTCCTACCAACAAAATTCACATCCATAGATTCATTATTATTCTCAATCAAAGTAGACAAAGGCATATCATTAGGATTAGAAGAAACACTCTTAGTAGAAAATAATTTCATAAGTTCATCCATCTTTCCACTCAAAACATTGATTTCTTCTATCGCATGCACTTTTTTATTAGTAGATCTTTCAGTGTGCCATTGAGAATAATTAACCATCATATTATCTAGGAGTTTTGTAGCATCTCCTAAAGTAATTTCCATAAAAGTGCCTCCCGCGGACGAATCTAAAAGATTTCTAGAAGCTAAATTCAATCTGGCATAAAATATTTGTATAATCATCCACAAGTTCAAACCATGAGTAGGACAATTACGTATCATTAATTTCATTCTCTCCCAAGCTTGTGCGACATGTTCATGATCAAGTTGCTTAAAATTCATAATGTTGTTTCTAAGAGAGATGATCTTAGCGGGAGGGAAATACTTAGATATAAAAGCATCTTTGCACTTGTTCCAACAATCAATACTATTTTTAGGCAAAGACGAAAATCAAGCTTTAGCACGATCTCTAAGCGAAAAAGGAAATGGCTTCAATTTAACAATATCATTATCGACATCTTTCTTCTTTTGCATCTCACATAAATCAACGAAGCTATTCAGATGAGTAGCGGCATCTTCACTAGGAAGGCCGGCGAATTGATCTTTTGTAACAAGGAAATCATTATTGTTGGTATTGGTGAAGTCACACAATTTGGTATTATCTTGAGCCATCGTGACAAACAAGCAATCCAACACACGATCAAGCAAAAGACGAATGGGAAAAAGGCAAACGGAAACGAGAGGGCGAATAAAACGGCAAGGGTGAAGTGGGGGAGAGGAAAACGAGAGGCAAATGGCAACTAATGTAATGCGGGAGATAGGGATTGTGATGGGTACTTGGGATGTTGACTTTTGCGTAGATTCCCCGGCAACGGCGCCAGAAATTCTTCTTGCTACCTCTTGAGCACTGCGTTGGATTTCCCCGAAGAGGAGAGGATGATGCAGCAAAGTAGCGTAAGTATTTCCCTCAGTTTTTGAGAACCAAGGTATCAATACAGTAGGAGGCCACGCTCGAGTCCCTCTTATCTACACAAAAACAATAGCTCCACACAACCAACGCGATTAGGGGTTGTCAATCCCTTCACGATTACTTACGAGGGTGAGATCCGATAGAGATGATAGATAATATTTTTGGTATTTTTGGTATAGAGATGCAAAGTAAAAAGTAAAAAGGCAAAGTAAAAAAGCAAACAAGATTAAAGTGATGGAGATTAATATGAGGAAAATAGACCCGGGGGCCATAGGTTTCACTAGTGGCTTCTCTCAAGAGCATAAGTATTCTACGGTGGGTGAACAAATTACTGTTGAGCAATTGACAGAATTGAGCATAGTTATGAGAATATCTAGGTATGATCATGTATATAGGCATCACGTCCGAGACAAGTAGACTGACTCCTTCCTACATCTACTACTATTACTCCACTCATTGACCACTATCCAGCATGCATCTAGAGTATTAAGTTAAAAACAGAGTAACACTTTAAGCAAGATGACATGATGTAGAGGGATAGTTTCATGCAATATGATAAAACCCCATTTTGTTATCCTCGATGGCAACAATACAATACGTGCCTTGCTGCCCCTTCAGGCAAAAGGAAGACATTTTATAACCAGGGAGGAGGCAGATGAGTATGAGAGGAGGGCGGAGACAGCTCACCGCCACGCTGCATCCTAGGAGGCAATAGACGCCGCATCGCAGTACGACCCAGCTATAACTATGGATATCCGCCAGGCCATCCGTGGTAATAAACCAACTTAGGCCAAAAGCCTAAGCTTGGGGGAGTACGTATTTCCCACCGACATTACATTTATGTTCACATATTCATTGCTAGATGTCGGTGCTCATACTCTTTCATTGTATTATCCATGCTATTTTATTTTATTTTTCTTGCTTTTTTCCTATGTGTTTGAAAAATCTTAAGAAAGAAATTAGTTTTAGCTTTAGCTAGTTTCTTTTCTTGCTGTAGTAGTAATAATTAAAATAAAACCCAAAAAGATTTCCCGTTCTTCTTTTGCTTGTTGGAGCTTTCCCGTGTAAATAGTTTTATTTCTTTTCCTTTCTTTGGGGGTGGATAGGAGAAGGCCATAATGAAATTGTTGAAGTGGCTCTATTATGCATTACTGCTGATTTAACCAAGAGCCCATATTGCCTTGTCTTCTGCTGTTTATTGAATGCTCGCAGATTCCAGCTTAGTCCAATGCACATGCACTCTTATTATTATTCACATCGTTCGGTCGTGCAAGTGAAAGGCAATTATGACGATATATGATGTACTGACTGAGATGAGAGAAGCTGGTATGAACTCGACCTCTCTTGTTTTTGTAAATATGATTATTCATTGTTCCTAATTCAGCTTATTATGAATAAAAATGTTTGGAATGACAATTAGAGATTATAGTTGCTCGTGCCATGCTTGATTAGCTATGAGTTATAATGGTTTACCTTGCATGCCAACATGTTATTAAAATGGTTGTGATGTGGTATAGTTGGGTGGTTTCCTCCTTTGAATGATTTAAGTGACTCGACTTGGCACATGTTCACGCATGTAGTTGAAACAAAATAAACATAGCCTTCACGATATTTATGTTCATGGTGGATTATATCCTACTCATGCTTGCACTCAATGTTTATTAATTTTAATGCATGTTCATGACTGTTGTCTCTCTCTAGTTGGTCGCTTCACAGTCTTTTGCTAGCCTTCACTTGTACTAAGAGGGAATACTACTTGTGCATCCAATCCCTTCAACCCCAAAGTTATTCCATATGAGTCCACTATACCTTCCTATATGCAGTATCTACCTGCCGTTCCAAGTAAATTTGTATGTGCCAAACTCTAAACCTTCAAATGAAATTCTGTTTTGTATGCTCGAATAACTCATGTATCAACTAGGGTTGTCCTTATCTTCCATGTTAGGCGGGTTATTCTCAAGAGGAGTGGACTGCGCTCCTCACTCACGAGAAAATGGTTGGTCACTCGGATGCCCAGTCCCATGCTTTATGCAAACTAAATCAAAATAATTGCAAACAAAAGTCCCCCTGGGACTGTTGCTAGTTGGAGGCACTCGTTGTTTCGAACAAGCCATGGATTGATGCTTGTTGGTGGAGTGGGAGTATAAACATTACCATTTTGTTTGGGAACCGCCTATAATGTGTGTAGCATGGAAGATATCGCCATCTCTTGGTTTTTATGTTGACAATAAAAGTATGCCGCTCAAAATATTATTTATCTCTACTTTAAAACCGAGCTCTGGCACCTCTACAAATCCATGCTTCCCTCTACGAAGGGCCTATCCATTTATTTTCATGTTGAGTCATCACCCTCTTATTAAAAAGCACTAGCTGGAGAGCGCTGCTGTCATTTGCATCCATTACTATTAACTTATATTGGGTATGACTATGACTGGATCTCTTTTACCATGAATTACAATGTCTAGTCAGTCCTTGATCTTTAAAGGTGCTCTGCATTTATGTTTTGCGGTCTCAGAAAGGGTTAGCGAGATACCATCTTGTTATATCTTATCATGATTGTTTTGAGAAAGTGTTGTCATTCGAGATTTATTATTATTGATTGCTTGTTGATTATGCCATTTATATGAGTAAACATGAGACCTAAGTGTTATTGTGAATGTGGTTAGTTATAATCTTTGCTGAAAACTTGAATGCTGGCTTTACATATTTACAACAACAAGAGCAAACAGAGTTTGTAAATTTTTTTCTTTATCACTTTCAAATTATCAACTGAATTGCTTGCGGACAAGCAAAGGTTTAAGCTTGGGGGAGTTGATACTTCTCCATCGTATCTACTTTTCCAAACACTTTTGCCCTTGTTTTGGACTCTAACTTGCATGATTTGAATGGAACTAACCCCGACTACGCTGTTTTCAGCAGAATTGCCATGGTGTTATTTATGTGCAGAAACAAAAGTTCTCAGAATGACCTAAAACTCCTTCAGAACATATTTTTAGAAAATATTAAAAATACTGGAAGAAGAATCCACGTCAGGGGGCCCACACCCTGTCCACGAGGGTGGGGCACGCCTGCCCCCCTTGGGCGTGCCCCCTGCCTCGTGGGCCCCCTGACGCTCCACCGACCTCAACTCCAACTCCATATATTCGTGTTCGGGGTGAAAAATATCAGATAGAAGGATTCATCGCGTTTTACGATACGGAGCCGCCGCCAAGGCCTAAAACCTCTTGGGAGGGCTGATCTAGAGTCCACTCGGGGCTCCGGAGAGGGAAATCCATCGCCATCGTCATCATCAACCATCCTCCATCACCAATTTCATGATGCTCACCGCCGTGCGTGAGTAATTCCATCGTAGGCTTGCTGGACGGTGATGGGTTGGATGAGATTTATCATGTAATCAAGTTAGTTTTGTTAGGGTTTGATCCCTAGTATCCACTATGTTCTAAGATTGATGTTGCTATGACTATGCTATGCTTAATGCTTGTCACTAGGGCCCGAGTGCCATGATTTCAGATCTGAACATATTATGTTTTTCATGAATATATGTGAGTTCTTGATCCTATCTTGCAAGTCTATAGTCACCTAATATGTGTTATGATCCGGCAACCCCGAAGTGACAATAATCGGGACCACTCCCGGTGATGACCATAGTTTGAGGAGTTCATGTATTCACTATGTGTTAATGCTTTAGTCCGGTACTCTATTAAAAGGAGGCCTTAATATCCCTTAGTTTCCATTAGGACCCCGCTGCCACGGGTGGGTAGGACAAAAGATGTCATGAAAGTTCTTTTCCATAAGCACGTATGACTAGATCCGGAATACATGCCTACATTACATTGATGAATTGGAGCTAGTTCTGTGTCACCCTATGTTATGAGTGTTACATGATGAACCACATCCGGCATAATTCTCCATCACCGATCCAATGCCTACGAGCTTTTCACATATTGTTCCTCGCATATTTACTTTTCCGTTGCTACTGTTACAATAACTACAAAACGCAAAAAAATTACTTTTGCTACCGCTACCGTTACTTCCATATTACTGTGCTACTAAATACTTTGCTGCAGATATTAAGTTATCCAGGTGTGGTTGAATTGACAACTCAACTGCTAATACTTGAGAATATTCTTTGGCTCCCCTTGTGTCGAATCAATAAATTTGGGTTGAATACTCTACCCTCGAAAACTATTGCGATCCCCTATACTTGTGGGTTACCACGCCGCACAGTCACGACGAGCATGACTTAGCTCTGCCGTCGGACGGTGTTCGGGAGATCACACCTGCGGCTACTCCAGCCCTCAATCCCGAGCAGATTGCGCCGTCCGAGGACGGGTGGATGGACCCCCCCCCCACGGAGGCCGCACACTCAGTGGCGATAGAGCCGAATACTGACTTCACCTCCTACGAGACCTATGCTGCCGGACTCTTGGATTCGTCCCCGGCCAAGGGCTCCAAACCGCCCGTGTCAGTGCCTATCGAATCTTATTGTGCACCGATCATGGAGTTTTCCTCCGCGGATATCTTTCAGCACTCGCCCCTGGGCCATGTGCTCTCATTAACGTCTCTCTCCTTGTCAGGAGGCCCTTGGCCAAACTGTGTCCGGCTTGAGTGGGAAGCGGACGACGAAGAAATTCGTTCCCCACCCACCACCCACTTAATAGCAACTGTCGACGACTTAACCGACATGCTTGATTTCGGCTCCAAAGACATCGACGGTATGGACGAAGATGTAGGAAAAGAACAGGAACCACCGCCCACAGGGCGCTGGACTGCCACCTCATTATATGATATATACATGGTGGACACTGCTACCTCTTGAGCACTGCGTTGGATTTCCCTGAAGAGGAGAGGATGATGCAGCAAAGTAGTGTCAGTATTTCCCTCTGTTTTTGAGAACTAAGGTATCAATCCAGTAGGAGGCCACGCTCGAGTCCCTCGTACCTACACAAAAACAATAGCTCCATGCAAGCAACGCGATTAGGGGCTGTCAATCCCTTCACGGTTACTTACGGGGGTGAGATCTGATAGAGATGATAGATAATATTTTTGGTATTTTTGGTATAGAGATGCAAAGTGAAAAGTAAAAAGGCAAAGTAAAAAGCAAGCAAGATTAAAGTGATGGAGATTAATACGAGGAAAATAGACCTGGGGGCCATAGGTTTCACTAGTGGCTTCTCTCAAGAGCATAAGTATTCTACGGTGGGTGAACAAATTACTGTTGAGCAATTGACAAAATTGAGCATAGTTATGAGAATATCTAGGTATGATCATGTATATAGGCATCACGTCCGAGACAAGTAGACCGACTCCTGCCTGCATCTACTACTATTACTCCACTCATCGACCGCTATCCAGCATGCATCTAGAGTATTAATTTAAAAACAAAGTAACGCTTTAAGCAAGATGACATGATGTAGAGGGATAATTTCATGCAATATTATAAAAACCCCATCTTGTTATCCTCGATGGCAACAATACGATACATGCCTTGATGCCCCTTCTGTCACTGGGTAAGGACACCGCAAGATTGAACCCAAAGCTAAGCACTTCTCCCATGGCAAGAAAGACCAATCTAGTAGGCCAAACCAAATTGATAAATCGAAGAGACTTGCAAATATAACCAATATACATAAAATTATTCAGAGAAGAATCAAATATTATTCATAGATAGACTTGATCATAAACCCACAATCCATCGGTCTCAACAAACACACCGCAAAAAGAAGATTACATCGAATAGATCTCCAAAAGACATGGGGAGAACATTTTATTGAGATCCAAAAAGAGAGAAGAAGCCATCTAGCTAATAACTATGGACCCGTAGGTCTGAGGTGAACTACTCACACTTCATTGGAGGGGCTAGGATGATGTAGAAGCCCTGCGTCATGACGGCCCTCTGCGGCGGAGCTCCGGAACAGGCCCCAAGATGGGATCTCGTGGGTACAGAAGGTTGCGGCGGTGGAATTAGGTTTTTGGCTTCGAATCTGATCATTTGGAGGTACGTAGGTATATATAGGAGGAATAAGTACGTCGGTGGAGCAACAGGGGGCCCACAAGGTAGGGGGCGCGCCCTAGGGGGTTGGGCGTGCCGCCCACCTTCATGACCGCCTCTTTTGTTCCTTGGAGCAGGGTCCAAGTCTCCTGGATCACGTTCAGTGAGAAAATCACGTTCCCGAAGGTTTCATTCCGTTTGGACGCCGTCTGATATTCTGTTTCTCCGAAACTCTAAAATAGGCAAAAAAAACAGCAATTCTGGGCTGGGTCTCCGGTCAATAGGTTAGTCCCAAAAATAATATAAAAGTGGAAAATAAAGCACATTATAGTCCAAAACAGTAGATAATATAGCATGGAGCAATCAAAAAATTTAGATACGTTGGAGACGTATCAGACACCCCCAAAGAAAGCGATGGCAATAAGGCAATAGAAGATAATCCCCTCGAGAAGCAATCTAAGCACCGGCGTCAATGACGCAGCTCTAAGCCCCTCCATAGCAAAAGCGGTGATACCGGCACAAGAGACAATAATGTTGCGGATAATGCCGAAGACGAAGACAATCCCCTCCAGCCAGGCCTCGAGCGGGAGGATGGGCAAGCTAGCCCTAAGGAACAGGCAGCAGACGGAGAATCAGGGGATGACAATTACATGCCTCTCTCCGAAGACGAGGTGAGCCTCGACGACGAAGAATTCATCGTGCCTGAGGATCCCGTCGAACAGGAGCGCTTTCAGCGCCGGCTTATAGCCACAGCAAAAAGCCTGAAGAAAAAGCAATAGCAGCTTAAAGCTGAACAAGATCTGCTAGCGGATAGATGGACCGAGGTCCTAGCGGCCGAGGAATACGAACTCGAGCGCCCAACCAAAAGTTACCCAAAGCGCAGGTTGCTACCCCAACTTGAGGAGGAACCATTGAAGCCTACGCCTCCAGCGTATGATGCGGCTGACCGGCCATCTCGTGGCCGAGACAAAGCGGCATATCAGGCCAAAGTCCAGCCCACACCCCAGCGCCAGTCAAACAAAAATACCATGGCCCAGGGTAACAGGCAGGACCTGTGAGACGTATTGGAAAACAAAGCAGGACACGCAAGATCGATCTATGGATCACGGGGGCGCGCCCCAACACGTGACGATGACCGTCACGCCGGATATACTAAAAGCAAATCCGGCCGGGCTGAATACAACAGACAAGACTCGTATGAACTGCGTCGTGATATAACCCAGCACAGAGGCGCCGCACACCCTCTATGCTTCACTGATGAAGTAATGGATCACGAATTCCCAGAAGGTTTTAAACCCGTAAACATTGAATCATATGATGGTACAACAGACCCCGCGGTATGGATTGAAGATTTCCTCCTCCACATCCACATGGCCCGCGGCGACGATCTACATGCCATCAAATACCTCCCATTAAAACTCAAAGGACATGCGCGGCATTGGCTCAATAGCCTGCCGGCAAACTCCATTGGCAGTTGGGAGAATTTGGAGGACGCATTCCTTGACAACTTCCAGGGGACTTATGTGCGACCACCTGATGCCAATGACTTGAGTCATATAGCTCAACAGCCAGGGGAATCAGCCAGGAAATTCTGGACTCTGTTCTTAACTAAAAAGAATCAAATTGTCGACTACCCGGATGCCGAGGCCTTAGTGCCATTTAAGCATAACATCCGCGACGAGTGGCTCGCCCGACACCTCGGCCAAGAAAAGCCAAAGTCCATGGCAGCCCTCACGACACTCATGACCCGCTTTTGTGCGGGCGAGGACAGCTGGCTGGCTCGCAGCAACAACACATCAAGAAACCCTGGCAATTCAGATGCCAAAGATAGCAACGGCAGGCCATGTCGCACCAGACACAAGCGTCGCAACAACGGCGACAACGCCGAAGACACGACAGTTAATGCCGGAATCAATGGTTCTAAATCTGGTTAGCGAAAAAAGCCGTTCAAAAGAAGCAATCCAGGCCCGTCCAGCTTGGACCGCATACTCGATCGCTCGTGTCAAATTCACGGCACCCCCGATAAACCAGCCAACCACACCAACAGAGAATGCTGGGTGTTCAAACTGGCCGGCAAGTTGAATGCCGAAAACAAGGAAAGGGGCTACATAGCGACGACGAGGAGGAGCCCCGGCCGCCGAACACAGGAGGATAGAAGAAATTTCCTCCCCAAGTGAAAACGGTAAACATGATATACGCAACCCATATTCCCAATCGGGGACGGAAACACGCACTAAGGGAAGTCTATGCGATGGAGCCAGTCACCCCAAAGTTCAACCCATGGTCTTCTTGTCCGATCACCTTTGATCGCAGGGACCACCCCATCAGTATCCGTCATGGCGGTTCTGCCGCATTGGTCCTTGACCGCATCATTGACGGATTTCACCTCACTCGAGTCCTTATGGACGGTGGCAGCAGTCTGAACCTGCTCTATCAGGACACAGAGTGCAAAATGGGCATCGACCCCTCGAGGATCGAACCCTCCAAAACCACCTTTAAAGGTGTCATCCCAGGTGTAGAGGCCTGTTGCACGGGCTCAATCACACTGGAAGTGGTCTTTCGGATCTCCGGACAACTTCCGAAGCGAGGAGTTAATCTTCGATATCGTCCCCTTCAGAAGCGGCTATCACGCACTACTCGGACGAACCACATTTGCCAGATTCAATGCGGTACCACATTATGCATACCTCAAGCTCAAAATGCCAGGACCTCGCGGGGTTATAACAGTTAATGGAAACACAGAATGCTCGCGCCGCGCGGCGGAGCACACTACGGCCCTCGCAGCAGAAGCGTAAAGCAGCCTTGTGAGGCAAACCGCCAATTCGGCGAAAAGGATCCCGGACACCTTCAAGCGAGTCCGGAGTACCCTACAAGAGGATCGCCAGGCACATTTAGAGATCGCATAGCAATTCAGCCTCCATCCTAGCCCCAATCAAGCGGAGAAATTTACGCCGCGCGTACATAATTACGCACTCAAGATACCATGGGCATAGGCGGAGGCACAACCATGGCACGGCCTACAATGCGGCTCAACCGCTTCAGGACCTGTATACCTTTAACATTTTCTTCCTTTCAGGCCCCTATTTTACGAAGGCCCTCTCCGATCGACTGATTATCGGACCCGTCACGGGAAGACCAAGGAAGCAAGAAGCTTTGACGTACAAGGGAATCCTCAGGTGGTCTCTGATAACGATCGATATACCTGTTTTGCATACCCACACGCAGCTTGCCCTTGGATAGGACATTTCAAATAGTCCTATCTTTTACTTATTGCACTACATGTATGCATACGCTTTGACGTATCATTTAAATAACAATGTACAACATTAGCTCATTATTGCATTCCCTTACCTTTTTTCCTTGTCCGCTTATTTACGACAAATTGCACCCGTACATTTTGATACGACCAGTGCGCCAGTGGCTTCGGTGTACCCCATAACACGGCATGAAAAGTACGAACACTTTCGAAAGTGTGGCACCCCAAACTTATAGCATTATATGCATCAGCTCCGAATCATGTCTTGGGTCAATAGTTGGGTTTGCTTGACTCCCATGTTTTGGTACCTTACGTTCCGTTATATCGGCTAAGGTAGCGCTGGGAGAACTACTGTGATTGTGTCCCGGTTCTTTCGGACGAACACCTCAGTAGAGAAAGCCGAAAACTGACTGGCATGATGAGGCGAGAGCTGGTCGCTGTTCGAGAGGTCTCAAATCCTTAAAGATTTTTTCCGCTTCGGGCGAGGAGTCGGCCTTGTCCGATTTAGGCGTACATAGCGCCGTACGCCCCAAGTTCGGCCTTCCGAATACTAGGGGCTTCGCCAAAATTTAGAATTGTAGACTTCTATGGCTAAGTGAGAGTGATAAAGCGTTATAGTCCGATTGCCTGGTTCGCTGTGTTGAACACCTTCTTCGAAGGACCCAAAACTGGGATCAAGAGTGATCAGGTTTATCCCGAACACCTCAGTACTAGTTACATGGGGGCAGAAGCCAACGACTGGCCAACTCTCAAATTTTATAAACGGCCGCACATAAGGTAATATTTTAAATTAACAAGCATTACTTAGCGCACATGAACTCGTTTCATATTATAGGATCACATGAGTACATTCATTCAAATATTACATCCTTATCACATTCCTCTACCACAAGGCGAGCACCCTTCAGGACACTGTCATAATACTTTTCGGGGTGGCGATGCTCCTTGCCCTCCGGTGGCCCCTCCTTCACCAGCTTTTCGGCGTCCATCTTAGCCCAGTGCACTTTCGCCCGGGCAAAAGCCCTGCGCGCACCCTCAATGCAGATGGACCGCTTTATGACTTCAAGCCGTGGGCAGGCATTCACAAGTCGCCTTACCAGGCCGAAATAGCTGCCAGGCAGGGGCCCGCCAGGCCACATCCGGACTATGAGGTCTCTCATGGCCAGTTCGGCCGCCTTGTGAAGCTCGACCAGTTGCTTCAACTGGTCGCTCAAGGGCATCGGATGTTCGGTCCCAGTATACTGAGACCAGAACAACTTCTCCGTCAAGCTCCCGTCCTCGGCCCGGTAGAACTCCGCGGCATCCGACACACTGCGGGGTAGATCTGTGAACGCTCCTGGAGAGCTCCGAATTCGGGTAAGTAAAAAGAAAGTTTCCTTCACATGCTTGCTTTGCATAATGAATGCCTTACCCGCCTCTATCTTCTTAACTGCCTCAATTTCCTGGAGGGCCTTCTGGGCTTCAGCCTTGGCATTTTGTGCCTTCTCGCGGGCCTTTGCAAGCTCGGACCCTTGCGTCTTAGAGTCACGCTCCAAGGACTCGTACTTCTGGATATAGTCTTGGAGCTCTTGCTGCACCTCGTCGACTCGGGCCTCTTGCTTCTCGCGCTCGGCGCGCTCCTTGGACGCTTTGCCTTCGGCCTCGGACAGAGCCTTCTTCAAGGCCACCACTTCGGTCGTGGCCCCAAGCAAAATTCATGACAATCCTGTGATCTAACAAGCCACCTTCGTTTTTCTTTATCAATAAAGAGACGGGGTATTACTTACCTTTGTTCTCTTCGAGCTACCTCTTGGTAAGGCCGAGCTCTTCCTTGGACCGCTCAAGGTCCCGCTTCAGTGCGGCAACCTCCGCCGTGCGAGCGACAGCGGCCAGCAGCGAAGCCTGCTTATTCACATAGACATATTTTGATTAGACTCCTGTGATTATTATTTGATCCTCTTTTCAGCCTTTCTTTGCGAACACCAAACAGAGCATCAGGGGCTACTGTCTATGCTGTAACATTCTCTCATAATTTGATTACTTACCTCAAAGCCTGTTAGGAGGCTGGCACAGGCTTCAGTCAATCCGCTTTTGGCGGACCGTACCTTCTCGATCACCGCACTCATAATAGTGCGGTGCTCTTCGTCAATGGAAGCGCCACGAAGCTCTTCTAGCAAATTGTCCGATGCCTCTGGATGGACAGAGGCCATCGGCACGGACGACTTTCCCACCTTGGCGAGGGGTCGCCTGACAGAATCCGGAACCACTGGAGGTTCCGACGCAGTGTTCGGCTGGGGGCTAGACTTGCTGCCCCCGGCATTAGAGCCCATGGGAGTTTTGCCCCTCGTGCACCCACCGCCTGGAATGTCGCCTTGGGGCGCCTCCGGAACTGTCTCCCCTTGGTTCAGTGCCCTTTTAGACAACACCTCCACGTCATCCGTAGGGCGGGGGGAGGAGGTGGTCGGGAGTGAATCGCTCTTCATCTCCGACGAGCCCAAAGACTCCTCCGAAGAGGATACGTTGATATGGGCTCTGGATGGACTGCATGATCATGTTCGGCATGATAAGAAGCAATAAAATAAAACATACCAAGAACTATTATGGTATCCGGATACTCACGACTTCGCCAGGGGCTTGTCCCTGGGTAACCACTCATCGTCACTAAAAGCGGCCACCGTGGAGCAGTCCGGAAGATGAGTCCTTCCCTTCTTGGACCCTTCGGCCTCCCCTGACGGGGCGGCCTTCCTTTTCTTGTCTCCCCCGGCTGGGGGGGAGAACTTTCTTCTTCCTCCTCCTCGTTTTCGTGGGAGGAGGGCGCCGTGGTGTTATCGGACGACGAGTCCGATATGACCTTGCACCGGAGACCTTTCCTGGTCCCCGTGGCCTTCTTCTCCGGCGCCTCATAGGGGTCGGAACCAGCATCTCCATTAGGAGAGCCCTTGCTGGATCTTCGGGCAGTGGGGCCGAACAATCAATCTGCTCCGCTGTCGTGACCGAGTCCTATTAAATGGCATGCAGGCTTAGATCCCTCGTGTAATCATACTGGGGAAAGGAACGTCTTATGAGATACAAGGAGCTTACCGGATTGGCATGGCGCTTCGCGCTGAGTCCGCGATCCTCGGTAAGGGGAGGAGGTACCTTGGCGGATTTGAACAACACCATCCAGATGTCTTGGTGCGTCGCGTCGAAGAGCTCTCGCAGCGTCTGGTGCTTAGCCGAGTCGAACTCCCACAAATTGAATGCCCGTCTTTGACACGGGAGGATCCGGTGGAAGAGCATGACTTGGACCATGTTGACAATCTTGATTTTCTCCCCGCAAAAAAATACAAGCTTTATTTTCTTGCTTATCATGTTTTGGACGCAGTTCTGGAGTCCAGTCAGCTCCACCGATGAACCCCGGGATAGGCCCTTCTCTTTCCAGGAGGTGAGCCGCATGGGGATGCCGGATCAAAATTCGGGGGGCGCCACCCAGTTGGTGTTGCGCGGCTCGGTGATGTAGAACCACCCCGATTGCCACACCTTTATGGTCTCCACATAGGAGCCTTCGAGCCAGGTGACGTTGGGCATTTTGCCCACCATGGCGCCTCCGCACTCCGCTTGCTGGCCGACCACCACCTTTGGATTAACGTTGAAGGTCTTCAGCCACAGGCCGAAGTGGGGCTTGATGCGGAGGAAGGCCTCGCACACAACAATAAACGCCGAGATGTTGAGGATGAAATTGTGGGCCAGATCATGGAAGTCCAGCCCATAATAATACATGATGTCGCGAACGAACAGGTGGATGGGAAACCCTAGCCTGCGGAAAAAATGAGCGAGGAATACAACCCTCTTGTGGGGTTCCGGAGTAGGGATGATCTATCCCGCCGTCGAAAGACGGTGGCTGATTTTCTTCGCCAGGTACCCGGCCTCTCGAAGCTTTTTGATATCCTTCTCCTGGATGGTAGAGGCCATCCACTTGCCTCCTGCTCCGGATCTGGACATTTTCGGAAGGCCTTTGTGGGCGGAGAAGATGAACGCTTAGGCGCTGGAGCTCGGGCGAAGGGGAATGAATTGGGAAGAGGAAATCATGGGTGCGAAAGGGAGTCCCTATCCCCTTATAAAGGCAGCAGGGATTCTGCGCCTCCCGACTTGGCTGGTAAACTCGCTTATTCCCCAAGCACCGTGATTAATGGCAGGGTTGGGTTACCCACGCCCGTATTAATGAGAATCCCGTGATAAGGGGACACGATCTCTGCTTCAATAAGACGTGCCAAGAAAACCGCCTCGCAATATGCGCAGTAGCTGGTTGAGAAAAACGGTTCGAATAATTACCGGGCCATGGTGAGATGTGACGTTATGAAAAGTTGTCAGCGGATTAGATTTGTGGAAATATTATACTCTCTATGATGGTATGTGGAATTTTTTTTGCAGAGCTGGACACTATCCTTGTGTTCGAAATATTCTATGGAGTATCCGGAGGAAGAACCCGCCTTGCAATGCCGAAGACAATCTGCGTGCCGGACTCATCGTCATTGAAGCCTGGTTCATGGGCTACCGAGGGAGTCCTGGATTAGGGGGTCCTCGGATAGCCGTACTATGTCCTTTGGCCAAACTGTTGGACTATGAAGATACAAGATTGAAGACTTCGTCCCATGTCCGGGTGGGACTCTCCTTGGCATGGAAGGCAAGCTTGGCAATTTGGATCTGTAGATCTCCTCCCTTGTAACCGACTCTGTGTAACCCTAGCCCCCTCCGGTGTCTATATAAACCGGAGGGTTTAGTCCATAGGACGACAACAATCATAATCATAGGCTAGCTTTTAGGGTTTAGCCTCTACGATCTCGTGGTAGATCAACTCTTGTAATACTCATATCATCAAGATCAATCAAGCAGGAAGTAGGGTATTACCTCCATCGAGAGGGCCCGAACCTGGGTAAACATTGTGTCCCCCGCCTCCTGTTACCATCCGCCTTAGACACACAGTTCGGGACCCCCTACCCGAGATCCGCCGGTTTTGACACCGACAGGAACCTACTTATAGTTGGAGTAGAGTATTGCCCCTTGGGGCATACCCTATGAGGCCGCCGGCCCCCTCCCCTTGCTCCTTTATATACGTGGCCAGGGGGCACCCCAAAGACACACAAGTTGATCATTGATCTCTTAGCCGTGTGCGGTGCCCCCCTCCTCCATAATCCACCTCGGTTATATCGTTGCAGTGCTTAGGTGAAGCCCTGCGCCGGTAGCTTCATCATCATCGTCATCACGCCATTGTGTTGATGAAGCTCTTTCTTGACACTCTGCTAGATCGTGAGTCCATGGGACGTCACCGAGCCGAACGTGTGCAGATCGCGGAGGTGCCGTACTTTCGGTACTAGGATCGGTCGATCGTGAAGACGTACGACTACATCAACCGTGTTGTCATAACGATTCCGCTTTCGGTCTACGAGGGTACGTGGACAACACTCTCCCCACTTGTTGCTATGCATCACCATGATCTTGCGTGTGCGTAGGAAAATTTTGAAATTACTACGTTCCCCAATAGTGGCATCCGAGCCACGTTTATGCGTAGATGTTATATGCACGAGTAAAACACAAGTGAGTTGTGGGCGATAATAGTCATACTGCTTACCAGCATGTCATACTTTGATTTGGCAGTATTGTTGGATGAAGCGGCTCGGACCGACATTACGCGTACGCTTACGCGAGACTAGTTCTACCGACGTGCTTTGCACACAGGTGGCTGGCGGGTGTCAGTTTCTCCAGCTTTTTTTAGTTGAATCGAGTGTGGCTACGTCCGGTCCTTGTTGAAGGTTAAAACATCACATACTTGACAAAAAATCGATGTGGTTTGATGCGTAGGTAAGAACGGTTCTTGCTAAGCCCGTAGCAGCCACATAAAACTTGCAACAACCAAGTAGAGGACGTCTAACTCGTTTTTGCAGGGCTTGTTGTGATGTGATACGGTCAAGACGTGATGAGATATAAGTTGTTGTATGAGATGATCATGTTTTGTTGAAGTTATTGGTAACTGGCAGAAGCCTTATGGTTGTCTCTTTATTGCATAAGATGCAAGCGCCAAATAATTGCTTTACTTTATCGCTATGCGATAGCAATAGTTGCAAGAGAAATAGTGGGCGAGACGACCATGTGACGACGCGTTGATAGAGATCTAGACGATGGAGATCATGGTGTCATGCCGGTGACGATAGAGATCATGATGGTACTTTGGAGATGGAGATCAAAGGCGCAAGATGATCATGGCCATATCATGTCACATATTTTCATGTGATGTTTATCCTTTATGCATCTTATTTTGCTTAGTTTGGCGATAGCATTATAAGATGATCTCTCACTAAATTTCAAGGTATAAGTGTTCTCCCTGAGTATGCACCGTTGTGACAGTTCTTCATGCCAAGACACCACGTGATGATCGGGTGTGATAAGCTCTAGTTCACATACAACAGGTGCAAGCCAGTTTTGCACACGCGGAATACTCGGGTAAAACTTGACGAGCCTAGCATATGCAGATATGGCCTCAGAACACTGGAGACCGAAAGTCGAGCGTGAATCATATAGTAGATATGATCAACATAGTGATGTTCACCATTGAAAACTACTCCATCTCACATGATGATCGGACATGGTTTAGTTGATTTGGATCACGTGATCATTTAGATGACTAGAGGGATGTCTATCTAAGTGGGAGTTCTTAAGTAATATGATTAATTGAACTTTAATTTATCATGAACTTAGTCCTGTTAGTATTTGCAAATTATGTTGTAGATCAATAGCTCATGCATAGCTTCCCCGTTTATTTTTGATATGTTCCTAGAGAAAAATAAGTTGAAAGATGTTACTTGCAATGATGCGGATTGGATCCGTGATCTGAGGATTATCCTCATTGCTGCACAGAAGAATTATGTCCTTGATGCACCGCTAGGTGACGGACCTGTTGCAAGAGCATATGCAGACGTTATGAATGTTTGGCAAATCTCGGTATGATGACTACTTGATAGTGTAGTGCACCTTGCTTTACGGCTTAGAGCCGGGACTTCAAAAATGTTTTGAACACCATGGAGCATATAAGATGTCCCAAGAGTTGAAATTAGTATTTCATACTCATGCCCGTGTCAAGAGTATGAGACCTCTCACAGTACTTTACCTACAAGATGGAGGAGAATAGCTCAACCACTGAGCATGTGCTCAGATTGTCTGAGTACTACAATCGCTTCAATCAACTGGGAGTTAATCTTCCAGATACAATAGTGATTGACAGAGTTCTCTAGTCACTATCACCAAGTTACTAGAACTTCATGACGAACTATAATATGCAAGGGATAACGAAAATGATTCCCGAGCTCTTCGTGATGCTAAAATCGACGAAGGTAGAAATCAAGAAAAGCATCAAATGTTGATGGTTGACAAGACCACTATTTTCAAGTAAAAGGGCAAGAGAAAGAAAGGGAACTTCAAGAAGAATGTCAAGCAAGTTGCCACTCCCATGAAGAAGCCCAAAGCTAGACCCAAGCCTGAAACTGAGTGCTTCTACTGCAAAGGAAATGGTCACTGGAAGCAGAGCTGCCCCAAATACTTGGCAGATAAGAAGGATGGCAAAGTGAACAAAAGTATATATGGTATACATGTTATTGATGTGTACTTTACTAGTGTTCATAGTAGCCACTGGGTATTTGATACTGGTTCAGTTGCTATGATTAGTAACTCGAAACTGGAGTTACAAAATGAACAAAGACTAGTTGAGGGCAAGGTGACGATGTGTGTTGGAAGAGATTCCAAGGTTGATAAGATCACCATCGCACACGCTCCCTTTACCTTCGGGATTAGTGTTGAACCTAAAATAAATGTTATTTGGTGTTTGTGTTGAGCATAATATGATTGGATCATGTTTATTGCAATACAGTTATTCATTTAAGTCAAAGAATAATTGTTATTCTGTTTACATGGATAAAACCTTCTGTGGTCATACACCCAAGGTGAATGGTTTATTGAATCTCGATCATAGTGATACACATAGTCATAATATTGATGCCAAAATATGCAAAATTGATAATGATAGTGCAACATATTTGTGGCACTTCCGTTTAGGTCATATTGGTGTAAAGCGCATGAAGAAATTCCATGCTGATGGGATTTTGGAATCACTTGATTATGAATCATTTGATGCTTGCAAACCATGACTCATGGGCAAGATGACTAAGACTCCGTTCTCTAGAACAATGGAGCGAGCAACTGAATTATTGGAAATAATACATACTGATGTATGCGGTCCGATAAGTGTTGAGGCTTGCGGTGGGTATCGTTATTTTCTAACATTCACAGATGATTTGAGCAGATATGGGTATATCTACTTGATGAAACACAAGTCTGAAACATTTGAAAAGTTCAAAGAAATTTAGAGTGAAGTGGAGAATCATCGTAACAAGAAAATAAAGTTTTCTGCAATTTCATCGCGGACACGAATATTTGAGTTACGATTTTGGCCTTCAATTAAAAATATATGGAATAGTTTCACAAACTCATGCCACCCGAAACACCACAGCGTAATGGTGTGTCCGAACGTCATAAATGTACTTTATTGGATATAGTGCAATCTATGATGTCGCTTACCGATTTACCACTATCGTTTTGGGGTTATGCATTAGAGACAGCTGCATTCATGTTGAATAGGGAACCATCTAAATTCGTTGAGACGACACCGTATGAACTGTGGTTTAGCAATAAACCTAAGCTGTGTTTCTTAAAAGTTTGGGGCTGCGATGCTTATGTGAAAAAGCTTCAACCTGATAAGCTCGAACCCAAATCGGAGAAATGTGTCTTCATAAGATACCCGAAAGAGACTGTTGGGTACACCTGCTATCACATATCCGAAGGCAGGATCTTTGTTGCTAAGAATGAATTCTTTCTGGAGAAGGAGTTTCTCTCGAAAGAAGTGAGTGGGAGGAAGGTAGAACTTGCTGAGGTAATTATACCTTCTCCTGAATTGGAAAATATTTCTTCACTGAAATCAGTTCAAGTGATGCTTACACCAATTAGTGAGGAAGTTAATGATGATGATCATGAAGCTCCAGATCAAGTTACTACCGAACCTCGTAGGTCAACCAGAGTACGTTTCGCACCAGAGTGGTACGGTAATCCTATTCTGGAGTTCATGTTACTTGACCATGATGAACCTACGAACTATGACGAAACGATGATGAGCCCATGTTCCGCGAAATGGCTTGAGGCCATGAAATCTGAGATGGGATCCATGTATGAGAACAAAGTATGGACTTTGGTTGACTTGCCCGATGATCGACAAGCAATAGAGAATAAATGGATCTTCAAGAGAAAGACGGACGTTGATAGTAGTGTTACTATCTACAAAGCTCGAATTGTCGCAAAAATGTTTTCAACAAGTTCAAGGTGTTGACTATGATGAGATTTTCTCACTTGTATCCATGCTTAAAAGTTTATCCGAATCATGTTAGCAATTGCCACATTTTATGAACTCTGGCAAATGCATGTCAAAAAATGCATTCCTTAATGGATTTGTTAAAGAAGAGTTGTATATGATTCAACCAGAAAGTTTTTTCAATCCTAAAGGTGCTAACAAAATATGCAAACTCCAGCGATCCATCTATGGACTGGTGCAAGCATCTCGGAGTTGGAATATACGCTTTGATAGGTTGATCAAAGTATATACTTTTATACAGACTTGCGGTGAAGCCTGTATTTACAAGAAAGTGAGTGGGAGCACTACAACCTTTCTGATAAGTATATGTGTATGACACATTGTCGATCGGAATTGATGTAGAATTTTCTGGGAAGCATAAAGGAGTGTTTGAAAGGAGTTTTTCAAAGAAAGACCTCGATGAATCTGCTTACATATTGAGCATCAAGATCTATAGAGATAGATCAAGACGCTTGATAAGTTTTTTCAATGAGTACATACCTTGACAAGCTTTTGAAGTAGTACAAAATGGAACAGTCAAAGAAAGAGTTCTTGCCTGTGTTGCAAGGTGTGAAGTTGAGTAAGACTCAAAGCACGACCAAGACAGAAGATAGGAAGAGAATGAAAGTCATTCCCTATGCCTCAGCCATAAGTTCTATAAAAGTATGCCATGCTGTTTACCAGACCTATTGTATACCCTGCACTGTGCTTGGCAAGGGAGTACAATAGTGATCTAGGAGTAGATCACTGGCAACAGTCAAAATTATCCTTAGTGGAATAAGGATATGTTTCTCGATTATGGAAGTGACAAAAGGTTCGTCATAAAGGGTTACGTCGATGCAAGTTTTGACACTGATCCAGATGACTCTAAGTCTCAATCTGGATACATATTGAAAGTGGGAGCAATTAGCTAGAGTAGCTCTGTGTAGAGTATTGTTGACATAGAAATTTGCAAAATACATAGATCTGAATATGGCAGACCCGTTGACTAAATTTCTCTCACAAGCAAAACATGATCACTCTTTGGGTGTTAATCACATTGGATCTGAACTAGATTATTGACTCTAGTAAACCCTTTGGGTATTAGTCACATGGAGATGTGAACTAATCACATAAAGATGTGAACTATCGGTGTTAAATCACATGGCGATGTGAACTAGATTATTGACTCTAGTGCAAGTGGGAGACTGAAGGAAATATGCCCTAGAGGCAATGATAAAGTTGTTATTTATATTTCCTTATATCATGTTAAATGTTTATTATTCATGCTAGAATTGTATTAACCGGAAACTTAGTACATGTGTGAATACATAGACAAACAGAGTGTCACTAGTATACCTCTACTTGACTAGCTTGTTGAATCAAAGATGGTTAAGTTTCCTAGCCATAGACATGAGTTGTGATTTGATTAACGGGATCACATCATTAGAGAATGATGTGATTGACTTGACCCATTATGTTAGCTTAGCACTTGATCGTTTAGTATGTTGCTATTGCTTTCTTCATGACTTATACGTGTTCCTATGACTATGAGATTATGCAACTCCTGAATACCGAAGGAACACTTTGTGCGCTACCAAACGTCACAACATAACTAGGTGATTATAAAGGTGCTCTACAGGTTTCTCCGATGGTACTTGTTGAGTTGGCATAGATCAAGATTAGAATTTGTCACTCCGATTGTCGGAGAGGTATCTCTGGGCCCTCTCGGCAATGCACATCACTATAAGCCTTGCAAGCAATGTGACTAATGAGTTAGTTGCAGGATGATGCATTACAGAACGAGTAAAGAGACTTGCCGGTAACGAGATAGAACTAGGTATTGAGATACCGACGATCGAATCTCGGGCAAGTAACATACCGATGACAAAGGGAACAACGTATATTGTTATGCGGTTTAACAGATAAACATCTTCGTAGAATATATGGAAGACAATATGAGCATCCATGTTCCTCTATTGGTTATTGACCGAAGATGAGTCTCGGTCATGTCTACATATTTCTCGAACCCGTAGGCTACGCACGCTTAATGTTTGGTGACAATCGATATTATGAGTTGATGTGATTTGATGTACCGAAGGTTGTTCGGAGTCCCGGATGAGATCTCAGACATGACGAGGAGTCTCGAAATGATCGAGACGTAAATATCGATATATTGGAAGGCTACATTCGGACATCGGAAAGGTTCCGAGTGATTCGGGTATTTTTCGGAGTACCGGAGAGTTACGGGGGTCAATGGGCCTTCATGGGCCTTAGTGGAAATAGAGGGCAGCAAGGAAGTGTGGGGTGCGCCCCCTAGGCCCAAACCGATTTGGTTTAGGGCTTTGGGGGCCGGCCACCTCTTTCCTTCTCCCCTCCTCCTTTTTCCTTCCCCTCCTAGTTGGACTAGGAAAGGGGGAACCTACTCCTTGTAGGAGTAGGATTCCCCCCTTGGGGCGCACCCTATGAGGCCGCCGGCCCCCTCCCGTTGCTCCTTTATATACATGGCCAGGGGCACCCCAAAGACACACAAGTTGATCATTGATCTTTTAGCCATGTGCGGTTCCCCCCTCAACCATAATCCACCTCGGTCATATCGTTGCAGTGCTCAGGTGAAGCCCTACGCCAGTAGCTTCATCATCACCGTCATCACGCCGTCGTGCTGATGAATCTCTCCCTTGACACTCTGTTGGATCGTGAGTTCGTGGGACGTCACCGAGCCGAACATGTGCAGATCGCGGAGGTGACGTACTTTCGGTACTAGGATCAGTCGATCGTGAAGACGCACGACTTCATCAACTATGTTCTCATAACGCTTCCGCTTTCGGTCTACGAGGGTACGTGGACAACACTCTCCCCTCTCGTTGCTATGCATCACCATGATCTTGCGTGTGTGTAGGAAAATTTTGAAATTACTACGGTCCCCACACCGTATATAAAGGAGGAGATGGAGGAGGCCGGCCACAAGGAGCCACATGGGGGCGAAACCGACTATGACTCCTAGTCCAAGTCGCCACCCCTTCCTTTCTTTCGGAGGGGGAAAGGGGAAGGAGAGGAGAGGGGGAAGGAAAGGGGGGCCGCGCCCCCTTCCCCTTGTCCAATTCGCACAGCCCATGGGGGGCGTCCCCTTGTGGGCTTCCCTCTCTCTCCCCTATGCCCCATGTTGGCCCATTACTTCCCCGGGGGGTTCCAGTAACCCCACGGTACTCCGATAAATATCTGAAACGTCCCGAAACCATTCCGGTGTCCGAATACCATCGTCCAATATATCAATCTTTACCTCTCGACCATTTCAAGACTCCTCTTCATGTCCGTGATCTCATCCGGGACTCTGAACAATCTTCGGTCACCAAAACACATAACTCATAATACAAATCGTCATCGAACGTTAAGCGTGCGGACCCTACGGGTTCGAGAACTATGTAGACATGACCGGGACACCTCTCTGGTCAATAACCAACAGCGAAACCTGGATGCTCATATTGGTTCCTACATATTCCACGAAGAACTTTATCGGTCGTACCGCAATGACAACATACGTTATTTCCTTTTTCATCAGTATGCTACTTGCCCGAGATTCGATGGTCGGTATCTTCATACCTAGTTCAATCTCGTTACCGGCAAGTCTCTTTACTCGTTCCGTAATGCAACATGCCGCAACTAACTCATTAGTCACACTGCGTGCAAGTCTTGTTATGATGTGCATTACCGAGAGGGCCTAGAGATACCTCTCCGATACTCAGACTAACAAATCCAAATCTCGATCTATGCCAACCCAACAAACACCTTCGGAGATACCTGTAGAGCATCTTTATAATCAACCAGTTACGTTGTGGCGTTTGATATCACACAAGGCTTCCTCCGGTATCCTAGAGTTGCATAATCTTATAGTCAAAGGATTATGTATATGTCATGAAGAAAGCTATAGCAATAAAACTGAACGATCATTATGCTAAGCTAACGGATGGGTCTTGTCCATCACATCATTAGAGAATGATGTGATCCCTTAAATCAAATGACAACACATGTCTATGGTTAGGAAACTTAACCATCTTTGATTAACGAGCTAGTTTAGTAGAGACTTACTAGGGACACACTGTTTTGTCTATGTATCCACACATGTATCAAGTTTCTGGTTAATACAATTCTAGCATCAAAAATAAACATTTATCATGATATAAGGAAATATAAAATAACAACTTTATTATTGCCTCTAGGGCATATTTCCTTCACTCCGGTGGTGCTGCTACTTGCAGTGGCGCACAGGATAAGGAGCTCCTCTCCTCGTGCGGAGGACGGGCCTCGCAGCACTGGGAAGAATGTTGTGGTGTTTTTGCATTTTGACACATCTAGCGTTGTCTTGGCAAAATGTTGTGCCACGTCAGCAAAAAGAGGGATCAACCTATCATAAACGTGCTGAAACGAGGCTTATCCATCGATCAGTGTTATTTGCAAAATGTTTACGATAGATGTCGGTGTCAAAACCGGCGGATCTCGGGTAGGGGGTCACGAACTGTGCGTCTAGGCGGATGGTAACAGGAGACAAGGGACACGGTGTTTTTACCTAGGTTCGGGCCCTCTCGATGGAGGTAAAACCCTACTCCTGCTTGATTAATATTGATGATATGGGTAGTACAAGAGTAGATCTACCACGAGATCATAGAGGCTAAACCCTAGAATCCAGCCTATGGTATGATTGTTGTTCGTCCTATGGACTAAAACCCTCCGGTTTATATCGACACCAGAGAGGGTTAGGGTTACACAGAGTCGGTTACAACGGAAGGAGATCTACATATCCGTATCGCCAAGCTTGCCTTCCACGCCAAGTAAAGTCCCATCCGGACATGGGACGAAGTCTTCAATCTTGTATCTTCATAGTCCAGGAGTCTGGCCAAAGGTCATAGTCCGGCTATCCGAACACCCCTAATCCGGGACTCCCTCCGTAGCCCCTAAACCAGGCTTCAATGACGACGAGTCCGGCGCGCAAATTGTCTTCGGCATTGCAAGGCGGGTTCCTCCTCCGAATACTTCGTAGAAGATTATGAACACAAGGATAGTGTCCGGCTCTGCAAAATAAGTTCCACATATTGCCATAGAGAGAATAACATTTACACAAATCTAATCTGCTGATGTACCCCGCAGTGTAACATCACACCACGGCCAAGTGTTTATTTGAATCGTTTTGTTGTCCCATCTCAGCGTGTTTAGCGAGGTGGTTTCCTTGGCACGTCTTGTCGAAGCAGAGATCGTGTCCCCTTATTCCAGGATTCTCGTCAATACGGGCGTGGGTAACCCAACCGCGCCATTGATTACGGCGCTTGGGAGATAAGCGAGTTTTACCAGGCTGGTGGGGGCATGCAGTTTCGTCCGCCCATATAAGGGGATAAGGATCCACCTTTTCACCTACGCCTTCTTCCTCCTTTGCTCATCCATTTTCGCATAGTCGAGCTCCAGCACCCAAGTTCGCACTCCCCACCTCAACCTTCTCCAGCCATGTCCGGAGCGGCAGGCAAGTCACTAGTAGAAAACAGGCCTATTGTCCCGGTTCGTAAGGGCCTTTTGTCCTGGTTCCTGAACCGGGACTAAAGGGTCGTTACTAGTGCCCTGACCCTTTAGTCCCGGTTCTAACCAGAATCAGGACAGATGGGCCTCCACGTGGCCTGTGTGCTAAGCCCAGGCAGGAGGGCCTTTGGTCCCGGTTGGTGGCACCAATTGGGACCAATAGACCTCCACGCGTCAGCATTTCTGTGGCTGGGGTTTTTGTTTTCTTTTTTAAAGGGGGTGATGGGGGTTTTGGGGGTTAATTTAGGTATTTCATATATTGTGTTAGATAGCTAATTAATAGAGAGAAGTGTCCTCTCTTATGTCCGTGCTTGGTCGACGCTACGTACTATACATACGTATAGAGAGGACTAGACACGCTAGCTAGTAAGCAAACGAAGGAAACAGAAGATCGTCATGAACATATATGCATACAGAGAGAAGTGATATCGACCACCTCTCCTTCTCCGAGAGATTGGTCGAACAACAAGTTCTCGTATATCTATCCGACACTACAGGCTACATATATACAATAATTATCTCTTACAAATATAATCTCCTAAATTACGGACACATGGTCCACATAGTATTCTCCGTCTTCAGCGATCACGTGGTCAAGAAAGAATGCCGCCAATTCCTCTTGAATTGCTCGCATGCGATCTGGTGCTAGGAGTTCATCCCGCTGCCGAAACATCTAATTTGAAGAAGGGGGTCAATACATATATATATATATATATATATATGAATGAATGAAACTCAACATGAATGATGGTAATAAACTAAAATTGTGAATATTATTTCTTACGCACTTCATATTGTTCGTCAGAGTACCCGCCCCGCTCACAGGTCGTGTGGCGGATGGACTCGCAAACTTAGTATCCATAGAAATCATTCCATTGGTCCTGCCACAACCACTTTACAAGAAATAGAGGTCAATCAAACAGATAAGCAAGAATGCCAAATGGTATTGATGAAACTAGCGCTTGAATCAATAGCTAGGAGACGCGCGGAACATGCTACTATAGTACTTACTTTCGGGTATCTAAATTGCAGCATCTTCGGCAGTCTCGGATATTTTTTGGTGAACTTTCTCCAAACCCTGCCAGACAAAAGAAAACAATTACTTGATACCAGGAAATGAACAAAGTTGCTGATATGGTGGATAATGATCGATTTAACTTACTTCCCGAGGATTTCAGTCATGTATGCATACTCCTGGGGATCTTTTCGTTTAGAGTCCAAGACAGTTACTACTCCCTGCTCAAGCCTAATCTCTAGGAGATGTAGTGGTACCTGCGCACGCATGCATAACTCATCAATTACATTACTATAACCTGGACTAATATATAAGGGAAACCGAATATGCAAAAGACAGTAACACTCACTTCAAGTTGTAAGGAAAGAGTATTATATCTTTGTTTTAATTTATTTTGAATGACCGTAGCAAGTTGGCCTCGGTATCTGCGGCACGATGTTCAACCTCAGTTGCATCTATGAGATATGTGTTAATGAACCCAATATCACCGATTTGTCCTTTCTTCAATTCAGCGATCTTCAATCTGCATAATATAGTGAGGATAATTATAAATACATGCAATGAAAGAGCTGAGCTATATAGAGAGACTTAATGACAGAAGTAGTAGTACTTACAGACAGTAGCAGGTGACCGTTGCTTTATCGAGGGCCAATTGATTGAAAAACTGATAGAACTCCTCAAATGGAATAGGCAACAGATCAATTCCAACGAGATCATGCTCTGGTTTAACTCTCACATACAAAGTACTCCTCCCCCCAGACTCTCTGCAGATTTTCAAGTACCAATCAAGCAATCTTCACATCATCGTTAATAGAGATCTTTCATCTTTGACGAGAGGCTTCCCGTACTCGTATCTGTGTATCTGCACGTCCATGAAATCATAATGTATATCGTCGGGCAGGTAATCTCCAAGATTGCTATAACCGGGCACCATCCTCGGATCGACGATGTCGCTAGGCACCTTGAGCGGGGGGCACGATTGATTCCCTTGTTCGCCGAGCTGGGCAATTTGTTTCCCAGCTGCTCGTCGTTCTTTCATCCGTTGATCACTGACTGTACTTCCCGACCGCTCCGCTTCTGCCCATGTCTTTCCAATAATGCGCTCATAGTTGCCTTTCGGCGGAGACTTGGGTGGTTTTGCCAGGGCGGCCAGAGTGCGCTTCACTTTCACCGGATCTACCTTCTCCTTCGGAGGTGGATGTCTCTGTGCTTTCAACCCTTCAAAGTAGTCCTTCACTTCGGTTTGCGTGATCTTCGCGTTCTCCTCCGGGCTCATCTCGTATGGTACCTTCTCTGGAGTCTTCAGAAAAGGACCGAATTTGTATTTCATCCCGCCTCTGGCTGTACTGCTAGATGCCGACCGAGAAGACGGAGCGGCTATCTTCTTTACTTGCTTATGAGGCGGAGGAGAAGGACTACGACGCGCCGGAGCAGCTGCTGGAGCGGCGGCGGGTCTCTTCCGCCCTTGCTGACGAGGCGGAGAAGGAGGAGGCTGGCTGCTCGGGCGCGCCAGTACAGGCGGAGAAGGAGGCGGGGTGCCGCCACGCGCCAGAGAAGGAGCCGGCCGAGTGCCCTGATCGTCACTCGCCGGAGGAGGAGGCGGTGGAGGAGGCGGAGTGCCCTGACTCGGAGGAGGAGGAGGAGGAGGAGGCGGAGGCGTCCAGATCGGAAGGTTGATGAGCTCCTTCTGCCATAGGCATGGAGTCTTCAGAGAAGAACCCAGCCGAGTCTCCCCTTCTCCGGTAGGGTGGTCAAGCGGGAGGTCCTCAAATCCCTCTGTTATTTCATCCACCATCACCTTAGCATATCCTTCTGGAATTGACCAATAGTGAAAAGTTGCACCGGGTTCAGTAGGAAAAACAGAGCCAACAGCCGCCTTGACCTTCATATTAATCCATTGCGTCATAAGGTGGCAATTTTGAGACTCCGTGATAGCATCCACGGGATAGCTGGCAGGAGCCGTCAAGACATGCTCCGGCTGAAGCAGCTCGGTGGAAGCCACGCTGCTTCTCCGCTGAGATGGCGGGGTAGCTTCAGGAGAAGCTTCGGCAAGTCGTTTGCTGCGATTTGCTTCTCGTTCCTCTATCCCTTGTACCCTTGCTTTAAGCCCCTGCATTTCTGTGTGCTGCACTTTCTTCCTCCTCTCGTGGCATTTGTAACCGCCTGCATCCAGAAACTCAGCCTTCCACGGAATGGAGCCTGGCGTGCCTCGTGTCCGTCCAGGGTGCTTAGGATTTCCGAGGGCCTTTGTGAGCTCGTCGTTCTCTTTGTCTGGAAGGAACATCCCTTTCTGCGCTGCATCGATATAGTACCGAAGGTTCTTGAAGGGTATGTCAAGTTGCTCGTCCGTCCAAACGCACATCCCTGTTACAGGGTCCAAGGATCCGCCAGCCCCGAAGAACCAACTCCGGCAATGGTCTGGCCAGTTCATTGTCTCTGGTTCGATCCCTTTATCAAGAAGATTAGTCTCAGCCTTTGCCCACTTAGGCCGGCCTTTGAGGTAGCCACCTGACCCCGTGCGATGGTGAAGCTTCTTCTTCGCAGCATTTTTCTTGTTTGTCTTCGACATCTTCTTACTCTTATCCGATGTCTTGTGGGCCACAAATGCTGGCCATTGATCTCTGATCTTCTCATATTTGCCGATGAATTGTGGTGTCTCTTCTTTGTCAACAAACCTTTTCAGCTCATTCTTCCACCTCCTGAATAGCTCTGCCATCTTCTTTAGAGCAGCAGACTTAATTAATTGCTCTATAACCGGCTTCTCCGGATCCTTCTCTGGCGGTAGGGTGAAATTTTCCTTCAGCACATTCCAAAGATCATCTTTCTGCATATCATTGACATAAGACACCTCAGGGTCTTCTTTAGCCGGCTCAAACCATTGGTGGATGCTGATCGGGATCTTGTCCCTAACAAGAACCCCGCACTGAGCAGTAAATGCATCCTTTGTCCGGATGGGTTCGATTGGTAGGCCGTCGCGCGCGATTGCTGTGATCTCAAACCTTTCATCATCGCACAACTTTTTCTTCGGCCTCGTCTCTTTACCGAAGTTGTGCTCGATCCGGAGGGCTAGAAAAAAGAAGAAAGACGAGAGTTAATTAATATGTGTACATACCAAAACAATGAATGCATCAATTAGCTAGTCTCAGCACATGCTTAACTAATATATTTACCTGGCCGGACTCTGTTCGGTCACCGGAGCCGTCACCCTGTTCTTCCGGACCTTCTTCACCCTGCTGTTCTTCCGGGCCTTCTTCACCCTGTTGTTCTTCCGGGCCTGCTTCTTCACCCTGCTGTTCTTCCAGACCATCATTGTCGTTAAGATAACACGACATGACATCACCTCCGTCTAAGATGATGTCCCGCAACTTCTCTTATGCTTTCTCGTCTCGTCCGTGCTCCATTGTTTCTGCAAATATATATTACAACATGGCGATTATTACACAAGCATGACAACACGTGGTATATTAGTTTGGGTGTACTCCTCGAGAGTTTTCACTGTCAAAGTTATCCGGGAGGGGGTAATATCGACAACGATGAGATACATACAGGGGCAAATAATGTTATCGGGGAGCGGGTATATCGACCCCCCCCCCCACGTGTTGAAGTTATCGGGAGGGGTTTATATCGACAACGATGACATACGTACATGGGGGAAAATAATATTATCGGGGAGGGGGTATATCGACCCCCCACGTGTTAAAGTTATCGGGAGGGGGTATATCGACCCCCCCTCGTGTTGAAGTTACCGGGAGGGGGTAATATCGACAACGATGAGATACATACACGGGAAAATAATGTTATCGGGGAGCGGGTATATCGACCACCCCCCCCCCCCCCGTGTTGAAGTTATCGGGAGGGGTTTATATCGACAACGACGACATACGTACATGGGAAAATAATATTATCGGGGAGGGGGTATATCGACCCCCCCCTCGTGTTGAAGTTACTGGGAGGGGGTAATATCGACAACGATGAGATACATACATGGGAAAATAATGTTATCGGGGAGAGCGGGTATATCGACCCCCCCCCCCCACGTGTTGAAGTTATCGGGGTTTATATCGACAACAACGACATACGTACATGGGAAAATAATAATATCAGGGAGGGGGTATATCGACCCCCCACGTGTTGAAGTTATCGGGAGGGGTATATCGACCACGACAGACCCGATAAAACATAAGAAAACGAAGAAGAAATAAGAAGAGGAGAAGAAGAAAGGAATAGCCAGAGGAGAAGATCGAAGAAAAAAAAAGAAGAATAAAAAAGAGGAGAAGAAGAAAGGAATAGAGGAAAAGAAGAGAAAATAGAATATTCTATTTTTCTCCTCTTTTCCTCTATTCCTTTCTTCTTCTCCTCTTCTTTTTCTTCTTTTTTCTTCTTATTTATTTCTCCTCTTCTTCCTCTCCCCTCTTCTTCTCCTTTCTTCCTCTTCTTATTTCCTTTTTCCTCTCATTCTTTTTCTTCTTCTTCCTTCTTAAAAATACATGAAGTAGTATTGCCTAATTCATTTTTCATATGAATATACAAACATTTGCATATTTACAATAATTAATATCACCAAAAAAATATATGAATAGAAAAAAATCCTAATTTTTCTAAAAAACTATCTTTTGCATATATACATGAACATATATATACACAGATAACATGTGTACATATATATATATATATATAAAACAAGCATATATATGAAAAAAGCATATAAATGAAAAAAATGCTAGCTAGGGAGGGCGCCAGCCGGACCAGGAGGACCGCGGGGTCGGCGGCGAGGATGGCGACGGGGAAGTGGGCGCGCGCTCGGGGTAGGGGTCGACGGCGACGGCAAGGGCGGGCCGGGGCGGCGCGCGTCGGGGAAGGGACCGGCGCGGGCGACGGTGAGGGCAGGCCGGGGCGGCGCGCGTCGGGGCAGGGGCGCGGGCGACGACGACGGGGGCGGTCCGGGGCGGCACGCGTCGGGGCAGGGGCGCGGGTGACGGCGACGACGGGGGCGGGCCGGGGCGGGCGGCGTCCGGGCAGCCTGGCGTCGTCGGCGTCGTCGGGGGCGGCAACTGCAAGATGAGAGTGAAAAATTCCTAAGTATGGACTTATATAGTAGAGACTTTAGTCCCGGTTCGTGGCAGCAACCGGGACTAAAGGTGGGCATTAGTCCCGGTTGGTGCCACCAACCGGGACCAAAGACCACTTTTCAGCCGCCCAAAGGGCGGAAAGTGGCGGCCTTTCGTCCCGGTTGGTGGCACCAACCGGGACTAAAGGGGGCATTGGTACCGGTTCGTGGCACCAACCGGGACCAATGCCCACCTTTAGTCCCGGTTGGTGCCACCAACCGGGACCAAAGGCCTTGTGCTGCTACGCCCGCGTTAAAAGTTTAGTCCCACCTCGCTAGTTGAGAGGGGTGCACAGTGGTTTATAAGCCCCACTGCCGCACCCCTCTCGAGCTTCTCTCCATTGCAGGCTTACGGGCCTAATTTTCACTGCTATGTCTGTGGGCCTACCGGGCCTCTTGCGGGCCTGAATCCTGGCCCATGGATGGGTTTCTATTCGTGTTCAAGCCATGGGGGCCCAGTAGGTGGCACTTTTTTGTTTTCTTTATTGCTTTATTTATTTTATTTTCTTTTGTTTTTGGCTTTATTTTTTAATTCCTTACGCTTTTAGTTTTAGAAAAATTATAAACTTTTTGTTAATGGCATTAGTTTTCAAATTTGAAAACACTTTTTTTGTTTTTTTGTTTTCTTTGTTGCTTTATTTATTTTATTTTGTTTCTACTTACAACAAAATACTTATTGTTGCTATTTTTATTTCAGTTTTTTGTTTTGTTTTCTGCATTATTTATTTTCTTTTGTTTTTTGCTTTATTTTTTAATTCTTTTTGCTTTTAGTTTTAGAAATGAAAACACTTTTTTTGTTTTCTTTGTTGCTTTATTTATTTTATTTTATTTCTACTTACAACAAAATACTTATTGTTGTTAATTTTATTTTTATTTCAGTTTTTTTGTTTTGTTTTCTGCATTATTTATTTTCTTTTGTTTTTTGCTTTAGTTTTTAATTCTTTTAGCTTTTAGTTTTAGAAAAATTATAAACTTTCTATTAGTGCCATTAGTTTTCAAATTAGAATAGTTAAAATTTGAATTCTTTGAAATTTGTGTGAATCACAAGTTTGTTGCCCTCTTGAGAGTGTTCTTGGTGAGAACATTGTTGACAAGGAGCGAATCGGGATTAATGGTATTACGAGGGCCAAACCATAAGACATTAAAGCATTTGAAATGAACTCTGAAAAAGTTGGCATAGCGTGTGCATGTACAAAACGGAGAATGGTATCATACTCGTCTGTTACAAAGTTGGCATGGTATCATCATAATAGTTGCGGGAGAAAGTCTTCACTTTTTCTTCGCTTATGTCATTTGCTTATTGCGCCATAACCATGGATAATCTTCATCGTTTATCAGGATGCTTGGGTCAGCCTTGACTTTGAAGGGAGGAATTTCATGAAACTTTTCATAATCTTCAGACATGTCTGTCTTGCACTCCACTCCCATGATGTCCCTTTTTCCTGAAAGAACTATGTGGCGCTTTGGCTCATCGTATGATGTATTCGCTTCCTTATCTTTTCTTTTTCTCGGTCTGGTAGACATGTCCTTCACATAGATAACCTGTGCCACATCATTGGCTAGGACGAACGGTTCGTCAGTGTACCCAAGATTTTTCAGATCCACTGTTGTCATTCCGTACTGTGGGTCTACCTGTACCCCGTCTCCTGACAGATTGACCCATTTGCACTTAAACAAAGGGACCTTAAAATCATGTCTGTAGTCAAGTTCCCATATGTCCACTATGTAACCATAATATGTGTCCTTTCCCTTCTCGGTTGTTGCATCAAAGCGGACACCGCTGTTTTGGTTAGTGCTCTTTTGATCTTGTTCAATCGTGTAAAATGTATTCCCATTTATTTCGTATCCTTTGTAAATCAATACAGTCAAAGATGGTCCCCTGGACAACAAGTACAACTGATCACAGACAGTGTTTTCACCTCTGAGACGTGTTTCCAACCAACAGCTGAAAGTCCTGATGTGTTCACATGTAATCCAGTCGTCGCACTGCTCCAGGTGTTTGGAGCGCAGACTATTCTTGTGTTCATCGGCATCCGGGGTCACCAAGGTAGAGTTCTATAAAACTGTGTAGTGTGCTTTAGACCAAGAATGCCCGTCTCTACATATTATTGAGTCCACTCCTAGCGTGCCTTTTCCAGTTAGTCTCCCCTCATACCGCGATTTAGGGAGACCTATCTTCTTAAGGCCAGGAATGAAGTCAACACAAAACCCGATGAAATCCTCTGTTTGATGGCCCATGGAGATGCTTCCTTCTGGCCTAGCGCGGTTGCAGACATATTTCTTTAGGACTCCCATGAACCTCTCAAAGGGGAACATATTGTGTAGAAATACGGGCCCCAGAATGACAATCTCATCGACTAGATGAACTAGGACGTGCGTCATGATATTGAAGAAGGATGGTGGGAACACCAGCTCGAAACTGACAAGACATTGCGCCACATCACTCCTTAGCCTTGGTATGATTTCTAGATAGATCACCTTATGAGAAATTGCATTGAGGAATGCACATAGCTTCACAATGGCTAATCGGACGTTTTCCGGTAGAAGCCCCCTCAATGCAACCGGAAGCAGTTGCGTCATAATCACGTAGCAGTCATGAGACTTTAGGTTCTGGAACTTTTTCTCTGGCATATTTATTATTCCCTTTATATTCGGCGAGAAGCCAGTCGGGACCTTCATACTGAGCAGGCATTCAAAGAAAATTTATTTCTCTTCTTTCGTAAGAGCGTAGCTGGCAGGACCTTCATACTGCTTCGGAGGCATGTCATCTTTTTCGTGCAAACGTTGCAGGTCCTCCTGTGCCTCAGGTGTATCTTTTGTCTTCCCATACACGCCTAAGAAGCCTAACAGGTTCACGCAAAGGTTCTTCGTCACGTGCATCACGTCGATTGAAGAGCGGACCTCTAGCTCTTTCCAGTAGGGTATGTCGAAGATTATAGATTTCTTCTTCCACATGGGTGTGCGTCCCTCAGTGTCATTCGGAACAGCTAGTCCGCCGGGACCCTTTCCAAATATTACGTGTAAATCATTGACCATAGCAAGTATGTGATCACCGGTACGCATGGCGGGCTTCTTCCGGTGATCTGCCTCGCCTTTGAAATGCTTGCCTTTCTTTCGACATTGATGGTTGGTCGGGAGAAATCGATGATGGCCCACGTACACATTCTTCCTGCATCTTTCCAGGTATATACTTTTGGTGTCATCCAAACAGTGCGTGCATGCGTGGTATCCCTTGCTTGTCTGTCCTGAAAGGTTACTGAGAGCGGGCCAATCGTTTATGGTCACGAACAGCAACGCCTTTAGGTTAAATTCCTCTTGTTTGTGCTCATCCCACGTACGTACACTGTTTCGATTCCACAGCTGTAAAAGTTCTTCAACAAATGGCCTTAGGTACACATCAATGACGTTGCCAGGTTGCTTAGGGCCTTGGATGAGAACTGGCATCATAATGAACATCCGCTTCATGCACATCCAAGGAGGAAGGTTATACATACATAGAGTCACGGGCCAGGTGCTGTGATTGCTGCTCTACTCCCCAAAAGGATTAATGCCATCCGCGCTTAAAGCAAACCATACGTTCCTTGGGTCCTTTAAAAACTCATCTCAGTACTTTCTCTCGATTTTTCTCCATTGCGACCCGTCAGCGGGTGCTCTCAACTTCCCGTCTTTCTTACAGTCCTCACTGTGCCACGCATCAACTTGGCATGCTCTCCGTTTCTGAACAGACGTTTCAACCGTGGTATTATAGGAGCATACCACATCACCTTCACAGGAACCCTCTTCCTAGGGGGCTCGCCGTCAACATAACCAGGGTCATCTCGTTTGATCTTATAACGCAATGCACCGCATACCGGGCATGCGTTCAGATCCTTGTATGCACCGCGGTAGAGGATGCAGCCATTAGGGCATGCATGTATCTTCTGCACCTCCAATCCTAGAGGGCATAGGACCTTCTTTGCTGCGTATGTACTGTCAGGAAATTCATCCTTTGGAAGCTTCTTCTTCAATATTTTCAGTAGCTTCTCAAATCCTTTGTCAGGCACAGCATTCTCTGCCTTCTACTGCAGCAATTCCAGTACGGTACCGAGCTTTGTGTTGCCATCTTCGCAATTGGGCTACAACCCTTTTTTGTGATCCTTTAACATGCGATCGAACTTCAGCTTTTCCTTTTGACTTTCGCATTGCGTCCTTGCATCGATAATGACCCAGCGGAGATCATCATCATCGGGCACATCGTCTGGTTCCTCTTGATCTTCAGCAGCTTCACCCGTTGCAACGTCATTGGGCACATCGTCTGGTTCCTCTTGATCTTCACCAGCTCCCCCAGTTGCAGCATCACCGTATTCAGGGGGCACATAGTTGTCATCGTACTCTTCTTCTTCGCCGTCTTCCATGATAACCCCTATTTCTCCGTGCCTTGTCCAAACATTATAGTGTGGCATGAAACCCCTGTAAAGCAGGTGGGTGTGAAGGATTTTTTGGTCAGAGTAAGACTTCGTATTCCCACAATTAGGGCATGGACAACACATAAAACCATTCTGCTTTTTTGCCCCAGCCGCTTCGAGAAATTCATGCACGCCCTTAATGTACTCGGTGGTGTGTCTGTCACCCTACATCCATTGCCGGTTCATCTGCGTGCGTTATATATAATTAAGTGTGTCAAAAACCATTACAGAACATCATGAATAGATAATTAAGTGACCAAATTAATATAAGTTCATCATCACATTAAAACCAAAGTACATACATAGTTCTCTTCTAACAACATATAGCTCTCCAGAGCATCTAATTAATTAAACCATACATTGAAACTATGTAAAACATTTCAATGCGAAAACAAACGCGATCATAATCACAACCAAGGTAACAATTGCTCCAACGGCATAATGATACCAAGCCTCGGTATGAATGGCATATTTTCTAATCTTTCTAATATTCAAGCGCATTGCATCCATCTTGATCTTGTGATCATCGACGACATCCGCAACATGCAACTCCAATATCATCTTCTCCTCCTCAATTTTCTTTATTTTTTCCTTCAAGAAATTGTTTTCTTCTTCAACTAAATTTAAACTCTCAACAATAGGGTCGGTTGGAATTTCCGGTTCACATACCTCCTCGATAAATAAAATCTATGTCACGTTGGTCGGCATAATTTTCATAAACAATAAAGAACCAATAGTTATAAAGATAATATATACCACATCCCAATCATAGACAGGACGAGGGCCGATGGGGGCGGATACCAAAACCATCGCACTATATAAGATGCAATAATAAAAGTAAGAAATGATACAAGTATCTATCTAAACATACAAGTAAGAATATTTTTCCTTTCAGAAAGAATATAAGAACAAGAGGCTCACCACGGTGGTGCCGGTGATGAGATCGGCGCGGGTGATCGACGACGGTGAAGACGGGGGCGAGGCGTGACGGAGCGCTAAACCTAGACAAATATTGAGGAAAATGGAGCTTGGAGGTCGAGCATGGAGAGGAGAAAGCTTAAGTAGTGTGGCTCGGGCATTCCATCGAACACCTTGTGTGCATAGGAGGTGAACTAGAGCACCACCAAGCCCTCTCCCCCTCGGCCAGAAAAAACAGAGCAGTGTGCCCTTCTCTTGCGCGAGGGGGTATATATAGGCACCACCATTGGTCCCGGTTGGTGGCATGAACCAGGACTAAAGGGGAGCCTTTGGTCCCGGTTCATGCCTCCAACCGGGGCCAATGGTGGTGGGCCAGGAGCCAAGGCCATTGGTCCCGGTTCGTCCCACAAACCGGTACCAAAAGGTCCAGACGAACTGGGACCAATGGCCCACGTGGCCCGGCCGGCCCCCTGGGCTCACGAACCGGGTCCAATGCACCCATTGGTCCCGGTTCTAGACTCAACCGGGACTAATGGGCTTACCCGGCCTGAACCTTTGCCCCCTTTTCTACTAGTGAGTGGATGGTCTCCTCCGTAACGGAGGGACACATCAAAAAGCTGAGGAAGGCCGGATACTTGTCTGACAACATCACGCACCGGCTTCCCAAAAAGGGGCAGCTCCTTCCCACCCCAAGGCCCCATGAGGGGGTGGCGTTCCTCACCCATTTCCTCCGTGGACTAGGTTTTCCTCTCCACCCATTTGTCCAGGCTCTCATGTTCTACTATGGCCTAGATTTCCACGATCTGGCCCCAAACTTTATCCTCAACATCTCGGTGTTCATCGTCGTGTGCGAGGCCTTCCTCTGCATCCCATCCCACTTCGGTTTATGGCTGAAGACCTTTAACGTCAAGCCAAAGGTTGTGGGCGGCCTCCAGGCGGAGTGCGGGGGCGCCATGGTGGGCAAGATGCCCAATGTCCTATGGCTCGAGGACTCCTTTGTGGAGACCATAAAGGGGTGGCAATCGGGGTGGTTCTACATCACCGAGCCACGTGACCCCAAATGGGTCACAGCCCCCGAGTTTCGATCCGGAGCCCCTACGTGGCTCACCTCCTGGAAAGAGACGGTCCTGGCGTGGGGTAGTTCGGGAGAGGTGACCGAACTCCAAACATGTGTCCAGAACCTGGTGAGCAAGAAGCTCAAGTTGTCAATGTAGTCCAGGTTATGCTCATCCGCCGGATCCTCCCGTGAGAACAACGGGCTTTCAATTTGTGGGAGTTCGACTCGGCCCAGCACCGAACTTTGAGCATGCTATTCGACACAACGTACGAAGATGCCTGGAAGGTGCTATTCAAGGGCGCCGAGGCTCCCGCATCCGCTACCGAGGATCGCGGATTCACCGCGCAGCGCCAAGCCAACGCGGTAAGCTATTTTACCTTTTACAGGATACTTGTCTTTCATAGTTTGACTCTATGTGGGATCTAAACTCCCGTACCTTTGACAGGATTGGCAGGAGAAGTCCGGGCAGATCAGCTGTCCGGCTCCATTGCCCGAAGACCCAGCAGACGCCAATTTGGCGAAGCTGCTGGTTCCGGCACCTTACGTGGTGCCGGAGAGGAAGGCCAAGAAGAAGGCCATGGGAACCCGGAAGATTTCCCGGCGCCCGGTGGAGTCGGACTCATCGTCCGATGACTCCGAGGCGAACTCCTCCCATGAAGACGGGGAGGAGGAAAGAGAGGTATCTCCCCCAGCGGGGGGAGAGAAGAAAAGGAAGGCCGCCCCGACTGGGGAGGCCGGAGGGTCCAAGAAAGGAAGGACCCTCCCTCCGGACTACTCCACCAACGCCGACGACGGCGAAGAGGAGTGGCAGCACAGGGCCAAGCCCCTGGCAAAATCGTAAGTGTTCGGATACCAGAATGACTCATGGCGTTCCTTTATTGCACAGTTTTTCCTGACGCCGAATATATTTATGCAGTCCGCCCAAAGACCGGCTCGACGTGTCATCGAGCGGTTCCCTGGATTCGTCAGATGTGAATAGTTTTTCACTTCCGACCACCTCCTCCCCTCACCCTACGGATAATACCGAGGTGTTGTCCCAGGAGGCTCCAGGCCACGATGAGGTGGTCCCGGAGGCGCCGCAAGGCAACCTCCCGTACTCCAGGTGCCCAGGGGACAAGACCCCCAAGGGCTCCGAGTCCGGCCCTAGGCCGGACACCGCTCCGGAACCTTCAAAGGTTCCGGAGTCCGGTAGGCGGCCCCCTAAGAAGAAGGGCAAGCCTACAACGCCGGTGACCTCCGCCCAACCGGAGGCACCGGATAACTTGCTGGAGGTGCTTAACAGTGCCTCCATTGACGAGGAGCACCGCGCTATTATGAGTGCGGTGATTCAGAAGGTTCAGTCCGCTAAGAGCGGGCTGACCGAAGCCTGTGCCAGCCTGTTGACAGGCTTTGAGGTATGTAAAAAATATGTAAAAATATTACCGCATAGACAGTAGCCCCTGATGCTCTGTTTGGTGTTCGGAAAGAAAAGACGAATAGAGGATCTAATAACATTCGCAGGAGTCTAACAAAAGTAAGTCAATATGCGTGTGCAGGCTTCACTGCTGGCATCCGCCGCACTGACTGCGGAGGTGGACACGCTGAAGCGGAACCTCGAGCGGTCCGAGCAAGAGCTCGGCCTTGCCAAGAAGCAGCTCGAGGACAAAGAAGGTAAGAGATACCTTTTTTAAAATATATATATGAAATGTGCAATTGCAAAAAATGACAGGATTCATGTGGCTATTGTAGGGGCCACACTGAGGTGGCAACCCTTAAGCAGGCGCTGTCCGAGGCCGAAAAGAAGGCGGCCACGGAGTGCACCGAGCGGGAGAAGCATGAGGCGCAGGTTGGCGAGGTGCGGCAAGAGCTCCAGGCTCTCATGAAAAAACATGAGAGTTTGGAGCTTGACTCGAAGACGCGAGAGTCTGAGCTCGCGGCGGCCATTGAAAGTGCCAAGTCTACCAAGCCGAAGCCCAGAAGGCCCTCCAAGAAGTTGAGGCGATGAAGAAGATAGCGGCGGGTAAGGCTTTCTTTATGCAAAGCAAGCATGTGAAAGTGAATTATTTGTTACTTACCAGAATCCGGAGCTCTCCAGGAACATTCACAGATTTGCCCTGCAGCGTGTCTGATGCCGTCGCCTTCTATCGAGTCGGGGAGGGCAGCTCGACGGAGAAGGTGTTCTGGTCTCAGTACGCTGAGGCCGGACACCCGGTGCCTTTGAGCGACCAGTTGAAGCAACTGGTCGAGCTCCACAAGGTGGCCGAACAGGCCCTGAAGGGCTTTATAGTTCGGCTGTGGCCTGGAGAGGCCCTGCCTGGGAGCTACTTCAGGCTGGTGAGGCAGCTGGTGGACGCCTGTCCGAGGCTTGAGGTCGTCAAGTGCTTCGTCTGCATCGAGGGCGCCCGTAGGGCCCTTGCCCATGCTAAGGTGCACTGGGGCAAATTGGATGCCGTGAAGCTTGTGAAGGACGGGCCGCCGCAGGGCAAGGAGCATCGCCACCCCGAGAGGTATTACGAGGGTGTCTTGAAGGGTGCCCGCCTTGTGGCGGATGAATGCTCGAAAGATGTAATATTTGAGTGAAACTTTGTTCGTTTTATCCTGTGCGCTGAAAACTTGTTCATATGCGCTATGCAACGCTTGTTTAATTTAAAATATTACCTTCTGTGCGGCCGTTTATTACATTTGAGGGATGGCGAGTCATCGGCTTCTGCCCCCATGCCACGAGTGCTGGGGTGTTCGGGATAAACCTGAGCACTCTTTTTCCCATTCTTGGGTCCTTCGAGGGAGGTGCTCAGCACAACAAACAAGGCAATCGGACTATAATGCGTTATCACTCTCACTTAGCCATAGAATTCTATAATTTTAAATTTCGGCGAAGCCCCTAGTATTTGAAAGACTGAGTTCGGGGCGCTATACACGCCTAGGCCGGACAAAGCCGGCTCCTCGCTCTAAGCGGCATAAGTCTTTAAGGACTCGAAACCTTCCCGAACAGCGACAAACTCTCGCCCTATCATGACAGTCAGTTTTAGCTTTCTCTACTGAGGTGCTTAGGCCCAGCTCAACTGGGGCACAATCGCAGTAGTTCTCCCAGCGCTACCTTAGCCGATATAGCGGAACGTAAGGTACCAAAACATGGGAGCCGGGCAAACCCAACTTTTGACCAAAGACATGATTCGGAGCTGATGCATATAATGCTATAAGATCGGAGGGCCGCACTTGTGAAAGTGTTCGGACTTCTCACGCCGTGTTATGGGGTGCTTGAGCCCCTGGCGTATTGGCCGTACCAAAGTGTACAGGTGCTAAATGTCATAACTAAACATATATATTTAAAAAAGAAATGAATAGAGAATGCAGTAATAAGCTGAAGCTAAGCATTGTTTATTTTAAAATGCTGCTGTAAAAGCAGAACGATATAAATAGTGCGATAAGCACGAGATGGGACTATTTGACATGTCCCCCTCCAGGGGCGAGCTGCGAGATGATATGTAAGACAGGTATTTTGCTCGTTATAGAGACCACCTGGGAATTCGGCGTAGCTTCCTGCCTCCTTGGTTGTTGCATCGTGTGTTCGGTGATTTTATTGCCGGACAGGCCTTCCGGATGATGGAGTCCTGAAAGTAAGAAAAAATGACGAAATCGGGAGCCCCTGGTGCGGTTGAGCCGTATTTAGGGCATGCCGTGGTCGTGCCCCTCCCCCCTGTGCCCATGGAATTTTCAGGGCGTAGTTATGTACGCGTGGTACTGATTTCGCTGTTTCGTGAGGGCTCGGGTTGGGGCCATATCGCTACGCTTGCTCGGAACGTGCCAGGCGGTCTTGTTGTAGGTTACTCCGGGCGCGCTTGGCGGTATCCGGACGTTTAAAAGCCGGACTGGAGAATTGCCTTGAGAGGCTGCTCTGTAATTCCGCTGCAAGCGCCGCCGTATGCTCCTCCGTTCGGAGAGAGCGTTCGGTGTTCCCATTGACCGTAATGACTCCTTGAGGGCCTGGCATCTTGAGCTTGAGGTATGCATAGTGCGGCACCACGTTGAATTTTGCAAATGCGGTTCGTCGGAGCAGTGCGTGATAGCCACTACGGAACGGGACTATTTCGAAGATTAACTCCTCGCTTCGGAAATTATCCGGGGATCCAAAGACCACTTCGAGTGTAACTGAGCCAGTGCAGTTGGCCTCTACACCTGGTATGACGCCTTTAAAGGTCGTTTTTGTGGGTATAATCCTTGAGGGATCTATGCCCATTTTCCGCACTGTATCCTGATAAAGCAGGTCCAGGCTGCTGCCGCCGTCCATAAGGACTCTAGTGAGGTGAAATCCGTTAATGATTGGGTCAAGAACCAATGCGGCGAATCCGCCATGACGGATGCAAGTGGGGTGGTCCCTTCGATCAAAAGTGATCGGGCAGGAGGACCATGGGTTGAACTTTGGGGCGAGTGGCTCTAATGCATATACGTCCCTGAGTGCATGCTTCGGCTCCCGCTTGGGAATGTGGGTTGCGTATATCATGTTCACCGTCCGCACTTGCGGGGGTAAACCCTTCTGTCCACTATTGTTCGGCGGCCGGGGCTCCTCCTCGTCATCGCTATGCAGCCCCTTGTCTCTGTTTTCGGCATGTAACTTGCCTGCCTGCTTGAACACACAACAATCCTTGTTGGTGTGATTGGCTGGCTTTTCGGGGGTGCCATGTATGTGGCACGAGAGATCGAGTATTCGGTCCAAACTGGACGGGCCCGGAGTATTTCTCTTGAATGGCTTTTTCCGCTGACCGGGTTTAGAGCCTTTGAATCCGGCGTTAACTGCCGTATCCTCAGCACTGTCGCCGTTAATGCGGCGCTTGTGCTTGTTGCGACGCGACCTGCCATTGCTGGCCTTGCTATCCGAATTACCAGGGCTCTTGGTCATGTTATTACTACGAGCTAGCCAGCTGTCTTCTCCCGCGCAAAAGCGGGTCATGAGTGTCGTGAAGGCGGCCATGGATTTCGGCTTTTCCTGTCCTAGGTGCCAGGCAAGCCACTCGTCACAGATGTTATGTTTGAAGGCTGCTAGGGCCTCTACATCCGGACAGTCGACGATATGATTTTTCTTGGTCAGGAACCATGTCCAGAATTGTCTGGCCGATTCCTCTGGCTGCTGAATTATGTCGCTTAGGTCATCGGCGTCTGGTGGTCGCACATAGGTGCCCTGGAAATTGTCGAGGAATGTGGCTTCCAGGTCCTCCCAACAGCCAATTGATTCTGCTGGCAAGCTGTTGAGCCAATACCGAGCTGATCCTTTAAGCTTTAGTGGGAGGTATTTGATGGCGTGTAGATCATCGCCGCGGGCCATGTGGATATGAAGGAGATAATCCTCGATCCATACCGTAGGATCTGTTGTGCCATCGTATGGTTCGATGTTTACGGGTTTGAAACCCTCTGGAATTTGATGATCCATTATTTCATCCGTGAAGCATAGTGGGTGTCCGGCGCCTCTATACTGGGCTATATCACGACGTAGCTCAAATGAGCTTTGTCTGCTGTGTTCGGCCTGGCCGGATTTGCTGTATCCGGCGTGACGGTTATCGTCTCGAGTCGTTGGGCGCCCACGCGATCCGTAGATCGATCTTGTTTGCCTTGCCTTGTCCTCCAACATATCGCGCAGGTCTAGCGCGTTTCCCCGTGCCTTGGTATCTTTTGAGCGACGCCGGGGTGCGGCTTGAGCGGAGGGCCGTGAGGCCTATTTGTCACGGCCACGAGGTGGCCTATCGGCCGCGTCATGCGCTGGTGATGTAGGTTTAGGTGCTTCCTCCTCTAATCGGGGTAGCAGCCTGCGCTTTGGGTAGCTCTTGGAGGGGCGTTCGAGTTCATACTCTTCGGCCGCCAGGACTTCAGTCCATCTGTCGGCTAGCAAGTCTTGATCAGCTCTAAGTTGTTGCTGTTTTTTCTTGAGGCTGCTCGCCGTGGCCATAAGCCTGCGCTTAAGGCATTTTTGTTCGGCGGGATCCTCGGGCACGACAAATTCGTCGTCGCCGAGGCTTGGCTCGTCTTCGGAGGGAGGCATGTAATTTTCATCCTCTTCCTCTCTGTTTGCCGCCCTCTTAGGAGGGCTGGCTTCTCCATCCTCTTGCGCTGAATCCTGCTGGAGGGAATTGTCTTCGGCATTGTCCGGGGTGTTATTGTCTCCGGTGCCGGTTTCACCGTTTTTGCTTTGGCGGGACTTAGAGCGGCGCCGCTGACGCCGGCGCTTTGGTTGCTTCTTGGAGGGGTCATCCCCCGTTGTTCCGTCGCCATTGCCTTCTTTGGGTTTATCCACCATATATATGTCATATGACGAGGTGGCTTTCCAGTGCCCTATAGGCGCTGGTTCCTGTTCGTCTCCTACATCGTTGTCCATACCGTCGATACCTTCGGAGTCGAAGTCTATCATGTCGGTTAAATCATCGACAGTGGCTACAAAGTGGGTGGTGGGTGGGCGTCGAATTTCTTCGTCGTCCGCATCCCAATCCTGTTGGCCATAATCCGTCCAGGACTCTCCTGACAAAGAGAGAGACCTTAGTGAATTCAGAATATCGCCGAAGGGCGAGTGCTGTAAGATGTCCACGGCGGTGAATTCCATGATCAACACCCAATCGGGTTTGATTGGCAGGGGCGCGGTGGGTTTGGAGTCCGATGAGGAGTCCGGCACCTTGGAGTCACGAGTTTCGCAAAGGACAGGGGTGGTGTTCGGCTCGATCGCCGTAGAGATTGCAGCCCCCGAGGCGGTGTCCAACCACCCGTCCTCGATTGGTGCAGTCAGCTCCGAGCTAAGGGTCGAAGCGGACACGGGTGCGGCCCCCAGGGCACTGTTCGGTGGCAGAGTTAGGTCATGCCCATCATGATAGTGCGGCGCGCCCGGCTGCGGCTCGAATTCGTCGAAGATCAAGTCTCCGCGGATGTCAGCCGTGTAGTTCAAGCTTCCAAATCTGACCTGATGGCCAGGGGCGTAGCTTTTAATCTGCTCCAGATGGCCAAGTGAATTGGCCCGCAGTGCAAAGCCGCCGAATACGAAGATTTGTCCGGGGAGAAAAGTCTCACCCGAGAACGCATTGCTGTTGATGATTGGAGGAGCCATCGGGCCTACAAGTGACGACACAGAGGAACTCTCAATGAAAGCACCAATGTCGGTGTCAAAACCGGCGGATCTCGGGTAGGGGGTCCCGAACTGTGCGTCTAGGGGGATGGTAACAGGAGACAAGGGACACGATGTTTTAACAGGAGACAAGGGACACGATGTTTTTACCCAGGTTTAGGCCCTCTCGATGGAGGTAAAACCCTACTCCTGCTTGATTAATATTGATGATATGGGTAGTATAAGAGTAGATCTACCGTGAGATCAGAGAGGCTAAACCCTAGAAGCTAGCCTATGGTATGATTGTTGTTCGTCCTATGGACTAAAACCCTCCGGTTTATATAGACACCAGAGAGGGTTAGGGTTACACAGAGTCGGTTACAACGGAAGGAGATCTACATATCCGTATCGCCAAGCTTGTCTTCCACGCCAAGGAAAGTCACATCCGGACACGGGACGAAGTCTTCAATCTTGTATCTTCATAGTCCAGGAGTCCGGCCAAAGGTCATAGTCCGGCTATTCGAACACCCCCTAATCCAGGACTCCCTCAATAGACATTTTGTTTTCTACCAAAAAAATGTAAACTCATGATTTCTCCTAACCTAGCCCTCATTGTGGTGGATTTGTGCAGTTTACTCAAATTTGGCTAACGGACGACCATCGTAGGCGTGGGTGGTAAAAACATATACAAGATTCTGGGAGGATTCATGGGTAGATGATAAACCTCCAAAATAAGCTTATCCTAGTATATATTATATTAGCAAAGATCAAAATATTTCTGTTGCTGATGCCATTGACAAAGTGTGGCAACAATTCTCTTTTAGAAGAACCTTATTTGGGGAGACACTACACCCGTGGGATTATCTGAAAAGGAGATGCGAGGAGGTGAGGATGTATGGTGGGAAAGACATCCCTTTGTGGATGCTGACAGCTGACAGAAATTTCTCTGTCAAATCTCTCTACCAACATCTAGTGAGAAATGAAATTGGCTTTCCACAGAAGTTTTTGTGGAAAGTTAAAATCCTAGCAAAGATTAAGTTCTTTCTTTGGCTGTTGAATAAAAGCATTCTTACTAGAGATAATTTGCTGAAAAGAGGGTAGAAGAGAAACAAGAATTGTGTGTTCTGTGGACAGGATGAGAGCATAGATCATCTTTTTTTCATGTTCTGTTGCTCGGTTGATTTGGAACCTGCTAAGATGTGCTTTTGATTTACATTCAATACCTCTGAATTTATCTGATTGTTCTGGTAGATGGATTAAACCTTTTCAAAAAAGAGAGAGAAAATTGGTGTTAGTGGGGATTTCTGCAATGCTTTGGGCTATTTGGAGATGTAGAACTGATATCATCTTTGATAGGAAAACTCATCATGATCCGATGACTATTGTTTCCCTAATGTGCAAATGGATTTTGGATTGGCCTATTTTGCAGACAAAGCAACCAGAGGAAAGAATGCTGACGCTGGGAACAAGGTTGGTAGAGCAAGTTGCAAGTGAAATCTATCACGCGGTGCAAGGATGGAGACCGGGAGTCCTCAGATTGGGCATCTTATTGTCTCCTTAGTTGTACTGGTAGCTTTTGAATGTTATGATAATCTGTCTTTGATCTGGCCTGCGTGCCAAAACCTGGGGCTTGGTCTCAAGAGGAGTAGGGTCGTCTTGTAGTCAGTGTTGCGCGAACTTACCCCGTGATGGGGACGTTGCTTTTACTTTTGCTTTTGGCTACCTGAAGATGTAGGACGTGTGGTTTCTCTAAATGGAATCGGAGAGGGAACCCTCTTTTGATAAATAAAAAATCGTAGGCGTGGGTGGTCTCCGCATCACATGAAATATTAAAAAAGAAAATCAGCAGTGTATATAATCACCACTTCACCGGCAACAAGATTCACATGAAAATCTTTAAATAGAAAATCAACACTATATATATAGTGCTGACAGCACCCCTACTACCAACTGAAACCGTGCGGCCGCGCCGGACTGCTACCAAACGTCGAGACGGCCAGTATATTCCTCGCGAGTGCAGTACATTCTGGAGATAATTGCACCTATCATCCTTATACTTGCTGGTTAGGTTCAAAATGGTCCTCATACTCAGAAAGTGCTTCAGTACGATCCTCGTATTTGAAAATACCAGGTCTATACGGTCCTTGAACTTGGGAGGGCGGTCCTGAGCTTCGTCGCCCTGTACGTATCGTGTATAGCAAGCGCAACTCTGTCTCTCTCCATCCGAGCGGGGCCCATCTGTCAGTGGGTGGCTGAAAATAAATAAAAAGGCTGCTGTAGCGTGGTGGCTTTGAACCTGCGACTACAGGTTAGAGCACAAGCAAGCTAGCCAACTGTGCTGCTGTCTATGCATGCCACTGGTGAGATCCACGATTTTATATTTGGGCTGACAGACAAACGAAATTCATTTATACACCCTCTGTTCCTTTATATAAATTGTATTTATTTTTTGATAAAATTTCACAATGTAAGGTGCATTTGTTCTAATTCTCGTAATTCCGATCTTGGCCCTCCAGAAAAAGGAAACTATCTCTCCCCTGATTGCATGTATCTCTCCTTGTAGAGAAAGAAAAGGAAACTATTTCTTTCCCGATTGCGTGTATCTCTTCCTTTCCTACCCTAAATGATTTACTTGGCGCTAATCTATGAATTAGACAAGGGTAATTTCATCCTAAATAGTCCATAATTACGTGCCTTGGTTAACATGCTAAAAATAATACACCTTAGATAAAGGTTATTGTGTGTACTGTCATTTTGTTGGACTAATTACTTTAGCTTGTCACAGTTTGTCTTATGCATGAAAAATCTTTACTCAGATATCAGGAACTTGGAAAAATGGTCACTTACAAAATAAAAAACTTTTTCTAAATATGTTTAAGAGGCATTTCATTATTTATTAAGTGAAGTCACACTTTGGACTATTTCATGCTGTTTCATATTTATTTTCATTCTGTGGGTGGACTAATTTTAGTAGATTTTCTCATGCTAGTTTTCTATTCCAAATATGCAAAGACGTAATAAATTAATCTCTTGCAAAAACGTAATAAGGTATAGCTTATTCTGTCTAGTATAACTCGGTTTCCTTTTAGTTGAGTGAATATATTCCAAATATGAACCATGTGCATTTTTTGTCTTCTTTACTTACAAATTTTGTTTGTAAAAAAAAATAGTTGAATGAATATATTACATTCCCAAGGAGTAAACAATATGAACCATTTGCATTTCAAATATAAATTTTAATCCAAGTAGTACCTCATTATGCATTTCTCCTCATAGTTATCAGTGAGTGAACGAACATGAAACGGCCACATCCAAGGAGTAAACAAAAATGCACAAAGGTGCTCGAGGTACTCCAGAAATAAGGACATGCATCCCCTTGTTAGAGTCTGAACCGAAACGGAGCCTCCTCAGGCGTTTGGATTTTCAACCGTCGGATCGAAATCTCCTCGCGACACAGACCGTCGGATCTCGATCCAAATCATTGTGGATCGTTGGATATTTACCGGATCAACTTCGGCCGTCGGATAAAATTTCAATTGCATCAGAATGTAATATCCTTGCCCCCACCAGGGTATTTTAGTCAATCAATCGGGGTCGCCATGCCACCGCATGTAAATTTGGTGGCCCGCCAAGGGTAATTTCGTCATTTCACCTGGTGGCATATAAGTGCAGCAAGCCACCTCCCGCGTAGCCCCGCTCCGTCCTCCCCTCGTGGCTTCCCCTCCTGTAACCCTACCTCCTCCTCTCCTCTGAGCCGCCGCCGCCCGTCCTCCTCCTCTCCTCTGCGCCGCCGCCGACCGTCTTCCTCATCTCCTCTGCGTCGCCGCCGCCCGTCCTCCTCCTCTCCTCTGCACCGCCCGCCTCTATCGCCGTCTGGCCTAGATGCGTTCGGAGTCCATCGGCGCCGCACGCGGAGGAGACGCGGCGAGGAGGAGCACGAGCCACCGGAGCAGTGGGTCGTCGCGCCGTCGACGGCAGGAAGCTGGGCCGCGAAATGGTCATCCTCGTCGCCATTGCCATCATCCTCGCACGGAAGAATCGTCTCCCCGACGCGCCTCCTTTGAGGAGCTTCCACCTACCCACCGTGGCTGCTGGCGCGACCTGCTCCTCGGGTGAGCGGTTCCCCGTACGACCTCGATCCCCTGTCTCTGCTTCTCCGCTGCGACAACGTCCTCCTCATCTACATCGACCGCTCGACCTGCCCTTCCACAAAAAATGACTGGCACATCGAGCCGAGGTGAGCACCCCTTGCCAAATCATCCTCTGGCACATGCCTTTTCATGTGGCTCACTCTTTCATGGTGCTCAGATGCTGACCCGACTGCCTCGGTGTTGATTGCCGGCCGACGAACTGCAGTGTGCTACCGGCGTTGAGATCCAGAAGGAGGCAGCGGATGAGATGAGGTAGGGATGAAGTGCCGATTAAGATGTAGAGCTGTTTTTTTATCATGTTGTTCTCATCCTGCTACTGTGATTTGTGGGAAATATCTACATTCTGGTTTTGTTAAGATATAGAGCCACTATTTTTATTCTGCATTACCTCTGAGTCTTATTATATGGATTACGTAAAATGCATTTCGGTGTTGGTTATGTATTGCGGTGGGAATTCTTGAGTTCAGGCTTTCAAACCAGTAGGTCTGAGGCAGGGCATTGCCAGGAACTGACTAGAGTTGACTGAACTAAACGCAGGAATTGCAGAGGTTCAGAGCAAATCGATGCAAGTTTGCTAACATATGAGGAGAACCTTGCTTTGGAGATGTTGACGTTTGACCACCACCACTGTCCAGGTCTCTCGAGATGACAGACCACACCATATCCAGGTACGGTTGGGTCAAATTCTTTCTTAAACCTTGCTTCCAAAGTTGCATGACCTCTGTTCATTACGACTTATTTCTTAAATCCTTCTTTGAACTCTTGGTTCAGGGAACAACTTTGTAGTTGTGCCTCTGTACTTTAGGTGAGGGGCTGCACCATTGATTATCCAGTATATTTTAGATTGGATTTCGTCTTCTTAGCAATCATCATTAGCTAGGTAGCTGTACACGATCTGCTCTTTTAGCAAAATCTAGAAGTATAAATGCAGTGCTCCATATTAGTAGTTATTTGAAAAATATGCCATTGACTTCTTTGTCAGGTCTGTTTATGTGCACATGAAAAAGGGTGGTGGCGACGAAGAGGAGCACGTGGGACCCCCTTCTCCGCCTGGTGCTGAGATCCCTCTCTGCCAGCCACTACCCTCAGATGTTTCATGAATTGCAGAATGTGATTTTTGTAGCTCATGGTCTTTGTTTTAGGTGATAAGACCAGGGATGGACTCATTAGCGTCAACCATGTGAAGATGATTAGAAATTTGACTGGAGTAAAGTTTCTTCATGGTATATATTACTAATATTTTTGCCTAAAATATGGGGACACATTTAAGAAAAAGTATACTGGATGTATTTTGTTTTATTGTTATCTCCACTGTATGATAATTTTCTACGTGGCATTTTGAAGCATGAGAACATTTGTTCCTTGAGAAATAGATACATTGCTCTACTGAGTTTCTTGATATATTGTTGTCATTTACTTAAACACAGAGACACCATTGCTCATTTGTATTCTATTTTTGTGTGTACATGTGTGCTTATTGGGTTGGAGTGGGTGACAGTAGCCACCTGACAGAAAATATTTTTCTTTGTTTGAAATTCAGATAGAAGTCAAAATTAAAGTACTCTTTCAAGTAGTAGTTTCTCCATTTGTTGCTCCAGCATGGCTGTTCTTTTTTCACTTCAAGAGACAAGGTTTTTATTTATTCGACTAATAGTGGTGAAGACTAATTTTATTGTGATGTATTCCAGGAGGCTTAGTTCAGTTAGGTTTGGTCATGTATTTCAATATTCTAATCTATCCATCATTTCCAGTATACATTTATCTTGAGTGAAATATATTAATGATGCACTTATATCATTTTGGCATGCTCTTGGGTTCCTTTTTGGTTGTTTCTCACTTGCCAAAATGGTTCTGTATGGTTCTGTATGCACTGATTGACTTCTCTTTGTTTTGGTTCTTGATTTTTTTTTCAGTTCATATCAAACCAATATTATGTGCATATAGCTTGGTGAGATTATGTCTTAAAGATGGTCTTTTTGCTGGGGATCTTGCGGCTGCTAACCGTTCCTTGAGATTCTTATTAATTATGTTAATGTTAGTCTTGTGGGTACTTCTACCACTACATTATTCTTGTCATTTTAGTCCAACCCCCACATAGAATCAGAATCAATGATGTGAAAGTAGAATGTAGGCGGGTCGACGCAAGCTAACCATCCATATCTAGAACAAAATATCACTATGATTTCTAGAAAGTAGAATGTGTTTGTATATTTTCTGGATTCCCAAGCATGGAAGCACATTTGTTCAGTCATCTTTTGTTTATCTCCTTCCTATTTCTTACCACATTTTATATGTTATCTTGTGCAGGGTGCTTTGTGGCATTACAAGAGCAATGCCATTGCCATCACATTCGGGAATCGTTCCCGAAGAGGTGCATTTCCTCTTTATCACCTGAATTGTTTCCTTTATACATTTCCAATGCAACACTAGACAATTGAGCTTTCATGCCCGTAAACTCGAAACAGTTTTTTACTGCCAGAGATTCAGGGGATCAATCCATAGCTGCCAGGAAACATTTTAACATTTTTGCCTTTAGTCTTTGTACTTTTCTTTCAAACATTTCGTTCTTACTGTACCGCGACTACTCTAATTATAAGAGGTGCATTCTTACCAGCAAATAGGATTACTCCAAGGAGCAAGACAACTTTGCAATTCAGTGAACAAACAACTTTGCAATTCAGTGGACAAAGCATACACTTTCTTGGTCAGCAAGAGTTAGTTGTTGTCAATTTTCTCGGAGGCGCCATTCGATGTCAATGAAGGTGAATATTTGGTTTTACCTTTTTTGTAATAGTCTAAAGCTGTTTTATATACTTTGTAAGTCGCAAAGGTGGTGCCTTGTGTGTGTGCGCGTGCGTGCGTGCTGTGCTATTTACTCTCCCTTTTGCCCTTTTATGATTTGTCCACCAACCTTTTAGGTTCCCTTGAAGATATGGATGTTGTAGATTCTTGTGGTTTGCTTAGGTTCTGCGTTTGTTTCAGTGCTGGGGTTGAGGGGGTTTCCTTTTACTCTTTGATGGCTCCCGCTACTCCCTCCGTAAACTAATATAAGAGCGTTTATAACACTACTTTAGTTATCTAAATACTCCTATATTAGTTTATAGAGGGAGTATTAGTTTTCCTAAAAAATTGACTAAGGAAGTAGAACACGATGGATAATTAAGTGGGTGTATATGCATACATTCGCCTCCACATGAATGATAATGGCACATCTACAGAGATTACACCTTTTGTGTATGTTCTGGGTTATTCAAGGTGTATGTTTCAGGTTATTCATTCGAAGTTTATAATATTATGTCCTCTTTGTTTAAGTTGTGTGCTCTCGTTTGTAGGACAGAAATATGAACTTCAGAGGAGGAGAAGTTTGATCCAAGTCTATTCTTGCAAAAGCGGAGTAACCATCCTTCAGGCAATGAGTTTATCTTCATTTTATTTTCAATTGTCCAACTGCGCTTCATATGCAAACAATTATTTTGTATTATTAAATATTATTAGGGTTCCCTCTGTTGTTGCTAATTTCGAAGTGCCTAGAGCAAGATCTTTTCCTTTGCTCAAGATACATATATACTTCTCACCGACCCTTTTGGTAATATTGATTTCTTCATCTCCAGTCTGTGACCCCAGATCGGTATGCGATCTTCTTCCTGATTTTCCCAATTTCTTTGTTTAGAAACACGTTTCCTTCATTAAATTGTTTTATTACTAGCATAGTCATGCACTCCTCTATAGCATAGTTGCCAGTTGATTTATTTATTCAAAAGGTAACTACAATGTCATGTGACCTTGGCAATGACTGGGTAGAAACACCTTGTCCAAATAGTCATAGCATATATGTATACATCAGGCTGATTCAGATACTTATGAAACTCAAATGGCAACTGTAGTGTGAAATGAGCAAAGATCGACAACCCAATATGCATTAGTGATGACGAAGGTATTATTTTTTGCCTCTATTTTTCATGGCTTCTCATGGATCAAAGTGTACTAGACTATTTATGAAACTCAAAGAGGACTACGGAAGTTGTCGGGCCTTGCTTTGTGTTGTCATTCTGGTTTAAATGTTTATAAGATTGTTGATTATTTATGTTTTGCTTTCAGTCGTGTTCAATTATGTTGTTAGCGGGTAGGATATGACAGCACCCGTAGGGGTGCCGCAAAGCCGCACTTCATAGACGCAATTATTTCATTGGATAGTCTGCAATGCTTCAACGATTGTCTTACTCGATTGGATATGTGACTATACCCGGCAGCACGCTGCCGGGTGCGGTAAGCCGCACTTCCTACCTAGTGCTTGATTATAATCAACAAGCAGCGTTGGTTGAGATGGCTTGCACGTGCAGCGCGAAGGGGAGTTGGTTGAGACTTGACCCCACTGGCAGGTCGCGCTGTACACCATACGTACATGGCCATGAAGCTCAGGACTGCTCTCCCAAGTTCGAGGACCGTATACACCTGGTATTTTCAAGTACGAGGATCGTATTGAAACACTTCTTGAGTATGAGGACTGTTTTGGACATAGCCACCAAGTATGAGGACCATATATGCTATTATCTCGTACATTCTGTAGGCAGCTGACGAGCAGCTGCTTTCCATACTCAAGTCTGCAAGCGGCTTAGAGCATCTCCAGCCGCGCCCCTAAGAAGGCCCCCAGGCGATTTTTTGACCGCCGGCGTAAAAAAATCGGCCCAGTCATGCCCCCAAGGACCCAGTTTTCGCCGGCTCAGGCCGGAATTGGCGCCGGCGGACCCAACCCAAACCCGGCGCGCTGGGGTTGCTCGGGGGCGCCGGGCGAATCGTTTTTGGCGCGAAGAGCCGTGGGCCAGCCGCGTCAGCGACTCGACTCTCTTCTCGCCGCTTCATCGTCCTCATCGCCTCGTTTTCCGCGGCGAATCAATGCCAAAGCTGTGCGCGCTACCGCGCCGGTCAGCCTCCATTGATGCCTCACGGGCGGCGCAGTGAAGGCCGGGCGACGCGCGTCCCCTCGGCCGCCACGCCATCACGCCACGCGTAACGCGCCGGCCAAGCCTACCACGCGGCGCCTCCGCCTATATAAGCCGACCGCCAGCGCGCCGGAGACACGCACAGATACTCCACCGCCGACGCGCCCATTTCTCCCCCCTCCTCCTCTCGCCGTCTCCTGTTGAGAAGAATGGTCGAGCGCTTTCCAGGCGATGGCGTGGCGGTGAATGGCTTCGGGCGCCGCCATCTTCTCGAGGACGAGGCTCGCCTCCTTTTCGAGGCCGAGTACCCAGTCCCGCCGGACATGCGGGTGCCTGGGGCTTGGAGGATCAGCGCTGGCGGCGTGCCGGTGCCACCACCACCCACCGGGGCGGCGCGATGTCCGGAGATCGCACGTATCCGCGTGTCCCTGCCGCGGGCGGCGAGGGAGGGGCCACGGTACGTCCCCGACAGCTCGCTCTGGGAGCCCCACTTCCGCCGCCGTCACGCCGAGCAGCTCGAGGCCATCAACGGCATCATGCCCTCTGGCAGGCTCAACTCCGAGGGCCGGCGCCGGTGGTGGGGTGTGTCCGGCCGCACGTTGGAGGCCGTCCTCGAGTACATCGAGGGCGGCAACACGCCGCGCCTCGAGTACCCCGCTCCCCCGTCCTTCTCACGCCGCCGTGGAAGCTCCTGGACGCCGAGGCGCATGGAGCGGCCCGGGGCGTCCTCCTCCTCGTCCGGCCGCTCGTTGGGTTCTTCCTGCCTCCGCCCCGTCAAGCCGGAGGCCCAGGACACGCCTGTCAGCGCGCGTACCCGTCGCTCGGTGTCCGCATCGGCGACTCCGCCCCCTCCCCACCGGCCACTTCGTCCTCGTCGAGCCCAAGCCGGAGCCCGGCCTGCCCGCGGAGTACGAGGAGATAGCCCGGCGCGGCTTCTCCGACGAGGACGTCCTGCGGTGGGCGCGGGACGACTACCTCCGCGACGAGATGGTCCGGCAGCGCCGGGCCCTAGAGGAGATCGCCGCCCGCAAGCGTGGGCGCGAGGACGAGCACGGCATCGTGGTCCTCGATAGCGACGACGACGACGACGCCCTGGACCGCCCAACCCGCCGCGCCAACCGGGGGAGGGATGCAGCAGGGACGGCGGCGGCGGAGGCGGGGACGCCGCTGCCGACGACGCCGGCGACTACACGCGGTTCTACCGCCTCCTCGGCATGTAGAACTGCAATGGTGGGCGACGGGCGGCGAGCGGCGAGGTAGACGGCGAGGAGCGGCGATGGAGACGGCGGGGTAGCTCGTGCTAGTTTTTCTTTTTTTTGTGTGAAATATGGTTAAATTTGAACGAACTTGTCGATGTTTGCGTTAAATTTGAGCTGTGTTTGTGCCGTATTTAACTTTTTCAAAAAAAAATATGGACGCCGCGACTGAGGGACATCACACCCCCAGTGCGCGGTTTAGCGCCGGTGCATCCCCAGGGGACGATTTTTAGCCCCTCCTAAGGACCAATGGCTGGAGATGCTCTTAGCAATGAGCACCGGAGCTTTTACTTCATTGCTTAGCTGAGACGTTTCCGTCATGCAAATGCATAAGCCATAGTCAGGCAGACAAAATGACGCGTGAAACATGTAGTACGTAGAGATAAACGGTATTGGCATTGCTGCTGCGATGACCAGACCGATGCAGGATGTAGCTGACCGAAGGTGGATGCACTCACTCGCTGCTTGTGCTTGGTGTGGGTTGTTTTCGTGTACAGGTCCGCCGGATAGAGCTAGACAGCACGTGGCTACCATGCTTGATCACGTGGGTTAGCAATGACCACCTACCCTGACATACTGTATATTTTTTTTGAACAACATACTGTATTACTCCTCGGGTCTAATATATAGTAGAGTACATTCCTCAGGTCTAGACGACGATGGTGCTGGGCACCGGGTGGATGGGCGTGTTGGAGGGCTCCGGTCCATCCTTCCGCTGCTCGATCTCATCCATATATGCGAGCATCTTCATCATCTTCGTGGCCTGATGCGCCTTCATCTCCTGCCAGCGACGGTGTCTCGCCTTCGCAGTCGACTCCGAGCAAATGAGAATCGAGGATGGCTTGTTGCTTCGCCAGCAGATCCGTGTACCCGCCCTTTTCCGGGTAATTCCGCGTGAAACCCCTTCATTAGTCCGACGTGGCGGGCGCGCCCGAGCGTCCCATATCAGTCATATATTTGGGATGGATACAAGGGGTGCCGGTTACCGGGTAATTCCGCGTGAAACCCCTTCATTAGTCCGACGTGGCGGGCGCACCCGAGCGCCCCATATCGGTCACATATTTGGGATGGATACAAGGGGTGCCGGTTAGCCCGGGCTCCCGTTTGTGGCGCCCGGCTAAGACGAAATTTCGTGACCGTCAATGACAGAGCAACTCGCGCGGACGTATAAGGCGTTCGGCTGTAGATGCTCTAAGGATGTGCGCTCCGCTGCAAAGAGGCAGTGTCCATGTACTAATTAAACAACGTTTGCTAGTACCAAAAATAAGTTTTGGAATGCATGGAATAATATGCAAACAAAACAGGATGAAACAAGAAAATCCACCGATATTTATTTCTGATTGATACTACAAAGTACAAACTAAAAGGACTCGACTGAGCGATCAACACTCTCATCCGTAGAAAAACAGAACACACTCACATAACACACACAAGCCTGTTTGGAAAATCGAGGAGGTTCCGTCGCTACTTCCCTTGCAGCCTGTTTGGGTACACGTCACCGAAGTACCGCCAGCTCTTCGCCATTTCCTTGGTCTGTGGGCGGTGAGATCAGTTATTGGCGCCACTCAGGATGTTGACTTGGTTTGCTTGCGCCGTCACGGTATTGTGCGGATCCAGGTGGCTGTTCATAACATGGATATTTTCGTCAAACATGATGGGTTTGATGAAAACTCGGTCTTCTCTGATGTTTATGTCAAGCTTAATGGATATGCCTTTCGGTTTGTGCTGGAGGAGGGTGATTTTGTTCCGGATGATGACTTTATTCCTCGGATTTGGGAAAACCATGATGATGGGCATGATGATGGTGCTAAGCGGGATGAGGATATGCCAGACAGGGATGCTAGCAAGCGAGCAAAAAAGGTCCAAATGAATGGTGGTAATACGACGGGTGGAGCTCAATCTGTCTCCACTGTTGTTCCCATGCAGACTATTCATTTGGGCTTTGAACATGCTACAGTGCCACCACAAGTCAACGTTCTGCATAATCCTGTGCAAGACGCTGCAGCTACAGTTGATGTTTCGGCTACATTTCTTGTGCCAACCGCGTCTGCTCAAGCATTGGCAACACCCAACGCTCCTACAGCCCAGGAAGCTACGCACATGCATGTGCAGGTAGAGACCATGCAGCCACAAGACGTGCATGATGTGGCCGCTCGTATGCAGCCAGCCGTGGCCGCTGCTACAGGGCGGTCAGCGGGTGCATGCACACCCATAAACCCACAAGCGGTTGTCCCGTCTCAGGTGCATCAGCCGGCAGACCTTGAGCAGGCGACGCTCGGGCAGTCAGCCATGGACGCGGGCGCAGCGTATGTTTTGCATGCTCCCGCTTCTACTCCCGTACAAGTGCAAGGCATGGTGACGGGGTCTGCGACGCCTTCCTCAGTTCGCGTTCCGGTCGCTATAGTTCCTCTCAGTCCACCGGTGGCTCGTTCGGGTCCTTCTGCCACGACACCCATTGCGACTGATTTGGTGGGACCGGCAGCACGTTCTTCTTCACCGACCTCTGGGACAAGGGTGATTCCGCAGCCTTCACCGATGGCCCACCCGGCAACACCGGAGGGTACTATGTCTGGAGGATTGGCTTCGCCCCTTCGACGTAGTAATCGCCACCCAGTCTCGGCGGATGGTTCTTCTCCGACAGATGAGCATGCACTGGTGAAGGCAATGCGCCGCCAGGCCTCGAGGAATTTGGACTCCACGCCAGGTTATTTTCCGTTGTACGCACTCGCTTCGTATGTGGTCTATGCTACAACGTGCGGAGTACCTACCGCTATTCAAGGCGGTGTGTACGCGATTGGAGCAGGTGGCTATGGAGGTTTTTACCCAACATGAGTGGCAGCATAATCTCCGGATCGGTCCACCAACCGTTTCGACATAGGCATAGTGTCGGTCTATAGGACTCTACTGTTGCCGAATTGTCGGGTTTTTTTTCTTGTCAGATTTTTTATGTTTGGCTGTGTGCATCCTAATTATGCAGAGGCCGGGTGGTACTCTAAATGCTTTGTATCACTTGATGCTATATTTTGAGATAATAAAAACGCCCTTTATCCAAAAAAAACACACACAAGCAAATAAAAGCAAGCGACGAGCCGGTGGAAATCGACCGCTTGAAACCAACTTGCAAGAAACACACATACCCAGCAAACTAGAGGTCTTGCATGCACGACGAGACCTCCGGCGCGACGCTTACTTGCAGTCCTTCTTTTCCCTGACGCATCGCACCTTATCCTGGGAAGTTTTGCGCTGAGCCTTCCATGCCGCCTTCATCTCACAGAGGCACGGGTGCCTTCCAAAGGCTACGCAGCAGTCCACTAAATCCCTACCCGGCGCATTCCAAACGGCATCTTTCCTACCTTTTCCGAAGCTCTCGAAGCACGCATTCACGACGTTTTGATCGACAAGGTTGCACACCGGCGCACCGCCGACGGCAGGTATCTTCTGGGCCGCAGCGACGGCGCACATCAGCGCGAGCAGCGCCGCCACGGCAACGAGCCTCGGGAGCATTGCTGCTGCCATGAGCAGATCGATGCAGGAGATAGCTGGTCGAAGGTCGATGCACTCACTCACTGCCTATGGCTGGTGTGGGTTGATTTTCTTGTAGGGGTCTGCCGGGGCTTTTATAGAGCTAGATTGGCGTGGGCATTTGAGGTCCTAGCTGGAGTCGATTAGACAGCACGTGGTTACTGTGCTTGATCACGTGGGCTACCGGTGGCTGCCATGCTTGATCACCTGGGCTATCAATCGCCACCTAACCTGACATAGTAATCCTCGTTTCGCGCTTCATTAGCTACTAATGGCCATCTATCCGGGAATAAATACTGGAGAATGGCGTGATTAAGGATGAGCGGAACGACATAACTAGTTCACTATACCCTAGCAAAGCTTGGATCTTGATCTAATTATATTCCTCATGTCTATTCTTGGACTTGGGGATATTTTATATATGTGCATGATGACAAATCTCTGCCCATGCTTTGGATCGTCCAATTTATTTACCTTATCCCGTGAGAAGATACTGTACGACCCACGCTCTCGTCTGCACCGTGGTCGGGCTCATACCGCTAGGAGCGCGCTTGGCGAGGCCAAATTTCGTGTTTTGAACCTTTTTTTATAAAAATTCGGGATCTGACCCCTGTTTTAAAAGTTTTTCAGGATTTGATCTTTTTTCTACTTATCCAAGTCAGCACGTGGTTACGGCCGTCGTTCGCCTCTGTCGCACCCTACCGCCAGGGGGTCGGGCGGTAGCTTGTCTAACCCTACCGCCAGGACCCCTGGCGGTAGGGTGCGGGCAGTTATTCCGCCCGAGACCCCGCGCCCCTTCTCATCTCCCCGCCCCTCCCCCTCCCCCCGTCGGCAGTTTCTCCCCCAAGTCACCCCTCTCTCCCTCTCTCTTCACCTCCACTCTCCCCCCCTCGGATCTTCACCGTTTTGCGGACCGAGATGGCCCCAAAGAGAGAACCGTAAGCTCCTCCAATCCCTCCAATTAGTTTTTGCAAACTTGCTTCCGATTCGACGCACTATTTGCTTGATATCCCTCGTATTTTTGAACCTAGATTGGAATTTTTTTCACCTAAGATTGATTGTAGTTGTAGTTCTTAGTTCTTTAGTAACTAGTGGTATTGGATATGAACTCTAATGAATAGTTCATATGTTAGTGTGAAGATGTAATGTTGATATGAGGATGAACCCTAGTTTGATTATGCATGTTGATATGATGATATGATGTAGTGTGAAGATGAACCCTAGTTTGATCATGCATGTTGATATGATGATATGAAGATGTTGTTTGGAAAATTTTGTTTAAAAATATGAAGATATGATTTATGTTGGAGGTTTTTTTTGATATGATGCATGTTTATATGATTTGATTCATCATGTGTAGCAGATGTTGTTGGAGGAATATGCTTAAGATTTTATTTTGATATGATGCATTTTGATATGATTTGAGTTCATTGTTTGTTTATGTATGCTTATGCTTATGGTGCTTTTGTTTATGAAATTCTATTAAGGCGGCCACCTCTTGCGGACAACATCGGCCAACGGTACTCCATGCTGGACTGGGCATTCGACAAGGGTCATCGTGCCCGTTTCATAGAGAACGGAGAGGTAAGTGATATGAATGAACTATTGATCAAAGTTTTCGGATTGATGAAAATGATTTCCTAACTTTTGGCATTCACTGTTTGACAGATGCTCCAGCCACTGTGCATGAGGGGTCACGGGGTTCATGGGCATATGGACTACGACAAGTGCTATGCGCCGTTCTTCAAGAAAGCCCGTCTGTTGGGTTTCGTGTTGCAGTTCAAGCGTCAGCCGCCGACGCTTGTCCACGCAGCTCTCACAGCTCTGATTGACCGGTGGCGACCGGAGACCCATTCTTTTCATCTGCCATGTGGGGAGATGACGGTGACCCTAGAGGACTGGGGGATGATTACTGCCATGCCGATCGAGGGTCATGCACTCACCGGTCGAGTGGAGAGGACCAACTGGCAGGAGAGGTCACCACCCTCATCGGCGACTGCCCCGGTGCCAAGAGTAACCGTACATCCGGTGTGTCGTTGCTCTGGCTCTCGGAGCACCGGAAGACATGCCCACAAGGCGCAGATGAGGCGACTGTGGAGTTGTACGCGAGGGCCTATCTGTGGTATATTCTCTCGGAGGTCGTGTTTCCAGACAGCTCCGGGAACTCTGCCAACTGGGCGTATCTGTTTTTCCTAGCGGACTGGGATGCAGGGTACAGTTGGGGGACCGCATCTCTCGCCTACCTATACCGTTCGGTAAGAGAGTGTCTAATTGCCTACCTCCCTACGAAAGTGTGTCCATGACATTTTCTTATATCTGATCCTCATTCGATGTTTTGCAGCTTGACGACGCAACGCAGAGGGCGGGAGACAAGTCCAATATGGGTGGTTTTGTCTGGGCCTTCTCCATTTGGATGTGGGAGCGGCTGCCGGTGGGGTGTCCGGAGAAGTTGCAAAGACGCCCATGGGAATACTATAGCGAAGACGGTGACGAGACTCGAAACCCCACCGTAGCTTACGAGTGGGACGTTGTCAAACTCTACAGGGGCCTAAACAAGACTTCGTACAAGACCTACACCAACGAGTTGGACGCTTTGACGCATACGCAGGTATATGAACTCTCTCAACACCTTTCTCTTTGATTCCACTTTTGACCGAGAGTGCGAAGTTACCAAGGTATATGTAATAGGTAAACTGGTGGTCGTATCAACAAAACCGACAGTGGGATTTTGATCTGAACGTGATGTGCAATGCGGACCGTGGTCTCTGGCGGTGCATCGTGCCCATGTTCTGTGTGTACGCCGTCGAGTGGCACTTGCCACAATGCATGGACACACAGTTTGGGATCTATCAGCATACCCCACCGAGCCAGCCCACCGATACCGGCGGCCACGCGCTCCACCTGTGAGCACTTTGTTCTCCGTGCCCATGATTTCATTACGCTTATCATGTTTCTTATGATGATCTCTTGCCTATGCCTTGCAGGATGAGCCGGCAGAAGAATCAGTCGATCACAGACTAGGGAGAGGAGCATAAGACTTACGTGGCGGCGTGGGACCGATGGAGGTACAGGAAAGACGTGGATAGGAAAGTGACTGACTGGGATGCTTACCTGGGTCGACACATGAGGTGGTACGATGATGGCCAGAAGCACCGCCTTTGTCTCAGGCCTCGGTGGACGGCGGAAGACATCGCGGAGCTGGAGAGGGATGACCCTGATGAACAGGCATACCAGACCGGCATCAGAGACATGCACAGTGGATTTAGGGAGTTTGCACCCCTCATCAACAGAGTGGTAAGTTTGAACCGACGGTTGTATTTAAAATATTTTATTCATCATCGTGACTGACTTATGCCGTTGCAGTCCGGTGAGCTGAACAGATGCATCTTTGAAGCCTCAGATGCACTAGGTGATCTCCCCGGGAGCGTAGAATCTGAGACCAAAGTGAGGGGGACAATGAAGGTACAATTTCAGCCTCCTTGGAACAGATGCATCTTGTTCACTTGCAATCAGTCGATCTGATACTTATTATGACCTTGTTTCATTGTGAGTGCAGAAGTTCGTGCAGCGTTGTCACAAGCTCGTAGGGCTGCTTGGGTGTGCTGGAGCTGGGTCAGTTGAAGCTTATCAGCCTGTAGCCACACAGGGTCTCATCATCTCATCGAGCCATGCTCCCTCGTCGTCTAGGTTGGTTGGGGAGGAGGAGGAGGAGGAGGAGGAAGAGGAGGAGGAGGAGGAGGCCACACATGAAGAAGGGGAGGAGGAGGAGGAGGAGGAGAGCAACGGGGAGGAGGAGTACGATGAAGATTATGGACCTCCACCAACTCAAACATCTCAAGCATCTCTGCTGCCGAAGAAGAGGAATCCGAAGAAGAAGGATTTGCTGAGTCCGGACCCTTTCTAGAAACCGGTTCCTCGACGGCCCAAGAAGAAGACCGAAGAGACTCGTTCAAAGAGTAACGAGGACCGTACCTCCAAGAGAGGAAGGAGCAACTGATTATGCTCTTCGATACTTGGCTCTTTTAGTTTGGTTGAACTTCGTTTGGTTGAACTTGTCTGGTGGTTGTGAAACTACTTGGAACTAGGTGTTTGCTATTTGTGGATCTATGTGTTTGCTACTATGTGGAACTCCGGTTACTGATTAGTTGAAGTTCGTTTGAAATGTTATATGCACTTCAAGTTATCTTAATATGGATCTATGTGATGCCCAAGTTTAATTATTCAAGATCTGTAATATTGTTGTCATATTTGTGAAACTTGATGTGATATTTCTATCATATTGAAATTGAAAACAAGCAACTAAATTGAATAAACAAACAGAGGACCCTACCGCCAGGCAACCTGGCAGTAGGGTTACACAACCTACCGCCAGCCCTAATGGCGGTAGGGTGAACCTACCGCCAGGGCCCTTGCATATTTCGTTACAGAAGCTTTATACGGAAAACACAGGATGTTGGGAAACGTAGTAATTTCAAAAAAATTCCTACGCACACGCAAGATCATGGTGATGCATAGCAACGAGAGGGGAGAGTGTTGTCTACGTACCCTCGTAGACCGAAGCGGAAGCGTTGACACAACGTAGAGGAAGTAGTCGTACGTCCTCCCGATCCGACCGATCCAAGCACCGTTACTCCGGCGCCTCCGAGTTCTTGACACACGTACAACTCGATGACGTTCTCCGGGCTCCGATCCAGCAAAGCTCTCGGGGACGAGTTACGTCAGCAAGACGGCGTGGTGGCGATCTTGATGAACTACCGATGCAGGGCTTCGCCCAAGCACCGCGACAATATGACCGAGGTGGAATATGGTGGAGGGGGCACCGCACACGGCTGAGGAACGATCACGAAGATCAACTTGTGTGTCCTAGGGTGCCCCCCTGCCCCCGTATATAAAGGAGCAAGGGGGGAGGCCGGCCGGCCCTATGGGGCGCGCCAAAGGGAGGGGGAGTCCTCCTCCTAGTGGGAGTAGGACTCCCCTTTCCTAGTCCAACTAGGAAGAGAGAGGGGGAAGGAAAGAGAGGGAGAGGGAGAGGGAAAGGGGGGCCGCGCCCCCCCTCCTTGTCCAATTCGGACTCCCCATGGGGGGGGGCGCGCGCCACCTCCTGGCCACAGCCCTCTCTCTCCCCTCGGGCCCAATAAGGCCCATTACTTCCCCGGGGGGTTCCGGTAACCCCTCCGGCACTCCGGTTTTATCCGACACCACTCGGAACCATTTCGATGTCCGAATATAGTCGTCCAATATATCAATCTTTATGTCTCGACCATTCCGAGACTCCTCGTCATGTCCGTGATCTCATCCGGGACTCCGAACTAACTTCGGTACATCAAAATGCATAAACTCATAATAACTGTCATCGTAACCTTAAGCATGCGGACCCTACGGTTCGAGAACAATGTAGACATGACTGAGACAAATCTCTAGTCAATAACCAATAGCGGGACCTGGATGCCCATATTGGCTCCTACACATTCTACGAAGATCTTTATCGGTCAGACCGCATAACAACATACGTTGTTCCCTTTGTCATCGGTATGTTACTTGCCTGAGATTTGATCGTCGGTATCCAATACCTAGTTCAATCTCGTTACCGGCAAGTCTCTTTACTCGTTACGTAATACATCATCTTGCAACTATCTAATTGGTTGCAATGCTTGCAAGGCTTATGTGATGTGCATTACCGAGAAGGCCCTGAGATACCTCTCCGACATTCGGAGTGACAAATCCTAATCTCGAAATATGCCAACCCAACAAATACTTTCGGAGACACCTGTAGAGCTCCTTTATAATCAACCAGTTACGTTGTGACGTTTGGTAGCACACAAAGTGTTCCTACGGTAAACGGGAGTTGCATAATCTCATAGTCAAAGGAACAGGTATAAGTCATGGAGGAAGCAATAGCAACATACTAAACGATCGGGTGCTAAGCTAATGGAATGGGTCATGTCAATCAGATCATTCAACTAATGATGTGACCTTGTTAATCAAATGACAACTCCTTTGTCTATGATTAGGAAACTTAACCATCTATGATTAACAAGCTAGTCAAGTAGAGGCGTACTAGTGACACTCTGTTTGTCTATGTATCCACACATGTATTATGTTTCCGGTTAATACAATTCTAGCATGAATAATAGACATTTATCATGATATATAAGGTAATAAATAATAACTTTATTATTGCCTCTAGGGCATATTTCCTTCAGTCTCCCACTTGCACTAGAGTCAATAATCTAGATTACACAGTAATGATTCTAACACCCATGGATTCTTGGTGTTGATCATGTTTTGCTCGTGGAAGAGGCTTAGTCAACGGGTCTGCTACATTCAGATCCGTATGTATCTTGCAAATCTCTATGTCTCCCACCTAGACCAAATCCCGGATGGAATTGAAGCGTCTCTTGATGTGCTTGGTTCTCTTGTGAAATCTGGATTCCTTTGCCAAGGCAATTGCACCAGTATTGTCACAAAAGATTTTCATCGGACCCGATGCACTAGGTATGACACCTAGATCGGATATGAACTCCTTCATCTAGACTCCTTCATTTGCTACTTCCGAAGCAGCTATGTACTCCGCTTCACATGTAGATCCCGCCACGACGCTTTGTTTAGAACTGCACCAACTGACAGCTCCAACGTTTAATGTAAATACGTATCCGGTTTGCGATTTAGAATTGTCCGAATCAGTGTCAAAGCTTGCATCAACGTAACCGTTTACGACGAGCTCTTTGTCACCTCCATATACGAGAAACATTTCCTTAGTCCTTTTCAGGTACTTCAGGATATTCTTGACCGCTGTCCAGTGATCCACTCCTGGATTACTTTGGTACCTCCCTGCTAAACTTATAGCAAGGCACACATCAGGTCTGGTACACAGCATTGCATACATGATAGAGCCTATGGCTGAAGCATAGGGAACATCTTTCATCTTCTCTCTATCTTCTGCAGTGGTCGGGCACTGAGTCTTACTCAACTTCACAGGCAAGAACCCTTTCTTTGCTTGATCCATTTTGAACTTCTTCAAAACTTTGTCAAGGTATGTGCTTTGTGAAAGTCCAATTAAGCGTCTTGATCTATCTCTATAGATCTTAATGCCCAATATGTAAGCAGCTTTACCGAGGTCTTTCATTGAAAAACTCTTATTCAAGTATCCCTTTATGCTATCCAGAAATTCTATATCATTTCCAATCAGTAATATGTCATCTACATATAATATCAGAAATGCTACAGAGCTCCCACTCACTTTCTTGTAAATACAGGCTTCTCCAAAAGTCTGTATAAACCCAAATGCTTTGATCACACTGTCAAAGCGTTTATTCCAACTCTGAGATGCTTGCACCAGTCCATAAATGGATCGCTGGAGCTTGCACACTTTGTTAGCTCCCTTTGGATCGATAAAACCTTCTGGTTGCATCATATACAACTCTTCTTTCAGAAATCCATTCAGGAATGCAGTCTTTACATCCATTTGCCAAATTTCATAATCATAAAATGCGGCAATTGCTAACATGATTCGGGCAGACTTAAGCATCGCTACGGGTGAGAAGGTCTCATCGTAGTCAATCCCTTGAACTTGTCGAAAACCTTTTGCGACAAGTCGAGCTTTGTAGACAGTAACATTACCGTCAGCGTCAGTCTTCTTCTTAAAGATCCACTTATTCTCTATTGCTTGCCGATCCTCGGGCAAGTCAACCAAAGTCCATACTTTTTTGTCATACATGGATCCCATCTCAGATTTCATGGCTTCTAGCCATTTTGCGGAATCTGGGCTCACCATCGCTTCTTCATAGTTCGTAGGTACGTCATGATCTAGTAGCATGACTTCCAGAACGGGATTGCCGTACCACTCTGGTGCGGATCTTACTCTGGTTGATCTACGAGGTTCTGTAGTAACTTGATCTGAAGTTTCATGATCAATATCATCAGCTTCCTCACTAATTGGTGTAGGTGCTCCAAAAACAGATTTCTATAATGTACTACTTTCCAATAAGGGAGCAGGTACAGTTACCTCATCAAGTTCTACTTTCCTCCCACTCACTTCTTTCGAGAGAAACTCTTTTTCTAGAAAGACTCCGAATTTCGCAACAAAAGTCTTGCCTTCAGATCTGTGATAGAAGGTGTATCCAACAGTTTCTTTTGGATATCCTATGAAGACACATTTTTCCGATTTGGGTTCGAGCTTATCAGGTTGAAGCTTTTTCACATAAGCATCGCTGCCCCAAACTTTAAGAAACGACAACTTCGGTTTCTTGCTAAACCATAGTTCATAAGGCGTCGTCTCAACGGATTTCGACGGTGTCCTATTTAACGTGAATGCGGCCGTCTCTAAAGCATAACCCCAAAACGATAGCGGTAAATCTGTAAGAGACATCATAGATCGCACCATATCTAGTAAAGTACGATCACGATGTTCGGACACACCATTGCGTTGTGGTGTTCCGGGTGGCGTGAGTTGCGAAACTATTCCGCATTGTTTCAAACGTAGACCAAACTCGTAACTCAAATATTCTCCTCCACGATCAGATCGTAGAAACTTTATTTTCTTGTTACGATGATTTTCAACTTCACTCTGAAATTCTTTGAACTTTTCAAATGTTTCAGACTTGTGTTTCATTAAGTAGACATAACCATATCTGCTTAAATCATCTGTGAAGGTGAGAAAATAACGATATCCGCCACGAGCCTCAACATTCATCGGACCACATACATCTGTATGTATGATCTCTAATAAATCTGTTGCTCTCTCTATAGTACCGGAGAACGGTGTTTTATTCATCTTGCCCATGAGGCACGATTCGCAAGTGCCAAGTGATTCATAATCAAGTGGCTCCAAAAGTCCATCAGTATGGAGTTTCTTCATGCGTTTTACACCGATATGACCTAAACGGCAGTGCCATAAATAAATTGCACTATCATTATCAACTCTGCATCTTTTGGCTTCAACACTATGAATATGTGTATCACTACTATCGAGATTCATCAAAAATAGACCACTCTTCAAGGGTGCATGACCATAAAAGATATTACTCATATAAATAGAACAACCATTATTCTCTGATTTAAATGAATAACCGTCTCGCATCAAACAAGATCCAGATATAATGTTCATGCTCAACGCTGGCACCAAATAACAATTATTCAGGTCTAATACTAATCCCGAAGGTAGATGTAGAGGTAGCGTGCCGACTGCGATCACATCGACTTTGGAACCGTTTCCCACGCGCATCGTTAGCTCGTCCTTAACCAATCTTCGCTTAATCCGTAGTCCCTGTTTCGAGTTGCAAATATTAGCAACAGAACCAGTATCAAATACCCAGGTGCTACTGCGAGCATTAGTAAGGTACACATCAATAACATGTATAGCACATATACCTTTGTTCACCTTGCCATCCTTCTTATCCGCCAAATACTTGGGGCAGTTCCGCTTCCAGTGACCAGTCTGCTTGCAGTAGAAGCACTCAGTTTTAGGCTTAGGTCCAGACTTGGGTTTCTTCTCTTGAGCAGCAACTTGTTTGCTGTTCTTCTTGAAGTTCCCCTTCTTCTTCCCTTTGCCCCTTTCTTGAAACTAGTGGTCTTGTTGACCATCAACACTTGATGCTCCTTCTTGATTTCTACCTCCGCAGCCTTTAGCATTGCGAAGAGCTCGGGAATTGTCTTATCCATCCCTTGCATGTTATAGTTCATCACGAAGCCTTTGTAGCTTGGTGGAAGTGATTGGAGAATTCTGTCAGTGACACAATCATCCGGAAGATTAACTCCCAGTTGAATCAAGTGATTATAATACCCAGACATTTTGAGTATATGTTCACTGACAGAACCATTCTCCTCCATCTTGCAGCTATAGAACTTATTGGAGACTTTATATCTCTCAATCCGGGCATTCTGTTGGAATATTAACTTCAACTCCTGGAACATCTCATATGCTCCATGATGTTCAAAACGTCGTTGAAGTCCCGGTTCTAAGCCGTAAAGCATGGCACACTGAACTATTGAGTAGTCATCAGCTTTGCTCTACCAGACGTTCACAACATCTGGCGTTGCTCCAGCAGCAGGCCTGGCACCCAGCGGTGCTTCTAGGACGTAACTCTTCTGTGCAGCAATGAGGATAATCCTCAAGTTACGGACCCAGTCCGTGTAATTGCTACCATCGTCTTTCAACTTTGCTTTCTCAAGGAACACATTAAAATTCAACGGAACAATAGCACGAGCCATCTATCTACAATCAACATAAACAAGCAAGATACTATCAGGGACTAAGTTCATGATAAATTTAAGTTCAATTAATCATATTACTTAAGAACTCCCACTTAGATAGACATCTCTCTAATCCTCTAAGTGATCACGTGATCCAAATCAACTAAACCATGTCCGATCATCACGTGAGATGGAGTAGTTTCAATGGTGAACATCACTATGTTGATCATATCTACTATATGATTCACGCTCGACCTTTCGGTCTCCGTGTTTCGAGGCCATATCTGTTATATGCTAGGCTCGTCAAGTTAAACCTGAGTATTCCGCGTGTGCAACTGTTTTGCACCCGTTGTATTTGAACGTAGAGCCTATCACACCCGATCATCACGTGGTGTCTCAGCACGAAGAACTTTCGCAACGGTGCATACTCAGGGAGAACACTATTACTATGATAATTTAGTGAGAGATCATCTTATAATGCTACCGTCAATCAAAGCAAGATAAGATGCATAAAAAGATAAACATCACATGCAATCAATATAAGTGATATGATATGGCCATCATCATCTTGTGCTTGTGATCTCCATCTCCGCAGCACCATCATGATCACCATCGTCACCGGCGCGACACCTTGATCTCCATCGTAGCATCGTTGTCGTCTCGCCAATCTTATGCTTCTACGACTATCGCTACCGCTTAGTGATAAAGTAAAGCATTACAGGGCGATTGCATTGCATACAATAAAGCGACAACCATACGGCTCCTGCCGGTTGCCAATAACTCGGTTACAAAACATGATCATCTCATACAATAAAATTTAGCATCATGTCTTGACCATATCACATCACAACATGCCCTGCAAAAACAAGTTAGACGTCCTCTACTTTGTTTGTTGCAAATTTTACGTGGCTGCTACGGGCTTAAGCAAGAACCAATCTCACCTACGCATCAAAACCACAACGATAGTTTGTCAAATAGACTCCGTTTAACCTTCTCAAGGACCGGGCGTAGCCATACTCGGTTCAACTAAAGTTGGAGAAACTGACACCCGCCAGCCACCTATGTGCAAAGCACGGCGGTAGAACCAGTCTCGCGTAAGCATACGCGTAATGTCGGTCCGGGCCGCTTCATCCAACAATACCGCCGAACCAAAGTATGACATGCTGGTAGGCAGTATGACTTATATCGTCCACAACTCACTTGTGTTCTACTCGTGCATAACATCAAACCATAAAAAACCTAGGCTCGGATGCCACTGTTGGGAAACGTAGTAATTTCAAAAAAATTCCTACGCACACGCAAGATCATGGTGATGCATAGCAACGAGAGGGGAGAGTGTTGTCTACGTACCCTCGTAGACCGAAGCGGAAGCGTTGACACAACGTAGAGGAAGTAGTCGTACGTCCTCCCGATCCGACCTTTCCAAGCACCGTTACTCCGGCGCCTCCGAGTTCTTGACACACGTACAGCTCGATGACGTTCTCCGGGCTCCGATCCAGCAAAGCTCTCGGGGACGAGTTGCGTCAGCACGACGGTGTGGTGATGTCGTGGTATTCTCACGGGGGGGGGGGGTGCAAGACGACATATGCCACAAGGTGGCTTCGTGTGAGGGCAAGACTGCTGCTGATAGGCCCGGGAGCGGGTATGCGAGTAGCACGTGGTGGTTTACCCAGCTTCGGAGCTCTCCGGAGAGATAATACTCCTACTGTTGCATGTCTGAGTGTATCTATCTGGGGTGTACATCGGGCAGTACAAAGTGCTCCTGGAGCTGTATCTGGGATCAGTGCCAAGTGCATCTGATCTGGTATATGCCTACGTGAGGTATGCTTGTGGCCGGCCATGCTCATGGCCGTGAGCATATGAGTGCTCATGCGTGAGTGTGCGTGAGTCCATCCCCTGGATGGATGGATGTGTGCCTTTATATAGGCATGGCTAGCTTACTTCCTAAGCTATGCAGTGGCATGGACAAGTGGGCATGGGGGTATGGTGTGGGTGTCATGCTTGTCTCCTGGGTCACTTCATGAATAGTGCCCAGGGACAAGTGACACTGTACATGATGGCTGGGGTGACACATGAACAGTGTCGGGTACGGTCTTCACGTCGGGGTCGCGTCAGGCTGCAGTTGACTTCGGGCAGCCGGCCTGGTGGAGGAGTCGGCAGCCAGCAGTCGGCCTGGAGCGGCCGGGAAGTCGGCAGCCAGCAGTCGGCCTGGAGCGGCCGGGAAGTCGGCAGCCTGCAGTCGGCAGTCGGCAGTCGACAGCCCGCAGTCGGCAGCCTGCAGTCGGCAGCCTGCAGTCGGCCTGGTGGTGCAGTCGGCAGCCTACAGTCGGCAGCCTGCAGTCGGCCTGATGGTGTAGTCGGCAGCCTGCAGTCGGCCTGGTGGTGCAGTCAGCAGCCTGAAGTCAGCAGCCGGCAGCCGGCCGGGTAGTTGGACTGAGGGGCTTTGCTAGCTCCGATGTCTTGAATTATTGTCTCGCCATCTTCGGGGTATCCGTGTCCAATTACTCCGACAGTAGCCCCCAAGCCTCCGGGCAACTTGGCAAAGTTGGGCGGAGGTTTTTTGGCGAGTGTTCATGAAAATGATCATGAAAAAGACGAAGTTAGTCCACGCAGATATATCAAATGTTTGCTTTTTAGCATTACAAGTTTTATGCGGAGGGTGTCGACTCGGTTTGGTCCGAGCCCCCTTAATCTTTTTCGTGTTCCCTCCGCTTTTTGGCTTGTGCTCTTGCTTGCCAGACAGCCGCTCTGCGGTCTGTGGCTGACAGTGTGCCGCGAAGCGGAGTGTACAGTACTCAGAGTCTGGGAGCAGATTCAACCGAGTAGATACTTGTAAAGGAAACGGTCGGGTCGCCCGAAGCGTTTCTCTTCCCGGACGTTTTTCGCGTGGGTGGCCTCCAGCGTTCACTCTTGCTAGTCGGACAGCCGCTCTGCGGTCTGTGACTAAGAGTGGGCCTTTGGTACTGCGCACGGTACTAAGCCGTCTGCGGGAACTAACGTCTCAGGCCAAGCGGCCAGCCCCCGGGCCAACTCAGGTTGGCGCCAGGGTGAACAATGATGCAACTGTAATAAAATGCGAAGATAGCCCCCGAGCATCGCTCGGGGTTATCCGTGCTCTTGCGGTGCAAAAATATGCGGGTGAGGAGCTGACATTGATTTTTCGTGTAGCCGAGGCGGAGTTTGCCTAAGACAGCCGACGCGACTCAACGCTCGCGGAGTGCGCCGGCGCACCTGCTAGGTGCGGCCTTCGGGTGCTTGAAGGGGGCCCCGCCGGTCAGGCTCGACCGGCCAGGCGGCGAGGCGTCTTGCAACGACCTTCTTCTTCTTTTTTTTCTCTTCTGCCGGCTGCTGACAGCCGGACAAAATTCTTCTCTTGTCTGCAATCTTCGCGGGGGCGCGTCAGCGCACCCGCTGGGTGTAGCCCCCGAGATTCGGGCCGACTCCTGAGCAGTCGGGCCGGATCTCCCGGCAACTACTTTGTCTTATTCTTCGCATGGGCGCGTCAGCGCACCCGCGGGGTGTAGCCCCCGAGATTCGGGTCGACTGCTAAGCAGTCGGACCGGATCTCCCGGCAACTATCTTGTCTTCTTCTCTTTTTTTTATAGCAGGCGAACGTATAAGCTGCTCTTTTTTTTCCAGCAAGCCGGCGACAGGCAGTCGGCGGTTGACTTGGACAGCCGGCCCTTTCTTTTCTCTTCTCTCTTCCTGTCCGACTCCACGCGGGGAGCCGGATCCTTCTTTCTTTTTTCTTTCTTCGATGGGGAGCCGGCCTTGACTTTTCTAGCTAGCCCGTACACGCGTAGCCGGCCTCCACCTTTTTTTATCAAGCCGGCTAGCAGGCAGTCGGCCTCTGACTTTTCTTCTTTTCCCTCTCTCTTTTTTTTGGCTGTGGGCAGTCGGCCCTTTTCTTTCTTTTGGCCAACCCGCCAGCCGGACCCTTGACTTTTCTAGTAGCCGGACTCTTCTTTTTCTTTGCTTCTCTCGAGCAGCCGGCTGGATCGGTCGCTTGGAGCGGGAGGCGGCCGGCGAGTGCAGGCTGGGGCAGCAAGCCGGGCGACGGGAAGCGGCGCAGCCGGCTGCCGGCGGGCGGGCGCGGAGCACCCGGCCACGGGGAGGAGCGACGGTCGGACGCCGGCTAGCGGGGCAAGGCGGAGTGGAGCAGAGCGCGGGAGTCGCCGTCCGGGTGCGCTGGGCGATGCAGGCCAGCACGCGGACGGAGGAGTCCGTGATGCGGGCAGGCGCCCGGGTGGCGCAACCGGCAGGCCGGCCTCGGAGCCGGCGCGGAGCCAGCAGGCGGGCGCGGGAGCCGGCCCGGGGTGGCGCGCGGAGGCAGACCGGCGAGGTGCGGGAGTCGGCGAGGGGAGCAGTCGGCGCCGGCCACGAGCGGAGGGAACCCGGCGCGGAAGCGGCGCAGGCGGGGACGGCCGACCGAGCCGGCACGGACGCCGGTCGCGGTGGTGAGGGGCGCAGCTGGCGCGGCAAGCCGCCGGCTGGGCGGAGCAGAAGCCGGCACGGGCCCGGCGGGCTCTCGGGAGCTGGCCGTGGCGCGGAGACGGCGAGCCGTGCGAGGGCGCGGGCGAGGTGACGCGCGGGGCGGCCCGAGCCGCAAGCCGGGCGAGGAGGGGCGCCGGAGCGGCTGCTGCGCGGGGCGAAGTGCTGGTGCGGCCCGAGGCGGGCCGGACAACTACGTGCAGCTCGACGCGGTGGTGGAGCAGAGTACGGCCGCGGGCAAGAGTCGCGCGTGAAGCAGTATGTACGCAAGTAGCTAGCTAGCTACTACAAAATCCATCGAGCTGCCAGGGTGTTTGCTTGCTTGCTAGCGTATGTGATGTAGTTTGACCACAGTTGACTTGCATCTAGCTAGCTTGCGTACATGATAAATGGAGGAGCGAATGCGCGTTCCGGCATGAGCAGGGCGCAACGCAGACGCGAGCAGCGCGTGGATGGACATAGTCGACCGAAGCAAGGCCCCATGCGGCGCGCGCGGATGGATGCGGCCGACCAAAGCTAGGCCCTGCGCGCGGCGCGCGCGGACGGACGGCCGGCGTTGCGACGGTGGTGACGAAGACGCACCGCCCATCACGGACGCGCCGAGAGCGTGCTGATGTCGAGCCCTCGTCCGGCGCCGGAGAGGTGGCGACGTCGCGATGATGATGAAGATGGCGAGGCCGACGGCGAGGACGCGCCGCCCCTCGCGGCCGCTCCGGGGGCGTGTCGATGTCGGGCCCCCGAGTGTTACCGGAGAGACGGCGCGACACCGTGGCGGAGATGGCGAAGATGGTCCCGCCGGGACTGCGAAACCAGCAGTAGCGCGGTAGCATAGTACCGCCCCATGGTGGGCGCTAAATGTCGTGGTATTCTCACTTGGGGGGGGGGGTGCAAGACGACATATGCCACAAGGTGGCTTCGTGTGAGGGCAAGACTGCTGCTGATAGGCCCGGGAGCGGGTATGCGAGTAGCACGCGGTGGTTTACCCAGCTTCGGAGCTCTCCGGAGAGATAATACTCCTACTGCTGCATGTCTGAGTGTATCTATCTGGGGTGTACATCGGGCAGTACAAAGTGCTCCTGGAGCTGTATCTGGGATCAGTGCCAAGTGCATCTGATCTAGTATATGCCTACGTGAGGCATGCTTGTGACCGGCCATGCTCATGGCCGTGAGCATATGAGTGCTCATGCGTGAGTGTGCGTGAGTCCATCCCCTGGATGGATGGATGTGTGCCTTTATATAGGCATGGCTAGCTTACTTCCTAAGCTATGCAGTGGCATGGACAAGTGGGCATGGGGGTATGGTGTGGGTGTCATGCTTGTCTCCTGGGTCACTTCATGAATAGTGCCCAGGGACAAGTGACACTGTACATGATGGTTGGGGTGACACATGAACAGTGCCGGGTACGGTCGTCACGTCGGGGTCGCGTCAGGCTGCAATTGACTTCGGGCAGCCGGCCTGGTGGAGGAGTCGGCAGCCAGCAGTCGGCCTGGAGCGGCCGGGAAGTCGGCAGCCTGCAGTCGGCCTGGAGCGGCCGAGAAGTCGGCAGCCTGCAGTCGGCAGTCGGCAGCCCGCAGTCGGCAGCCTGCAGTCGGCCTGGTGGTGCAGTCGGCAGCCTACAGTCGGCAGCCTGCAGTCGGCCTGGTGGTGTAGTCGGCAGCCTGCAGTCGGCCTGGTAGTGCAGTCAGCAGCCTGAAGTCAGCAGCCGGCAGCCGGCCGGGTAGTTGGACTGAGGGGCTTTGCTAGCCCCGATGTCTTGAATTATTGTCTCACCATCTTCGAGGTATCCGTGTCCAATTACTCCAACAAGTGACGATCTTGATGAACTACCGACACAGGGCTTCGCCTAAGCACCGCGACAATATGACCAAGGTGGAATATGGTGGAGGGGGGCACCGCACACGGCTGAGGAACGATCACGAAGATCAACTTGTGTGTCCTAGGGTGCCCCCTGCCCCCGTATATAAAGGAGCAAGGGGGGGAGGCCGGCCGGCCCTATGGGGCGCGCCAAAGGGAGGGGGAGTCCTCCTCCTAGTGGGAGTAGGACTCCCCTTTCCTAGTCCAACTAGGAAGAGAGAGGGGGAAGGAAAGAGAGGGAGGGGGAGAGGGAAAGGGGGGCCGCGCCCCCCCTCCTTGTCCAATTCGGACTCCCCATGGGGGGGGCACGCCACCTCCTGGCCGGAGCCCTCTCTCTCCCCTCGGGCCCAATAAGGCCCATTACTTCCCCGGGGGGTTCCGGTAACCCCTCCGTCACTCCGGTTTTATCCGACACCACTCGGAACCATTCCGATGTCCGAATATAGTCGTCCAATATATCAATCTTTATGTCTCGACCATTCCGAGACTCCTCGCCATGTCCGTGATCTTATCCGGGACTCCGAACTAACTTCGGTACATCAAAATGCATAAACTCATAATAACTGTCATCGTAACCTTAAGCGTGCGGACCATATGGTTCGAGAACAGTGTAGACATGACTGAGACAAATCTCTGGTCAATAACCAATAGCGGGACCTGGATGCCCATATTGGCTCCTACACATTCTACGAAGATCTTTATCGGTCAGACCGCATAACAACATACGTTGTTCCCTTTGTCATCGGTATGTTACTTGCCCGAGATTCGATCGTCGGTATCCAATACCTAGTTCAATCTCGTTACCGGCAGGTCTTTTTACTCGTTCCGTAATACATCATCTTGCAACTATCTAATTGGTTGCAATGCTTGCAAGGCTTATGTGATGTGCATTACCGAGAAGGCCCTGAGATACCTCTCCGATATTCGGAGTGACAAATCCTAATCTCGAAATACGCCAACCCAACAAATACTTTCAGAGACACCTGTAGATCTCCTTTATAATCACCCAGTTACGTTGTGACGTTTGGTAGCACACAAAGTGTTCCTACGGTAAACGGGAGTTGCATAATCTCATAGTCAAAGGAACATGTATAAGTCATGGAGAAAGCAATAGCAACATACTAAACGATCGGGTGCTAAGCTAATGGAATGGGTCATGTCAATCAGATCATTCAACTAATGATGTGACCTTGTTAATCAAATGACAACTCCTTTGTCTATGGTTAGGAAACTTAACCATCTTTGATTAACAAGCTAGTCAAGTAGAGGCGTACTAGTGACACTCTGTTTGTCTATGTATCCACACATGTATTATGTTTCCGGTTAATACAATTCTAGCATGAATAATAAACATTTATTATGATATATAAGGAAATAAATAATAACTTTATTATTGCCTCTAGGGCATATTTCCTTCACAGGACCCTACCGCCAGGCGCCCTGGCGGTAGGGTCAGACAGCCTACCGCCATGGGTCCTGGCGGTAGGTGAACAGAGCCGTGGCGGGGATGGTTTCGCAAGTGTCGGCGACGGCGCTGGAGATCAAGGACGCAACCATGGCCGACGATGCAACCGGCGAAGCTACAACGAGGTCAGATGGGCCATGGCCCGCCCAGCCCATGGCCCAAATAATGAAGAGTATAAAGAAACCTGGCCCTTTTGAGAGAGAGAAATACGTGTTCTCTTCAGCTTGGCCCATCTTGGCCCGCCCATCCCACCTCCCATAAATTTTCTTTGACTTTAAATGTTGAATCTCCTATATCTTTTGAATGAAAGTCCAATATAATTTTTGTTTTCAAATTTGTGTTGATTGTGACAAGGATTTTGAAATAAGACTAATTTTGAATACGTATTGATAGGTTTGTAAAACTCGTTAAGTTTCAATAGCCAAAACTTAATTTGAATTAGTGAAAAAATCACTAAGTTCCAAAAACCAAAACTAAACTATGTGTCGGGAAAGCAAAATAAACATGGTGATTCCCGGCAAGTTTTAGCTTTGTTTCTAAAACTAAGTGATTTTTTCAGACATTCCTATTAGCTTTGACAGTTAAAACTTAACATTTAAAAAGGAGATGATGCCGCGTGGTGGCCATCCAACAGGTCGGCCAGGGGAAACAGGTGGGTGACATTAATGGTCTGGTGCCCCTCGTCGGTGGTGCGTGGGTGGTTGGGTTGCTTCAAATCCCATGCACGACGCGAGAAGGAAGAAGTTGAAACTTCCCTCTCAGGCTGGCTGCTGGATTTGGAGTGAGCTCTATATTCGTTTGACCCAGCCTCCAAATATGGAGGCTGCAAGTTCGTTTGTGGAGTGAGCTCCATAGATAATGGCAACCGAAAGTCCTATGGCGACTCTTCTAGAGTGTATTTTCCTACCAAAATTGCCACATTGGCGGTTATTATGATCATTTAGGCCATATGACTGCTAAGGTAAACTTGCTCTAAAAACATTAGTCCAACCAGTGAATACTAACACCCTTTGAACTTGAAGCAAGGGTGAGCACGGAGGAGCGTATGCAACATCGGGGTGCTCCAAGCCATAGCCGAGTGCTGCGATGAGAGTGACCAGGTGCTAGGAGTGTGGCCGTCGAGGGGATGTGATGTGCTGCTGAAGCCGTGCACTGCTAGTTCGTCAGCGGTAAGGTCAACATGGGGCGGAGCGACGTCGATGCAGATTTGTTGCATGCTACGGCGATGGTCGCAGATGTTGTGAGGAGAGGCGACACTGCTGCATGGCCGACATAGTTGCACAAGAGGAGATACACTAGTGCAGAACCGGGCTCTAGCACCGGTTCGTAAGGGCCTTTAGTGCCGGTTCTGCAACCGACACTAAAGGGTGGGGACCTTTTAGTCCCGGTTCTGCACGAATCGCCACTAAAGGCCCACCACATGGCGCGAGCCCGCGCCATGGTATGGGGCACCTTTAGTGCTGGTTGGTAAGTTCTTTTTTCATTTTTTTTGAATTTTTTTCCGATTTTCAATTTTCTGAATTATTTGACAATTTAGTCTCTAATCACCCTTCTTAACTGCTCATGTGTGGATCACTCATTCCAAATCGTCTAATTTTCCGGGCGGTCACCCATCCTCTCACTACTCCAGCCTGAGCGCGCTTAACTTCGGAGTTCTATTCCCCCTAGTTTCCAAGTCTGCACTTGTTGTTTTGCTAACAATAGTAAACTGTCAATCCTATTAACCCTTAGGAGTTTAGCTTGAGTATTAAGTCACACGTTTCACTGTTTGAATTTGAAACTATTATTCTAAAAAACAATAATTATTTAGTAACACTAATATTTCTTGAATAAGTAGTTTGACCATATTTTGACCACAGTTTGACCAGATTTGACCAAAATTCAAAAATTAAAATAATTATTTAGTAACACAAATATTCTTGAATAATTATTTAGTAAAACTAATATTTCTTAAATAAGTAGTTTGACCACAGTTTGAACAAAATTCAAAAAAACTGAAATTTGAGCATATCTTTTTTCCCTTTTAGAATTTATGGATTCTAAAAATTTGCAAACGGGCCTATGGCGGTCAAAATCAGATGCGGATTTTCGTGCTAAACATTTTGATATATTATACGTTATTTTCGACATCGTATGCAAAAGATATAGTCATTTTACTTTTTCATCACACTTTTTTGCAAAACATGTCCAAATTTAAGTTTTTAAATTTTTGTAACTAGTAGATAAAGTAACATAACTATATCTCGAAGGATTTTAATTTTTAAAGTTTTTATCATTTTGTTTGTTTTTTCAAAACTGAAATGACGATACACCGGGGGGGGGGGGGGGAGGTGTGTAGAGTTTGAAAATTGGCGTATAGTGTCGGTTTGTGTCTCCAACCGGGACTATAGGTTAGGACTCCTTTAATGCCGGTTTGTGACACAAACCGGTACTATAGGTTAGACCTTTAGTACCGGTTTGTGTCAAGAACCGGCGCTAGAGGGGCTCGTGGGGCCCCGGCCTGACGCCAACCTGCCACCACCCTTTAGTACCGGTTCGTGGCATGAATCGGTACTAAAGATTCAACACGAATCGGCACTAATGCATAGTCGTTTGAACCGACACTAATGGTCACATTAGTGTCGGTTCAGTTACAAACCGGGACTAATGTGTTTCACATTAGGCCCTTCTTCTACTAGTTGTAGAATCGATGGACAACACATCAACCCTGTCCGCTATTTTGTGGTGCGCTCCAACGCTACATGCGTGAGATCTCACGGCTAGTGGCTAGCGAGCTGATTGGTTTACCCCCAAAACCAGTCGACGTCAAAGAAAAATAACTACATAGAACCAACGGTTTTCTCCTGGTAAACAAACTATATTGTCCACACTTAACCAACATTTGATAGACTATCTAACCCAAGTACTCACTCGTATTTTCTAAATTGGAAAACATAATCCAATGCAAAATTATGCTTTGCGACTTTTTACTGTAATCAAATTTGTATTTTGGATGCAGTTTCGATTAGTCTTTAAAAAACGGGGAAGTGTATTCTAATTAGTAACTAGCTGGCTTCTGAATTGGTTCTTTTTCCTACGCAGTGGCCGCCCTACCTAGACCAATCTACATTTCTTTGCATCTCCTTCGTCCGTAGATTATCGTCATCATCCTCCTTGGTTGGCTTTGCTAATGGGGGAGTGCGGGAGGCCCTGATCTACAGGTGGGAGTTTTAGCTTTTCCCCGTCTTGGGTTTTTGTTGGTCTTCATTGTCTGTCTCTTTGACCCTTCCAACGGTGGTGACGGCAACGCTTAATAATGGCTCCTCCGACTTCTTCTATGGACATGGCGACGTGTGAGACGCTGCAAACCGCAAGTGATTAGATTGATAGGTAGGTCTCCAATGTATGCCGCTTCATCCTTTATGGCGATGGTGGCGGCAGTGGGCAATAAGTTTTCCTTGAATTCTTCTCCGGCTTCGGCAGTGCGTGTGCCATCTTATCTAGTGGTCTGATCGAATGAAAGGGTTTGCTTTCCCCTCTTTGGTTAACGCATGCGGAGTTGATTGTGTCTTCGTTGGGCCAGTGGAGCTTTGGCTGCAACGACGTCAATTTAGGTATTCTGTCGACTCAAACTGATATCTAGGTGTGATCAAATTAGCATCATCTTCTTCTTTGAGTCGTGGATTCTTCGGGATAGATGTCGCTAACCATTTCCCGAATTCCTAGGTGGATACAACTCTTTTTTGTTTCGACAATTGCGCAGAACTATATGAGCAGCAAACTTTGGCGCACCACCAACATGTGTGTGATGGGGTCATCCTCCTTTTCGAAAAAAACATGTGTGTGATAGATAGGATGGAGGGTTCCCCAAGGAGTGGATTACTTTTTTTTCATTTTGGGATTTTCTTGTAACGCTGATGTTTGTTCTTCTTATAACGCTTATGTGATTGCAAAGGAGTTGTAGAAGAGATAAAGAAAGGATCGGAAGGAAGGCACAGTGCTATTATCAAGGAAATTTGTGCTCGAGCGAGAGACTTTACTAGCTGCGATTTTATTTTTGAAGGACGTAGTATGAACTTTGATTCTCATAATTTAGCTAAGTTTTTTCTTCTTTAGATGTGGGTCGCCACTTGTGGATGGGATCTCCCCACGAACCATTTGTAATTCCTGTAAACCGTACTCCAAACATTGAACAAAGTGCGGTTTGCCCCTAAAAAAGCTACTTTTTTTCCTTTGCAAATTTAGCTAGTTTTTTTTAATCTAATTCAGCTAGCTTGTGAGGCTCGGAGTGGCACCTACCGCCGTTTGTTCGGTTCGGTGGCACTGTGAAGCCCAATCTCCAGGCTCCAGCCGTCCAGCGTGACTGCACGCCTTGCTGGCCTGGTCCGCCGTAGCACCGGCAACATATCCAGCACATGCCCAGCATTTCTGATGGTTCAGTTCAACTTGATATGTCATGCCCATCATGTTGATGGTTTAGTTCAATCTGATCTGTTATATACAAGCTAATGCCGGTCTTGAAAAAGAGAGCATCAGGAAACAAAAAGTGAGCTTTACTAGTACTTCACCTTGTTTTCGACGGTTTGCTATTACTTCACCTGATCTCTGCTGGCGCTATAAATTGGACCTAACTCGAAATGTTGCCATTCGAACTGCCAGCAAGAAAAAAAATGGGCAAATGCTACCCCCCCCCCCCTCTTTTTTGATGAATGCTATATATTGGTGATGACGGTTGATACGATAGCACTCGCCAAAGCGAGGTCTGACATGGGCCGAGGCCAGTGTGATCTCTTTTTTTGACTTTTCCTTTTTTCCCTTCTTCAACAAAAACTTCAAAAACTACTACAAACTTTCAAATATTGTTGATTTTTATAACACAAATCATGATTTAGAAAATTATTTTTAATAAATATATTATTTGTTAAAAAATGTTGATAATTTAAATTATTTTTGTAATTTGTAAAAATAGTCCAGAATTTCAATAAATAGGTTTCCAAACAATATTTTAAAAAAAGCTTGGACATCCAAAACATATTCATAATTTCAAAAAAATTGGAATTTCAATTTTTCACAATTTAAATATCATTAGGAAATAAAAAAAAAACTCATTTTCATTTTTTTGCTTTTTCCATTGTTTATATTTTGAATTCATGAACCTTTTGAAATTCGTCATATTTTTTCAAAATTCACAAACTTTTTCTGAATTCCCGATCATTTTCTAATTCGTGTACTTTTTTCAATGCACCAAAAAAATTCATATTAACGAACTTTTTTTTAACTAAAATAAAACTGACCAGGATATATCTTTGAGGAAATAAAACAAGCCGGCATATAAAAAACCGATAACAATACAAAAGAAGGAGTGTGGCGCTGCTCGGAAAAGCACATCTCATCCCGGGGGCGCGGGGCGCGGCTATGTGTTGCCAGCTGCGACACCCAATTCCGGCTCGGCCTAGTAACCAACTGCCGCGCCGTGCTGATGTCATCACGTGCATTTTTTTGGTTTTTTCTTCACATTTTTGTTTTGTTGTTTCTTAATTCTGCTTTTATTTTGAAATATGTATGTATGTATATATATATATATATATATATATATATATATAATACGAAAATAATTTACATAAATTTTGAAAAATATTCATCTTGCATATTAAAAAAATTTAAATGTGTATAAAAAAGGTTTATGTTGTATAAATGTGAATGTCAAAAGTAAAAAATGTAATCAAGTATATGAAAAATGTTAATGATATGTAAGAAAAATGTTTGTGACAATTATAAAGCGTCTTCAATACAATTGCTTCGTGCATTCAAGAAAATGTACTGTACATTTAAAAATATTCACAAGTTTCAGAAATGAGTCCGTGACATTTTCAAATATACAATGTACAAAAATATTTGTATGGTTCAATTTTTTATCATTTGAAAAATGTTTCAACATGTATTTGAAAAAAATATGTAACACATATTTCAAAAATGATTCAAAGAATGTTTTGGGAAAATGTTAAACGGGTATAAAAGAATGTTTTAATTATAGACGAAAAATGTGCAAACGTGTACGAGACAAGTAGACATGTATTGAAAAACAAACCCAATAAAAATTGAAGAAACAACAAGAAAAGTGAAGAAGCCAAAATAACCCCAAAAAACCAAGAAAGAAAGAAAGAAAAGAAAACCAAAGTATAAAAAAGAAAAAAGAATAAAGAATAAAAAACCCATTGAAAAAACAAAGAAAACCGTCACATACAAGAAAAAAAACAAAAACCGGTGAAAGCAGAAAAAAACAAAGGACCGAACCTATCGATCGAATGAGGACAAGCAAATTCAACGAACGATAAACAACTAAATTTATCGGCTCTGTACTAGTCCGCCCGTAGGTGATTCCTAATTAATAGGAATCGGTACAGGAGATATAGCATTTGCAAGGAGCGCGTGCATGAGCAAGTGAGCGTACTGCTTGCTATGAGCGATCCACAACATCGCCCAAAAAACATGTGCATGATGATCGTAGTGCCAAGGCCTCCATGCGTTGTCTTTAAGGGCCCACATGCATATTGGCCAGCTCTCAGGCTTCGACTTGATTTGAGCCTGAAACATACGAGTTACGAGTAACGACAAAGAAGAAATAGACCAAATTAATAGCCCACACCTGTTAAAAAAAGAAAACAACAAATCACCGGTGGATTCAAATCAACCAGGACGTGCACACTGATTTTTAAAATGTTGGATGCCACCCCGAGCTCCACTTGACGCTAAATCTAAAACTCAAGGAGGGCGACATATTGATGCTGTAATGTGTGGCGATCGAAATGAACTCATGATGGTAACGAATGTCATTTCATCGGAATATCTTGTTGGATCCGCTCGATCAACGCCTGCCCTTTGCTTGTTAGTATCGGGAGTTTGCTCAAATACTCTGCACTAGGCCTTGAAACATACCTGATGAAATGCTTGACGAGAATGGTTGGTATAAGACCAAACATGGCATGTATATATCGACCGTCTCTTCAGGTTATTGACCGGTATTGAGTAAGAGTTCCCCAAACATTTCACCATGGCATTTGGAATAATGCTTTATGAAGTGCCTGTAGGGAACTCATGGCAAAACCAAACATATATCCTTTAGATTGATCATCACTTCGAATTCCTTGACCGGCATTGAGTAAAAGCTTAGTGGCACCAAAAGTAGAAGGAAATATGCCCTAGAGGCAATAATAAAATTAATATTTATATTTCCTTATATCATGATAAATGTTTATAATTCATGCTAGAATTGTATTAACCGGAAACTTAGTACATGTGTGAATACATAGACAAACAGAGTGTCCCTAGTATGCCTCTACTTGACTAGCTCGTTAATCAAAGATGGTTATGTTTCCTGACCATAAACATGTGTTGTCATTAGATCAACGGGATCACATCATTAGAGAATAATGTGATGGACAAGACCCATCCGTTAGCTTAGCATTATGATCGTTTAGTTTTATTTGTATTGCTTTCTTCATGACTTATACATATTCCTCTGACTATGAGATTATGCAACTCCCGAATACCGGAGGAACACTTTTTGTGCTATCAAACGTCACAACGTAACTGGGTGATTATAAAGATGCTCTACAGGTGTCTCCGATGGTATTTGTTGAGTTGGCATAGATTAAGATTAGGATTTGTCACTCCGAGTATCGGAGAGGTATCTCTGGGCCCTATCGGTAATGCACATCACTATAAGCCTTGCAAGCTATGTGACTAATGAGTTAGTTGTGGGATGATGCATTACGGAACGAGAAAAGAGACTTGCCAGTAATGAGATTGAACTAGGTATGATGATACTGACGATCAATATCAGGCAAGTAACATACCAATGACAAAGGAAATGACGTACGCTGTTATGTGGTTCGACTGATAAAGATCTTCATAGAATATGTAGGAGCCAATAGGAGCATCCAGATTCCACTATTGGTTATTAACCGGAGATGTGTCTCGGTCATGTCTGCACAGTTCTCGAACCCGTAGGGTCCGCACGCTTAACATTCGATGACGATTTGTATTATGAGTTATGTGTTTTGGTGACCGAAGTTTGTTCCTAGTCCCGGATGAGATCACGGACATGACGAGGAGTCTTGAAATGGTCGAGAGGTGATATATTGAAAGGTTATATACGGACACCGGAATGGTTCCGAAGAAGATCGGGGATTTTCGGAGTACCGGAAGGTTACCGAAACCCCCCGGGAAAGTTATTGGGCCTAATGGGCCATAGTGGAGGAGAGGAGGCAGGCCAGAGGAGGTGGGGCGCGCCCCCTTGCCCCAATCCGAATTGGGCAAGGGGAGGGGCGCGCCCCCCCTCTTTCGTTCTCCCTCTCCCTCCTTTCCCCTTCCCCCCTCTCCGTTGGAAGGAAAGGGGGATCCTACTAGGTTTGGAGTCCTAGTAGGACCCCCCTTGGTGCGCCTTCCCCTTGGCTGGCCTCCTCATCCCCCCTCCTTTATATACATGGGCAGGGGGCACCCCAAAGGCACAACAGTTGTTTCTTAGCCATGTGCGGTGCCCCCTCCACAGTTCACCACCTCGGTCATATTGCCGCAGTGCTTAGCGAAGCCCTGCGCGGATCACATCACCAACACTGTCGCCACGCTGTCGTGCTGACGGAACTCTCCGTCGACCCTCTACTGGATCAAGAGCTCAAGGGACGTCATTGTGTTGAACGTGTGCTAAACACGGAGGTGCCGTATGTTCGGTACTTGGATCGTGAAGACGTTCGACTACATCAATCGTGTTACTAAACGCTCACGCTTTCGGTCTACGTGGACACACTCTCCCGTCTGTTGCTATGCATCTCCTAGATAGATCTTGTGTGATCGTAGGAATTTTTTGAAATACTGCGTTCCCTAAGGGAGTCCTGGATTAGGGGGTCCTTGGACAGCCGGACTATATACTTTGGCCGGACTGTTGGACTATGAAGATACAAGATTGAAGATTTCGTCCCATGTCCGGGTGGGACTCTCCTTTGCATGGAAGGCAAGCTTGGCAATTCGGATCTATAGATCTCCTCCCTTGTAAACGACTTTGTGTAACCCTAGCCCCCTCCGGTGTCTATATAAATCGGAGGGTTTAGTCCGTAGGACAACAACAATGATAATCATAGGCTAGCTTCTAGGGTTTAGCCTCTACGATCTCGTGGTAGATCAACTCTTGTAATACTCATATCATCAAGATCAATCAAGCAGGAAGTAGAGTATTACCTCCATTGAGAGGGCCCGAACCTGGGTAAACATCATGTCCCCCACCTCCTGTTACCATCCGCCTTAGATGCACAGTTTGGGACCCCCTACCCGAGATCCGCCGGTTTTGACACTGACATTGGTGCTTTCATTGAGAGTTCCACTGTGCCGCCGCCATAAGACTAGATGGCTCCTTCGATCATCGATAACGATGCGAACTAGGGTGAGGTTTTCTCCCCGGACAGATCTTTGTATTCGGCGGTTTCGCACTGCGGGTCAACTTGCTTGGCCATCTGGAGCAGATCGAGAGCTACGCCCCTGTCTGTCAGGTTAGGTTTGGAAGCTTAAACTATACTGCCGACATCCGCGGAGAATTGATCTTTGACGAATTCGAGCCCATATCTGGTGCGCCGCACAGACACGACGAGCATGACTTAGCTCTGTCGTCGGATGGTGTTCGGGAGATCACACCTGTGGTTACTCCGGCCCTCAATCCGGAGCAGATTGTGCCATCCGAGGACGGGTGCATGGACCCCGCCACGGAGGCCGCACACTCAGTGACGATAGAGCCGAGTACTGACTTCACCTCCTACGAGACCTGTGTTGCCGGACTTTTGGATTTGTCCCCGGCCACGGGCTCCGAACCGCCTGAGTCAGTGCCTATCGAATCTGATTGGGCACCGATCATGGAGTTTTCCTCCGCGGATACCTTTCAGCACTCGCCCCTGGGCGATGTGCTAAATTCATTAAGGTCTCCCTTGTCAGGAGGCCCTTGGTCGAACTGTGTCCGGCTTGAGTGGGAAGCGGATGACAAAGAATTTCGATCCCCACCCACCACCCACTTAATAGCCACTGTCGACGACTTAACCGACATGCTTGATTGCGGCTCCGAAGACATCGACGGCATGGACGACGATGTAGGAGAAGAACAGGAACCACAGCCCATAGGGCGCTGGACTGCCACCTCATCATATATGATATATACATGGTGGACACCCCCAAAGAAAGCAATGGCAAGGCAACAGGGGATAATCCCCTCGAGAAGCAATCTAAGCACCGGAGTCAACGGCGCCGCTCTAAGTCCCCCATAGCAAAAGCGGCGATACCGGCGCAAGAAATAATAACACTGTGGATAGTGCCGAAGACGAAGACAATCCCCTCCAGCCAGGCCTCGAGCTGGAGGATGGGCAAGGTAGCCCTAAGGAACAGGGAGCAGATGGAGAATCATAGGATGACAATGACATGCCTCTCTCCGAAGACGAGGTGAGCCTCGGTGACGAAGAATTTATCGTGCCTGAGGATCCCGTCAAACAGGAGCGCTTCAAGCGCTGGCTTATAGCCACAGCAAAAAGCCTGAAGAAAAAGCAACAACAGCTTCAAATTGACCAAGATCTGCTAGTAGATAGATGGACTGAGGTCCTGGCGGCCGAGGAATACGAACTCGAGCGCCCAACCAAAAGTTATCCAAAGCGCATGTTGCTACCCCAACTCGAGGAGGAAGCATTAAATCCTACGCTTCCAGCATATGATGCGGTTGACCGGCCACCTCGTGGCCGAGACAAAGAGGCATATCAGGTCGAAGTCCAGCCCGCACCCCGCCGCCAGTCAATCAAAAATACCAAGGCCCGGGGCAACACGCAGGATCTGCGAGACGTATTGCAAAACAAAGCAGGACATGCAAGGTCGATCTATGGATCACTGGGGCGCGTCCGAACGCGTGACGAACACCGTCACGCCGGATATACTAAAAGCAAATCCGGCCGGGCCGAATACAGCAGACAAGACTCGTATGAACTACGTCGTGATATAGCCCGACATAGAGGCGCCACACACCCCCTATGCTTCACTGATGAAGTAATGGATCACGAATTCCCAGAAGGTTTTAAACCCGTGAACATTGAATCATATGATGGTACAACAGACCCCGCGGTATGGATCGAAGATTTCCTCCTCCACATACACATGGCCCGCGGCGATGATCTACATGCCATCAAGTACCTCCCATTAAAACTTAAAGGACCTGCTCGTCATTGGCTGAATAGCCTGCCCCAAACTCCATTGGCAGTTGGGAGAATTTGTAGGACGCATTCCTTGACAACTTCCAGGGCACTTATGTGCGACCACCGGATGCCGATGACTTGAGTCACATAACCCAACAGCCACGGGATCGACCAGGAAATTCTGGACTCCGTTCCTAACTAAAAAGAACCAAATTGTCGACTCCGGATGCTGAGGCCTTAGCGGCATTTAAGCATAATATCCGCGACGAGTGGCTCGCCCGTCACCTCGGCCAAGAAAAGCCGAAGACCATGGCAGCCCTCACGACACTCATGACCCGCTTTTGTGCGGGCCAGGATAGCTGGCTGGCTCGCAGCAACAGCACATCAAGAAACCCCGGCAATTCAGATGCCAGAGATAGCAACGGCAGGCCACGCTGCAACAGACAAAAGCGCCGCAGCAACGGCGACAACGCCGAAGACACGGTAGTTAATGCCAGATTCAGTGGCTCTAAATCCGGTCAGCGAAAGAAGCCGTTCAAAAGAAGCAATCCGGGCCCTTCCAGCTTGGACCGCATACTCAGTCGTTTGTGCCAAATTCACGGCACCCCCGATAAACCAGCCAACCACACCAACAGAGAATGCTGGGTGTTCAAATACGCCGGCAAGTTGAATGCCGAAAACAAGGAAAAGGGGCTGCATAGCAACGACGAGGAGGAGCCCCGGCCGCCGAACACAGGAGGACAGAAGAAATTTCCTCCCCAAGTGAAAACGGTAAACATGATATACGCAATCCATATTCCCAAGCGGGAACGGAAGCATGCACTGAGGGACGTTTATGCGATGGAGCCAGTCGCCCCAAAGTTCAACCCATGGTCTTCTTGTCCGATCACCTTAGATCGCAGGGACCACCCCACCAATATCCGTCATGGCGGTTCTGCCGCTTTGGTCCTTGACCCCATCATTGACGGATTTCACCTCGCTCGAGTCCTTATGGACGGTGGCAGCAGCCTGAATCTGCTCTATTAGGATACAGTGCGCAAAATGTGTATAGACCCCTCGAGGATCAAACCCACCAAAACCACCTTTAAAGGTGTCATCCCAGGTGTAGAGGCCTGTTGCACGGGCTCAATCACACTGGAAGTGGTCTTCGGATCTCCGGAAAACTTCCAAAGCGAGGAGTTAATCTTCGATATCGTCCCCTTCCGCAGTGGCTATCATGCACTGCTCGGACGAACCGCATTTGCCAGATTCAATGCGGTACCGCATTATGCATACCTCAAGCTCAAAATGCCAGGACCTCGCAGGGTCATAACAGTCAATGGAAACACAGAACGCTCGCTCCGCACAAAGGAGCACGTTGCGGCCCTCGCAGCAGAAGCGCAAAGCAGCCTTATGAGGCAAACCGCCAATTCGGCGAAAAAGACCACGGATACCTTCAAGCGAGTTCGGAGTACCCTGCAAGAGGATTGCCAGGCACGTTTAGAGCTCGCCTAGCAATTCGGCCTCCGTCCTAGTCCCAGCCAAGCGGCGAAATTTGCGCTGCACGTACATAATTACACACTCAAGATACCATGGGCATAGGCGGAGGCACGGCCATGGCACCGACCACAGTGCGGCTCAACCACTTCAGGACCCGTATGCCTTTAACATTTTCTTCCTTTCAGGCCCCTATTCTCTAAAGGCCCTCTCGGATCGACTGATTATCGGACCCATCACGGGAAGGAAACACCAAGGAAGCAAGAAGCTTTGATGTACAAGGGAATCCTCAGGTGGTCTCTGATAATGATCGATATACCTGTTTTGCATACCCACACGCAGTTTGCCCTTGAATAGGACATGTCAAATAGTCCTACTTTTTACTTATTGCACTACATGTATGCATACGCTTTGGCGTATCATTTAAATAACAATGTACAACATTAGCTTATTATTGCATTATCTTTTTTTCCCTGTCTACTTATTTACGACAAATAGCACCCGTACATTTTGATACGCCCAGTGCACCAGGGGCTTCAGTATACCCCATAACACGGCATGAAAAGTCCGAACACTTTCGACAGTGCGGCACCCCGAACTTATAGCATTATATGCATCAGCTCCGAATCATGTCTTGGGTCAATAGTTGGGTTTGCCCGGCTCCCATGTTTTGGTACCTTACGTTCCGCTATATCGGCTAAGGTAGCACTGGGAGAACTACTGCGATTGTGTCCCGGTTCTTCCGGACGAGCACCTTAGTAGAGAAAGATGAAAACTGACTGTCATGATGCGGCGAGAGCTGGTCGCTGTTCGAGAGGTCTCAAATCCTTCAAGACTTTTTCCGCTTCAGGCGAGGAATCGGCGTTGTCCGATTTAGGCATACATAGCGCCCCTAGTTCAGCCTTCCGAATTCTAGGGGCTTCAGCAAAATTTAAAATTGTAGACTTCTATGGCTAAGTGAGAAGTGATAAAGCCTTATAGTCCGATTGCCTGGTTCGTTGTGCTGAACACCTCCTTCGAAGGACGTAAAACTAGGATAAAGAGTGATCAGGTTTATCCCGAACACCTCAGTACTAGTTACATGGGGGCAGAAGCCGACGACTGGCCAACTCTCAAATTTTATAAACGGCCGCACAGAAGGTAATATTTTAAATTAACAAAGCGTTGTATAGCGCACATGAACTCGTTTCACATTACAGGATCACATGAGTACATTCATTCAAATACTACATCTTTAGCACATTCCTCTGCCACAAGGCGAGCACCCTTCAGGACACTGTCATAATACTTTTCGGGGTGGCGATGCTCCTTGCCCTCCAGCGGCCCCTCCTTCACCAGCTTTTCAGCGTCCATCTTCGCCCAGTGCACTTTTGCCCGGGCAAAAGCCCTGCGCGCACCCTCAATGCAGACGGACCGCTTTATGACTTCAAACCATGGGCAGGCGTTCACAAGCCGCCTTACCAGGCCGAAATAGCTACCAGGCAGGGGCTTGCCAGACCACATCCGGACTATGAGGCCCTTCATGGCCAATTCGGCTGCCTTGTGGAGCTCGACCAGTTGCTTCAACTGGTCGCTTAAGGGCATCGGATGTTCGGTCCCATTATACTGAGACCAGAACAACTTCTCCTTCGAGCTCCCTTCCTCGGCCTGCTAGAACTCCGCGGCATCCAGCACACTGCTGGGTGATCTGCGAACGCTCCTGGAGAGCTCCGAATTCGGGTAAGTAAAAGGAAAGTTTCCTTCACATGCTTGCTTTGCATAATGAATGCCTTACCAGCCGCTATCTTCTTGACCGCCTCAATTTCCTGGAGGGCCTTTTTGGCTTCGGCCTTGGCAGTTTGTGCATTCTCGAGGGCCTTCGCAAGCTCAGACCCTTGCGTCAAAGATTCACGCTCCAGGGACTCGTACTTCTTGACAAACCCCTGGAGCTCTCGCCGACTCGGGCCTCTTGCTTCTCGCGCTCGGCACGCTCCTTGGACGCTTTGTCTTCGGCCTCGGATAGCGCCTTTTTAAGGGCCTCCACTTCGATCGTGGCCCCTAGCAAAATTCATGACGATCCTATGATCTCACAATCATTTTTCTTTATCAATAAATAGACGAGGTATTACTTACCTTTGTTCTCTTCGAGCTGCCTCTTGGTAAGCCCGAGCTCTTCTTTGGACTGCTCAAGGTCCCGCTTCAGTGCGGAGACCTCCGCCGTGCAAGCGGCAGCGGCCAACAGTGAAGCATGCTTATTCATATAAGACATATTCTGATTAGACTCTTGTGATTTTTATTTGATCCTCTATTCAGCCTTTCTTTACGAACACCAAACAGAGCATCAAGGGCTACTGTCTATGCTGTAATATTTCCTCATAATTTGGTTACTTACCTCAAATCCTGTAAGGAGGCTGGCACAGGCTTCAGTCAGTCCGCTTCTGGCGGACTGAACCTTCTTGACCACCGCACTCATGATAGTGCGGTGCTATTCGTCAATGGAAGCGCCGCGAAGCGCTTCCAGCAAATTATCTGACGCCTCTGGATGAATAGAGGTCATGGGCACAGACGGCTTGCTCCCCTTGGCGGGGGGTCGCCTGACAGAATCTGGAACCACTGGAGGTTCCGGCGCAGTATTCGGCTAGGGGGTAGACTTGCCACCCCCGGCATTAGGGCCCGTGGGGGTCTTGCCCCTCCTACGCCTAGCGCCTGGAATGTCGCCTTGGGGCGCCTTTGGAACTGTCTGCCCTTGGTTCAGTGCCCTTTGAGACAACACCTCGGCGTCGTCCGTAGGGCGGAGGGAGGAGGCGGCCGGGAGTGAATCGCTGTTCATCGCCGACGAGCCCAAAGAATCATCCGAAGAGGATACGTTGATATGGACTTTGGATGGGCTGCATGATCATGTTCGGCATGATAAGAAGCAAGGAAATAAAACATACCAAGAACTATTATGGTATCCGGATACTTACGACTTCGCCAGGGGCTTGTCCCTGGGTAACCACTCCTCGTCGTTGAAAGCGGCCGTTGTGGAGCAGTCCGGGAGGAGATTCCTTCCCTTCTTGGACCCTTCGGCCTCCCCAGATGGGGCGGCCTTCCTTTTCTTGTCTCTCCCGGCTGGGGGGGAGAACTTTATTCTTCCTCCTCCTCGTTTTCGTGGGAGGAGGGCACCTCGGTGTTATCGGACGATGAGTCCGATACAACCCTGCGCCGGAGACCTTTCCTGGTCCCCGTGGCCTTCTTCTCCAGTGCCTCATAGGGCGCCGGAACCAGCATCTCTGTTAGGAGAGCTATTGCTGGATCTTCGGGCAGTGGGGCCGGACAATCAATCTGCTCCGCTGTCGCGACCCAGTCCTGTTAAATGGCATGGAGGCTTAGGTCCGTCATATGATTATACTGGGAAAAGGAACATCTTATGAGATACATTGAGCTTACCGGATTAGCATGACGCTTCGCACTGAGTCCGCGACCCTCGGTAAGGGGAGGAGGTACCTCGGCGGACTTAAACAGCACCTTCCAGATGTCTGGGTGCGTCGTGCCGAAGAGCTCTCGCAACATCTAGTGCTTAGCCAGGTCGAACTCCCACAAATGGAATGCCCATCTTTGACACGGGAGGATCCGGCGGAAGTGCATGACTTGGACCATGTTATCAAGCTTGATTTTCTTGCTTATCATGTTTTTGACGCAGTTATGGAGTCCGGTCAGCTCCACCGATGAACCCCGGGATAGGCCCTTCTCTTTCCAGGAGGTGAGCCGCACGGGGATTCCGGATCGAAATTCGGGGGCCGCCACCCAGTAGGTGTCGCGCAGCTCAGTGATGTAGAACCACCCCGATTGCCACCTCTTTATGGTCTCCACATAGGAGCCTTCGAGCTAGGTAACGTTGGGCATCTTGCCAATCATGGCGCCTCCGCACTCCGCTTGCTTGCCGACCACCACCTCTGGTTTAATGTTGAAGGTCTTCAGCCATAGGCTGAAGTGGGGCTTGATGCGGAGGAAGGCCTCGCACACGACAATAAACGCCGAGATGTTGAGGATGAAATTAGGGGCTAGATCATGAAAATCCAGCTCGTAGTAGAATATGAGCCCGCGAACAAATTGGTGAAGAGGAAATCCCAGCCCGCGGACGAAGTGAGTGAGGAATACAACCCTCTTGTGAGGTTCTAGAGTAGGGACGATCTGCCATGCATCTGGGAGCCGGTGCGCGATATCTGCGGCCAAGTATCCGGCTTCCCGGAGCTTCGTAATGTTCTCCTCCGTAAGGGAGGAGACCATCCACTTGCCTCCCGCTCCGGACATGTTTGGAGTGGTTTTGCAGAGAAGATGCGAACTTGGGCGCTTGAGCTCGAGTGCGCGGGAATGGATGGGCAGGGAAGAAGAAGGTGTGCATAAAAAGGAGGAGTCTTTGTCCCTTTATAAAGGCAGAAGAAGTTGTGCGCCTCCCCACCTGCCTGGTAAAATCGCTTATTCCCCAAGCGTCGTCATTAATGAGAATCCCGTGATAAGGGACACGATCTCTGCTTCGACAAGACGTGCCAAGAAAACTGCCTCGCAAGATGTGCAGTAGCTGGTTGAGAAAAACGGTTCGAATAATGACCGGTCCATGGCGTGATGTCACTCCACGAAATGTGTCAGAAGACTAGATTTGTGGGATAGTGTACTCTCTACGGTGGTATGTGGAATTTGTTTTGCAGAGCCGGACACTATCCTTGTGTTCAAAATCTTCTATGGAGTATTCGAAGGAAGAACCCGCCTTGCAATGCCAAAGACAATCTGCGCGCCGGACTCATCGTCATTGAAGCCTGGTTCAGGGCTACTAACGGAGTCCTGGATTAGGAGGTCCTCGGACAGCCAGACTATATACTTTGGTCGGACTGTTGGACTATGAAGATACAAGATTGAAGACTTCGTCCCGTGTCCGGGAGGGACTCTCCTTTCCGTGGAAGGCAAGCTTGGCAATTCGGATCTGTAGATCTCCTCCCTTGTAACCGACTCTGTGTAACCCTAGCCCCCTCCGGTGTCTATATAAACCGGAGGGTTAAGTCCATAGGACAAAAACAATGATAATCATAGGCTAGCTTCTAGGGTTTAGCCTCTACGATCTCGTGGTAAATCAACTCTTGTAATACTCATATCATCAAGATCAATCAAGCAGGAAGTAGGGTATTACCTCCATCAAGAGGGCCCGAACCTGGGTAAACATCGTGTCCCAAGCCTCCTGTTACCATCCGCCTTAGACGCACAGTTCGGGACCCCCTACTCGAGATCCGCCGGTTTTGACACCGACATTCCCCAACAAAAGTCCCCCCAAACACTTCATAGTGGCATTTGGGATATTTTTTGTGAAGTGCTAGCTTGCAGGGAACTCATGGTAAAACCAAGCATGTGTGCTTCAGATTGATCATCTCATTGGGCTTTTAACCGGCGTTGAGTAAATTAAAGTTTGGTGGGACTGAGAGTTCCCCCAAACACTTCACGGTGGCATTTGGAATAATGTCGCGTGAAGTTCTTGCAGGGAACTCATGGTAAAACCAAACACACATGCTTCAGATTGATCATCACTTCAAAATCTTGACCGACATTGAGTAAGCTTAGTGGCACCATGAGTTCCCCCAAACACTTCACGGTGGCATTTGGAATAATGCCTTGTGAAGTTCTTGCAGGAAACTCTTGGCAAATCTAAACATGATTTGTGGTACATCTCATGTGGTTTGTGAAGGAAATATGCCCTAGAGGCAATAATAAAGTTATTATTTATTTCCTCATATATTAAATGTTTATTATTCATGCTAGAATTGTATTAGCCGGGAACATAATACATGTGTGAATATATAAACAAACAGAGTGTCACTAGTATGCCTCTACTTGACTAGCTCGTTAATCAAAGATGGTTATGTTTCCTAACCATGAACAAAGAGTTGTTATTTGATTAACGAGGTCACATCATTAGTTGAATGATCTGATTGACATGACCCATTCAATTAGCTTAGCACCCGATCGTTTAGTATGTTGCTATTGCTTTATTCATGACCTATACATGTTCCTATGACTATGAGATTATGCAACTCCCGTTTACCGGAGGAACACTTTGTGTGCTACCAAACGTCACAACGTAACTGGGTGATTATAAAGGTGCTCTACAGGTGTCTCCAAAGGTACTTGTTGGGTTGGCGTATTTCGAGATTAGGATTTGTCACTCCGATAGTCGGAGAGGTATCTCTGGGCCCTCTCGGTAATGCACATCACATAAGCCTTGCAAGCATTACAACTAATATGTTAGTTGTGAGATGATGTATTACGGAACAAGTAAAGAGACTTGCCGGCAACGAGATTGAACTAGGTATTGGATACCGACGATCGAATCTCGGGCAAGTAACATACCGATGACAAAGGGAACAATGTATGTTGTTATGCGGTCTGACCGATAAAGATCTTCGTAGAATATGTAGGAGCCAATATGGGCATCCAGGTCCCGCTATTGGTTATTGACCGGAGACGTGTCTCGGTCATGTCTACATTATTCTCGAACCGTAGGGTCCGCACGCTTAACGTTACGATGCCAGTTATTATGAGTTTATACATTTTGATGTACCGAAGGTAGTTCGGAGTCCCGGATGTGATCACGGACATGACGAGGAGTCTCGAAATGGTCAAGACATAAAGATCGATATATCGGAAGCCTATATTTGGACATCGGAATCGTTCCGGGTGAAATCGGCATTTTATCGGAGTACCGAGGGGTTACTGGAACCCCCCGGGGGGTTAACGGGCCTTCATGGGCCATAAGGGAGAAGAGAGGGGCCGGCCAGGGCAGGCCGCGGGCCTCCTCCCCCATTAGTCCGAATAGGACAATGAAGGGGGGGCGGCGCCCCCCTTTCCTCTTCTCCCCCCCTTTCCTTCTCCAACAAGGCAAGAGAGGGGGGAGTCCTACTCCCGGTGGGAGTAGGACTCCTCCAGGCACACCCCATGGGGGCCGGCCGCACCTCCCCCTCCCTCCTTTATATACGGGGGCAGGGGGCACCCTAGAACACACAAGTTGATCTTCGTGATCGTTCCTTAGCCGTGTGCGGTGCCCCCCTCCACCATATTCCACCTCGGTCATATCGTTGCGGTGCTTAGGCGAAGCCCTGCGTCGGTAGAACATCATCATCGTCATCACGCCGTCGTGCTGACGAAACTCATCCCCGAAGCTTTGCTGGATCGGAGCCCGGGGAGCGTCATCGAGCTGAACGTGTGCTAAGAACTCGGAGGTGCCGGAGTAACGGTGCTTGGATCGGTTGGACCGGGAAGACGTACAACTACTTCCTCTACGTTGCGTCAACGCTTCCGCTTCGGTCTACGAGGGTACATAGATGACACTCTCCCCTCTCGTTGCTATGCATCACCATGATCTTGCGTGTGCGTAGGAATTTTTTTGAAATTACTACGTTCCCCAACAGTGGCATCCGAGCCTAGGTTTTATGGTTTGATGTTATATGCACGAGTAGAACACAAGTGAGTTGTGGGCGATATAAGTCATACTGCCTACCAGCATGTCATACTTTGGTTCGGCGGTATTGTTGGATGAAGCGGCCCGGACCGACATTACGCGTACGCTTACGCGAGACTGGTTCTACCGCCGTGCTTTGCACACAGGTGGCTGGCGGGTGTCAGTTTCTCCAACTTTAGTTGAACCGAGTGTGGCTACGCCCGGTCCTTGCGAAGGTTAAAATGGCATCAACTTGACAAACTATCGTTGTGGTTTTTGATGCGTAGATGAGATTGGTTCTTGCTTAAGCCCGTAGCAGCCACGTAAAACTTGCAACAAACAAAGTAGAGGACGTCTAACTTGTTTTTGCAGGGCATGTTGTGATGTGATATGGTCAAGGCATGATGCTAAATTTTATTGTATGAGATGATCATGTTTTGTAACTGAGTTATCGGCAACTGGCAGGAGCCATATGGTTGTCGCTTTATTGTATGCAATGCAATCGCCCTGTACTGCTTTACTTTATCACTAAGCGGTAGCGATAGTCATAGAAGCATAAGATTGGCGAGACGACAACGATGCTACGATGGAGATCAAGGTGTCGTGCCGGTGACGATGGTGATCATGACGGTGCTTCGGAGATGGAGATCACAAGCACAAGATGATGATGGCCATATCATATCACTTATATTGATGGCATGTGATGTTTATCCTTTTATGCATCTTATCTTGCTTTGATTGACAGTAGCATTATAAGATGATCTCTCACTAAATTATCAAGAAGTGTTCTCCCTGAGTATGCACCGTTGCCAAAGTTTGTCGTGCCCAGACACCACGTGATGATCGGGTGTGATAAGCTCTACGTCCATCTACAACGGGTGCAAGCCAGTTTTGCACACACAGAATACTCGGGTTATACTTGACGAGCCTAGCATATGCAGATATGGCCTCGGAACACGGAGACCGAAAGGTCGAGCGTGAATCATATAGTAGATATGATCAACATAATGATGCTCACCAATGAAGACTAATCCATTTCACGTGATGATCGGTTATGGTTTAGTTGATTTGGATCACGTGATCACTTAGAAGATTAGAGGGATGTCTATCTAAGTGGGAGTTCTTAAGTAATATGATTAATTGAACTTAAATTTATCATGAACTTAGCCCCTGATAGTATCTTGCATGTTTATGTTGATTGTAGATAGATGGCCCGTGCTGTTGTTCCGTTGAATTTTAATGCGTTCCTTGAGAAAGCAAAGTTGAAAGATGATGGTAGCAATTACACGGACTGGGTCCGTAACTTGAGGATTATCCTCATTGCTGCACAGAAGAGTTACGTCCTGGAAGCACCGCTGGGTGCCAGGCCTGCTGCTGATGCAACTGACGACGTTAAGAACGTCTGGCAGAGCAAAGCTGATGACTACTCAATAGTTCAATGTGCCATGCTTTACTGCTTAGAACCGGGACTTCAACGACGTTCTGAACGTCATGGGGCATATGAGATGTTCCAAGAGTTGAAGTTAATATTCGAACAGAATGCCTGGATTGAGAGATATGAAGTCTCCAATAAGTTCTATAGCTGCAAGATGGAGGAGAATAGTTCTGTCAGCGAGCATATACTCAAAATGTCTGGGTATTGTAATCACTTGATTCAACTGGGAGTTAATCTTCCGGATGATTGCGTCATTGACAGAATTCTCCAATCACTTCCACCAAGCTACAAGGGCTTCGTGATGAACTATAATATGCAAGGGATGGATAAGACGATTCTCGAGCTCTTCGCAATGCTAAAGGCTGCGGAGGTAGAAATCAAAAAGGAGCATCAAGTGTTGATGGTCAACAAGACCACTAGTTTCAAGAAAAAGGGCAAAAGGAAAAAGAAGGGGAACTTCAAGAAGAATAGCAAGCAAGTTGCTGCTCAAGAGAAGAAACCCAAGTCTGGACCTAAGCCTGAAACTGAGTGCTTCTACTGCAAGCAGACTGGTCACTGGAAGCGGAACTGCCCCAAGTATTTGGCGGATAAGAAGGATGGCGAGGTGAACAAAGGTATATGTGATATACATGTTATTGATGTGTACCTTACTAGATCTCGCAGTAGCACCTGGGTATTTGATACTGGTTTTGTTGCTAATATTTGCAACTCGAAACAGGGACTACGGATTAAGCGAACACTGGCAAAGGACAAGGTGACGATGCGCGTGGGAAATGGTTCCAAAGTCGATGTGATCGCCGTCGGCACGCTACCTCTACATCTACCTTCGGGATTAGTATTAGACCTAAATAATTGTTATTTGGTGCCAGCGTTGAGCATGAACATTATATCTGGATCTTGTTTGATGCGAGACGGTTATTCATTTAAATCAGAGAATAATGGTTGTTCTATTTATATGAGTAATATCTTTTATGGTCATGCACCCTTGAAGAGTGGTCTATTTTTGATGAATCTCGATAGTAGTGATACACATATTCATAATGTTGAAGCCAAAAGTTGCAGAGTTGATAATGATAGTGCAACTTATTTGTGGCACTGTCGTTTAGGTCATATCGGTGTAAAGCGCATGAAGAAACTCCATACTGATGGACTTTTGGAACCACTTGATTATGAATCACTTGGTACTTGCGAACCGTGCCTCATGGGCAAGATGACTAAAACACCGTTCTTCGGTACTATGGAGAGAGCAACAGATTTGTTGGAAATCATACATACAGATGTATGTGGTCCAATGAATATTGAAGCTCGTGGCGGATATCGTTATTTTCTCACCTTCACAGATGATTTAAGCAGATATGGGTATATCTACTTAATGAAACACAAGTCTGAAACATTTGAAAAGTTCAAAGAATTTCAGAGTGAAGTTGAAAATCATCGTAACAAGAAAATAAAGTTTCTACGATCTGATCGTGGAGGAGAATATTTGAGTTACGAGTTTGGTCTACATTTAAAACAATGCGGAATAGTTTGGCAACTCACGCCACCCGGAACACCACAACGTAATGGTGTGTCCGAACGTCGTAATCGTACTTTACTTGATATGGTGCGATCTATGATGTCTCTTACAGATTTACCGCTATCGTTTTGGGGTTATGCTTTAGAGACGGCCGCATTCACGTTAAATAGAGCACCATCAAAATTCGTTGAGACGACGCCTTATGAACTATGGTTTGGCAAGAAACCAAAGTTGTCGTTTCTTAAAGTTTGGGGCTGCGATGCTTATGTGAAAAAACTTCAACCTGATAAGCTCGAACCCAAATCGGAGAAATGTGTCTTCATAGGATACCCAAAGGAAACTGTTGGGTACACCTTCTATCAGAGATCCGAAGGCAAGACATTCGTTGCTAAAAATGGATCCTTTCTAGAGAAGGAGTTTCTCTCGAAAGAAGTGAGTGGGAGGAAAGTAGAACTTGATGAGGTAACTATACCTGCTCCCTTATTGGGAAATAACACATCACAGGAACCGGTTTCTGTGACGTCTAAACCAATTAGTGAGGAAGTTAATGATGATGATCATGCAACTTCAGATCAAGTTACTACAGAACCTCATAGATCAACCAGAGTAAGATCCGCACCAGAGTGGTACGGCAATCCTGTTCTGTAAATCATGCTACTAGATCATGGTGAACCTACGAACTATGAAGAAGCGATGGTGAGCCCAGATTCCGCAAAATGGCTTGAAGCCATGAAATCTGAGATGGGATCCATGTATGAGAACAAAGTGTGGACTTTGGTTGACTTGCCCGATGGTCGGCAAGCAATTGAGAATAAATGGATCTTCAAGAAGAAGACTGACGCTGACGGTAATGTTACTGTCTACAAAGCTCGACTTGTCGCGAAAGATTTTCGACAAGTTCAAGGGATTGACTACGATGAGACCTTCTCACCCGTAGCGATGCTTAAGTCTGTCCGAATCATGTTAGCAATTGCCGCATTTTATGATTATGAAATTTGGCAGATGGATGTAAAAACTGCATTCCTGAATGGATTTCTGGAAGAAGAGTTGTATATGATATAACCAGAAGGTTTTATCGATCCAAAGGGAGCTAACAAAGTGTGCAAGCTCCAGCGATCCATTTATGGACTGGTGCAAGCCTCTCGGAGTTGGAATAAAGCTTTGATAGTGTGATCAAAGCATTTGGGTTTATACAGACTTTTGGAGAAGCCTGTATTTACAAGAAAGTGAGTGGGAGCTTTGTAGCATTTCTGATATTATATGTGGATGACATATTACTAATCGGAAATGATATAGAATTTCTGGATAGCATAAAGGGATACTTGAATAAGAATTTTTCAATGAAAGACCTCGATGAAGCTGCTTACATATTGGGCATCAAAATCTATAGAGATAGATCAAGACGCTTAATTGGACTTTCACAAAGCACATACCTTGACAAAGTTTTGAAAAAGTTCAAAATGGATCAAGCAAAGAAAGGATTCTTGCCTGTACTACAAGGTGTGAAATTGAGTAAGACTCAATGCCCGACCACTTCAGAAGATAGAGAGAAAATGAAAGATGTTCCCTATGCTTCAGCCATAGGCTCTATCATGTATGCAATGCTGTGTACCAGACCTGATGTGTGCCTTGCTATAAGTTTAGCAGGGAGGTACAAAAGTAATCCAGGAGTGGATCACTGGACAGCGGTCAAGAACATCCTGAAGTACCTAAAAAGGACTAAGGATATGTTTCTTGTATATGGAGGTGACAAAGAGCTCACCGTAAACGGTTACGTTGATGCAAGCTTTGACACTGATCCGGACGATTCTAAATCACAAACCGGATACGTGTTTACATTAAACGGTGGAGCTGTCAGCTGGTGCAGTTCTAAGCAAAGCGTCGTGGCGGGATCTACATGTGAAGCGGAGTACATAGCTGCTTCGGAAGCAGCAAATGAAGGAGTCTGGATGAAGGAGTTCATATCCGATCTAGGTGTCATACCTAGTGCATCGGGTCCAATGAAAATCTTTTGTGACAATACTGCTGCAATTGCCTTGGCAAAGGAATCCAGATTTCACAAGAGAACCAAGCACATCAAGAGACTCTTCAATTCCATCCGGGATCTAGTCCAGGTGGGAGACATAGGGATTTGCAAGATACATACGGATCTAAATGTAGCAGACCCGTTGACTAAGCCTCTTCCACGAGCAAAACATGATCAGCACCAAAACTCCATGGGTGTTAGAATCATTACTGTGTAATCTAGATTATTGACTCTAGTGCAAGTGGGAGACTGAAGGAAATATGCCCTAGAGGCAATAATAAAGTTATTATTTATTTCCTCATATATCATGATAAATGTTTATTATTCATGCTAGAATTGTATTAGCCGGGAACATAATACATGTGTGAATATATAAACAAACAGAGTGTCACTAGTATGCCTCTACTTAACTAGCTCGTTAATCAAAGATGGTTATGTTTCCTAACCATGAACAAAGAGTTGTTATTTGATTAACGAGGTCACATCATTAGTTGAATGATCTGATTGACATGACCCATTCCATTAGCTTAGCACCCGATCGTTTAGTATGTTGCTATTGCTTTCTTCATGACTTATACATGTTCCTATGACTATGAGATTATGCAACTCCCGTTTACCGGAGGAACACTTTGTGTGCTACCAAACGTCACAACGTAACTGGGTGATTATAAAGGTGCTCTACAGGTGTCTCCAAAGGTACTTGTTGGGTTGGCGTATTTCGAGATTAGGATTTGTCACTCCGATAGTTGGAGAGGTATCTCTGGGCCCTCTCGGTAATGCACATCACATAAGCCTTGCAAGCATTACAACTAATATGTTAGTTGTGAGATGATGTATTACGGAACGAGTAAAGAGACTTGCCGGCAATGAGATTGAACTAGGTATTGGATACCGACGATCGAATCTCGGGCAAGTAACATACCGATAACAAAGGGAACAACGTATGTTGTTATGCGGTCTGACCGATAAAGATCTTCGTAGAATATGTAGGAGCCAATATGGGCATCCAGGTCCCGTTATTGGTTATTGACCGGAGACGTGTCTCGGTCATGTCTACATTATTCTCGAACCGTAGGGTCCGCACGCTTAACGTTACGATGACAGTTATTATGAGTTTATACATTTTGATGTACCGAAGGTAGTTCGGAGTCCCGGATGTGATCACGGACATGACGAGGAGTCTCAAAATGGTCGAGACATAAAGATTGATATATTGGAAGCCTATATTTGGACATCGGAATCGTTCCGGGTGAAATCGGCATTTTATCGGAGTACCGACGGGTTACTGGAACCCCCCGGGGGGTTAACGGGCCTTCATGGGCCATAAGGGAGAAGAGAGGGGCCGGCCAGGGCAGGCCGCGGGCCTCCTCCCCCCTTAGTCCGAATAGGACAATGAAGGGGGGGCGGCGCCCCCCTTTCCTCTTCTCCCCCCCTTTCCTTCTCCAACAAGGCAAGAGAGGGGGGAGTCCTACTCCCGGTGGGAGTAGGACTCCTCCAGGCACACCCCATGGGGGCCGGCCGCACCTCTCCATCCCTCCTTTATATACGGAGGCAGGGGGCACCCTAGAACACACAAGTTGATCTTCGTGATCGTTCCTTAGCCGTGTGCGGTGCCCCCCTCCACCATATTCCACCTCGGTCATATCGTTGCGGTGCTTAGGCGAAGCCCTGCGTCGGTAGAACATCATCATCGCCATCACGCCGTTGTGCTGACGAAACTCATCCCCGAAGCTTTGCTGGATCGGAGCCCGGGGAGCGTCATCAAGCTGAACGTGTGCTAAGAACTCGGAGGTGCCGGAGTAACGGTGCTTGGATCGGTTGGACCGGGAAGACGTACGACTACTTCCTCTACGTTGCGTCAACGCTTCCGCTTCGGTCTACGAGGGTACGTAGATAACACTTTCCCCTCTCGTTGCTATGCATCACCATGATCTTGCGTGTGCGTAGGAATTTTTTTGAAATTACTAGGTTCCCCAACAGTTTGTGACTTGCAATATTTTCTAAGCTTGGTTACACCGAGAGCTTCCCAAACACTTTACATAAAATGTCAAAATGGTCCTTTGTAAAGTGTTTCAAGCGAACTCCCGGTAATACTAAATGCGGGTCCCAACTCGTTGGTACATCACTCTTATGGCATGTGGCCAATATCTATGGAGTGCTTGGTGACACCGAGAGTTTCCCCAAACACTTTACAAAAGTTCTCAAAAAGATGTATCTTGAAGTGCTTGAAGAGAACTCCCGACGAGGCCAAACTCGATTAACGCCCACGCACCGATCATCGTGTACATGGACATACCACTATAATTTTTAAAGCACAAACACTCCCGGACCTATCGAAATCGCTGGTAGCCACCCAGAGTTCCCCCAAACACTTCACTATGCATACTCTTATCCCCGCAAAGCACACTTTTAAAACAGTGCCAATGCAACAATGAGGCAGAAGCTAGCGACTGAAGTGATTCCAGAAGAACTCCAGATGACAACCAACCAAAGTAGCTAGCTAGAACTCTTGTTCATCTCATGTGGACTTGTTTAGTCTGCCATGGTGATGAGCGCGTATATATAGTACCAAGTCTGTTGCCTCCTGTGGGCTGTGGCGTGTAATGGAAGAAATACATGGTCTTGGTGCTGGATCCATGAACCTGGCAATGAACCTAGCCGTGATGCAGCCTAGCTTAGAATGAACTAGCTAGCTATAGCTATGGGAATCTAGTGACATGTGGCCTTTTTGGACGGCACAACTCAGCTAGATTTGCAGCTCCAAATCGTGCTTGCCGAGCTTGCAAATTTCTTAGACTAGCTACTAGTCTATGTTACTGTGTCATGCAACATTTTATTTATTACGTTGTAGACTCGTCTTGCCTTGATATATATGATATTACTCGTACTACTAGTAAATAGCTATGTTACCACATGACTCTCTTTATTCATTAATTACTCGTCGCATCATCTATTTTGCCTACATATGTGTGATGTTACCATCTATGTTACTCTCACTGTGGGTAGTCTTATCTCCTCAAGCAGCTAGCTAGTTAGAGGCATCTGTCCTCATCGCTCGGTTTCTGTCCACACACATTTTTTCACGTGCAACGAGATGCAGAGATCACATTATTGTTATTATTATCCCAACTGGCTCAAAGCTTGTGCCAGTTGCAGGACAGGAGATAGACATACGGGCTGGGATTCCGTGTAAATTTTGCCTAATTTGCTGCAGAAAATGCTCATGGATGGATGCGGTCGTTGCAGTAGTGCTGTCGTGCAGTATCTATCTTGATAAAGTGACCGATCAAGGTGCTTTAGAGGCAGAAGAAGAGAAAATGTTTTGGGCATTTGTGGCGTTGAACATTTCAGTGTTTATGTATTGTACATGCACAGCCGGATGGTACTACTTTTCACATGCTAGCTTATCTGCATGTTGAGAGAACAAAACAGAAAGTATGGAGATGATGTATTTGTGGTCAGTTAGGGAATTCAGTGTCCATAAGCTTAACTAGTGACATGTGAACTGAGCCTAAGCTTGTTACAAAAGTAACCCAAGTATTTTACTTGTCATTTTCATGTCGGTGGTCGGCGAACTTACAGGTTTCGTCAATTTATCAAAAGGCAGCAATCAAATACAGGTTATAAACAAATATGCGTGAAAATGCAGTTTATAAATGCTAGAACTCCTTTAGCAAGCATGCAGTAGACAAATATATAGTGTCGGGGCACACATACCTAGTCTACCTAGAAAATTTGTCTAATCCAATGGGCTAGTTGTATGTCTCTGTGTCTCATGCGTGCCTGTATGGGCAGCCGGCATAAAGAGAGAAAAGCAAAAGACACTTATGGCAATACACTATAGGATCGATGACTAATATTCCCGAATTCCAAGGCCAGACAATAGTTTGAAAAGCTACAAGAAGGTGTCCAGATTCAATGCACCCGCAGAACGACATCGTTCAAACTTCGAAGTTCAGAAACCCAGATGTCAAGTTTCAAAGCAGGTGAGGTTAGAGCATGGAGATGGAGATATTTTGGGTATAAGTATATGTGGAGTCGCATCATTCGCAGAGGCAAGATGATGACGATGGGCAGGAGCTCTTCTTCTTCATGCCGTAGGAGAGGTCGTCGTCGTCTCGCATGAAGTTTCCCCATTCACACTTCTTGGCTCTTTAGGTTGCTGTTGTTCAGTTGAGGTAGGAATGAGGGTTTTGTTGTTGTGATCTCACTTGTGTTCGTAGATAAGGGAGATGGGGTTGCATGTCCTTCTCCCCTTGGGGCGAAGAGGACAATGCACGTGCAAATAATGCAACACAAACTTATATCATTCTTAAATATAGTGTTGATACCAAGCAAACAATGACTATTTTTTTGCAATTACATTGAAATAGCTACTTCTTTTTATTCAATTAGATGTATATCTAAGCACAACAGGTCCATCAAACCATCAAATGTCAAGCTTTGTAGTGATTTCACTCCTAAAATATATACATATCGCTCTTCGTTCTCATACTAGTGTTGAGGGGGGGGGGGGGGGTCTGGCGCCCGCTCGCCACCCCCTGGCTCCGCCACTGCTTGTGTTCCTTACATTTTATGTTTGTTTGGATGACCTCCCGAAAAGCAAATGTGTGTTTTTGAATGCGATGACGACTGTAGTAGCGGTGTTTCCTATCTAAGCTACCACTACAAGTGGCGGTATCTGAACTTCAGAGCATGTTTTACCTAGCTACCGGCTCTGCTCTTCTGCAGAACAGAAAATCTATCGGCCAAATAAGGACATGAATAGGCCGTCCAACTCGTCAAGCTAAACACGGTGTTAGGCGGCTGAGGCGTCGCCTTCACCGTCAACGATGGCGTAGTGGAAGCGCAGCGCCGGCGCGCACGGGCAGAGAAAGACGGCCTTGATGGTGGCACGCAGCGACCCACTCGCGGTAGACTGGCCCCGCAGGTAACTTTCCTCACAGATCCTGGACGACACCACGGCGATCCCGTGGGTGGTGTGGGCCGTGGTAGTCGTTTGGCCTATAGTATAATGCTATACCTACAAAACCCTTACAAAGCAATTACGAAATCTTCCCTGTTAACCTCTCCACCCCATTTCAACCGGGTGGGCCCATCTTCCTAAGTTTCACCCAACCATAGAAGCCCACCTAAGCATGTACGTAAATTACGTACAATTATTCACGTAAGTGGAGCATTGCTCGCCTATAGTACGTTATCGACTGCGCCAACTGTTTAGCCTTCGGTCAAAATTTGGCTCATGGACGACCAACGTAGGCATGGGTGGTTTGCGCAGGGCGGGCAAGCCGGCCAGCATTGCATCCGCAAGCTAAGGTGGCGCACATGAGGGCCATGGCCGCTGCCCACGCGCGCAGTGAAGGTTTACTGCACGAACGGCTCGCGGCGCGCGCGGCCTGAGCCGGCCGGCCGCACTCACCGGCGGGCCAGTCTGATGTCACGACCAGCACTGCTTGCAGGTTGTGAGCTAGCGCTGCGTTTAATTCCCGTCAAGTTGAAACTGAGCGGAAGGTGCAAACAGCATGGAGATCGAAGTTCCCTTTGGCCACTCGATCCATGTCGACAGAGACAGGTAACGTATAATCTATCCTGAATCTTGTGATGCCGATTGCTCAAGACAAAGTAAAAACCAATCTCTAAGGATGTGCAAATGCATGGAATAATATGCAAACAAAACACAGGATGAAACAAGAAAATCCACCGACCTTTATTTCTGATTGGTACAAACTAAAAAGACTCGACTGAGCGATCAACGCTCTCATACATAGAAAAGTAGAACACACAAGCTAATAAAAGCAATCAAGGAACAGGTGAACATGGACCGCTTGAAACCAACATGCAAGAAACACACTTATCCAACGAACTAGAGGTCTTGCGAAGAGACCTCCGGCGCGCGCTCAGCCTAGCAGGCCCTTTGCTTGACGCATTGCACATCCTGGGAATTTTTACGCTGAGCCGGAGTCTTCCACGCGTTCTTCATCTGGCAGAGGCACGAGTGGCCTCCAAAGGTTACACAACAGTCCAGTGGAACCTTAATGACATTACCGGCCGAAATAATCCTGTCGGCAATGGTATTTTTCATACCTTCTCCGAAGGTCTTGAAACACGCATTCACGACATTCTGATCGACACCGAGGCACACCGGCGCACCGCCGGCAGCAGGTACCTGGGCCACAGCGACGGCGCACATCAGCGTGACCAGCGCCGCCACGGCAATGAGCCTCGAGGGCATCCCTGCTGCCATGACCGGATCGATTAAGGATATAGCTGATTGAAGGTCGATGCACTCACTCACTGCTTAATGCTTATGCCTGGTGTGGGTTGTTTTCGTGGAGGTAGCACTAGTTTTTATAGAGCTAGATAGGCGTGGGCATTTGGAGTCCTAGCTGGATTCGATTAGACAGCACGTGCCTACCACGCTTGATCACGTGGGCTTGGGCTAGCAATCATTAGCTACTAATGACCATCTATCCTGAAATAAATACTGCAGAATGGCGTGATTAAGGATGAACGGAACGACATCACAACCCTAGGTCCCTAGCACAGCTTGGATCTGGTTCTAATTAATTCCTCGTGCCTATTCTTGAACTTCGTGATATTCTATATATGTGCATGATGACAAAATCTCTGCCCCATGCTTTGGACCGTCCCATTTATTTATTGTTTGCCGTGAGCCCGTGAGCTCTCTTCTGCAGCGTGGTCGGGGATGCGCTGCCGTCGCCTCGCGTCTTCCCGTGCTGGAGCGCGCTTGGCGGCGGAGCTCAAACGCGCGTGAAGAGGAGGCGGCACGCTGGATGCCCATTGGCCAGAGGGGCCAATCGATCATGTGCCCCCCCTTTGCTTCGCCTAGGCCAATTTGCCTCATCTTAAAGCATCTATAGCCGGGCGCATCAAACCAGTCTTAAACGCTCGAGCGGCTGGTCCGATCACTGACCGGTCACGAAAAATTAACCCAAACGGCCATCTTAAACGGGTCTCAAACGTCCGGGCTGACCGGCACCCCTCGTATCTAGCTCAAATATGAGGCGGATATGGGGGCGCCCGAACAAGCCCACCACGCCGGTCTGGCCCGCTATGGCCTGCAACGACCTCACTCCAGACCCCACAAATATACGATGACCGACGAGCAAACCCTAGTCAAACTAAGTCCATACTCACTCGACCTCTCTACTTCTCCCCCCAAATCCACTTCGTCTTCCCCCGCCCGCCATGTTCGACAGTGAATCCCAGCTACCGGAGTGGCTCAAGGCTGTCGGGGATTCCTATGGCTCGCTGGCGCCCGACGAGGAGGAGCTAGCGCTCCGCATTGCCCTCCACCGGTCGCTGCTGGATCGGAGTGCAGCTCCTCTTCCGGGGCGTCGGCGACTGGTCGGGTGGGCAGCAGTAGCCGTGCGGCGCCAGCGCTCGTCCGATGCGTTCCCTGCCGGCCCCTGCCAGGCGGCACCCAGCACCGCCCCCACCTGCCCTTCCAGGTCGCCGCTGGGTGCTGTTGCTGGAGGAACCGCAGCCGGAGTCCGTAAACCGCGCGTATCGGCTCGGAAAAAAGCAGGCGGCGGAAGCAGCTAACAGTTGCGGATCCGAGGGAGGATCAAGTAGTTCTGCGGCACATTCACTTCTCCCGGCCAGTGACGACGAGGAGGACCTCCGCACCGGCATCTGCCGCTCGTACATGTCCGCGGAGACGGACGCCCGCCTTCGTCGCTGCAAAGATGCGAAGGCGCTCCGTGTGGCACTGGAGGAGTCGAAGCGGTTGGCGAGGAAGCGGGCGACAATGGCGGAGAGAGCCGCACGGCTCTGGGAGGAGCAGTACCGCAAAGCCCGTCGTACGGCGGGCATCGTCATCTCGTCGTCCTCCTCCTCCTCCTCTTCAGACAACAACGACGACGCGCACGGAGCAGCTGACTCCTACAACGAGTCCAGCCGCCGAGACCCCAAGGGGAAGCGTCAGGCATGGAGGAAGTGGTGAAATACCCCCTCCCCCTGCCGGTTTTAGTTGATTTTCAGTAATGTAAGTGATGAACTCAGCTGACATCTTTTGTATCGGAGTATCGGACTATGTTGTCTATGCCGGATTTCTATGTTCTATGACTATGTTATCTATGCCGGATTAATTGCTATGCTCTATGCTCAAGTATGTAGAAACACCATTTGCATGGTTTTGTATAGATTTGGGGTAAGACATATGAGGGACACAGCTGTGGAACAGAAGAAATGAGGTACGCCCGGTCACCTTTAGCGGACGTGTCCGCAGCATATAGGGGGTCAAATTAGGTGACTGCGACTGTAGATGCTCTTACATTGCAATTGATGTGCCCCACAGTTGCTATGCCTCTGGATAAAATGCCCCATGCTTAACTTGATGATGTATCTTTACCATATGATACAAATAAGAGGATGGAAAAATACCAAAATAGCCCAGAACAAAAAAAACAAAATGTTAGCAGGCCATGCAATTTGTTTGAATGCCAAAAATTTCAAATTTTTGTCAAAAAAAAACATGCCCAGATTTTTTTTTGAAATTTTTACAGAAAATCAAGTACATTCACAGTAGTCTACCGTTCAAATTTTAGCCAATTCTGGGCAAGGATCAAAGAGAAAACGAGATTTCAAATATCTATCCAGATTTATTCAAACTTTGGGTGAAAATTTGAAATGCCCAGAAAAATCTATTTTCTTGAAATGCCAGAAAAATCTGAAAAACGACATCACCACCCTAGCACAGCTTGGATCTAGATCTAATTATATACCTCATATCTAATTACATATATTCTTGGACATCGTGATATTCTATATATGTGTATGATGACAAAATCTCTGCCCATTGCTTTGGATCGTCCCATTTATTTATTTTATCCCGTCAGAAGATAATTGTACGACCCACGCTCTCTTGTGCATGCAATGTGCGTGTACAGTATACGTGAAAGAATTTTATTCTTGTTCGAATACGTGTGGTATGGTCACGTACTATCGACCGATCTGGATGGTTGTTGATTCCGACCGACTTCCTCCTATTTTATCAGGATCATACCGGATGTATCCCATACCATACCGTTCCTGACATTTCATTAACTAGATTATCAATCCGTCTGTATGCCTGCCTATACACGTATATAGGCATGCATACAGACGGATCGATAATCCATGAACCTATTTTGAATCCATGAACCTATTTTTGAGTCCATGAACATTTTTTCATATGCTGTATAGGCAGGCATACAGACGGATTGATAATTATATTCCTCAAACTTATGAAAAGAGTACATTGCAGGGGTGAAGCAGGCATCCGCTCTTTTGAATCCATGAACCTATTTTTGAGTCCATGAACATTTTTTTCGTAGCCCATTAACATTTCTTTGAATCTGTGAACCTTGTTTTGGAATCCTTGGACAGTTTTTAATTCCGTGGTCGTAATTTTTAAAACTTGTGGATATTGGTTTTCAAACTACATGAACAATTTTGTAAATATGAATGAAACATATTCCAAATCCATGAACGCATTTTTTTGAACACAAGAACATTTTTTTGAACCTCGTGAAAAAGTGTTCAAACTACGTGCATATTTTTAAAATAAATATTTTCCGAATCCATAAACGTATTATTTTGAACCCAAGAACAATTGTTTGAACCTCGTGAACTTTTTCGAAAAATACGTGATTTTCTAAAAATATGAACGAAACATATTCTGAATCCATAAACTTATTATTCTGAACCCAAGAACAATTTTAAAGCTCGTGAGCATTTTTTTCAAACGACGTGAACGATTTTTAAATATGATTTTTTATCAAAATCCATAAACTTATTAATTTGAACCCAAGAACATATTTTTCAAACCTCGTGAATATTTTTTTCAAACTATGTGAACAATTTCTAAATATGAACAAAACATTTTCCAAATCCATGAACATATTATCTTAAACCCAAGAATATTTCTTTAAAACTCGTGACCATTTCTAGATCCATGAGCCTATATTTTAAAACCATGAATGTATCTTAGAACCACATATATATATAAAACACATAATGGGACGCTATAAGGACGCTATAAGTTATCTGTTATTTCCGGGCCCTATAAGGGCACGATTGGGACGCTGTATAAGAAAACAAAAAAAAAGGCCCGACCCGAATGGCCAGAAACCGTCAATCTTATCTTCCGGGGGCAACTAGTTGGCGAGCGCTCCTTCGGAAGCCTCCCAACAATCACTTGGGGGTTGGCTGAGACCACGCCACTTGGAGTGCTCTCAACCGCCGCTATGTGTCATGCTCTGGGCGTTCTGTTCGGAATTTTTTTTCCGCACGCATTTTCGGCTTTTTAAAATGGTTTTTCTGTTTTTTTTATTTTTAGGTTTTCATCGGTATTTCTTAGCTTTTGGGCCAAAATTCTTTTTTGCGAAAAAACACTTTTTTTTTCTTCCGCGAGGCCATGGCCGTGCCTCTCGGAAACAGGAAAAATAACGTGTTTTCCATTTTTTTTTCATTTCGCGAGAGGCACGGTTTTGCTTCCGCGAGAGGCACGGTTGTGCTTTCGTGAAAGGCATGGTCGTGCCTCTTTTGGAAAGGGAAAAGGTGCTCTCGGTTTGTTTTTTTTTGTTCGGTTATTTTGTCCATTTTTTCATGAAAAAAAAGTTCGTTAAAAGCTATAAACATGGGATCTAGTTTTGAAGATCTTGCCGCAAGGAATCGAGTGATGATAATGCACTAGTGCAGAACCGGGCTTTAGCGCCGGTTCGTAAGGGCCTTTAGTGCCGGTTCTGCAACCGGCACTAAAGAGTGGGGACTAAAGCCCCCCCCCCCCCTTAGTTCTGGTTCATCACGAACCGGCGCTAAAGGGCCACCATGTGGCACGAGCCAGGCCCGGGTGCTGTTAGACCATTAGTACCGGTTGGTAACACCAACCGGTACTAAATGTTTGGGTTTTTTTTGTTTTTTCCATTAATTTTGTGCTTTCCATTTAATTCTTTTTTGTTTGCTGGTATTTTACGATACTACATATTATACACGTTATGCATATATATAAATAGATTTTCTCGTAGAACCGCATATATAAATATATATATCAGGGAATGTCTCACAACCACAACCATTAGTTATTCACACATACACAGATCATTGCCTTGGTGCCTTCGGAGCACGATGACAAGTGGTTCATGGGGGCGGTAGCAGGTAATAGTATTCTCCTTTGGGATCTATGACCTGGTCGAGCAAAAATCCTGCTATTTCCTCTTGAAGTGCTCGTATGCGCTCCGTTGTTAGGAGCTTCTCCCGCACGTCATGGAACTGTTAAGATGGAGATCAATATTAATAATCATGTAAAAATTGTGAATAGTGTTCTGTGAAACGTATACATTGCTGTCTATCAGATCTGCTCCTTTCGGACGTCATCATGCCAATGTTCTCGCAAACGTAGTAGGCACACAGATCATTCCCCGGTCCCTGCTTCAGGGCCTTTACGAGAATGGAATTGAATCAGATAATGATTAATCACGCATGATAATTAATTATGGTACTGAAACAAGAATTAAAGAGATGGTAGCTAGCTAGCTAGTACTAGCTACTTAATTACTTACCTTGGGTCGATATCAAAATAGGTTTTGTGGCCAATTTCCTGGAGTCACCTTGATGTACTTTGCCCAAGCCCTGCCCGCCGGAAGAAAATTAATAAAGGGGTTATTAAAAATAGTGTTGGAAATATGCCCTAGAGGCAATAATAAAATCATTATTATTATATTTCCTTATTCATGATAATTGTCTTTATTCGTGCTATAATTGTGTTATCCGGAAATCGTAATACATGTGTGAATAACAGACAACAACGTGTCTCTAGTAAGCCTCTAGTTGACAAGCTCGTTGATCAATAGATAGTCATGGTTTCCTGACTATAGGCATTGGATGTCAATGATAACGAGATCACATCATTAGGAGAATGATGTGATGGACAAGACCCAATCCTAAACATAGCATAAGATCGCATAGTTCGTTTGCTAGAGTTTTCCAATGTCAAGTATCCTTTCCTTAGACCATGAGATCGTGTAACTCCCGGATACCGTAGGAGTGCTTTGGGTGTGCCAAACGTCACAACGTAACTGGGTGACTATAAAGGTATACTACGGGTATCTCTGAAAGTGTCTGTTGGGTTGACATGGATCGAGACTGGGATTTGTCACTCCGCTTGACGGAGAGGTATCACCGGGCCCTCTCGGTAATGCATCATCATAATGAGCTCAATGTGATCAAAGTGTTTGATCACGGGATCATGCATTACGGTACGAGAAAAGTGACTTGCCGGTAACGAGATTGAACGAGGTATTGGGATACTGACGATCGAATCTCGGGCAAGTAAAATACCGATTGACAAAGGGAATCGTATACGGGATTAATTGAATCCTCGACATCGTGGTTCATCCGATGAGATCATCGTGGAGCATGTGGGAGCCAACATGGGTATCCAGATCCCGCTGTTGGTTATTGCCCGAGAGCTGTCTCGGTCATGTCTGCATGTCTCCCGAACCCGTAGGGTCTACACACTTAAGGTTCGGTGACGCTAGGGTTGTGAAGATATGTATATGCAGTAACCCGAATGTTGTTCGGAGTCCCGGATGAGATCCCAGACGTCACGAGGAGTTTCGGAATGGTCCGGAGGTAAAGAATTATATATAGAAAGTGCTGTTTTGGCCATCGGGACAAGTTTCGGGGTTATCGGTATTGTACCGGGTCCACCGGAGGGTCCCGGGGGGTCCACCGGGTGGGGCCACCTGCCTCGGGGGGCCACATGGGCTCTAGGGGTGCGCCTTGGCCTGCATGGGGCAAGGGGAACCAGCCCCTAGAGGCCCATGCGCCTAGGGTGGGGGAAACCCTAAAGGGGGGCGCCGCCCCCCCCCCCTTGCTTGGGGGGCAAGCCCCACCCCTTGGCCGCCGCCCCCCTAGGAGATTGCATCTCCTATTGCCGGCGCCCCCCCTATGGGGCTATATAAAGGCGGGAGAGGAGGGGGGCAGCCGCACCCCTTGCTCCTGGCACCTCCCTCTCCCTCTCCAACACCTCCTCCTCCTCCGTAGAGCTCGGCGAAGCCCTGCCGGAGTACTGCAGCTCCACCATCACCACGCCGTCGTGCTTCTGCTGGAGCCATCTTCCCCAACCTCTCCTTTGCCTTGCTGGATCAATAAGAAGGAGACGTTACGCTGACCGTACGTGTGTTGAACGCGGAGGTGCCATCCTTTCGGTGCTAGAATCTCCGGTGATTTGGATCACGTCGTGTACGACTACCTCATCCCCGTTCGTTGAACGCTTCCGCTCGCGATCTACAAAGTGGTATGTAGATGCAATCTCTCTCCCATGACTCGTTGCTAGATGAACTCATAGATGGATCTTGGTGAAACCGTAGGAATTTTTTTTTCTGTAACGTTCCCCAACAGTGGCATCATGAGCTAGGTCTATGCGTAGTTCTTCTTGCGCGAGTAGAACACAATTTGTTGTGGGCGTAGATTTGTCAACTTTTCTTGCCGCTACTAGTCTTATCTTGCTTCAGCGGTATTGTGGGATGAAGCGGCCCGGGCCAACCTTACATGTACTCTTACGTGAGACCGGTTCCACCGACTAACATGCACTAGTTGCATAAGGTGGCTGGCGGGTGTCTGTCTCTCCCACTTTAGTTGGAGCGGATTCGATGAAAAGGGTCCTTATGAAGGGTAAATAGAAGTTGACAAATCATGTTGTGGCTTTCACGTAGGTAAGAAAACGTTCTTGCTAGAACCCTAATTCAGCCACGTAAAACTTGCAACAACAATTAGAGGACGTCTAACTTGTTTTTGCAGCAAGTGCTTTGTGATATGATATGGCCAAAGTTGTGATGAATGATGAATGATCTATATGTGATGTATGATATGTTCATGCTATTGTAATAGGAATCACGACTTGCATGTCGATGAGTATGACAACCGGCAGGAGCCATAGGAGTTGTCTTTATTTTTTGTATGACCTGCGAGTCATTGAGAAACGCCATGTAAATTACTTTACTTTATTGCTAAACGCGTTAGCCATAGTAGTAGAAGTAATAGTTGGCGAGCAACTTCATGGAGACACGATGATGGAGATCATGATGATGGAGATCATGGTGTCAAGCCGGTGACAAGATGATCATGGAGCCCCAAGATGGAGATCAAAGGAGCTATGTGATATTGGCCATATCATGTCACGTTTATTATTTGATTGCATGTGATGTTTATCATGTTTTGCATCTTGTTTACTTAGAACGACGGTAGTAAATAAGATGATCCCTCATAATAATTTCAAGAAGTGTTCCCCCTAACTGTGCACCATTGCGACAGTTCGTTGTTTCGAAGCACCACGTGATGATCGGGTGTGATAGATTGTAACGTTCACATACAACGGGTGTAAGACCGATTTACACATGCAAACACTTAGGTTGACTTGACGAGCCTAGCATGTACAGACATGGCCTCGGAACACAGAAGACCGAAAGGTTGAGCATGAGTCGTATAGAAGATACGATCAACGTGTAGATGTTCACCAATGTTGACTAGTCCATCTCACGTGATGATCGGACACGACCTAGTTGACTTGGATCATGTAATACTTAGATGACTAGAAGAGGGATGTCTATCTAAGTGGGAGTTCATTAAATAATTTGATTAAATGAACTTTATTATCATGAACTTAGTCTAAAATATTTACAATATGTCTTGTAGATCAAATGGCCAACGTAGTCCTCAACTTCAACGCGTTCCTAGAGAAAACCAAGCTGAAAGACGATGGCAGCAACTATACGGACTGGGTCCGGAACCTGAGGATCATCCTCATAGCTGCCAACAAAGATTATGTCCTACAAGCACCGCTGGGTGACGCACCTGTTCTCCCTGCAGAACAAGACGTTATGAACGCTTGGCAATCACGTTCCGATGATTACTCCCTCGTTCAGTGCGCCATTGAGAGACATGGAGCATATGAGATGTTCGAAGAGCTGAAAATGGTTTTCCAAGCTCATGCCCGGGTCGAGAGATATGAAGTCTCGAACAAATTCTTTAGCTGTAAGATGGAGGAAAATTAGCTCTGTCAGTGAACACATACTCAAGATGTCTGGGTTGCACAACCGCTTGACTCAACTGGAAGTTAATCTCCCGGATGAAGTGGTCATTGACAGAATCCTCCAGTCGCTTCCACCTAGCTACAAGAGCTTTGTGATGAACTACAATATGCAGGGGATGGTAAAGACCATTCCTGAGGTATATGCTATGCTGAAATCCGCAGAGGTAGAAATCAAGAAGGAGCATCAAGTGTTGATGGTGAATAAAACCACTAAGTTCAAGAAGGGCAAGGGTAAAAAGAACTTCAAGAAGGACAACAAGGAAGTTGCCGCGCCCGGTAAGCAAGTTGCCGGGAAGAAGCCAAAGAATGGACCCAAGCCTGGGACTAAGTGTTTTTATTGCAAGGGAAGTGGTCACTGGAAGCGGAACTGCCCCAAATACTTAGCGGACAAGAAGGCCGGCAAAACAAAAGGTATATGTGATATACATGTAATTGATGTGTACCTTACCAGTACTCGTAGTAGCTCTTGGGTATTTGATACCGGTGCAGTTGCTCACATTTGTAACTCAAAGCAGGAGTTGCGGAATAAACGGAGACTGGTGAAGGACGAGGTGACGATGCGCGTCGGGAATGGTTCCAAGGTCGATGTGATCGCCGTCGGCACGCTACCTCTACATTTACCTACGGGATTAGTTTTTAAACCTCAATAATTGTTATTTAGTGCCAAGTTTGAGCATGAACATTGTGTCTGGATCTCGTTTAATTCGAGATGGCTACTCATTTAAATCCGAGAATAATGGTTGTTCTATTTATATGAGAGATATGTTTTATGGTCATGCTCCGATGGTTAATGGTTTATTCTTAATGAATCTCGTACGTGATGATACACATATTCATAGTGTGAATACCAAAAGAGTTAAAGTTGATAACAATAGTCCCACATATTTGTGGCACTGCCGCCTTGGTCACATAGGTGTCAAACGCATGAAGAAGCTCCATGCAGATGGACTTTTAGAGTCTCTTGATTATGAATCATTTGACACGTGCGAATCATGCCTCATGGGTAAAATGACCAAGACTCCGTTCTCAGGAACAATGGAGTGAGCAACCAACTTATTGGAAATCATACATACCGATGTGTGCGGTCCAATGAGTGTTGAGGCTCGCGGTGGCTATCGTTATGTTCTCACCCTCACTGATGACTTGAGTAGATATGGGTATGTCTACTTAATGAAACACAAGTCTGAGACCTTTGAAAAGTTCAAGGAATTTTAGAGTGAGGTTGAAAATCAACGTGATAGAAAGATCAAGTTTCTATGATCAGATCGTGGAGGAGAATACTTGAGTCACGAATTTGGCACGCACTTAAGAAAATGTGGAATAGTTTCACAACTCACGCCGCCTGGAACACCTCAGCGTAATGGTGTGTCCGAACGTCGTAATCGCACTCTATTAGATATGGTGCGATCTATAATGTCTCTTACCGATTTACCGCTATCTTTTTGGGGCTATGCTTTAGAGACTGCCGCATTCACTTTAAATAGGGCTCCGTCGAAATCCGTTGAGACGACACCGTATGAATTATGGTTTGGGAAGAAACCTAAGCTGTCGTTTCTAAAAGTTTGGGGATGCGATGCTTATGTCAAGAAACTTCAACCTGAAAAGCTCGAACCCAAGTCGGAAAAATGCGTCTTCATAGGATACCCTAAGGAAACTATTGGGTATACCTTCTACCTCAGATCCGAAGGCAAGATCTTTGTTGCCAAGAATGGATCCTTTCTAGAGAAAGAGTTTCTTTCGAAAGAAGTAAGTGGGAGGAAAGTAGAACTTGATGAAGTGTTACCTCTTGAACCGGAAAATGGCGAAACTCAAGAAAACGTTCCTGAGGTGCCTGCACCGACTAGAGAGGAAATTAATGATGATGATAAAGATACTTCTAATCAAGCTCCTACTGAAATTCGAAGGTCCACAAGGACACGTTCCGCATCAGAGTGGTACGGCAACCCTGTCTTGGAAATCATGTTGTTAGACAACGGTGAACCTTCGAACTATGAGGAAGCAATGGCGGGCCCGGATTTCGACAAATGGCTAGAAGCCATGAAATCCGAGATAGGATCCATGTATGAAAACGAAGTATGGACTTTGAATGACTTGCCCGTTGAGCGGCGAGCCATAGAAAATAAATGGATCTTTAAGAAGAAGACAGACGCGGATGGTAATGTGACCATCTATAAAGCTCGGCTTGTCGCTAAGGGTTATCGACAAGTTCAAGGAATTGACTACGATGAGACTTTCTCACCGGTAGCGAAGCTGAAGTCCGTCCGAATCATGTTAGCAATTGCCGCATTCTACGATTATGAAATATGGCAAATGGACGTCAAAACGGCATTCCTTAATGGTTTCCTTAAGGAAGAATTGTATATGATGCAGCCGGAAGGTTTTGTCGATCCTAAGAATGCTGACAAGGTGTGCAAGCTCCAACGCTCGATTTATGGGCTGGTGCAAGCATCTCGGAGTTGGAACATTCGCTTTGATGAGATGATCAAAGCGTTTGGGTTTACGCAGACTTATGGAGAAGCCTGCGTTTACAAGAAAGTGAGTGGGAGCTCTGTAGCATTTCTCATATTATATGTAGACGACATACTTTTGATGGGAAATGATATAGAACTCTTGGACAGCATTAAGGCCTACTTGAATAAAAGTTTTTCAATGAAGGACCTTGGAGAAGCTGCTTATATATTAGGCATCAAGATCTATAGAGATAGATCGAGACGCCTCATGGGTCTTTCACAAAGCACATACCTTGATAAGATATTGAAGAAGTTCAATATGGATCAATCTAAGAAGGGGTTCTTACCTGTGTTACAAGGTGTGAAATTGAGCTCAGCTCAATGTCCGACCACGCCAAAAGATATAGAAGAGATGAGTGTCATCCCCTATGCCTCAGCTATAGGTTCTATTATGTATGCCATGCTGTGTACCAGACCTGATGTAAACCTTGCCGTAAGTTTGGTAGGAAGGTACCAGAGTAATCCCAGCATGGAACACTGGACAGCGGTCAAGAATATCCTGAAGTACCTGAAAAGGACTAAGGACATGTTTCTTGTTTATGGAGGTGACGAAGAGCTCGTCGTAAAGGGTTACGTCGACGCTAGCTTCGACACAGATCTGGATGACTCTAAGTCACAAACCGGATACATATATATTTTGAATGGTGGGGCAGTAAGCTGGTGCAGTTGCAAGCAGAGCGTCGTGGCGGGATCTACATGTGAAGCGGAGTACATGGCAGCCTCGGAGGCAGCACATGAAGCAATTTGGGTGAAGGAGTTCATCACCGACCTCGGAGTCATACCCAATGCGTCGGGGCCAATCAAACTCTTCTGTGACAACACTGGAGCTATTGCACTTGCCAAGGAGCCCAGGTTTCACAAGAAGACCGGGCACATCAAGCGTCGCTTCAACTCCATTCGTGAAAATGTTCAAGATGGAGACATAGAAATTTGTAAAGTGCACACGGATCTGAATGTCGCAGATCCGTTGACTAAACCTCTCCCTAAGGCAAAACATGATCAACACCAGAACTCTATGGGTGTTCGATTCATTACAATGTAACTAGATTATTGACTCTAGTGCAACACTACAAGAAATATGTCAACTCATGACCTTCTGTCAGTGACCCTCGAAGAATTGGTCATAGATTTATGACCATTTCAGACCAATTGGTCAAAAGCTGTTCGGGGGGCTCCAAATCCTCACACGAAAAGGTCATAAAGCAAACAGCGCTAGTCCGCTGCCTTATTTCTAGTTGTTAACGACCAATATAGATGGTCATAGCCTTGTAAATTGTGGTGGGTTGCTATGACTAGGCGCCACCTCATCAGTTTTGCCTATGTGGCATGTCCATGTGGCAGTTTTTGCCCTAGGTTGTGAAGCAACCTATATTTCTGTCATTCCCAAAATTCCCAAAAAAATCTCATAAATTCTTTGGGTCATATCTTCGTCAAATATGTAAAAACCTTCCTTGCCTAGTTCAAAAATAATTCAAAAATATTCATTTTCCTATTCTGTTCAGAGTAACAGATTGTGAAGGAAGTACCTCTTTGGCATGTCCAAATAGTATCCATTTTCTACAGTGCTTTCCTATGCCCAAATAACCATCCTCCACCAAATGCCAGCTCAATCCATTCATTATTTTGAGCCGAGCTTCAACATTCGTATTTATGTCCAGTGTGGTGGTTTGCAAAGCAAGTACCAGCTAGGCTCCTCCTTTTGAGCTGAAAATTTGTGAAGACGGTCTTCTTAGTAACTGATCATCCTCAGCCAAAACTCACACCCATTAGCCATGTACATTTCCCGTACCGCTAATCAAACACTTGGCTGCTAATTCATGTTTGAGCACCGATCGGTCTTCTCGTGAGAATCTTATGTTGTAATTTTCTTCCTAGCACCTACATGGGGAGTGCCCAACCCACTAGACATTTCTAGGCCACCCAGAACACATGGCAACGCCACGGTCACGCGGTGACCACGCGGCGGGCATGCGAGCTTACGCGCTCTAGAGTTCGGGCCCTCGGCACCGTCCAAACCTCGATGCCTCTCCATCAAACCATGTATTTCTGATTAAATAGATACTTATTTACCTAGAAATGATTTTTAAAAAAAATAAAGAGCAAACTATGAGGCAGCTGCAGTTCAAATTTGCCCCGCTTCCAACTGAATCGGCGGAAATTTGTTTTTTTCACGAACGGTGGATCAAAACAATTTACACCAAACCATTTTGTCAATTGTGCATTAAATATGGCCTAGTATTTTATAAAAATGATCTGGTCCAATTTTCCAACAATTATTTGGTAGTTCCTTCACAAAAAAACCTCCTTTCGGGCACTCGAAAAATGGAAAATGGTTTTTTCGTCCAACGAAAATGAAAACTTCCTTAGGCAACATTGTTTTCCATTCCAAGATGCACCCTTGTGCACAATATGAGACCATTTGAACAAACTATGCCATGAATGTGGCCATAAGATTGATCATTTGGCTTGAAAGCCATTGATCTCCACACATGATAGCTCGTTTCTGAGAACACTTTTTTAAAATAATTGCCGTATTACAAGTTTGTTATTTTTCCTAGGAACTCGGCCACATATGATGACACAATGCGAAGGTTTCCCAATTTTTTGTTTTTTTTGAATTTTTTATGCCCGTTTCAAAATGCGGTCAAAACGGCGGGAATGACCGTTCCTAGCTAGTGGTTGAATCTTGGAATTTTTTTGGTATTTCTCTGATTAAATAGGTCCTTATGTAACTAGAAATTATTTTTGAAAAAAATAAATAGCAAACTATGAGGCAGCTGCAGTTCAAATTTGCCTCGCTTCCAGCTGAATCGGTGGAAATTTGTCTTTTTCACGAGCGGTGGATCAAAATTTTTTACACCCAACCATTTTGTCAATTGTGCATTAAATATGTCCTAGTATTTTATAAAATTGATTTGGTCCAATTTTCCAACAATTATTTGGTAGTTGCTTCACAAAAAACCCTCCTTTCGGGCACTCGAAAAATGGAAAATGGTTTTTTCGTCCAACGAAAATGAAAACTTCCTTAGGCAACATTGTTTGCCATTCCAATATGCACCCTTGTGCACAATATGAGATCATTTGAACAAACTATGCCACGAATGTGGCCATAAGATTGATCATTTGGCTTGAAAGCCATGAATCTTCACAGATGATAGCTCGTTTCTGAGAACAATTTTTTAAAATAATTGCCGTATTACAAGTTTGTTACTTTTCCTAGGAACTTGGCCACATATTATGACACAATGCGAAGGTTTCCCAATTTTTTGATTTTTTTTGAATTTTTTATGCTCGTTTCAAAATGCGGTCAAAACGGCAGGCTTGACCGTTCCTAGCTAGTGGTTGAATCTTGGAATTTTTTTGGTGTTTCTCTGATTAAATAGATACTTATGTACCTAGAAATGATTTTTGGAAAAAATAAATAGCAAACTATGAGGCAGCCGCAGTTCAAATTTGACCCGCTTCCAACTGAATCGGCAGAAATTTGTCTTTTTCACCAGAGGTGGATCGAATCTTTTGACACCCAACCATTTGGTCAACTGTGCATTAAATATGTTCTAGTATTTTAGAAAATTGATTTGGTCCAATTTTGCAATAAATATATTATAGGTCCTTCACAAAAAAAATCTCATTTTGGACACTCGGAAAATGAAAAAATGATTTAAGAGAACTCATTTCTCATAACTCTTTTAAAAATATTTGTCTTATTTCAATTTGTGATTATTCGTGAAAACTATAGTCAAATTTTCTGACACAATGAGAAGTTATTTTTTTTTTCATATTTTCAGGTTATAATAAAATAGCTAACATGATTTAGCACCTTACTTTTAGTCAATTATGACCAATTTAAATGGTCAAAATATCATACTACGTTCTGATTGGTCCAAAGGCCTCTCACGCGGATCATGGATAAACCACCGTCGGATCCTCCTGGATCCAACGACCCTCACCTCACCCACCGCGAGCTACCCCTAAAAAAAACCCACCGCACACCATTCCACTCTCTCCCCGCGCAGCGAACCCTAGCGCTCTCACCCTCTCCCTCTCCTTCTGGATCCACCGCCGCCGCCCCCAACCTCACTCCCTCCCTCTGGATCTCGACGCGCCGCCGCCCCCACCCCACTCCTCCGGCGTTCCCCCCCACCGCGCTCGGCACTCCCCATCGCGCTCCCGATCCAGATCCCTACCCTTCCCACTCTCAGATCCAACTGGCCCGAGATGGAGGCCGTCGTGGACATGGCCGCCACCACTGACCGCGAGTGGGGGTCCTGGTCCTCTCCCTCGTCGTCCTCGGCGGCGGCATCTGGCTGAGCCACCGGACGCGATGCCGGCTCGTCTTCATCGTCTTCTCCTTCGTCGTTACCAACCGCGACGCCGACTCTGTCGTCTCTGGCCGCGGGTACTCCAGCTAGAGCAACCACCAGCGATGGTGACGACGAGGCTAGAGGCCGCCGGATCCGGGATCAGGGAGGCGCATAGCCCCTCCTCCCGTGAGATCCGGGACACAAACGCCCATCTGTATCGAGTAGCTCCTCTCCCCATCCGGATCGAGCAGTTCCACCGGGCTCTCCTCTGGCCGCTGCACCGTCTCCACCGAGATTTGGTGCTCCTCACCCGACCCACCCCGCTCGTTCCCGCGCTCTTCGTCATCGGTGACTCCACGTTCGACGTCGGCACCAACAACTACCTCGGCATGCTCGACCGCGAGCCCTACGGGCGGGACTTTGACACCCACCGCCCCACCGGACGCTTCTCCAACGGCCGCATCCCCGTCGACTACCTCGGTGCGTCGCTCACGACCTCGTCTCTGCTCCGTGTAATCTTCTGTCGCTGCTGTGGTCTGAATCCGCAGGAATATGGCAGCCCCATGTGATGTTCCTAGTTTCCATTCTCTTGATTTCTGATCCCTTTTGTTGTTGTACCACAGCGGAGAAGCTGGGGCTTCCCTTCGTGCCTACATACCTGGAGCAGAGCATGTGCATGGGCGGCGGCGGTGTTGGCCTCAAGAGAAGGGAGCTGGCGGGGAGGCCCGGGACGTGGGGCGGGCTCTGGCTGTGGCTCGGCCAGGCCGTGCCCTTTCATACTTCTCTAGTCTCGTTTAGACATGAGCTGAGAGGTATATACTTCTCTAGTCTCGTTCAGACGCACTGGAAGCGGGTCAATCACGCTCCAAGACGAGTACAACTCTATCACGCTTCAACTTGACCCAATTCTCATGCAGTCCTTCAGGTTCAAACGCACTGGTTCCGGTAGTTAGTGACTGGATGTTAACTAGCCAGGTTCTTGCACGAGCATGAAAGTTGGTGGTAATATACAGTAGTGGCGTGAGTGGTACTACTACTGCCCATATCATAGTTCTCGATTCATGAGATATATGAACTAGCCAGGTTCTTGACTTGCATGAGAATTGGTGTTATAATTACCGTACTATATGCAGAGTGATGTGAGTGGGACTACTCCTGCTCGTGTCAAAGTTATTGTTTTCCTCCATAGCATGCATCTAGTCTTTGGGGAATATTTGTTTTGAAGTCATCACGACACTTTGTTTAGCTATGCCATCCCAGTGCTTGAGTCCTGATAACATCCAAGAATAGTATCTAGGACTAGCTTGCATTTATGCTTCTTAAAATTGAAAACTGTGCTACTTAATTTTTTTCCTGATGTGACTAGCTTCCTACTTATCAGTTTTTGCCCTGTTACAAAAAAACAAACTAAATTAACCAAACTTGCCTGATGTTGAGGCAATCAAGAAAGCTGCATAAGTGAATATATAACCCACGGAAAAGTGAGCTAATCCAACCAATCTTGCTTGCACAATGGAAAGAGCCACGAGCTTATCTCTCCAGCGAATTAAATTAGCTAAAGGTGTGCGTTCATGAGCCCATGCTAAAGTCTCAATTAATTCCTGCCAATACCCCCGCCAGGAAATTAAGAACATAAATCCAGTAGCCCAAACAAGATGTCCAAATAAGAACATCCACGCCCATACCGATAAACTATTCATCCCAAAAGGATTATATCCATTGATAAGTTGTGAAGAGTTTAACCATAGGTAATCTCTTAACCATCCCATCAAATAAGTGGAGGATTCATTAAATTGTGAAACGTTGCCCTGCCATAATGTGATATGTTTCCAATGCCAATAAAAAGTAACCCACCCAATGGTATTTAACATCCAGAAAACTGCCAAATAAAATGCGTCCCAAGCAGAAATATCACAAGTACCGCCGCGCCCTGGGCCGTCACAAGGAAAACTATATCCAAAATCCTTTTTATTTGGCATTAATTTGGAACCGCGTGCATCTAAAGCGCCCATTACTAAAATCAATGTAGTTGTATGCAAACCTAGAGCAATAGCATGATGAACCAAGAAATCCCCAGGTCCTATTGTTAAGAAAAGCGAATTACTATTCTCATTAACAGCATTCAACCATCCGGGCAACCATAGGCTTCGACCCGCATTGAAAGCGGGGCCATTCGTTGAAGATAAGAGTATATCGAACCCATATGTCGTCTTGCCATGAGCAGATTGTATCCATTGGGCAAATATAGGTTCGATCAAGATTTGCTTTTCTGGAGTACCAAAAGCAAGCATGACGTCGTTATGAACATAAAGGCCCAAGGTATGGAATCCTAGAAAGAGGCTAGCCCAACTTAAATGAGATATGATAGCTTCTTTATGGTCTAACATTCTTGCCAATACATTATCCTCATTCTGTTCCGGATTGTAATCCCTACTGAAAAAAATAGCTCCATGAGCAATAACTAGAAAACCTTTTCTTGTTATTTTTCACTACAGCATGTAGGTTTTAATGCAATGGTGAACTGAATGTAACTTCTATTTCCAAGGGCCTGTATATGTTTGGTCCTCATTAATGTCACTTTAGGGAAGCCTTACAGTACATATGTATGCACTGAACAAGTGTACATATATAATTTCCTAGTATATGTGAACTTCACATCAGCTTACATGCTTGTGTTTTCAGTTATACATGATTAAGTAGCTCTTGTTAGTTAGTATTGTTGTTGCACAAGCGGAGCCCTCTCTCCTAGAGATATAATTCTGCGTGCAGGTTCATCATAGTTTTAGTGCAAGTATTTGCATCAAATGGATGGATGGAGTGTTCCTTTCTTCCTTATAAAGCTAGCCTACTATGTTGAAACTGACACACTTGTGCATGCATGATGATGCAGATTGTAGGCACGCCAAGCCTGCTGGCGGATGCTTCTTCAGGGGCAAAGAAGAAGGTGCCCGAAGCTGACGCCGCGTCGAGTGACTGATCTTCCCTCGGGGTCGCCTGCTGTAGTCATATTGTCGCTGGATCTCCCCCCTTCTCTGTGTGTGTTTTTTTCTGTCAATAGCTAGTAGGATAAGTTGGAGCTGGCTGTACCAGGAACTTAATCTGCATTTATTCAACTAGATCAAGTACAAGTACATTAGCTCGTAATCTTCTTTTAATACATCTCCTAGTCACAAATTTCCTGAAGTAGTGCATGTATATATTTAGGTGCTGGTTAATTAGAAAGTGGATGTGATTTCTAACTTGATTGTTGTAGGCTACAAGATATATCTCTGTTGGTTCATCTTGTTGTAGAATATGCCCCTGCTCATTCATTTATGTGTATTGCTATTTACCTCTGGTGACATGTGAGAAGCGCTCATCTATATGTTTATATTTTGAGCAGCTGGGTACAACTACAGTTGTAGAATCATCTAGCCAAATTTTGGGAGGATGGCATAAAAGATTAGATAACCCATGCTTTTGAAATCATGGTAAGCTTCACAAGCTTGTAAGGTGTTTTCTATTTTCAAGCGACTTTACATCAAGTTACTGTTTCTTAACAGAAATTCTAGACTCTGTAGCTTTTTATTGTTCTCTCCACTTATTTGTACAGCCAAGGATGCTTACTTAACTGTATAGCTCTTTATTGTTCTTTTCCAGGTATTCTATTTATGCTCCATTCTGAAATCTATTGTGCATTGCTAAGTCCATGAGGCGAAGCGCTCACTGCTCAACTATTTCTTTACTGAACTGGGAGCAACAAAGGCAAGATATTCGAAACAAGCTGAAGTCCTTTTGATTCTTGATTTCTAGCATACACATGCAACCTGCTTGGTGATGTTACTATAGATATGATGTAGGTTCAATGCCTACAATTTTTTGATGTGATGCATGTTACCTTTTGAAATATGAAGATGCATGTAAGCACTGTTGCTGGCAATCTGGCATATCATAACAGTCTTACCCCTTGTTCTGTCACTAACATACACCACAGTTTTAGATAAAAGGGGGGCATATCATTTGCTCTATAAAATGGATTGTTTATTAATTTATTTGGACTTGCACACATTACGTAAGGAAGGATCGCCAATCTGGGTGTCCAAATGATAGTAAAACCTAGGGCTCTTGCACGGTTCTTGGATTTATTTTTAGCATATATTACCCATATTGAGACTGAACATGTGGCTTTTCTTCTCATCTACAGGAGAGTTATGTGCTGATTTTTTTGAAGAAGCTGGAAGTCCAAGTCAACGACTTGCTTTATGTGTTTGTTGTAATGCTGTATTTTCTAGGAATTTGGATGTATTGTTGATCTGGCTGAGAATTTGGTGTATTATTTGATGTATAGATATATGATTGTACGGTGAAACAAATATTGCTTTGATAGCAAAATAAAAAAACTCATCTATTTCTCTGTTGTCCAGTCCTATGAATTAGCGGGCTGAAAATATTGATGGGTTGGAAGAGGCTTTGGCCCAAACAATGCTGGACAAAGATGGAACAAAAAAAGTCTCAAAAATAGAAAATGGACCGCAAAAAGGCTGAGGCCCAGAAAATGGAAAAGGCTTAGAAAACAAAAAACGCCATGTTGGGCTAGGCCCATGTAGCTAGCGAAAATTGTCTGAAAAAAAACATAAAATGGGATGAATTAATGGGCTCGGCCCATGTAAAACCCCCAATTGGACCGGGCTGATTTTAACCAACGACCTTTCCAATTCGTCGCAATTTTGCCACGTCAGATTGCCACGTCAGATCCGACATGGCCTGGGGAGAGAGCTAGCGACCAAAACAGAAGGTCATAGGATCAACGACCTTTTGTTAAAGGTTGCTATAGTCAGTTTACGACCGCCAGCTTTTGACCTTCTGTTTTTGGTCACAAAAAAGTCGTAAATGGAAATTTGTGACCTTTCAGTGACCAATAGTGGTGGTCACAAGTTGACATATTTCTTGTAGTGCAAGTGGGAGACTGTTGGAAATATGCCCTAGAGGCAATAATAAAAGCATTATTATTATATTTCCTTATTCATGATAATTGTCTTTATTCGTGCTATAATTGTGTTATCCGGAAATCGTAATACATGTGTGAATAACAGACAACAACGTGTCCCTAGTAAGCCTCTAGTTGACTAGCTCGTTGATCAATAGATAGTCATGGTTTCCTGACTATAGGCATTGGATGTCAATGATAACGAGATCACATCATTAGGAGAATGATGTGATGGACAAGACCCAATCCTAAACATAGCATAAGATCGCATAGTTCGTTTGCTAGAGTTTTCCAATGTCAAGTATCCTTTCCTTAGACCATGAGATCGTGTAACTCCCGGATACCGTAGGAGTGCTTTGGGTGTGCCAAACATCACAACGTAACTGGGTGACTATAAAGGTATACTACGGGTATCTATGAAAGTGTCTGTTGGGTTGACACGGATCGAGACTGGGATTTGTCACTCCGCTTGACGGAGAGGTATCACCGGGCCCTCTCGGTAATGCATCATCATAATGAGCTCAATGTGATCAAAGTGTTTGATCACGGGATCATGCATTACGGTACGAGAAAAGTGACTTGCCGGTAACGAGATTGAACGAGGTATTGGGATACCGACGATCGAATCTCGGGCAAGTAAAATACCGATTGACAAAGGGAATCGTATACGGGATTAGTTGAATCCTCGACATCGTGGTTCATCCGATGAGATCATCGTGGAGCATGTGGGAGCCAACATGGGTATCCAGATCCCGCTGTTGGTTATTGCCCGAGAGCCGTCTCGGTCATGTCTGCATGTCTCCCGAACCCGTAGGGTCTACACACTTAAGGTTCGGTGACGCTAGGGTTGTGAAGATATGTATATGCAGTAACCCGAATGTTGTTCGGAGTCCCGGATGAGATCCTGGACGTCACGAGGAGTTTCGGAATGGTCCGGAGGTAAAGAATTATATATAGAAAGTGTTGTTTTGGCCATCGGGACAAGTTTCGGGGTTATCGGTATTGTACCGGGACCACCGGAGGGTCCCGGGCGGTCCACCAGGTGGGGCCACCTGCCTCGAGGGGACACATGGGCTCTAGGGGTGCGCCTTGGCCTGCATGGGCCAAGGGGAACCAGCCCCTAGAGGCCCATGCGCCTAGGGTGGGGGAAACCCTAAAGGGGGGGCGACCCCCCTTGCTTGGGGGGCAAGCCCCACCCCTTGGCCGCCGCCCCCTAGGAGGCTATATAAAGGGGGGAGAGGAGGGGGGCAGCCGCACCCCTTGCTCCTAGCACCTCCCTCTCCCTCTCCAACATCTCCTCCTCCTCCGTAGAGCTCGGCGAAGCCCTGCCGGAGTACTGCAGCTCCACCATCACCACGCCGTCGTGCTTCTGCTGGAGCCATCTTCGCCAACCTCTCCTTTGCCTTGCTGGATCAATAAGAAGGAGACGTTACGCTGACCGTACGTGTGTTGAACGCGGAGGTGCCGTCCTTTCGGTGCTAGGATCTCCGGTGATTTGGATCACGTCGTGTACGACTACCTCATCCCCGTTCATTGAACGCTTCCGCTCGCGATCTACAAAGTGGTATGTAGATGCAATCTCTCTCCCATGACTCGTTGCTAGATGAACTCATAGATGGATCTTGGTGAAACCGTTGGAAAATTTTTGTTTTCTGCAACGTTCCCCAACAAATAGTTCATATCAGGAAATGACGAGCTAAATAGGCCGGGATATAGTTAATAATGATTGAAATTACCTATTGACTATCCCCTTCACGATGTTGTAGTCACTATCTTTTTTAAGTAGTGAGTCCAGTACTTCAACTTTTGCATCGTCAACTTTAATGTCTAACAAGATCCAGTGGAACTTGCATGTGCATACGGTTGCATATATAAATTAAGCGGGCATGTGCATAACACTAATCAACTATAACCCTAAACCCTATACACTTATTAACATCTAGCTCATAAGCAAAAACAGAATTTGTAGTACAAGACAGTGTGACTCACTCGAAGTTGTAAGGAAGTAATATATCTTCATTGCTATTGAGGCGCTTCAAGAACTCTAGCATGCTATTCTCTACATCTTGTTTACAGTATTCCAATTTCCATGTGTATTCATTAACGATATTTGGGTCAATGAACCCAATGCCATAGCGTTCACCTTTTTTCATTTCATACATCCTCATCCTTCATAATACCACAGAAAAGAATATATAGTGAGGATACATAATTACAAGTAATTAATTATCAATAAATGAGCACTAGAGCTAGCATGAGACTTAAATTACAGAAAGAAATCACTTACAGACAATAGCAACTGACGATAGATTTCTCGAGTGCATCTTGATTGAATAACTGAAATAGTTCTGAATACTCAACGGACATAGCTTTCTTATGGAAGTAATGATCTTCCTTGACTTTCACCATGAGGGACTCTCGATTGGAAATCTTGGTAATGTTCATGTACCATTGATGCAATTCATACATTCTCGTTGGGAGGTTCTTCACCTCGTCTGGCTCGACCAAAGGTTGGCCCCGGACATATTTCTGTTTTATTTCCTCCTCTCTAAGCGGAGACATGGGCTCGATCTCGAGGAGTTGTCCAACAGTGATGTTGAGAATTTCAGCCTGCGTTATATGCTCCTCGGTTATTACCACATTGCCCACCTCGGGAACGTAAACGGTTTGCCCACAATAATATTGGGCGCGCATACGCTCACGTGTTGTTGGCACAACAAGCGGGGGGGTCGATTGCGCCGCCTGTTCTCCCAGCTGGGGAACGGTTTTCCCGCATTTTTTGACAGCTGCTTGTTGGCTCGAGCTCGAGCTCGCTTCTTTCTGTAATCGTGCTCGATGTGCCTTCCTGGTTTGGCGCTCATAGTCTGAGTCAACAGGCTTGGGAGCTGGTGGTCTAGCCATACGCACGAAGTGGTCAATCTTTTCCTCAGGCACTTTCTCCCTCGGCGGCGTTGCCGGTTTCGGTCCAAAATGGGCGTCCACTTCTTCCCACACTATGGCATTGTTTTGCTCCTCGGTCATGTCGTAAGGCCTCTAAGGAAGAGGAGCGAGGCTTCTTGGACCATATTTATATCATTTGTCTCCGCATGTACTTCATGTACTACCTCGACTTGTACCGCTACGCACCATAGCTGCGGCATGTCTCTTCTGCGATTGCTGAGGTGGCGGAGACGGCTGACGTGGCTGAGTTGGAGCAAGAGGAGTGGCCTGAGGCTGTTGCCGGACTTGAAGCAGGAGGTGTGGCCTGACACGGTGTCGGACTTGAAACGGGAGGAGTGGCCTGAGGTTGTGCCGGACTTGAAGCAGGAGTCTGCTCACGCGTTCGTGGACTTGGAGGAGCAGGACTCTGCTGACTCGGTGGCGGACTTCGAGGAGGAGTCGACCGACGCAGTGTCGGTGGACTTTGAAAGATGATGCAATCCTTTCTCCATAGGATGATACGATGTGTGGCCTCTCCCAGTGTGTGCTCGTCGTCACCTCCAGGAATGTCAAGCTATAGCCCCGAATATGGGTCCACCACCTCATCAACCAAGACACGAGCATAGCCCGCTGGAATCAGGACGCAATGGAAGGTTGCTTCGGGGGTAATTGTAAAAGCAACTGCGTCTGCCACCTTCATGGATATGTTCTTCATTTTGAAGTGTAGCTCACAGTTAGTGTTCTCTATGATGTCATCCACAGGGTATGTATCGAGCAGTGCGTCACCTGGGGCGGAACCAACGCTGCTACTCGGCATGGATGGGACGGTGCTATCCAATGCTGGATGATCATCCGCTTGCTACTGCCGCTGTTGAGACCCCCTTTCCTGGCTAAGTGAGTCGATCTGCTGCTGCTGCTGGAATTTGAGTGCCAAGTCTGCGTGCCTTGCTTCTAGGCCTTGAAGGCGTTCCGCGTCATGCTTCCTCTGATCCTCCTCCAGCTTCCTCTTCTTCTCCTCCTCCATCTTCTTTCTTTCACGGGTCCTGTAGTCAACGTTCCATTCCAAAAAGCCCTCATACTAGGGAATAACGCCCTTGCCTCGTGTTCTTCTCGGGTGTTCAGGATTTCCCAGGGCGCGTGTAAGCTCGTCGTTCTCTCCGTTGGGCGTGAACACCCCCTTTTTAACATCTTCTATTGCGTCACGTAACTTTTGATCTGCTCCTTTTAGACTTGCCTTCTTTGAAACCAGGCCTGTCTTCGGGTCCAACGCCCCCCCATGCGCATAGAACCAAGTTCTGCACCTGGGGGGCCAGCTCCTAGTAACTGGAGTGACCCCTGCATCCTCCATCTCTTGCTCAGACTTATCCAACTTAGGCATTGCCACCGCGTAGCCACCTGGACCCAGCCTATGGAACTGCGTCTTTTTTGCGGCATTGTCCTTGTTTTTTCTCGACCGTTCCTTAGATAATTCTGATTCCTTGAATTTCACAAAAGCGGGCCAGTGTTCTCTTTGCTTCTCCAGTGTTCCCTTGAATTCTGGAGTCTTCCTTTCTGCAGCGAGGTAGTTGGCCCATACAATTTTCTTGTGGGTGTTGAATGCAATTGCCATCTTCTTAACAGCAGCGTGCTTGACTTTCTGCACATCTGCATCAGTGAAATGATCTGGTAGGGTGAAATGTTCCATCAGAGATTCCCAAAGCTTTTGTTTTGCTCTGTCGTCTACCCAAGTAACATCTGGACGTTTAGTTTTTGGCTCTTTCCATTCTTGAATGGAGATCGGGAGTTGGTCCCTCACAAGAACTCCGCACTGACGAGTCCACTTGTTCGCAATGTTCTTAGGCATGAGGGGTTCGCCATTAGTTTTGATGGAGTCGATGTTGTACTTTACACCCTCCTTCAACTTTTTGCCCGGGCCTCACTTTGGCCTGTTGTCTGTAGAAGCAGATTTGCTCGATCCGGAGGGCTGAAAGAAGAAAGATCGATTCGTTAATGTATATATCTTCAAATAATAAAACATGTGATGATCACCAGATGCCTGCTTATATAAATATACATCGCCGGTAGTCTTTGTTATTTCAAGATCAACATTGTCTGTGTCATCATAAACATTGTCTGCGTCATCATAATCATAATCATAGTTCATGACTTCATCAGCTCGGTCGTCGAGATCGAATACGTTATCATCACCCTCCCCGGCATTGTTCAGATATTGGGAGCCATCATCTGTTTCATTCAGATCATCTAGCCTGCGAGGGTTGCGTATGATCTCGAACAATTCCTCTTCTCTCTCTCTGCCGGTATTGTCCGCTATAGCTTTTACTTAACTAATACAGAAGAAATATAAAACAATTTAGTATTCAAATTATAATGCATGGATGCAATCAATAAGGAAAAACTGAATCATATATAGTATATAATATGCATCGTCTCGAATGATATATAATCTCAAGTACATCGTCTCGAATAATATATATAATCTCGAATACATCGTCTCGAATATTATATAGCGAATACATCACTGGCTAGGTAGCTAATAAAGATGGAATACTACAGAAGAATCTAGGCCACTCGCGGTTCCTGGGGTGCGAGCGGTGGACACCCAAAGAGAAGGAACCATCACAGGATCATATCTCCGGTCATCTGCCCAAAGAACCTGCCAGGTATTGGAGAACCTGACGTCCATATCAGCCATGTAGCGCTGGACGTGCTCGTCCTCCTCCCTGACACGACGACGCACCACCTCCGGCGGGGCCGGCTCCCTCTGCACCGAATATGGCCCACGCGAACGCCACCAAAGGAGATCAGGGTCGACGATGGGACATGAGGCTGGGTTCCTCACCAAGCGGCGCACCCCTCCAGGTACCACCTCCCAGTGCCAGCCCGGCGGAGCCCAGTCCTGGACATGGGTCAGCCGGACGTCGTGGCGAACGGGTCGACGGCGAGGATGCGGGCCGGGCATCGTCGAGAACAAATACTATATGCCCGCAAAAAGTAACATTTTTTAAATGTGATTGGATTGTGATAACTAAAATTTATAACATTTCTATATATATAACTAAAAAACAAAAAAAATTATAACATTTCTATATAACTAACATTTCAAATGTTTCTATAACTAAAAAACAGAAAAATTGCTAACATTTCTATAAATATTTCTATAACTAAAAAACAGAAAAATTTATAACATTTCTATATAACTGACATTTCTAATATTTCTATAACTAAAAACCAGAATAGTTGCTAACATTTCTATAACTAAAAAACAGAAAAATTTATAACATTTCTATATAACTAACATTTCTAATATTTCTATAAATAAAAAATTTATATAACTAACATTTCTATAAATATTTCTATAACTAAATATCAGTATGTGTGTGTATGTGTGTGTGTGTGTGTGGACATGGCGGCTGCGGGGCACAGGAGCTCACTGGGGGGCGGCGACTGGGGGCGGTGACGGCGACGGGTCGGGGCGCGGCGACGGGGACGACGGGGACGGGCCGGGCGGGGACGACGGGAGGCCGGGGCGGGGCGTGGCGACGGGGACGACGGGGACGGGCCGGGCGGGGACGACGGGAGGCCGGGGCGGGGCGTGGCGACGGGGACGACGGGGACGGGGACGGGGACGGCGAGGCGACGGGACGGCGACGGGGGCGGCGACGAGGGGTGGCGGCGACAGGGCAAAGGAGAAGAAGCAGAGGGAGAACGAAACTGTCAAATTTTTTTGAAGGGTTTTCTTATATAGAATACACCTTTAGTATCGGTTGGAGCCACCAACCGGTACTAAAGGTCTGTTTTGGCCAGGCGAAGCGGCGGGAAGCGCCCACCTTTAGTACCGGGTGGTAGCACCAACCGGTACAAAAGACCCCCTTTAGTACCGGTTGGAGCCACGACCCGGTACTAAAGGGTGTGCGCTGCCAGGCGAGGGGCGCAGAAGTTTAGTCCCACCTCGCTAGTTGAGCAGCGCCAGGACCTGTTTATAAGCCCCGACGCGGGTACTGCATTGAGCTCCTCTCAATAGCAGGCCTTGAGGGCCTACCTCTCCCACTCTGCCTGTGGGCCTACTCGGCTTGCGGGCCTGCATCCTGGCCCAACTACAGGTTGGGTTTCTAGTCGTATGTAGGCTGCTATGTGCAGTAGGCGGCCTTTTTTATTTTCTTATTTTTTGCTTTATTTATTTTTGAGTTGTTTTTTGCTTTATTTATAGTTTCTTTGTGAATATTTTTGCTTTAGGTACAAAAAATTACAAACTCTCTATTAGTGCGGGTAGTTTACAAATTTGAATAGTTTACATTTTGAATTATTTGAAATTTGTGTGAATCACTAGTTTGTGAATAACTTAACTTCGAACATAGATTTTTCAGTGATTCTTTTTTCTTATGTTTAATATTAGTGTGTTTTATCATTATATTCAATTTGGTAATGCTTAGGTTATTAAAAAAATGAAATGCCTTTATAACGGATGAGTTTTCGTCCGAAGCCCTGATACTTTGAAAGAGATTGTCCATTTTGTACACGAAGTGCATCCAGTTTTTGCGGTAACCCTCTCTACTTTTTTGCACATGCTATGTGGGTGAAATTATGATACGATGCCAACTTTCAACCTTTTTTGAGTTCATTTGAAATGCTTTTCAATTTTAAGGTCATTTAGCTGAAAAAATCAGTAAATGCATGAAAGAATTTGTTTGCACATAAAATTTCTTCGCGTTTCAAATGCCAAAACACATAACTACCTTAACAATTACAGAGATTCCCTCCTGGGTGTAAAAACACAGAAGAAAGAGATGATAGTGAAGCCGATCACATCCCAAATCTTTGGGTGTGAAACTTTTTCTTCGCGTGTGTCCCTTTGCGTCGTAGCCATGGAAAATCTTCATCATTTAACTGGATGCTCGGGTCAATATTCACTCTGAATGGAGCAATTTCATCAAACTTTTCATAATCTTCTGACATGTCTGTCTTGTCATCCACTCCCACGATGTTTCTCTTCCCAGAAAGAACTATGTGGCGCTTTGGCTCATCGTATGATGCATTCCCTTTCTTATCTTTTCTTTTTCTTGGCTTGGTAGACATGTCCTTCACATAGAAAACCTATGCCACATCATTAGCTAGGACGAATGGTTCATCTGCATACGCAAGATTGTTCAGATCCATTGTTGTGATTCCATACTGCGGGTGTTCCGTTACCCCGCCTCGTCTCATATTGACCCATTTGCACCGAAACAAAGGGACCTTCAAACCACTTTCATAGTCAAGTTCCCATATCTCCTCTATGTAACCATAATATGTTTCCTTTCCCGTCTTGGTTGTTGCATCAAAGCGGACACCACTGTTTTGGTTCGTGCTCTTCTTATCTTGGGCGATCGTGTAAAATGTATTACCATTTATCTCGTACCCTTTGAAAGTCATTATATTCGAAGATGGTAACTGGGATAACGAGTACAGGTCATCTTCAATAGAGGCGTCATGCATGGTACATGTCTGCAACCAGCCGGCGAAACTCCTGGTTTGTTCACGTGTAATCCAGTCATCAGACCACTCTGGGTGTTTGGAGTGTAGAAAATTCTTGTGTTCGTCCATATATGGAGCCACCAAGGCGGAATTCTGTAGAACTGTGTAGTGCGCTTCAGTGAGAGAATGTACGTCCATACATATTATTTGATTCCCTCCTAGCGTGCATTTTCCATCCATTCTGCCCTTATGTCGCGATTCAGGAACACCAATCGGCTTAAGGTCAGGAATATAGTCAATACAAAACTCAATCACCTCCTCATTTTCATGGCCCTTGGAGATGCTTCCTTCTGGCCTAGCACGGTTATGAACATATTTCTTTAAGACTCCCATGAACCTCTCAAAGGGGAACATATTGTGTAGAAATAGAGGACCCAAAACGTTAATCTCTTCGCATAGGTGAACTAGGACGTGCGTCATGATGTTGAAGAAGGATGGTGGGAACACCAACTCAAAACTGACAAGACATTACACCAAATCATTCTCTAACCTTGGTATGATTTCTGGATCGATTACCTTCTGAGAGATTGCATTGAGGAATGCACATAGCTTCACAATAGCTAATCGAACGTTATCCGGTAGAAGCCCCCTCAATGCAACCGGAAGCCGTTGCGTCATAATCACGTGGCAGTCATGAGACTTTAGGTTCTGGGACTTTTTCTCTGCCATGGTTATTATTCCCTTTATATTCGACGAGAAGCCATACGGTACCTTAATACTGAGCAGGCATTCAAAGAAGATTTCTTTCTCTTCTTTGGTAAGAGCGTAGCTGGCATGACCCTGATGTATGCCCTTTTTTCCATGCATACGTTGATGGTCCTCCCGTGTCTCTGGCGTATCTTTTGTCTTTCCATACACGCCCAAGAAGCCAAGCAGGGTCACGCAAATATTCTTCGTCACGTTCATCACATCGATTGCAGAGTGGACCTCTAGGTCTTTCCAATAGGGCAGGTCCCAAAATATAGATTTCTTCTTCCACATGGGTGCGCGTCCATCAGCGTCATTCGGAACAGGTTGTCCGCCAGGACCCTTTCCAAAGACTACCTTCAAATCCTTGACCATATCATGTACATCAGCACCAGTACGGTGGCGAGGCTTCGTCCGGTGATCCGCCTCACCTTTGAAATGCTTGCCTTTCTTTCTTACGGGATGCCTGCTCGGAAAAAATCAACGATGTCCCAGGTACACATTCTTCCTAGAATTGTCCAAATATATACTGTCGGTATCATCCAAACAATGCGTGCATGCGTGGTATCCCTTGTTTGTCTGTCCTGAAAGGTTACTGAGAGCAGGCAAATCATTGATGGTCACAAACAGCAAGGCCTTTAGGTCAAATTCTTCCCTCATGTGCTCATCCCACGCACGTACACCTGTTCCATTCTACAGCTGTAAGAGTTCTTCAACTAATGGCCTTAGGTACACTTCAATGTCGTTGCCGGGTTGCTTAGGGCCTTGGATGAGCACTGGCATTATAATGAACTTCCGCTTCATGCACAACCAAGGAGGAAGGTTATACAAACATAGAGTCACAAGCCAGGTGCTATGGTTGCTGCTCTGCTCCCCAAAAGGATTAATGCCATCTGCGCTTAGACCAAACCATACGTTCCTTGCGTCATCTGCAAACTCCTTCCCGTACTTTCTCTCGATTTTTCTCCACTGCGATCCATCAGCGGGTACTCTCAACTTTCCGTCTTTCTTACGGTCTTCTCTGTGCCATCGCATCGCCTTGGCATGCTCTTTGTTTTGGAACAAACATTTCAACCGTGGTATTATAGGAGCATACCACATCACCTTGGCAGGAATCTTCTTCCTGGGGCGCTCGCCCTCGACATCACCAGGGTCATCGCGCCTGATCTTATAGCGCAATAAACCACATACCGGGCAAGCGTTCAGATCCTCGTACTCACTGCGGTAGAGGATGCAGTCATTAGGGCATGCATGTATCTTCTGCACCTCTAACCCTAGAAGGAAGACAGCCTTCTTTGCTTCGTACGTACTCTCGGGCAATTCATTGTCCTTTGGAAGCATATTCTTTATCATTACCAGCAACTTTCCAAATCCCTTGTCAGATACACCATTCTCTGCCTTCCATTGCAACAATTCCAGTGTGGTGCCCAACTTTTTCTTGTTAGCTTTGCAATTCGGGTACAACAATTTCTTGTGATCCTCTAACATGCGCTGCAACTTCTTCTTCTCCAAATCACTTGCGCAGTTTCTCTTTGCATCGGCAATGGCCCGACCTAGATCATCAGCGGGCTCATCTGATGCCTCTTCTTCAGCTTCTTCCCACATTGCCGGCTCAGCTTCTTCCCCCATCGTTGTATCATCGTATTCAGGGAACCCATGGCCAGGATAGTTGTCGTAGTCCTCTTCTTCTTCATTGTCTTCCATCATAACCCCTCTTTCTCCGTGCTTGGTCCAAACATTATAGTGGGGCATGAAACCGGACTTAAACAGGTGGACGTGAATGGTTCTTGACGTAGAGTAATTGTGATCATTCTTACAGACAAAACATGGACAAGGCATAAAACCATTAGCCCGCTTGTTTGCCTCAGCCACAAGCAGAAAAGTTTGCACGCCATTAATGAACTCAGGAGAGCATCGGTCATCGTACATCCATTGTCGACTCATCTTCATTACACAACACCGAAAAGACCAAATTAATACAAATTCATACATAAAGTTCATACAAGACTTAAATGCAACAAAAAAATAACTCTCTAGCTAAAGCATTTAAATGCAACAAAAAATGCGATCAAGATCGCAACTAAGGTAACAATTGATCCAACATCATAATGATACCAAGCCTCACTATCAATGGCATATTTTCTAATCTTTCTAATCTTCGAGCGCATTTTCTCCATCTTGATCTTGTGATCATCGACGACATTGGCAACATGCAACTCCAATTCCATCTTCTCCCCCTCAATTATTTTCATTTTTTCTATCAAATACTCGTTTTCTCTTTCAACTAAATTTAACCTCTCGACAATAGGGTCGGTTGGAATTTCCGGTTCACAAACCTGCTAGAAAAAAATATCTATGTCAACTTGATGGGCATAATTTGTCATAAACACGAAATGCAACAACTACTTTTAAAAGAGAATATACCACATCCGAATCATAACAAGGACGAGGGCCGACGGGGACAGATATCAGAACCATGGCACTATGTATAACAAACAACGTACGGGTAAGATAATTATATGAGTAACTATATATCCAAATCACACAAACATCAATTTGGTAATGTAAAACATTCATGAACAAGAGGCTCACCACAAGGTGGTGCCGGCGACGGAACGGTGCGGGCGATCGACTGTGGTTACGACAGAGATTTAGAAGGCACTAAGTAAACCACACCTACATATGCAAACTAAGTGTTATTTTTTACCTCAAATTGCATATAAATCAAATACTAGCACATATATTTCCTCCCAAATTACTAAACTCATAAATTAATCACTATACAAAGCATTGCAAGAGCTAATCTAGCAATGAGAGATGAAAGGACAAAGTTGCTAACCTTTTTTATCATTTGAATGGATGGGGGCCTTCAAATCTTGACAAAATTTGGGCAAAATGTGTGATGAGCTCGAGAGGTAGAGGGGAAGAACAGAGAGGAGAGGGGAAAGGAGAAGAACGGAGCGAGCTCGGGTGGACGAAGGGTTTATGTAGGACGACCTTTAGCACCGGTTCGTGCCACGAACCGGTACTAAAGGTGCTGGAGGGGCCTCGGACTGACAACATCATGCCACCACTCACTTTAGTACCGGTCCGTGGCACGAACCGATGCTAAAGGTCGGCCATGAACCGGTACTAATGAAAGCGGCCGGCTAGCCGTTGGAACCGGCACTAATGCACACATTAGTGCCGACTCAAAAGCAAACCGACACTAATGTGCTTGATATTTGACCATTTTTCTACTAGTGATGGTTCGAGATTTGAAAGCACGGTTAAGAGATAAAATGTTTTGAACAAACGTATGTACGAAAAAAGAGAAAACTCCCATGTTGCGAAAAGTGGCATGCATGTAGTGTGCCACTTGTCGCAACCTGAGAAGGTGGGAATGATCTTTGAAAGGAGTACTCCTTAATTAATGATTTCGTTATCTTCCCCGTCGCTAGCACCTCCTGCATCGTCACCTGCCTCTTACCTCCCTGCCCCGCCTCCCCATCACAATCGCGCATGGAGGTGGTCGGAAGGCGGCCGGGCTTGGCGGCATGTCGCGGGAGGCGGCTGGCGCGCGCATCGTGCTCAGCTGTTAGGTCGCCGCCTCCTGCTCCTGCTGGCCGTGCCCCATCCCCCCATTCTTGCGTCCTCGCCAACGAGCTATCCTCCTACAATGGTGGTCACTGCCCTAGAACTCTCTCCGGTTCATTTTGCTCTACTTCTGAACATTTGTTCTTCATCTCAGGGACTTTGTTCGGAAGAACATTTGTTCTTCATCTAACGGATTTTGTTATGAAGGAGGTGACCAATTGTTGATCCTGAAGCTTCATTTTACGATTTTTTGCTCTAAATTTTGCACCAATTGTTGATTCTGAAGAATGTATGAGTTGTGCCCTAATAAGACACTTATATCCTAAGCCTCTTATATAATATAAGGGGTAGACATATGATGTAACATATGCCAACAGCACAGACACGTGGGAAAGCCAACGGCATGTGCTGGCGCCCGGACGGCCAGGATGCGGTATTATGGTGGTGTTATGGGGAGGAATGCCCGTAGTCAGACCCGGGAATTTTGTAGCCATATCGGCGAATCTCGTTAACAAATTTTGGTGTCGTGTTCGTGTGATTGTTTGATCCGCGGTAGATCGACTATACGCCTCGGATTTATTCTAACAATTGGTATCATGGGCAAAGGTTCGAAGAGGCTGAGATGTTGATTAGAGGAGGCCGTGGTTGTCAAAGGAGTCCGACGATGGGCAGGGTGACTGGGCGGCAGCGGAGGTTGGTGTTAGGAGCGATCTCGCGCCCGGATAAAGCTAATATTCGATTGTCTCGATCAGAAGTTGTCAGCGCGTATGTTAACCACGGCAGAGTCAAAGCCATCGGAGCTAGGCGTGCTGGAGCCGGCAAGAGCGTGCAACGACGGTGGCGCTGGAACGTGCAGTTGCGGGCGTCTTCAGTGTTCGGCGATAGATCGGATCGGGTCCAATCCAAAGCAGGAAGCGGCAGTGGCTAGGGCACGTAGCGCATGGAGCGGGCGCTGCAGAGGCAGCGGCCAGGCGCGGCAACACCAGCCCATGGTTGCAGCAGGGAGCCCTCGTCTGAGGCTAAGGCCCAGCGGGGCGCTCGCGCTTGGCTCAGGCAGTTCCAGGTGTGCCATGGGGTCGTGTACACAGGGATCCCAGGAGCAGCACGTGGCTCAAGTGTTTGGGCAGCGAGGATCGTCGCGAGAACCGGAGGCGGGAGCGACGTCTCAGCCTCGCCGAGATGGACAAGAAAGACATGGAGTTATGGCGCCACCGCTTCCCACAGGACGTCATCAATGAGCAGCAGTTCTCCGCGCAAAGGAGGGCGGAGAGGGAGGAGAGGAGGGCGGAGCGAGCCGCCTATCGCGAGGACAGGCGTACGTGGAAGGCGGCCGCTGAATTCAACATCGAGCTAGGAGAAGCATCGTCCTGGGACTCCAACGACGATCGGTACCTTGACACCTTCATTGAGACATCGGAGGGGGACATCACCGAGGCGGAGTGCAAGTCGAAGGAGGAGGATGACGAGGAGTATTTTTTATCTATCGTAGGAGAAGGCTTTGAACTATCTATGTATCGTTTTTCATTTATCGTTTTTATCTATCTATGTACTATTTATCTATCGTTTTCTATCTATCTATGTCTATACAGTCGGTCGAATGTGTATCGAGTCGTAGCAGAAAAGAAAAGTAATATAGCGCATCTGCTGACGCTGTAAAAGCTTGTTTAGCGCGCAGCGCGTTGAGTGCCTGTTGGGATGCTCTGAATATGAGTAACAACAGCAGCTTATGGAGATTAATTTGCCGATCTATTTAATAGCTAGATGCCTATATTAACCATCACAAACATGCGACCTTGAGATCAATTATTCACCAAACTTGTTCTCCTCTACTCCTCTGCAGTCCTGCTCCTAACCAGCACGGTCCGTGTGCACCATCTGACGCATCTGCATCATCTCTTGTCCACGGGGTCGCACATCACAGCTCGCATCAGCCTCCGCTAGCTCCTCGGCTGCAACGACGATGAGCCACTCCACGTCGATCAAGTGCGAGGTACTCGGCCATGGCCATGGTCAGTCGCATCCCCGGGCAAAAGAAGATGTCCTTGGCCATGGGGACGAGCCGAGCGGCAGCACGCATAAGGAGGAGCCGAGCCGAGCGCTGATTTTAGTGGGCCAGTTGGTGGAAATGACACGGGCGTTGGATGGCCAGGGCGGCCACGCGGCATGCATCCGCGTCGGGTATGCACAGGCACGGGTTTGCAGCCGGTATGCACCGAATTTTTTTCCGGCAGGAAAGCATGCATGAAATTTGTTACAAGAAAAAATAGTTGCAAGCCCCAAGGCGCACCAGGAGCATTAAGGTGGATTAGAGCATGCACGGGTACGCGTCGGTGCTATACAAACGGTTTTTAACCCCTTTCCGCGACGGCATTTAGAATCATCGTCTAGTGAGTGACGGCGATAGGAGGGTCTTTCTCACACGACGCAAAAACCATCGGGGATATGCCCTCCTGGCACACATGCTCGGCAAAATGAGTTCGAGTGCGATCGGTGAGCGTTCAAATACGGAAATACGTACAGTAGAGTTAAAAAATACAATTATACATGCGAAATTGTTCTCGGTCGCAAGTACATCCTGCACAGTCAGTCTCCGCTAAACGTTTCCGTTAGTATGTACATCTCACACAGCAGTTCCAAGAAAAACGTTTCCGTTCACAGGTACATCACACACATTTTCTCCTGTTAAATCGTTTGTGATAGCGTTGTCATTGCACACGATATTAACAATTTTATCGTTTGCGTTATTGAATAAATCACACACGGCGCGTAGAAGAAACTGTGTGGCAAAAGTTGTCCATCACACACAGTTTTTATGTGGTAAACGTTTGCGCAAGGTGGCCTAACGCAAACAATTTTCAAGAGAAAGTCGTGTGTGTAGTGGAGATTGATCGTACACGTAGTGGATCCTAGAAACGTTACTGATCTCCATGTCTATCGCAGACGTTTCTCTTTCGCAAACCATGTGCAACGTAGTCCCTAATTAATCCCTAATTTGAAAATCACATGTTTTAAATTTAAAAGTAGGCAATTACTCATTTCATATCTAACCATGTTTATTACAAATATAGGTTCAACCACGAATGCATAATTTGATGCACATGTACATATACTGAAGAACTACAGAAGCACCAAGTAAAGAATGATGAACCACAATTATACTAAAGACTGTAAAGAGATAGGCGAAAGACATTTTTGCTGTTGGAGAAGGTGAAGCGGAATGCCCATATTGTGCCCTCCTCCATGCATAATGCGCGCACGACTCTAGGCCAACCCCTTTTGATGGCTGCCCGTCCATCCTTCACTGTCTTCATTACGACTTCTCGATGCTCATTGTAGTCTGGATGAAATACTTTAACCTTCATTGCGTATCCACAGCGAGCTAATCTTGAGTGAACTGCTTCGGGAACCACTGGGAGCGAAAAAGATTCAGACATTGTTGTCTAACAACTCATTATGGGCAGTAAAACGAGAAGGCTGCAGCGTTTGTAGTTACCATCCTACAGCTCACTGTTGTGTTGGATAAAGCATAAAAAAATAATTTGCTTGTCACCATTCGTATCTTTTTGCTAATAATCCTTATCAGTTTTCTCACTTGATGCTTGTTCATCAATATCTCATTGCCCCATACACAAAAAGGGTCGATTCGTGGATCCTTGCCAAGGGCATATATGTACCTACAAGCAACAAGTCAATATTAGAAGCTAACAAGTGTTCAGGCCTGGATCTATATGCACTACATTATGGAACGACGGGGGGAGTACAAGCCAAGGGATGAAGCTAACCTCAGCGGAAGATGGTGGCCACTCCCGTTGTTGTCCAGCATAAGTAGTGAAAAGGCATGATAAGTACGGCAACCTTAACATCAAACAAATATAGCAAAGGTAAACGACATCATCTCCAAATGATAGCTTGAATGTGTTGGTTTCAGCATGCTGTCAAAGCAAATATAAAATGAAAGACAATGTTACCGACATCAGGCTTAACACTACTAGGAAAAAGGCTATAGATGAAATTGACACTAATGACGCATCAGACATGTGGTGCGCCACTACTATATACTAATGGCGCACCATGTGTTGGTGCGCCATTAATGTCCAAATATAATGGCGCACCACATCCACGGTGCGCCATTAGTAACAAGCATTTTTTTATTTTTTTTCAAAACTAGTAATGGCGCACCAGGGGATAGTGCGCCATTACTAGTTAAACTAGTAATGGCGCACCACATCCACGATGCGCCATTAGTAAATTTTTTTCAATTTTTTTAATTCTTTTTATTTACTTTTCAAAACTAGTAATGACGCACCAGGGGATAGTGCGCCATTATTAGTTAAACTAGTAACTAGTAATAGCGCACCAGGGGATAGTGCGCCATTACTAGTTAAAACTAGTAATGGCGCACCACAACCACGGTGCGCCACTAGTAATTTTTTTAATTTTTTTTCAATTTTTTTATATTTTTTGAAAACTAGTAATGGTGCACTGTGGGAGTGGTGCGCCTAGTAATAGCGCACCACTCCTACAGTGCGCCATTACTAACTTGGCCCAAAAATTCCCATGCACCCCCCCTTGGACCGCCTTTTCAGTTTAAAAAAAATAAAAGAAAATGATGAAAATGTCAAAAAAATAAAAGAAAATATGTTTCCCATGTGATATGTGGTCTAGTTGTTGGAAAAATTTACAAATATAAATTTTGACTTTATTTGCAAAATCTCTCTGGAATTTGTAAAATGGGCATAACTTTTGCATACGAACTCGGATTAAAAAATTTTATATATGAAAAATCATCTACTCAAAAATCTAAATCCGAATTTAACTAGGCGAACCCCGTTAAACATTTTCAAAATCCTCAAAAACCTAACAGAAAAAAGTTACGGACCTTTTAAGATCTAGAGGAAAAAATTCAAAAAATTTCAAACTTACTAGTGGCGCACCGTATGCTAGGTGCGCCACTTGTAACAGAAAAAAAATTAGTTTTGATTTTTTTTCTGGAATTTTTTTTCAAAATATGATACGTAATATGAACGGAAGTTTGAAATATTTTTTCAAAATTTCATCACTCATGAACATGAACAAAGTCCTAAACTGTTGGGGAACGTTGCAGAAAATAAAAAATTTCTACGCTTCACCAAGATCAATGTATGGAGTCATCTAGCAACGAGAGAGAGGAGTGCATCTACATACCCTTGTAGATCGCGAGCGGAAGCATTCAAGAGAACGGGGTTGATGGAGTCGTACTCGCCGTGATCCAAATCACCGACGACCAAGTGCAGAACGGACGACACCTCCGCGTTCAACACACGTACGGTTGGGGAAGACGTCTCCTCCTTCTTGATCCAGCAAGGGGAAAGGAGAGGTTGACGGAGATCCAGCAGCACGACGGCGTGGTGGTGGATGCAGCGAGGATCTCGGCAGGGCTTCGCCAAGCTCAGCGAGAGGGAGAGGTGTTACGGGAGGGAGAGGGAGGCGCCAGGGGCTAGGGTGCGGCTGCCCTCCCTCCCCCCTCTTTATATAGGCCCCTAGGGTGGAGCGCCAGCCCTAGGTGATGCATCTCCAAGGGGGGGCGGCGGCCAAGGGGGTGGCTTGCCCCCAAGCCAAGTGGGGCGCCCCCACCCCTAGGGTTTCCCAACCCTAGGCGCAGGGGAGGCCCAAGGGGGGGCGCACCAGCCCACCAGGGGCTGGTTCCCCTCCCACTTCAGCCCATGGGGCCCTCCGGGATAGGTGGCCCCACCCGGTAGAACCCCAGGACCCTTCCGGTGGTCCCGGTACAATACCGATTACCCCCGAAACCTTCCCGATGGCCGAAACTTGACTTCCTATATATAAATTTTTACCTCCGGACTATTCCGGAACTCCTCGTGACGTCCGGGACTCCGAACAACTTTTGGGTTACTGCATACTAATATCTCTACAACCCTAGCGTCACCGAACCTTAAGTGTGTATTCCTTACGGGTTCGGGAGACATGCAGACATGACCTAGACGACTATCCAGTCGATAACCAACAACGGGATCTGGATATCCATGTTGGCTCCCACATGCTCCTCGATGATCTCATCGGATGAACCACGATGCCGAGGATTCAAGTAATCCCGTATACAATTCCCTTCGTTAATCGGTACGTTACTTGCCCGAGACTCGATCGTCGGTATCCCAATACCTCGTTCAATCTTGTTACCGGCAAGTCACTTTACTAGTACCATAATGCATGATCCCATAACCAAACACTTGGTCACATTGAGCTCATTATGATGATGCATTACCGAGTGGGCCCAGAGATACCTCTCCGTCATACAGAGTGACAAATCCCACTCTCGATCCGTGTCAACCCAACAGATACTATCGGGGATACCTGTAGTATACCTTTATAGTCACCCAGTTACGTTGTGACGTTTGGCACACCCAAAGAACTCCTACGGCATCCGGGAGTTACACGATCTCATGGTCTAAGGAAATGATACTTTAACATTGGAAAAGCTTTAGCAAACGAACTACACGATCCTATGCTAGGCTTAGGATTGGGTCTTGTCCATCACATCATTCTCCTAATGATGTGATCCCGTTATCAGTGACATCTAATGCCCATAATCAGGAAACCATGACTATCTGTTGATCAACGAGCTAGTCAACTAGAGGCTCACTAGGGACATGTTGTGGTCTATGTATTCACACATGTATTATGATTTCTGGATAACACAATTATAACATGAATAATAGACAATTATCATGAACAAGGAAATATAATAATAATCATTTTATTATTGCCTCTAGGGCATATTTCCAACAGTCTCCCACTTGCACTAGAGTCAATAATCTAGTTACATTGTGATGAATCGAACACCCATAGAGTTCTGGTGTTGATCATGTTTTGCTCACAGAAGAGGTTTAGTCAACAGATCTGCGACATTCAGATCCGTATGTACTTTGGAAATATCTATGTCTCCATCTTGAACATTTTCACGAATGGAGTTGAAGCGACGCTTGATGTGCCTGGTCTTCTTATGAAACCTGGGCTCCTTGGCAAGTGCAATGGCTCTAGTGTTGTCACAGAAGAGAGCGATTGGCCCCGACACATTGGGTATGACTCCAAGGTCAATGATGAACTCCTTCATCCAGATTGCTTCATGCGCTGCCTCCGAGGCTGCCATGTACTCCGCTTCACATGTAGATCCCGCCACGATGCTTTGCTTGCAACTGCACCAGCTTACTGCCCCACCATTCAAAATAAACACGTATCCGGTTTGTGACTTGGAGTCATCCAGATTTGTGTCGAAGCTAGCGTCGACGTAACCCTTTACGAAGAGCTCTTCGTCACCTTCACAAATGAGAAACATGTCCTTAGTCCTTTTCAGGTACTTCAGGATATTCTTGACCGCTGTCCAGTGTTCCATGCTGCGATTACTTTGGTACCTTCCTACCAAACTTACGGCAAGGTTTACATCAGGTCTGGTACACAGCATGGCGTACATGATAGACCCTATGGCTGAGGCATAGGGGACGACACTCATCTTTTCTCTATCTTCTGCCGTGGTCGGACATTGAGCTGAGCTCAATTTCACACCTTGCAACACAGGCAAGAACCCCTTCTTGGACTGATCCATATTGAACTTCTTCAATATCTTATCAAGGTATGTGCTTTGTGAAAGACCTATGAGGCGTCTTGATCTATCTCTATAGATATTGATGCCTAATATATAAGCAGCTTCTCCAAGGTCCTTCATTAAAAACACTTATTCAAATAGGCCTTAATGTTGTCCAAAAGTTCTATATCATTTCCCATCAGAAGTATGTCATCCACATATAATATGAGAAATGCTACAGAGCTCCCACTCACTTTCTTGTAAACGCAGGCTTCTCCATAAGTCTGCATAAACCCAAACGCTTTGATCATTTCATCAAAGCGAATGTCCCAACTCCGAGATGCTTGCACCAGCCCATAGATGGAGCGCTGGAGCTTGCATACCTTGTTAGCATTCTTAGGATCGACAAAACCTTTCGGCTGCATCATATACAATTCTTCATTAAGAAAGCCGTTGAGGAATGCCGTTTTGACGTCCATTTGCCATATCTCATAATCATAGTATGCGGCAATTGCTAACAAGATTCGGACGGACTTCAGCGTCGCTACGGATGAGAAGGTCTCATCGTAGTCAACCCCTTGAACTTGTCGATAACCCTTAGTGACAAGTCGAGCCTTATAGATGGTAAAATTACCATCCGCGTCCGTCTTCTTCTTAAAGATCCATTCATTCTCTATCGCTCGCCGATCATCGGGCAAGTCTGTCAAAGTCCATACTTTGTTTTTATACATGGATCCTATCTCGGATTGCATGGCTTCAAGCCATTTGTTGGAATCTGGGCCCGCCATTGCTTCTTCATAGTTCGAAGGTTCACCGTTGTCTAACAACATGATTTCCAAGACAGTGTTGCCGTACCACTCTGGTGCGGAACGTGTCCTTGTGGACCTAGGAAGTTCAGTAGCAACTTGATCTGAAGTTTCATGATCATCATCATCAACCTCCTCTCTAGTCGGTGGAGGCACCACAGAAACATTTTCTTGAGCTACGCTAATCTCCGGTTCAAGAGGCAATACTTCATCAAGTTCCACTTTGCTCCCACTTACTTCTTTCGAGAGAAACTCTTTCTCCAGAAAGGACCCGTTCTTGGCAACAAAGATCTTGCCTTCGGATATGAGGTAGAAGGTATACCCAATGGTTTCCTTAGGGTATCCTATGAAGACACATTTTTCCGACTTGGGTTCGAGCTTTTCAGGTTGAAGTTTCTTGACATAAGCATCGCATCCCCAAACTTTTAGAAACAATAGCTTAGGTTTCTTCCCAAACGATAATTCATACGGTGTATTCTCAACGGATTTAGACGGTGTCCTATTTAAAGTGAATGTAGCTGTCTCTAGAGCGTATCCCCAAAATGATAGCGGTAAATCAGTGAGTGACATCATAGATTGCACCATATCCAATAGAGTGCGATTACGACGTTCGAACACACCGTTACGCTGAGGTGTTCCAGGCAGTGTGAGTTGTGAAACGATTCCACATTTCCTTAAGTGCGTACCAAATTCATGACTTAAATATTCTCCCCCACGATCTGATCGTAAGAATTTTATCTTTCGGTCACGTTGATTCTCTACCTCATTTTGAAATTCCTTGAACTTTTCAAAGGTCTTAGACTTGTGTTTCATCAAATAGACATACCCATATCTACTTAAGTCATCAGTGAGAGTGAGAACATAACGATAGCCACCGCGAGCCTCAACGCTCATTGGACCGCACACATCAGTATGTATAATTTCCAATAAGTTGGTTGCTCGCTCCATTGTTCCGGAGAACGGAGTCTTGGTTATCTTCCCCATGAGTCATGGTTCGCACGTGTCAAATGATTCGAAATCAAGAGACTCCAAAAGTCCATCTGTATGGAGCTTCTTCATGCGTTTGACACCTATGTGACCAAGGCGGCAGTGCCACAAGTATGTGGGACTATCATTATCAACCTTACATCTTTTGGTATTCACACTATGAATATGTGTAACATTACGTTTGAGATTCATTAAGAATAAATCATTCACCAGCGGGGCATGACCATAAAACATATCTCTCATATAAATAGAACAACCATTATTCTCGGATTTAAATGAGTAGCCATCTCACATTAAACGAGATCCAGATACAATGTTCATGCTCAAAGCTGGCACTAAATAACAATTATTGAGGTTTAAAACTAATCCCGTAGGTAAATGTAGAGGTAGCGTGCCGACGACGATCACATCGACCTTGGAACCATTCCCGACGCGCATCGTCACCTCGTCCTTCGCCAGTCTCCGTTTATTCTGCAGCTCCTGTTTTGAGTTACAAATATGAGCAGCCGCACCGGTATCAAATACCCAGGAGCTACTACGAGTACTCGTAATGTACACATCAATTACATGTATATCACATATACCTTTAGTGTTGCCGGCCTTCTTGTCTGCTAAGTATTTGGGGCAGTTCCGCTTCCAGTGTCCCTTTCCCTTGCAATAAAAGCACTCAGTCTCAGGCTTGGGTCCATTCTTTGGCTTCTTCCCGGCAACTGGCTTATCGGGCGCGGCAACTCCCTTGCCGTCCTCCTTCTTACCCTTGCCTTTCTTGAACTTAGTGGTTTTATTCACCATCAACACTTGATGTTCCTTTTTGATCTCCACCTCTGCTAATTTCAGCATTGAATATACCTCAGGAATGGTCTTTTCCATCCCCTGCATATTGAAGTTCATCACAAAGCTCTTGTAGCTTGGTGGGAGCGACTGAAGGATTCTGTCAACGACCGCGTCATCCGGGAGATTAACTCCCAGCTGACTCAAGCGGTTGTGCAACCCAGACATTTTGAGTATGTGCTCACTGACAGAACTATTTTCCTCCATATTACAACTGTAGAACTTGTCGGAGACTTCATATCTCTCGACCCGGGCATGAGCTTGGAAAACCATTTTTAGCTCTTCGAACATCTCATATGCTCTGTGTTGCTCAAAACGCTTTTGGAGCCCCGGTTCTAAGCTATAAAGCATGCCGCACTGAACGAGGGAGTAATCATCAGCACGCTGCTGCCAAGCGTTCATAACGTCTTGGTTCTCTGGGATGGGTGCTGCACCTAGCGGTGTTTCTAGGACATATTGTTTCCTGGCAGCTATGAGGGTGATCCTCAGGTTCCGGACCCAGTCCGTATAGTTGTTGCCATCATCTTCCAACTTGGTTTTCTCTAGGAACGCGTTGAAGTTGAGGTTGACATTAGCGTGGGCCATTTGATCTACAAGACATATTGCAAAGTTTATTTAGACTAAGTTCATGATAATTAAGTTCATCTAATCAAATTATTTAATGAACTCCCACTCAGATTAGACATCCCTCTCGTCATCTTAGTGATACATGATCTGACTCAACTAGACCATGTCCGATCATCACGTGAGATGGACTAGTCATCATCGGTGAACATCTCCATGTTGATCGTATCTTCCATACGACTCATGTTCGACCTTTTGGTCCCTTGTGTTCCGAGGCCATGTCTGTACATGCTAGGCTCGTCAAGTCAACCTAAGTATTTTTGCATGTGTAAATCTGGCTTACACCCGTTGTATGTGAACGTTAGAATCTATCACACCCGATCATCACGTGGTGCTTCGAGACAACAAACTTTTGCAACGGCGCACAGTTAGGGGGAACACTTTCTTGAAATTATTATGAAGGATCATCTTATTTACTACCGTCGTACTAAGCAAATAAGAAGCAAAAACATGATAAACATCACATGCAATCAAATAGTGACATGATATGGCTAATATCATATTGCTCCTTTGATCTCCATCTTCGGGGCGCCATGATCATCTTCGTCACCGGCATGACACCATGATCTCCATCATCGTGTCTCCATGAAGTTGTTCGCCAACTATTATTTCTACTACTATGACTAACGGTTTAGCAAAGAAGTAAAGTAATTACATGGCGTTATTCAATGACACGCATGTCATACAATAAATAAAGACAACTCCTATGGCTCCTGCCGGTTGTCATACTCATCGACATGCAAGTCGTGATTCCTATTACAAGAACATGATCAATCTCATACATCACATATATCATTCATCATATCTTTTGGCCATATCACATCACACGGCACATGCTGCAAAAACAAGTTAGACGTCCTCTAATTGTTGTTGCATGTTTTTACGTGGCTGCATTAGGGTTCTAGCAAGAACGTTTCTTACCTACGTCAAAACCACAACGTGATATGCCAATTTCTATTTACCCTTCATAAGGACCCTTTTCATCGAATCTGATCCGACTAAAGTGGAAGAGACAGACACCCGCTAGCCACCTTATGCAACTAGTGCATGTCAGTCGGTGGAACCTGTCTCACGTAAGCGTACGTGTAAGGTCAGTCCGGGCCGCTTCATCCCACAATGCCGCCGAATCAAGATAAGACTAGTAACGGCAAGTAAATTAGCAAAATCGACGCCCACAACATCTTGTGTTCTACTCGTGCATAATAACTACGCATAGACCTAGCTCATGATGCCACTGTTGGGGAACGTTGCAGAAAATAAAATTTTTCTACGCTTCACCAAGATCAATCTATGGAGTCATCTAGCAACGAGAGAGAGGAGTGCATCTACATACCCTTGTAGATCGCGAGCGGAAGCGTTCAAGAGAACGGGGTTGATGGAGTCGTACTCGCCGTGATCCAAATCACCGATGACCAAGTGTAGAACGGACGGCACCTCCGCGTTCAACACACGTACGGTTGGAGAAGACGTCTCCTCCTTCTTGATCCAGCAAGGGGAAAGGAGAGGTTGACGGAGATCCAGCAGCACGATGGTGTGGTGGTGGATGCAGCGAGGATCTCGGCAGGGCTTCGCCAAGCTCAGCGAGAGGGAGAGGTGTTACGAGAGGGAGAGGGAGGCGCCAGGCGCTAGGGTGCGGCTTCCCTCCCTCCCCCCTCTTTATATAGGCCCCTAGGGGGGCGCCGACCCTACGAGATGCATCTCCAAGGAGGGGGGGCGGTGGCGGCCAAGGGGGTGGCTTGCCCCCCAAGCCAAGTGGGGCGCCCCCACCCCTAGGGTTTCCCAACCCTAGGCGCAGGGGAGGCCTAAGGGGGGGGGGGCGCACCGGCCCACCAGGGGCTGGTTCCCCTCCCACTTCAGCCCGTGGGGCCCTCCGGGATAGTTGGCCCCACCCGGTGGACCCCAGGACCCCTCCGGTCGTCCCGATACAATACCGATTACCCCCAAAACCTTCCCGATGGCCGAAACTTGACTTCCTATATATAAATATTTACCTCCGGACTATTCCGGAACTCCTCGTGATGTCCGGGATCTCATCCGGGACTCCGAACAACTTTCAGGTTACTGCATACTAATATCTCTACAACCCTAGGTTCACCGAAGCTTAAGTGTGTAGACCCTATGGGTTCAGGAGACATGCAGACATGACCGAGACGACTCTCCAGTCAATAACCAATAGCGGGATCTGGATACCCATGTTGGCTCCCACATGCTCCTTGATGATCTCATCGGATGAACCACGATGTCGAGGATTCAAGTAATCCCGTATACAATTCCCTTTGTTAATCGGTACGTTACTTGCCCGAGACTCGATCTTCGGTATCCCAATACCTCATTCAATCTCGTTACCGGCAAGTCACTTTACTCGTACTGTAATGCATGATCGCGTGACCAAACACTTGGTCACATTGAGCTCATTATGATGATGCATTACCGAGTGGGCCCAGAGATACCTCTCCGTCATACGGAGTGACAAATCCCAGTCTCGATCCGTGTCAACCCAACATATACTTTCGGGGATACCTGTAGTATACCTTTATAGTCACCCAGTTACTTGTGACGTTTGGCACACCCAAAGCACTCCTACGGCATCCGGGAGTTACACGATCTCATGGTCTAAGGAAATGATACTTTAACATTGGAAAAGCTTTAGCAAACGAACTACACGATCTTGTGCTAGGCTTAGGATTGGGTCTTGTCCATCACATCATTCTCCTAATGATGTGATCCCGTTATCAATGACATCTAATGCCCATAGTCAGGAAACCATGACTATCTGTTGATCAACGAGCTAGTCAACTAGAGGCTCACTAGGGACATGTTGTGGTCTATGTATTCACACATGTATTACGATTTCTGGATAATACAATTATAGCATGAACAATAGACAATTATCATTAACAAGGAAATATAATAATAATCATTTTATAATTGCACTTAGGGCATATTTTCCAACATAAACATCAACAAGGTTTAATAGGATTGATATGCTAGATATATCAACAAGTGCGTGTGAAGTGAGCTGGTGCTGGGGTTGGATAGAACTCTGAAGTTAAGCGTGCTTGGGCTGGAGTAGTGTGAGGATGGGTGACCTTTCGGGAAGTTTGACCACAAAGTGTGATTTGACCCGAGATTAAGCCATAGTGACCAGAGATTAATAAAAAAATAAAAAAATTGAAAAAAAATTATTACTAATGGCGCACTTCTATGTGGTGCGCCATTACTAAGTCAGATAGTAATGAAGGCATACTAATGGCGCACTACAGGTGCGCCATTAGTATCTGGCATACTAATGATGCACCACTGGTGCGCCATTAGTAAAAATACTAGTGTTGTGGTACTAGTGGCACACCAGTAGTGCGCCATTAGTAGGCAAAACTGGTACGCCACTAGTAGGCCTTTTTCTAGTAGTGTAACAGCCATCAAATATTGCAATTCAAACTGGTATTATTGAAAATGAATATAATGTAGGTAATGCTTAAACATCACACTGGATAAATGTGTAAAACTGAAATAAAGGGCATGTGTTAACTACACATGAATAACTGGAACCAAATATAACCGTTCAAACTGATATTGATGTAGTCGAGCGGCACAGTTCCGAATTGCACAAAATGAACAACACATTGTGAATGACTGAAATAAACAAGGCATAAATGACCAGTATAACAACCAAATATAGCCATTGAAAACTGGACAGAGTCTCACTGCAACCAACCTAACAAGCAAATACAGATAAACATGGCATATGCTTGAAAACTGGAGAAATTAAGGACAGCATAACCGAGCCGAAACCGAGCCCTCTCACGGCCTCAGTATTTAGGACCGTTCGATTTCGTGTATTGAACGTTCTTGGTCGTCCGATCTTCCGTAGAGAATCGTCTCCCGCCGAGTGGGCCGGCTGTCCGAGAAGAGCGCTACTCTGGAGGAAAAATCGGTGCATTCCTGTTGATCGGGCCTCTGCACCAGGGCCCAATTATATCCACAACAAGCAAATGAAGTCGATCCGTTCTATGTCTTCCCCTGACCCCCTCTCTCTCTCTCTCTCTCTCAGAACGCCTCATCCTCTCCTCGACCTCGCCGCCGCCGCTCAGCGGCCGTTTGGTCGTTCCCTTCCTTCTGCCCCTCTTACCAGCAGTGGCGATAGCGCGGTACTGGCGGCCAGCCCTCCAGCGATCTGGCCTTCTTCCCGCACGTAGGCGCCTTCGTCACCGATCAGGACTTCCAGCCCGGCCGGCGACGGCAACGCGATACTGGAGGTCGGCGACGCCGGCAACGGCAACGTGATACTGGTAGTCACCCTTCTGTTGAACATCCTTTCTCCTTTGTCCTCACCCTGTTTGTTATCAAGGGCATGATGGTCAGCATTTTTTTAGATCATGGTCAACAATCTCCAATCGAGAAACACCGGCTACATTGAGCCGATGCCATGTCTCATGTGTGTCGTACTCGAGGCTAAAAAGGGGGCGTAGCATAGCACCACAATCTATTTCTTTGTTTTTATTCTTCTCAAGTTATAGGAATTTCGGTATTGCTAGATCTTAAGGGAGAGGTAGACATAGATGATTCTTTGATGGTTATACAGGTGAGGTGTTTGAAAAATTGTTCCTTTGGCATACAGGTTGTCGTTGTATGCTTATATACTTTCGATCCTTCCCATACACAATTATACCCGATCAACTAATATAGTCTAATATGTCTATTTTCGTACAGCCTCGCGCTCTATGCCATAATAGATTGTCTGTTGTAGACAACGGCAAGACAGCTAGCAGCATGTACACAGTACATACTCCTTTCCATCCGCTTGTGCCTTGGCCTTCCCCCGCCCACCAAACTTTCTGGGTAGATCTTAGGAGCAGATGACGTTGTGTTGGCCCAATGGCCAGCGGCTAAGTTATTGGTGGCTTCGATGACAGTGACAACTCTTGTATCTGGAGCTTCTCCCTGACCCCACAGCTGCTCACTCGGGATTCTCAACGCCACCAACCTGTTGGCCAGCACCACCTGAGTCAATGACCACATCCAACTGCACACGTCCAACAACGTGCTGCCTTTTTCCCGTATGACTTTCTCCTTATTGTAGGATGGATTGACACTATTATTTTGCTACATCTATGGAAGTAAAGTTATGCCATACTCGTGTGAGGATCACTCGAATCAAATTGCTATATATTGTATTTACGTATCACTTTGAGCAAGGTCATACACTCGGAAAGATAAAAGCCTACTCCTAATCCATTTTTTTAGACTAATTTTGACCACATGTTAAAGCAATAATATATGACATGCAAGTTACACAAAGCATACCGTCAAATTCATACGTGAAAGGAGTTTCCCATGATATAATTTTCGCATTATACATCTCATATACTATTGATCTTATCAATAGTCAAAGGTTGTTTCGAAAAACGCATTAGGCCCTATATATATGGATGGAAGGAGTATGTAAATTCATGATGCAGGATAGCAGTTTGTACTGTAGTCTACAGAACAGTAGTAGTACCTTGGCATATGTACTATCTCTAGCCCAATTGGTCAATATGCTTTCTAGCTATTCCATCTCAGATTTGTGTATTTTCTCAAACAATTTATCTGCTACGAGTAATATTTTTTTAGTATGCAGACATACTGAGTTGCTGTCCAGATACGTTGTATTCGACTTTGTGTAGGCATAGTTTTTTCAATGTGAGCTTTAGCATTGCAAACTAAACTTTATATTTATATCTTTTATTTGCAGTGCATTGTGTTACAACTGAGTGTCTCAACAACCTGAATGCGATGTGGACTGCACATTCTTTGTTCTCTCGATGTGGTGAATTGAGGGCTCTGTTTTCTTGGGGTGGGAGACGATAGCAGGGTTTTGTGCTCCTTCTCTTGAGACATTTTACTCCATCTACCACGTCAATGCTCACAACCTGCTCTTGCTTGGTGGTGAATTCCAGGTCAGCATGTTTGTTACCCTATACAGTGCTCCGTTCCGATTCTTATTATCTTTTTTTTTCATTCAAAGGGGAGCTCCCCCGGCTCCATTTCATAGAAACGAAACCATGACAAACCATACAAAACGTCTGGACTAAAACCAGGTTCAATTTTCATACATACTTCGTCAGTCCCGAATTATTTGTTGCGGAAATGGATGTATCTAAACGTATTTTTAGTTCTAGATACATCCCTTTCCTCGAATGCACCGATACGGATACGGGTATCAGTATCGGGCCAATACGGATACGTAAATTTATCATTTTGAAAAAGTGCCAATACGGATACGTTGTACTTTTTTTAAATTAAAAAAAGGGGTACAGAAGTTAGGAATAGCAGATTACCTTCAAGTTTGCTCTCCTGAACATGCATCTACTAGCTTCTCCAGTTGACAATGTTGGTGCCTTTGCCCTGCTCCAACTCCAAGTTCAAACACCAAAAGAAATGAATGAGACTGCCCTATTGTAATATGAATATGGAGCAGCAAATCAATAGTAAACTATACAATTTCTATCCATTTCTGCGACAAGTAATTCGGGACGGAGGGAGTCTTAGATTTTCATGCAACAGCTAATAGTATGGATTGTCTGTGGCTGAATCGATCATTCTCACCTAAACAATTGGTCGCCCTTTCTGCCTTCTGGCTCTCTGATATTGATGTATCGAGAGGATTCCCAGTTTTCAGGTTCTGATGCATAAGCTACCTTTTAATTGAAGTAACAATGGAATTTTTTATTGGCATCCTTATAAAAGACCCTCTCTATATCTTTTTTCTAGGGTCATGAATGAGCACACATGCGGACATCTATTTTATGCAATGCAATTGACGCTTTTGGTCAGCCAGTTGGAGGGCATTTAGGGAATGGACATGGGTGGTGTGCAAAGAAAACTCCAAGGAGATTACATCCACCTGCTTGTGGTTGCTTGCGGCTGTCTCTCTCATCTTCTTTGTTAAGATCCAGGTCCAGTCCTCTCTTCTCTGGTGCATCATCCCGTCAGGGCTCTGCATCCTGCGAAAGGGTAGCCGTGAGCTCTGCTAAGGTAACACCTATTGCTCACTCCACAATCTAATAGTACAACATTTTGCGTATACCAACTAAAACTCCATGTTCAGTTGTAGTTGTACAGTAGTAGTGCATGGCTGAATTGTATTGACATTTGCTTCTGGATACAGAACTATAGGTCACATTGACCTTTCCATGGAAGCAAGCAAGCTTTTTTGACTTGTGATGTATAACCTGCCATTTCTCTTGAAATTTAAAAACATTACCAAGCTTACATGTTAATGTAGGAGTCTTAATAAGAATTGTACAAATGGTCCCAACGTTCAGTTCAAACTTATTAAATGTTTTTGATCGTTGATATCTGATGTACTATACTGTCGTGGTTTTCCTGTAAGATGGCATTTTTGTTGTCAAACAAAAAGCTTAGATGTGTTAGTTTGCTCTACTCTTTTCCTTCCATCAAAAAATTCCATGATATGTGCTATGCCTTGTAGGTACTGCTCGCTCCTCTCCTTTTACATCACACTTGACGAGAGACTGGCTCACACCGTCTTCTGATCATTGGCGAAGGATGAGCGACACCTTGAAGTGCTCCGAGATGTTTTTCACTGAAATATTACATTGACTTTCTATGGCCTTGAAAAAAGACAGCAGTTCACTTCTATGAATTGGATAGTAACTACCAAAGGTGATGTCGTTTGGAGGTTGTAGTTTTGTATGTTTATGTATGTTGATTGATCATTTTTATGTGGGGTTTACAAATAGTTCATGTATTATTTTCTAAGGCACATATGATGTGGATTATTGATCTATTTGATAACTGTCCAACACATTTGTATGAGTGTACAGAAAGTAAACTTTATATTTCAAGAGTCCATGATTTATAGAAATTCATATCATCATATTGGAAAAATAGATGGGCGCAGCAACGCGCGCCATCAATGATCTAGTGCTCACTGCAACCAACCTAAAAAGCAGATGAAGATAAACAAGGCATCTGCTTGATAACTGGACAAATGCTAAAAAAAGCAACCTAACAACCAAATACAGATAAACAAGGCATCTGCTTCATAACTGGACAAATGTTAAAAATGCAACATAACAACCAAATATAGATAAACAAGGCATCTGCTTGATAACTGGATAAATGCTCACTGAAACCAAACTAAGAACCAAATACAGATAAACAAGGCATCTGCTCGATAACTGGAAAAATGCTCACTCCAACCAACCTAACAACCAAATACAGATAAACAAGGCATCTACTCCCTATAAACAACCAAATATAGCCATTCGTGAAACTGAAGTGGACAATTCATACTTAAACATCACATAGCCCTATTGAACAATACATTTTTGCATAACTGAAATAATTAAACACGACACAGTTAAAGCACTGCACGGCAAATGCTACACCAACAAAGGATACGAGTTGGCAAGCTAGAAAAAGGTAAGAATTGCTTATAGAAAGTTGCCTCACATTTCATGGACGGGATCCTTCCAGTTGGAAGAGCACAGACCCATGGTGCGCTCTCTGATGTCATAGATGGATTGTTTCACGTTGGAAGAACCTTCGTGGGTGCCCTCCTCATGGTCGTGGTCGATGAGATTTGACTTGGCAATTGAGGATCCCAAGCTGCCGCCGTAGAACGTGTCCCTCAGAAATGACAATGGGCTCGATGGCATATAAAGCTCGCAAATCCTTGACCTCTTGCCGGAGGAGATCAGCGGCAGGGCCGTCAAAGAGATAGATGGCGGTTGAACCACACGGGTTGAGGATGGACCACTTAACCCGTGACATGGCCCGCGTGAAGCCGTTCTTGTGGAAGAGCTTGATGTCGTAGCCATCTTTCCCGAGATACAGTAATACGCAACCCCGCTGACATGAAGCCTTCGGCATGGCAACGTAGTCAACGTCTTCACTTTCTTCTGCGGCGACGTGTTGCCCCGGGATCGACAGATCGGGGCGAACAGTGGCCACCTCACCAACGTCCGCCGGAGAGGCCATGATAAGCCTCTTCTTGGCCGAACGCTCGTCGGGCTCCCCAGGATACGTGGTCGAGCTTGCTGCGACATTATGAAGCAGGGGATGTGGATCTAGCGGGGAGGGACACCGCAGGCCTCATCTAAAAACTCAGGGGAGTGGGGCGACGGTATGGGAATCGCTGGGTAACCTGAACTTATTATCTAAGCTAGGAGGAATGGGCATACCAGCAGGGGTTGGCGCCGGCGCCGGCGGTGGCCACGAGCTTGGGTTTGAGGGGGGAGGGGCGGGCGGGGGACTGTGGGGGGGTGGTGTTTGAGGATATGCCGCGGCTACTGAGAATTTTAGTAATGGTGGATGGAGATGGTGGTGGACGAGGGAGGGCGGCGGTTGAAATGCCTCGGCTACTGCAATTTTACTATAAGGTCGGTGCTGGAGGAGTGTGGGCGACAGTTGAAGTACGGCGGGTACTAAAATTTGGGTAAAGGGATTGATGCGGGGCGGGAGTGCCCAAGATCGCGCACGGTCCAATAACAATATGCGTGTATGATAATAAGGAAAAGTGGCGCAGAACCGCCGATTTTTGCAACGCTCAAGGCGGGTTGTTTTTTATATATTTCTAACTAGATGGTCTATCGCACACGGTTCGTCCTAATTTTCAAATAAACTTACCCGCCTTTAGCTTGTACAGGTGGTGGTTTTACAGAGCACTTGCATCGCACACGATTAAGCCAGTACCTCCACCCTTTGCTCGCGCTTGCGTGGTCGTGGTGATTTCAGCGCACTTGCATCGCACATGGTGATTTCATGGCATTTAAATGAAGCTTGAGATATGCAACTTCCCACTGGGTCACCCATCCTTGGACTACTCCAGCCCGAGCATGCTTAACCTCCGCGTTCTATTCGACAAGGCTAGCGGATGGGAAGCCGGCCCTTGCTGATAAGAATTGCCTCCTTGCCTTTAAGGCGTTTCACCCTGGACACCCTATGGGACCTACTCCCTCCTATCACACACATTTGTGCTTTTAGAAACTGTGTGGGATATTTTACATGGCCAGTGTGTCGCCGCTAGCCTTCAATGAGCACTGACACTGGTAGCGGGAAAACGATGGGAGAAGAGGCGGGAAACTGATGAGAGGAGTGGTGAGAAACGGTAGCCTGTTTTGAATGAAAACCTAGTAGAGAAGGAAGCGTGAGCTACACGACGCATGCGCATAGTGCTTACCCGTGTACTGCATGTGCTGTCGAAAGGGCTCAAGTTTGTCGTTCTATCTGGGAGCATCCAACGATGCACACGTACGATCCGTGGGTTTTGGGTTCTGGCCAATCATAACGCACGACTCAGATCGCATGCGCGGCAGGGGGGAGAGAATATCATATGGAAACCAACATTCGGTGGAAACCGGTGAAAACCATGAGAAAAGGATGTTTTGAAGTTTAAAAAAATTGAAAAAAATGAGGGATGTTAAGAGGATGATTTTTTATTGCCACACAAAATTTCAAGTTGAAACACATTACGAGATGTGAGCTATGGAAAAGACAAAATCAGCATTGAATAGCGCTGAATAGTAATGTCACTATTCGGGGCTGAATTTGTCTTTTTCATAGCTCACATCTCATAATGTTTTTCAACTTGAAATTTTGTGTCGCAATAAAACATCACCTTCTTAACATCCCACATTTCTTTTTTCAGATTTTTATGAAACTTCAAAATATGGTTTCTACGAAGTTTTCATTGAATATCGGCTTTTGTGAGTGAACCTTGTGCTATTTGAAAACATTTCATGAGAAGAATCTCAGTTTTTAAATCCTCGTAAATCCAAAACTAAGTCGAAAATCGTGAAACCTGGCATGGTGTCATGACATGGCACTTATATGTCGAGGGATTTTTTTTCGTCCATTGTGGCGCAAGTTTTATTACAAGCCTCTTACAAAACGGAGCTTCTCTCAAAGAAGCCTCGTGGTTCCGATAGGGAAACGTGTCCCCCTTGTGGGAGAAATGTAATCACTGCCTCTTTTCGCCTTGTATTTTCTTCTACGGGCAACATGGAACGACATGATATCCGTGCTGAAATTTAAACTTATTCAGGGTTCGTTTGGCCTTTTTATACACCAATTGAGTTTCCTAGGCATTTAATGTCCATAATTCAAATCTGAACTTCAAATACATCCTCCAGTTCACCAAAATGGCTGGAAAATTTGTACATGTGTCCTTGGGTGCATGTTTAGGTCCCATGCCAGGAAAGGGAACGACTTACAACCATACCCGCGTCCTGGCTCGTCCTCAAACATTCGGAATATCTGCTTTTAAATCCCCGTAAATCCTAAACTCACCATAAAGTCATCAAAGGTGGCATGGTGATGTCTACTACACAACCTTCTTCTTGTAGACGTTGTTGGACCTCCAAGTGAGAGGTTTGTAGGACAGTAGCAAATTTCCCTCAAGTGGATGACCTAAGGTTTATCAATCCGTGGGAGGCGTAGGATGAAGATGGTCTCTCTCAAACAACCCTACAACCAAATAACAAAGAGTCTCTTGTGTCCCCAACACACCCAATACAATGGTAAATTGTATAGGTGCACTAGTTCGGCGAAGAGATGGTGATACAAGTGCAATATGGATGGTAGATATAGGTTTTTGTAATCTGAAAATATAAAAACAACAAGGTAACTAATGATAAAAGTGAGCACAAACGGTATTGCAATGCTAGGAACAAGGCCTAGGGTTCATACTTTCACTAGTGCAAGTTCTCTCAACAATAATAACATAACTGGATCATATAACTATCCCTCAACATGCAACAAAGAGTCACTCCAAAGTCAGTAATAGCGGAGAACAAACAAAGAGATTACGGTAGGGTACGAAACCACCTCATAGTTATTCTTTCTGATCAATCCATTGGGCTATTCCTATAAGTGTCACAAACAGCCCTAGAGTTCGTAGTAAAATAACACCTTAAGACACACATCAACCAAAACCCTAATGTCACCTAGATACTCCAATGTCACCTCAAGTATCCGTGGGTATGATTATACGATGTGCATCACACAATCTCAGATTCATCTATTCAACCAACACATAGAACCTCATAGAGTGCCCCAAAGTTTCTACCTGAGAATCAAGACGAAAACGTGTGCCAACCCCTATGCATAGGTTCATGGGCGGAACCCGCAAGTTGATCACCAAAACATACATCAAGTGGATCAATAGAATACCCCATTGTCACCACGGGTATCCCACGCAAGACACATCAACCGTTCTCAAATCATTAAAGACTCAATCCGATAAGATAACTTCAAAGGGAAAACTCAATCCATTACGAGAGAGTAGAGGGGGAGAAACACCATAATATCCAACTATAATAGCAAAGCTGGCAATACATTAAGATCGTACCACCTCAAGAACACGAGAGAGAGAGAGAGAGAGAGAGAGAGAGAGATCAAACACATAGCTACTGGTACATACCCTCAGCCCCGAGGGTGAACTACTCCCTCCTCATCATGGAGAGCACTGGGATGATGAATATGGCCACCGGTGAGGGATCCCCCCTCCGGCAGGGTGCCGGAACAGGGTCCTGATTGGTTTTTGGTGGCTACTCAGGCTTGCGGCGGCGAAACTCCCGGTCTATTCTATACCCCGATGGTTTCAGGGTATATTGGTATATATAGGAGGAAGAAATACGTAAGGGGAGCCACGAGGGGCCCACGAGCGTGGAGGGCGCGCCCAGGGGGGTGGGCGCGCCCCCCTGTCTCGTGCCTTCCTCGTTGATCCCCCGACGTGCACTCCAAGTCTCCCAGATTGCTTTCTCTCCAAAAATAACTCTCCCGAAGGTTTCATTCCGTTTGGACTCTGTTTGATATTCCTTTTCTTAGAAACACTAAAACAAGGGGAAAACAAGAACTGGCACTGGGCTCTGGGTTAATAGGTTAGTCCCAAAAATCATATAAAAGTGCTTAGTAAAGCCCATTAAACATCTAAGATGGATAATATAATAGCATGAATACTTCATAAATTATAGATACGTTGGAGACATATCAGCATCCCCAAGCTTAATTCCTGCTCGTCCTCAAGCAGGTAAATGATAAAAGAAAGAATTTATGAAGTGTGAATGCTAGCAGGTGCACAAGTTTGATCAATGATAATTTCAATCACCTTTTCTAGCATCATTATATGTCATAACAGTAGCTCATATCATAAAACTTTGCATGATCAAATAACAAACTATTCACATGTTAAAGTATAGAACATCAACTTTCTTGAAAACTAACAAACCGTGTTATTAGTCATCAAACAATTACAATTCATCTTATTTTCAGGAAGAGTGTATGTCAGAGCTTTGATTCAGCAAACTTCACATACTAAACTATCATTTAGTCTTCCATGATTGCTACCACTCAAAGCATATTTTTAGAACATATAGTTTTCATCGAACATAGAGAAAGATTGGGGCTTAATGTTTCGCCTCCCAACCTTTTACCTCAGGGGTAATGTCAACAGTAATAATTCATGCTCAAATATATTTGAATGGCCATATATGCCTAGATCTTTCCATCACATGATGCTTGCCAACTAAAGTGTAGGTTGGAATGAGAAGGAATACTACTGACTCTTGCATAAAAGTAAAAGATAGGCCCTTAACAGAGGGAAGCAGGGATTGGCAGAGGTGGCAGAGCTCGAAGCAAAAACAGAGATGAAAATAATTTTGAGAGGTATGCTTTCATTGTCAACATAACGACCAAGAGTTCCCGATAACTTCCATACTACATACATTATAGGCGGTTCCCAAAAAGAAAGGTAAAGATTTTTACTCCCCCTCCACCAACAATCATCAATCCATGGCTTGCCCGAAACAACGGGTGCCTCCAACTAACATCAATCCTGGGGGAGTTTTGTTTGCAATTATTTTTTATTTGATTTCGATCTTTTGATCATGGGACTGGGCATCCTAGTTACCAACCATTTTCTCATTAATGATGTGCGGAGTCCACTCATCGTGAGAATAACCCACCTAGCATGGAAGATACTGCTAGCCCCTAGTCGCTACATGAGCGATTCGGGCATACAAAACATATTATTATTTGAAGGTTTAGAGTTTGGCACATGCAAATTTACTTGGAAAGGCAGGTAAATACCGCATATAGGTAGATATGGTGGACACTCATGGAAGAAACTTGGTTCAAGGAGTTTGGATGCACAAGCAGTATTCCCGCTTAGTACAGATATTTTTGGCAAGCAAATGATTCTAAATAGCAAGCACCACATGTTAGAGGATCCATAACAATATAACTTCTATACAAATATACCCAGGCATAACTCATTATGTTGTCTTCCTTGTCCAACTTCAACTAATTTTCTCAGGTTGAAAATAATTAATGGGGCTCACAATCATATAAGATGTCCAAGATAGTATATTTATATGTGAAATCTCTCTTCCTTCAATATTCTTTCATGAATTGTTCAAGTAACCAATACAATGTTTGCTAACCTTCGATAAATTTACCACCTCTACTTCTTATATGTAAAGTAATTACTCCCCATGGGATAATCATATGAAACATGTATAATTTCAGATCTATGACATTCAAATCATTCAACCATTTACTCATAGGATATAAGTGAGGCACACGAGTAAATGACAAACTACTCCAAAAAGATATAAGTGAAGATCAATGAGTAGTTAAATAATTATGTAGCTATGTGAAGACTCTCTAACATTTTTGAATTTCAGATCTCGGTATTTTATTTAAACAGAAAGCAAAACAAAAGAAACTAAAATGACGCTCCAAGCAAAACACATATCATGTCGTGAATAAAAATATAGCTCCAAGTAAAGTTACCGATGAATGAAGACGAAAGAGGGGATGCCATCCGAGGCATCCCCAAGATTAGGCTCTTGGTTATCCTTGAATATTACCTTGGGTTGCCTTGGGCATCACTGAGCTTAGGCTCTTGCCACTCCTTATTCCATAGTCCATCGAATCTTTACCCAAAACATGAAAACTTCACAACACAAAACTTAACAGAAAACTCATAAGCTCCGTTAGCGAAAGAAAACAAAACACCACTTCAAGGTACTGTAATGAACTCTTTATTTATTTATATTGGTTTTAAACCTACTGTATTCTAACTTCTCTATGGTTTATAAACTATTTTACTAGCCATAGATTCATCAAAATAAGCAAGCAACACAATGAAAACAGAATCTGTCAAAAACAGAACAGTCCGTAGTAATCTGTATCGAACGTACACTTCTGTAACTCCAAAAATTCTAAAATAAATTGGTGGACCTGAGTAATTTTTCTAGTAATCATCTGCAAAAATAATCAACTAAATAGCACTCCCAGTAAAAAGTTGAAGCAAATCTCGTGAGCGCTAAAGTTTCTGTTTTTTACAGCATGATCATAAAGACTTCAGCCAAGTCTTCCCAAAGGTTCTACTTGGCACAAAAACTAATTAAAACATAAAACCACATCTAAACAGAAGCTAGAAGGATTATTTAATACTCCCTCCGATCCTTTATGTAAGGTGTATTATTTCTGGCACGGTGACCAAGGCATGGAATTATAGACATGTTTGGACGAAATTACCCTTAGCAAATTTGTTGGTTAGCGACAAGTAAATCAGTTAGTCCAGGAAAGTAAGAGATGCATGCGATCGACAGAGAGATACTTTCCTTCTTTTTCTACAAGGAGAGATACAGACAATCAGAAGAGAGATATTTTCCCTTTTACTGGAGTGCTAACAAGGGAATTATGAGGAATTGGAAGAAATGCACCTTACATTCTGGAATTTTATCAAAAAACAAATACACCTTATATAAAGGAACGGAGGGAGTACTAAACAGAACCAAAAAGGAAGAAACTGAAATAAAATTGGGTTGCCTCCCAAGAAGCGCTAACGTTTAACGCCCCTAGCTAGGGATGATGATTTCAATGATGCTCACATAAAAGATAAGAATTGAAACATAAAGAGAGCATCATGAAGAATATGACTAGCACATTTAAGTCTAACCCACTTCCTATGCATATGGATTTTGTGATCAAAAAAATTATGGGAACAATAATCATCTAGCATAGGAAGGCAAAACAAGCATAACTTCAAAACTTTAAGCACATAGGGAGGAAACTTGGTATTATTGCAATTCCTACAAGCATATATTCCTCCCTCATAATAATTTTCAGTAGCATCATGAATGAATTCAACAATATAACCAACACCTAAAGCATTCTTTTCATGATCTACAAGCATAGAAAATTTACTACTCTCCACATAAGCAAAATTCTTCTCATTCGGAATAGTGGGAGTATCATAAGAAACTCGAATACTATAAATTGTTTCCAAATTAAAAGAGTAATGTTCAGAAAAAGGGTAATCATAATAATGACAAGTTTTATAAATATAATCATCACTACTTTTTATAGCATAAGTTTCATCACAATAATCATCATAAGTAGCAACTTTGTTCTCATCATAATCGATTGAAACCTCTTCCAAGATAGTGGATACATCACTAAATAAAGTCATGACCTCTCCAAGTCCACTTTTATAATTATCATAATAAGATTCAAATCCTCCAAAATAGTGGGATCATTACTTCCTAAAGTTGACACTCTTCCAAACCCACTTTCATCAATATAATCATCATAAGTAGCAGGCATGCTATCATCATAATAAACTTGCTCATCAAAACTTGAGAGACTAAACATATCATCTTCATCAAACATAGCATCCCCGAGCTTGTGGCTTTGCATATCATTAGCATCATGGGTATTCAAAGAATTCATACTAACAACATTTCAATCATACTCATCATTCACATATTTTATGCCAAGCATTCTATTTAATTCTTCTTCTAGTACTTGAGCACAATTTTCGTTCCCATCATTTTCACAAAAGACATTAAAAAGATGAAGCATATGAGGCACCCTTAATTCCATTTTGTCGTTGTTTTGTTTTATAGGCTAAACTAGTGATAAAACAAGAAACTAAAAGATTCGATTGCAAGATCTAAAGATATACCTTCAAGCACTCACCTCCCCGGCAAAAATAGCTTAGTTGACGGGGTGTCAGTACCGCTTACCTAGCCTCCCCGGCAACGGCGCTAGAAAAGAGCTTGATGTCTACAACACAACCTTCTTCTTGTAGATGTTGTTGGGCCTCCAAGTGCAGAGGTTTGTAGGACAGTAGCAAATTTCCCTCAAGTGGATGACCTAAGGTTTATCAATCCATGGGAGGCATAGGATAGAGATAGACTCTCTCAAACAACCCTGCAACCAAATAACAAAGAGTCTCTTGTGTCCCCAACACACCCAATACAATGGTAAATTGTATAGGTGCACTAGTTCGGCGAAGAGATGGTGATACAAGTGCAATATGGATGGTAGATATAGGTTTTTGTAATCTGAAAATATAAAAACAGCAAGGTAACTAATGATAAAAGTGAGCACAAACGGTATTGCAATGCTAGGAAACAAGGCCTAGGGTTCATACTTTCACTAGTGCAAGTTCTCTCAACAATAATAACATAACTGGATCATATAACTATCCCTCAACATGCAACAAAGAGTCACTCCAAAGTCCCTAATAGCGGAGAACAAACAAAGAGATTATGGTAGGGTACGAAACCACCTCATAGTTACTCTTTCCGATCAATCCATTGGGCTATTCCTACAAGTGTCACAAACAACCCTAGAGTTCGTAGTAAAATAACACCTTAAGACACACATCAACCAAAACCCTAATGTCACCTAGATACTCCAATGTCACCTCATGTATCCGTGGGTATGATTATACGATATGCATCACACAATCCCAGATTCATCTATTCAACCAACACATAGAACCTCAAAGAGTGCCCCAAAGTTTCTACCGGAGAATCAAGACGAAAACGTGTGCCAACCCCTATGCATAGGTTCATGGGCGGAACCCGCAAGTTGATCACCAAAACATACATCAAGTGGATCAATAGAATACCCCATTGTCACCACGGGTATCCCACGCAAGACATACATCAAGCGTTCACAAATCATTAAAGACTCAATCTGATAAGATAACTTCAAAGGGAAAACTCAATCCATTACAAGAGAGTAGAGGGGGAGAAACATCATAAGATCCAACTATAATAGCAAAGCTCGAGATACATCAAGATCGTACCACCTCAAGAACACGAGAGAGAGAGATCAAACACATAGCTACTGGTACATACCCTCGGCCCCGAGGGTGAACTACTCCCTCCTCATCATGGAGAGCACCGGGATGATGAATATGGCCACCGGTGAGGGATCCCCCCTCCGGCAGGGTGCCGAAACAGGGTCCCGATTGGTTTTTGGTGGCTACAGAGGCTTGCGGCGGCGGAACTCCCGATCTATTCTGTACCCCGATGGTTTTAGGGTATATTGGTATATATAGGAGGGAATAAATACGTCAGGGGAGCCACGAGGGGCCCACGAGGGTGGAGGGCGCGCCCAGGGGGTGGGCGCACCCCCTGCCTCGTTCCTTCCTCGTTGATCCCCTGACGTGCACTCCATGTCTCCTAGATTGCTTTCTTTCCAAAAATTCTTTCCAAAAATAACTCTCCTGAAGGTTTCATTCCATTTGGACTCCGTTTGATATTCGTTTTCTTCGAAACACTGAAACAAGGGAAAAACAGGAACTGGCACTGGGCTCTGGGTTAATAGGTTAGTCCCAAAAATCATATAAAAGTGCTTAGTAAAGCCCATTAAACATCTAAGATGGATAATATAATAGCATGAATACTTCATTAATTATAGATACATTGGATACGTATCACATGGTATCACGTCATGGCACATATATGTCGTGGTAAAAACATTGTCCAATTTGGGCCAAGCTTTATTACAAACCTCTTACAAAAACCGGAGCTTCTCTCAAAGAAGCCTCGTGGTTCCTATAGGGAAACGCATTCCCCTTGTGGGCGAAACATAATCACTGCCTCTTTTCGCCTTATATTTTCTTCCACGGGCAACATGGAACGACATGATATACGTGCTGAAATTTAAACTTATTCAGGGTTCATTTGGCCTTTTTATACACAAATTGAGTTTCCTAGGCATTTAATGTCCATAATTCAAATCTAAACAACAAATACATGCTCCAGTTCACCAAAATGGCTAGAATAATTATACATGTGTCCTTGGGTGCATGTTTAGGTCCCATGCCAGGAATGGGAACGGATTACAACTGTACCGGTGTCCTGGCTCGTCCTCAAACATTTCGAATCTCGGTTTTTAAGTCCCCATAAATCCAAAACTCACTAGAAAGTCATCAAAGGTGGCGTGGTGTCACGTCATGGCACATATGTGTCGTGGTAAAAACATTGCCAATTTGGGCCAAGCTTTATTACAAACCTCTTACAAACCGGAGCCTGTCGCAAGAACCCTCGTGGTTTCGATAGGGAAACGTGTCCCCTTGTGGGCCAAACGATAATCACTCCCTCTTCTAGCCTCGTATTTTCTTCTACATGCGACACGGAACAACGGGAGATTCACGCTGAACTTTGAAATTATTCAGGGTTCGTTTGACCTTTTTTATTCATTAAATGAGTTTTCTAGGCATTTACTGTCCATAATTCAAATCCGAACTACAAATACATGCTCAAGTGCACCAAAATGGCTAGAAAAACGTACATGTTTCCTTGCGGTGCATGTTTAGGTCCCATGGAATGAATGGGAAGAAATTCAACCGTCTCCCCGTCCTGGCTTGGCCACAAACATTGCAAATCTCGGTTTTTAAATCTTTGTAAATCCAAAACTTACCAGGAAATGAAGAAACTTGGCATGGTGTCCCTACATGGTACATATAATTGTCCAATTTGGGGGGAGCTATATTACAAGCCTTTTACAAACCAGAGCCTGTCGCAACCCTCGTGGTTCCAGTAGGGAAACATGCCCCTCTTGTGGGCGAAATGATAATCGCTGCATCTTTTCGCCTTGAACATTGTTTTCTACAGGCAACATAGAATAACAGGAGTGTCGGGCTAAAATTTGAAACTGTTCAGGGTTCATTTGGCCATTGTATATATATTACTAATTACTAAGTTTTCTATGCATTTAATGTAGTCCATAATTCAAATTTGAACTACAAGCACATGCTCCAGTGAAGCAAAATGGGTGGAAAATTGTACATGTGTCATTGGATGCATGTTTAGGTCTCATTTAAGGAATGAGAATGAATTACAAACTTATCGTCGTCCTAAAACATTGAGAATCTCAGTTTTTAAATCCCAGTAAATCAAAAAGTCACCAAAAAACATGAAACTTGGCATGGTTTCATGACATGGCACAGATATGTCATGGTAAAAAATCGTCCAGTTTGAGAAGAGGCGCATACATTAGTAGCCAAATAAGTCCTTTTTGAAACAAAATGCTGACACATTAATATTACAAACGGTTGTATTATATTAATCGTGTCGAAATTTAACCATACTCGGTGGCGTGCGTGCAGCTGTTTGATTAGACGGGATGAACGCGAGAAGTCTGTCGTGCAGGCTCGATGGGACGCGTGCGAGCAGTACGCCGCGCAGGCTCGACGGGACGCGTGCATCCTGTCCACCTCGCAGGCTCGACGCGACAGCAAGGCCGCCCATGCTCACCGGGAAGCGAGCTCTTTGACCTCCATGCACCAGCTGCCGCCCTCCTCGCTTACAACTTCTCCATTAATGGGTTAATTAAAGTACCTGGACGGAAGGTGTTTACTTGTGATCCGATGGCAGCATTTGCTTTGTTCGTGTTTTCCTCGCCAAAAATGTAACGTAGGTAGGCATCGATGTTGAAGCTTTGGTCGTTGCTTGGCATGCTTGGAATAACTAATGATAGATGGGTGAGGACTCGATCTTCACAGAGTGTCGCGGCGGTGTGTTGCCGCCTGGGTTATATGCAGCAAGTAGTTAGCTAGTGGCGGGAAACCGGTGAGGGAATAGGCGTGGATTTTACAATTCACCCATGTGGAGCGCAGGAAGCATTCGCTGGAGCGCGGGAAGACTAAGTTGAGCACACACACAACCCAAATACCGTATCTGGTGCCAGACGTGTTATTTATCACACAAGTGTTAACATAAGGAAACGTATGTGTAACTTACTAATCATCGCACACGAGTACTCGCAGACACATCGTGTGCGATACTCCTAGCCACCGCAAGCAACTAGTTTGCATTTTTTAAAGTTTTTTGTTCACACAGAATCACACACGAACTAACTGTATTAACCGTTTGTGTTGAAATTTCTCATCACAAACAGTTCATCCGAGTCGGCTGTTTGCCACGTATCACACACATCTTGTTAAGCTAAACCGTTTCTGTTTTGTTTGCTAATCGAAAACAGTTCTTCCGAGTGAATCGTATGCCCTATATCACACACATCTTGATCTGGCTAACCGTTTATGTTGCACTCCCTAATAGCAAATGGTTCATCAGAGCGAACTGTATACCGTATATCGCACACACGTTGATATGGCTGCCCGTTTCTGTTGTTCTGCCTCATCGCAAACAGTTCGAACGGGTTAACCGTGTGCCCTGAATCGCACACGCAACTAAAATCTGAACCGTGTTTGATGGCTCCGCCATCGCAAACATTTTGCACCTTTTTTGATGGTTTTTTACATCCCTGTTTGTGATTAATGCATTGCACACAGTTTCGTCAAAGGGTCTCTAATCGTAGTGTCGCGTTAGCAGCATCCTGCAGTAGTGATGGTTAATAGTACAGCCAGGTACTGGTTATATGGTCTTGCCACATCATCTATAGCCAGCAAGTACAATAGTTGCATATAAATATGTGCTACTTTTTTGATACATGGCCCACCTCACTCTCTCGCAAAATGCTCAGGAGCGTGTGCTGCAGCCAGCTGTTAATTAGTAGCCCGCTTCCCTTCTCTCTCCTCCTCTCTCTCCTCCAACTCATCCAAAATGTAATATTTAAAGGCTTACAACCCTCCTACATCATCCTATTGTACTTGCTCTTAAAAGGAGTAATTGATCCATATGTGCTAAGGGTACACGGAAGGTTGCTTGAATATTGTGCACTTGCTAAGCTTGATTAAGGTCTGATCGACGTCTGAGAATAAGGTGATTCATGGAGAATTATTGGTAAATTGGTCCATTGGGTGCAAAAGTTTTTAGAACTCTGAGCGAGGTTAGAAGCAATTGTGGAGCTGTCAATTTGGTGGGCACAAGTTTGAAGGGGTCTTGGAGCATGGAGAGGCATGCTGGCGACGTGCGTATAAGGCTAGGAGGATCCCGGAGCTCGTCATGGCAGGATCATGCATACACAGGGAGTCAAGCAATGCACGGAGATGTGCGTGCGGGGCACGACATAGGGTGGATCATGGTCGCAGTCGGATAATTTCGGCTGGGTAGGATTGGACTGTCTGATGGATCAACTGGGATGTTGGTCAAAGCAGAAGAAGGCAATGATTTCAGCAATGACGACATAGGAGCGTGATGCTGATGGTGGCCGACTTCCGGGGCCTGATGGCTTGTGCGGCTTCAACGGAGTATGGTGCGGGGTTGATTCAAATATGGTGCAAATGAGAGCTTGGAGTCGACGGAGCGCGGGAGGTGGCACGTACAGCCACCATGGAGTCATGTCGAAGGTGGAGCTGGAGTCTCACGGAGGACTTCACTCTGTGCTGATGGAGGGGCTATAGTGTAAGATGTTGGTGAAAGTGCAATCAGGCCTTTACACCATGTTTTGTTGTTGATGACAATATGCATGTAGGGGACAAACAATGGCTGTCAAGTAAATCTCAGGTGTTGGTCCCCGGTTCATCAAAGTGTGTGGATCAAGAGCATACGAAGTGGTTTCACTCAAGGATGAAGTACTAAAATGATTTCATATTTTGTTTCCTTGAGTATAGGATCCCGCACTATTAAGAGGGGATCGATAGGGTTAGTAAAAGACTTGCTCTTGCCATAATATCTCTTTTCCATAACTCATTTGATCTATCACTACTCTCTGGCTTATTCTGCCCCTCGGAGTGCCGGATGCCCGGGCCCCTTGCCGGATGTCCGGGCTGCTCCTCGGATATCCAGCTCGTGCCCCGGATGTCCGGCCTTACCCTTCTTCATATCCAGAAGGTTTCTGGTTCCATGTCGGATGTCCGGGTTTTCCCCGGATGTCCAGGTCTTCCTGATACACCGGATGTCCGGGCCCTATTCCGGATGTCCGGCCTCTACTACCCGTAGAACAGCTGAGGTTTTGTAACCTTTTCGTGATCGCGTCGGATGTCCGGCCAACTGCCAGATGTCCGGGCCTTCCTGATACGCCGGATGTCCGGGCTTGGCCCCCGGATGTCTGGCCCCTCCATTTTCTATTCTGCTTCTGATTTGTTCCTCGTACCTTGCGAGGCCGGATGTCCGGGCCCTTGCCCGGATATCCGGCCTGCCCATTCACTTACACTACAACGGCCATATTTGTGCACACACTATATATAGCCCTTCTTCCCCACGGGAGAGTGCTGACCATTCACTTTGAACAAACCCTAGAACACATTTCGCTCTCTCTCTCTCTCTCTCACTCCTCCAGACCAAATCTTTGATCCCCAAGGGATTTGAGAGCATTTGAGAGAAGTTGTCCGATCAAGTGATAGATCCAGTCCTTACCCTTCTTTGCACCAAAGGAATTTGTGATTTGAGAAAGTCTTGATCTTTTCCCCATCTTTCTTGTTACTCTTGGAGGTTGGAGACTCCTAGGCGGTAGGAGTCTTTCGGAGAGTAATCGACCATTGTGATTACCCCCGGAGAAGTTTGTGAGGGTTTGGAGACGACCCCAGGGTCTACCACTAGTGGTTGAGAAACACCTTCGTGGTGTTGTCTCAAAGGGAGAATAGGGTGAGCCTTCGTGGCGTTGGTGTGCCTTCATGGTAACATCCACCTCTCTAACGGTGACGTAGCTTCCCTCCAAGGAACTGAACATCGGCATACATCCTCGTCTCCCAGAGTTGCGGTTATTCCTAACCCTAACTCTGTACTTGTGGTTACTTGTCTCTTTGTACTTACTTATATCATATTGTGCTTGCTTACTTACATACTTGTGTTACTTGCTTATCATGCTTAGCTCTTAGCACCACTCTTGCAATTATTAGGCTCGCCTTAATATTCCGCATTATTGCCTAAAATTGCTAAGTAATAATTAAAATTTGTAATTGTACCTATTCACCCCCTCTAGGTCCATCTTGATCCTTTCAATTGGTATCAGAGCCTCGTGCTCTATTCTTGTGGCTTAACCGCCCTAGAGCAAGATGAACCCCGATGGGACTCCCCTTGTTGCAGATCTGAAGAATACGGGCGCGGCTTCCACGGAAGCCAAGTCCTTCACTTCAGAGGATCTGGAACGAGCTCTTGCTAAGCAAAAGGAGGAGCATGATGCCTCTCTTGAGGCCTTGGTCCAAATGAGGATAGCCACACTAACCACGATGCTTGCACCACTTTCTGGTGGTGCGACCTCAAGGCCAGCTGTGCCTACTCCTTCACTTGGCCAACAACCTCCTAGCAATGAACACTCCAGTGTTCATTGGCTTTATGCAAGACCTCAAATAGATAAACTTAAGTATAACCCTCAAGGCAAACCTCCTTTACTTGATGAAACTACTGATTTTGCCTTGTGGAGAGTTGCTATGCAGGATCATCTTCGATATGGAAATGATGAGATGTTGGAGATCTTGGAGTACGGCTACCAAACTGTTGACCCGAAGAATCTTACTCCAAGAGAGGTATATGACAAGAATCTCAATGACACAGAAACCATGTGCATAAGAAGAGGTATGACCGACAAGCAAAGGAGACCATACATACATATCACAAGTGCCAAGGAATTATGGGATACCATTGTGAGAACCAAGACCGGTACCTCCACTCTCCGGCTTGCTCAATATGAAATTGCCAAGGGGCAATTGCAAAACATTTGTATGGAGAAACGTGAATCTTCCAAGGAACTTCTTGAGCGTCTCATGACTCTCACCGCTGACATCGAGTCATGTGAATGTGCCAAGACACAAGATGGATTCAACTTGACTAAGTGATTTCTCGTGGATAAGTTGCTTCACGCTCTTGCTCCGTATCATCACCAAACCGTGTGGGACATAAGACAACACCATGGATTCAAGGAAATGACTCCGAATGACATTGCTACCTCTTGAGCACTGCGTTGGATTTCCTTGAAGAGGAAAGGGTGATGCAGCAGAGTAGAGTAAGTATTTCCCTCAGTTTTTGATAACCAAGGTATCAATCCAGTAGGAGGCTACGCGCGAGTCCCTCGTACCTACACAAAACAAATAGCTCAACGCAACCAACACGATTAGGGGTTGTCAAGCCCTTCATGGTCACTTACGAGAGTGAGATCTGATAGAGATGATAGATAATATTTTTGGTATTTTTGGTATAGAGATGCAAAGTAAAATAAAAGAGCAAAGTAAAAAAGCAAAGCAATAATAAAGTGATAGGAGATTGATATGATGAGAATAGACCCGGGGGCCATAGATTTCACTAGTGGCTTTTCTCAAGAGCATAAGTATTTTACGGTGGGTGAACAAATTACTGTTGAGCAATTGACAGAATTGAGCATAGTTATGAGAATATCTAGGTATGATCATGTATATAGGCATCACGACCGAGACAAATAGACCGACTCCTTCCCGCATCTACTACTATTACTCCACTCATCAACTGCTATCCAGCATGCATCTAGAGTATTAAGTTCAAGAAAACAGAGTAACGCCTTAAGCAAGATGACATGATGTAGAGGAATAAATTCATGCAATATGATAAATACCCCATCTTGTTATCCTCGGTGGCAACAATACAATACGTGCCTTGCTGCCCCTACTGTCACTGGGAAAGGACACCGCAAGATTGAACCCAAAGCTAAGCACTTCTTTCATTGCAAGAAAAACCAATCTAGTAGGCCAAACCAAACTGATAATTCGAAGAGACTTGCAAACATAACCAATCATACATAAAAGAATTCAGAGAAGATTCAAATATTGTTCATAGATAATCTTGATCATAAACCCGCAATTCATCGGTCTCAACAAACACACCGCAAAAAGAAGATTACATCGAATAGATCTCCATGAGAGAGGGGGAGAACATTGTATTGAGATCCAAAAAGAGAGAAGAAGCCATCTAGCTACTAACTATGGACCCGAAGGTCTGAGTTAAACTACTCACACTTCATCGGAGGGGCTCTGGTGATAATGTAAATTCCCTCCATGGTGGATTCCCCTTCCGGCGGAGCTCCAGAACAGGCCCCAAGATGGGATCTCGTGGGTACAGTAGGTTGCGGCGGTGGAATTAGGTTTTTGGCTCCGTATCTGATCGTTTGGGGGTACGTAGGTATATATAGGAGGAAGGAGTACGTCGGTGGAACTTTGAGGGGCCCACGAGGCAGGGGGCGCGCCCTAGGGGGGCGCCCTCCACCCTCGTGACTGCCTCGTAGCTTTCTTGACGGAGGGTCCAAGTCTCCTGGATCATATCTGATGAGAAAATCACGTTCCCGAAGGTTTCATTCCGTTTGGACTCCGTTTGATATTCAGTTTCTTCGAAACACTGAAATAGGCAAAAAAACAGCAATTCTGGGTTGGGCCTCTGGTTAATAAGTTAGTCCCAAAAGTAATATAAAAGTGGAAAATAAAGCCCAATATAGTCCAAAACAGTAGATAATATAGCATGGAGCAATCAAAAATTATAGATACGTTGGAGACGTATCAGGCATCCCCAAGCTTAATTCCTGCTCGTCCTCGAGTAGGTAAATGATAAAAGGAGAATTTTTGATGCGGAGTGCTACTTGGCATAATTTCAATGTAAATCTTCTTAATTATGGTATGAATATTCAGATCCGAAAGATTCAAGACAAAAGTTCATATTGACATAAAAATAATAATACTTCAAGCATACTAACAAAGAAATTATGTATTCTCAAAATAACATGGCCAAAGAAAGTTATCCCTACAAAATGATATAGTCTGGCTATGCTCTATCTTCACCACACAAAGTATTTAAATCATGCACAACCCCGATGACAAGCCAAGCAATTGTTTCATACTTTTGACATTTTCAAAACTTTTTCAATCTTCACGCAATACATGAGCATGAGCCATGGATATAGCACTATATGTGGAATAGAATGGTGGTTGTGGAGAAAACAAAAAGAGGGGAAGATAGTCTCACATCAACTAGGCGTAGCAACGGACTATGGAGACGCCCATCAATAGATATCAATGTGAGTGAGTAGGGATTGCCATGCAACGGATGCACTAGAGCTATAAGTATATGAAAGCTCAACAAAAGAAACTAAGTGGGTGTGCATCCAACTCGCTTGCTCACGAAGACCTAGGGTATTTTGAGGAAGCCCATCATTGGAATATACAAGCCAAGTTCTATAATGAAAATTTCCCACTAGTATATGAAAGTGACAAAATGAGAGACTCTCTATCATGAAGATCATGGTGCTACTTTGAAGCACAAGTGTGGTAAAAGGATAGTAACATTGTCCCTTCTCTCTTTTTTCTCTCATTTTTTTATTTGGGCCTTTTCTCTTTTTTCATGGCCTCTTTTTTCTCTTTTTTTTATTTTTCGTCCGGAGTCTCATCCCGACTTGTGGGAGAATCATAGTCTCCATCATCCTTTCCTCACTTGGGACAATGCTCTAAAAATGATGATCATCACACTTTTATTTTTCTTACAACTCAACAATTACAACTCAATTCTTAGAACAAAATATGACTCTATGTGAATGCCTCCGTGTAAGTGCATCTAGTGCCCCTTTGTGATTTTGGTGTATTGAAGACTTATAGGTTAAGAATCTAATGTGTTTATGAGTGTACACAGGTCTATAAGTCTATGAGGAGTTTGATATTTACAAAGAAAGTCGACCCCTAAAAATGAAGTTCTTCGACTGAAGACTTTGATATACCGAAGACTTTCTGAAGACTTTGAAAGTGAAGAAATTGGTGTGACCTTGAAGACTTGGTATTCATTCGAGGAACATGAAGCGTGAAGACTTTTGTTTTCGTAGTTTCATTTCTTGTTTCTTGAGTCATAGGAAACACCGTACTGTTAAAGGGGGTCGAGGAAATACTTAGGAAAAATTTCCATTTGATGCTCAACTCAAATCCTACACCTACCAATCCCTTCGAGTGAAGCCATTGGAAATCTCATACAGTTCAGTCAATTCCTTCAGTGTCAGAGATGCGGTTCTTCTGGTCACTGAGGACTTTGTTCTGACTGAGGAGTTAGGAGTTCGCCAGTGCGAATTGCCTACACAGTGAGGAACATGATAGCCCTGAGGAATTTGTACCTCAAATTTCCGACCGTTGCTGTGCTATGCGCCAGCTGTCACAAAATATCTTATCCACCTAACGGTCATATCATTGAAGGGCATTTATGTCTTATCATGTCGGGCTGCTCCCTATGCTATAAATAGCCGCCCCCTACAACCACTAGCTGGTTGGCTGCTCCGAGAGAAACTGACACTTGTCATTTGAGAGCAACCCATCCTTCGAGGACTTTGAGCGAAAATCATCAAGTGAGGAAAATCCAAACCCAAACCCAAACACCTACAAACCCAAAGTGATTGAGCATCACTGAAGAGATTGATCCTGCGTGAATCCGACGCTTGTTACCTTTGAAGACTGTGCTTCTTCCAGACGGTTAGGCGTCAAGGTCTAGAGCATCCAAGAGGAATTGTGGATCGCCGAGTGACCGAGTTTGTCAAGGTTCGGAAGTCACCTGAAGACTTACCACGAGTGATTGGACGAGGATTGTGTGTCCTTAGTTCAAGGAGAATACGGTGAGGATTGGGTGTCCCGAGCTGCGTGCTCAGGACTGGGTGTCCGAGACTGTGTGTCCTTGAGTTTAAATACTCAGCTGCTCCAACCAGATGTACAACTGAGACAACAGTTGGAACTGGTCTACCAAATCATTGTCTTCACCAAGCTTACTGGTTCCATTTCCTCAACTCTTTCATTTCCTCAGTAGTGTGTTGTTTGTTTATCATATCTGTGTTTCAAGACTTTGACTGAAGACTTTCTCAATTTCCTCAGTTCTATTTCTTCAGTCTGTTTGTCTTCATCTTGTGTTATCCTGTGATTACGCTTTCTGTACTCTGTGTTTGTCTTCATTTCATCATGATGACCATGCATGTATTCTGCTATGTTTACCTCTGAGTACTTATTCCGCTGCTAGTAGTTCTTCGCTAAGGAATTTCCTCACTAGCAAATTCCTAAGTGAAGAATTTCATAAAAATCGCCTATTCACCCCCCTCTAGTCGATATAACGCACTTTCAATTGGTATCAGAGCAAGGTACCCCCTTGTTCTGTGTGATATTGGTTTAACCGCGTGGAGTTTTAGTTATGTCGACCGCAGATATGAAGAAAGTGACATGCCCCATCTTTGACGGTCACGAGTATCCCAAATGGAAGGCCATGATGAAGAAGCGTCTCATGGCGATGAACAGCGAGCTGTGGACCGTCACTGAGATTGGTCTGACCGATCTGTGCAAGATGGCGGAAGCTGATGACATTCGCAAGTACACCCATCTCAACCTCACAGCGAAGGCCGTCATCTGCTCCAGTCTGTCTCGAAATCAGTTCAGGAACGTCATGCATCTCGATCAGGCGAAGCTTATCTGGGACCGTATCTCTGATGTCTGTGAAGGTCATCGAACCCGTCATGATCCTTGGTTTGAGGACTTCAAGGAATCTCTCAAGTCAATGACCTTTGAACCAGAATCATCATCTTCCTCACCATGTCTTATGGCAGATGGTGAAAAGGTAACTGAATGCTATCTGTCTGAATCCAGTGATGATGAATCTAGTGATGAATTTGGACCCAGTTATGTCAAACTTGCCTCACTTGCTGCTAAACAAAAAGAGCTTTGGAAAATGCTAATAACATGCTTAGTAAGAAATGAAATACATGCATATTGATCATAGGTTCATTAGGAAATTCTGTCCACGGCGATTCAATAATTTTTCCTATGTACCTTCGGATGGTGCTTCGGCTGGCATGATCGTTCTTTGGAATTCTTCTTTCTTTGAAGGAAAGTTAATTGAGGCAAGGCATTTTGGCATCATTATGGAATTCCAATCTAAGCACACTTCTGAAATTTGGACTCTCGTGTCAGTGTATGGTCCGTGCCAGGGCCCGACCCGGGATGATTTCGTGCAATGGTTATATAATCTGGATATTAACTGTGATGATAATTGGCTGTTGTTGGGCGATTTTAATTTCATGCGTTCGTTGGAGAACAGAAACTTGCCTCGGGGTAATGTCAGTGACATTTTTCTGTTTAATGAAGTAATTGGACATCTGGGTCTCATTGAGCTACCAATTAAAGGTCGACAGTTTACCTGGTCAAATATGCAATCTAATCCATTACTAGAACAGATTGACTGGTTTTTTACTTCAGTGGCATGGACCATTGATCATCCTAACACGCTTGTTCTGCCACTAGCTCGCACGGCTTCTGATCATGTCCCATGCGTCGTCTCGATTGCCACTGTCATTCCTAAAGCTAAAATTTTTCGCTTTGAGAATTATTGGATTGACTTGCCTGGTTTCTTTGACTGTGTGGCTCATGTTTGGAACAAACCTGTGGCAAGACAATCGACTGCCCTCAAGATCACCTCTAAATTCAAAGCGTTAAGGTATGATCTCAAGAAATGGCACATGAGTTTGTCAACAATTAAAGCATTAATTGCTAATTGTAATAAGGTAACCCTCTATTTTGATGGGCTGGAGGAAATCAGGACTTTATCAAGGCCTTAGTTTAATTTCAGGCGAATTGTCAAATTGCATTTGGAAGATACCCTTCATTGGCAGTATGTTTATTGGAAACAGCGTTGTACCATACGTAACATTAAAGTTGGCGAGGAAAACTCCAAAATTTTTCATGCCATAGCCACGGAAAGGTATAGGAGAAACACTATCTCGTCACTCAGGAATTCTGACGGTGATGTGGTTTCGGATCATCAGCAGCTTGCCAGCATGTTTTGGTCAGATTTTAATCAAAGAATGGGCAATGCAAAGGGAATCCGCATGGGTTTTGATTTGGACACATTAATTGCAAGAGTTGATGGCCTACAGGATATATCCCAACCCTTCACTGATTCTGAGGTTGATGCTGCCATTAAGAACATGCCACCTAACCGTGCCCCCGGCCCCGACGGCTTCTCTGGACTGTTTTTAAAGAGGTGTTGGTCAATTCTCAAGGAGGATTTCATGCAACTTGTCAAGGAATTCTATGAGGGGAAGTGTAACTTGGAATGTCTGAACAACTCATTAATTACTCTTATACCAAAGAAGTTAAGTCCTGAAGTTGTCGGAGACTTCCGGCCAATCTCTTTGGCCAACACATGCTTGAAGTTTTTGACGAAGCTGCTTGCTAACCGTCTTCAGAAAGTGATTCTGCGATGCATTCACCGCAATCAATATGGTTTTCTTCGGTCTCGTTCAATCCAAGATTGCTTAGCCTGGTGTTTTGAGTATATACATCAATGCAAAGCTTCCAAGCGTCCCATAGTTCTACTCAAGCTGGATTTCACGAAAGCCTTTGGTACAATTGAGCATGATCTAATTCTCAAAATTTTGCAGTGCAAGGGTTTTGATTCCAGGTGGACTGGGTGGATTAATTCTATTTTGTCCACGGGATCTTCTTCTGTACTTCTCAACGGCGTACCAGGGAAGCATTTCGTTTGTAGAACGGGAGTGCGCCAAGGAGACCCTCTATCACCGTTACTCTTTGTGATTGCAGTACATTTATTGCAGTCTGTTGTCAATGAGATGTGCACTAGGAATATCCTTTCTCTGCCAATCCCGACCAACTCCAATGATTACCCAATAGTGCAATATGCTGACGACACATTAATTGTACTGCCTGCGGTTGATGATCAGCTCATTGCTTTCAAGGAGATGCTTGTAACTTTTGCGGAGTCAACTGGCTTGCGAGTCAACTTTAGCAAATCTTCACTCATTCCCATAAACATGAGTAATGAAGAAGGTGCCAGAGTGGCCGCTTTGTTGGGTTGCGACGTTGGCACGATGCCTTTCACATATCTTGGTTTGCCCATGGTCCCTTCTAGGCCCACCATTTATGAGTTGATTCCTCTGGTGGATCGCATTGAGCGCTGTTTATCTGCCTCTTCATGTTTGCTTAATCAAGGATGCCGATTGCAACTTGTACAGTCCGTGTTGTGCTCCATGCCAATATATTTTTTGTGTACTTTATCTCTTCCAAAGGGCATTATTCAGCAGCTAGAGAGGATCATGAGGCAGTGCCTGTGGAGGGGTAACACGGATAACCCACGTCAATCTTTGGCTGCTTGGGATCTCATCTGTCGTCCTAAGGGTTTTGGAGGTTTGGGTGTTCTCGACTTGACCATCCAAAATGAAGCTTTGCTTATCAAACATCTATTCAAGTTTTTCAACAAAGTGGACGTGCCTTGGGTTTCTCTAATCTGGGACACCTATTATGCATCATCACCACCCCAAAGCACCAGGGTTTGTGGTTCATTTTGGTGGCGTGATATTATGCGCTTATTCCCAAAATTCTCCAACCTGGCAGTTCCTCAAGTTCATGCTGGTGATACGGTTCTCTTTTGGCTGGATCGTTGGCAACTGGGAAATCATGCTGTCTTGTTGCAGGACTCTTTCCCAAGACTTAACTCATTTGCTGTGGACAATGCAGTCACAGTCAAAGAGTTTCTTGTGCGGCCTGACATCTTGGATAACTTTCATCTTCCACTATCGCAAGAGGCATTTTCAGAGCTCACGCAGTTACAAGCCCTCCCGCCTTTAATCAATTTGAATGGTGAGATCAAGGACGTGTGGAAGTGGCCTTCCAAGTCTGGTGATTATATGGCGAAGATATACTATGTCTTTTGCTTCTCACATCTAGTGGTGGATCCTAGATTTGGAGGAGTTCATGCACGCTAAAGATAAAAGCTTTTGGTTGGCTTCTGTTAATGGATCATTTGAACACCAGAGATATGATGCAACGAAGGCAATGGATCATCCAGGATGATACCTGTGTGCTTTGCAATCTTGCTCAACATGAGGATCAGGCTCATCTTTTCTTTGCCTGCAATTATAGCCAAAGGGTTTGGAACTATCTTGGGATTTCTTGGACACCGCAACCAAACCAAACCACATATGATATGGCTCAAGCAGCTAGGAAAGATTTTCGACACCCTTTCTTTTCTGAGGTGGTTTTCACCGCTACTTGGAATATTTGGACACAAAGGAATGGGAAAATTTTCAGGAATGAACAACCTTCATTTCGCGCTTGGAGAAGAAACTTTATACATGACATTTCTCTTCTGTCTCACAGGATTAGATGTAAATATAAGGATAGTTTAGCCTCTTGGATAGCCGACCTTACATAGTTTTCTTTTGTAAGTATTTCTCCTTTCTTGTAATTTCCCTAAAGTTGTAACTAGTACTCTATTATTTTTTAATAAAGGACTGTGAGGCTGTTGCCTTGCAGTAAATAGTCAAAAAAACATGCTTAGTAAGAGCAATGATATGTTGGGTGAGGAAATGGATCAGTCACAAGCTTTGGCTGAAAGTCTTCAGAGACTTCATTCTAAGTATGACTGCCTTCAAGATCCACATAACTCTCTCTTGTCAGATCTTGAGAAGATAAGAGTGAGTTATGAAGATCTTCAGGAGCGCGATTCATTACTTTCTCAACAAATCAGCGCTGCTCAGGAAGAATTTATTCCTCCATGTTTAAAATGCGTTGAACGAGAATCTGCTAATTCTTCACCTGAATTTTCAAATGCTTCGAATGTTACAAATTCTTCACCTGTCTCTGCTATCACTAATTCCTCATCTGAGGACATTGCTAGTATCACTAACGATGCAGGGCTGAAGGAATTGTACATGATAGGCATGTACAAAAGCCTCAAAGGGCATCAGACTCTTTGTGATGTGCTTAAAAAGCAGATCCTCAACAAGAACCCTAGGAAAGAGGGTATTGCCTTTGAGAGGAAACTCAATGCTGATGGTACATATTGGAAGCCTGAGCAGTACCCCAAAACCTCATGGGTTGCTGCAAAGGGACCTCCGGTTGACCCATCTAATTTATCTGGCTATACATGTGAATCTTCTCATTCTTCTGATGAGTCATTTGACTCCAACTACAAATTGTTCAAAAATCAGAATGGTGAAGTATTTGCTAGATATGTTGGCACTAACTGCAGGAATGGTTCCCCTATGAAGAAAATCTGGGTTCCCAAAAAGTGCCTTGAAAGTCTGCAGGTGAATGTCCTCATGACACCACCTGTGGAGAATAGGAACTCCAGATCAAAGTCCTCATACGGATCAAATTCCTCACATGGATCGAAGTCCTCATATGAACATAATCGTGCTAACAACTCTGTTTCGCAGGGAAAAGCCAAGGGCTATGAATATGAGCATTATTCTTCAAATTATTATGTTCATAAGTCCTCGAAGAATTTATCTGCTTATTCATATGCTTACCCTAATCCCTCTTATGTGAAACGTAATGGTTTGGCCGCTATGCCACCATTCTCATATGGAGCTCGCAGAGTGATGAACTCTTTGCCACCCCTTAAGATGTGGGTGGTGAAGAAAAAGAACTAATCTCTTATGCAGGGTCAGGTCTCCAGACGTACTGTAACGTCTGAAGAATTTGCTGGGGACCTGAGAAATTTCCTGAAAGGACGCAGGCTAACCATGATGAAATGAACTTTCATTTCGCACGTCCTCCCTCTGTTTTATCTGTCCTACTGATTGATGAAATTGATCTGATGAATTGTGATATCATATTCTTCATTGCTGAAGTATATGAGGTCGTAAGTTGCACTAATTCATCTGCAGGATGATCAACCCAAAGCCACTGAGTGGGTACTTGATAGTGGATGTACAAATCACATGACTGGTGACAGGTATCTGTTGATGGATGCTCCCTTATCGTCATCACATCTGAAGCATATCATCTTCGCTGATAAAAGCAAAAGTCAGGTATTGGGTCTAGGTAAAGTTGCTATCACAAAGGATCGACACATGGACAAAGTCATGCTTGTTGAGTCCTTAGGATACAACCTTATGTCTGTCTCAATGCTTTGTGATCTTGATATGGTTGTTGTCTTTGGCAAGTATCGTTGTGTTGTGATTATGGAAGCTGACAATTCCAAAGTCTTCGAAGGCTTTAGGAGAGGAGACTTGTATATTGTTGATTTCTCTGCAGATTCACAACCAGCCGTGTGCCTACTTGCAAAAGCTTCAGAAGGATGGCTATGGCATCGACGATTTGGTCATGCAGGCATGAGGAATTTGCACACGCTTGCGAAGAAGAAGCATGTCATTGGCATTGAGAATGTCAAATTCCTCAAGGATCACTTATGCGGTGCCTGTGAAGCTGGAAAGATGACGAAGGCCAAGCATCTAGCAAAGACCATCATGACCACTACTCGACCATTCGAATTGCTTCACATGGATCTCTTCGGTCCTAATCACTACTCCTGTGTTTCAAATGAAGCATCTCAATATGGCTTTGTTATTGTTGATGATTACTCTCGTTACACATGGGTACACCTTGTCTCTTACAAACATGAAGTGCAGGAAGTCTTCAAACGATTTTCCTCGAGGGCTTCAACCAACTTTGGTGTGAAGATCAAGCACATCAGAAGTGACAATGGCACTGAGTTTAAGAATTCGGGTCTCAATGAATATCTTGATGAACTTGGTATTACTCATGAGTTATCTGCTCCTTATACTCCTCAACAGAATGGCGTCGTGGAGCGCAAGAACAGGACTCTTGCTGAGATGGCTCGCACTATGCTTGATGAGTACAAAACCCCTCGTCGTTTCTGGGTTGATGCAATTGATACTGCGTGCCATATCATCAACAGAGTATATCTTCACAAATTCTTCAAGAAGACTGCCTATGAACTCCCCACTGACAAGAAACCCAATGTGAGTTACTTCAAAGTCTTTGGTGCTAAATGCTGGATTAGAGATCCTCATAACAACTCTAAATTTGCACCGAAAGAACATGAAGGTTTTATGCTTGGTTATGGAAAGGACTCGCACACCTACAGAGTCTTCAACAATGTTCTTCACAAGATTGTTGAAACTGTAGACGTGCGGTTTGATGAGACTAATGGCTCGCAAAGAAAGCACCTACCTTCTGTGTTAGATGAACCAACACCTGAGGATTCTATCAAGCACAAGGCTACTGAATATGTCATTCCTACTGAAGAATCTGCTGAAGAATTCATTCCAGAACGTGAAGAACATCGAGCTGATGCACCTGAAGAAAATGCTGAGGAAATTGATGCTGAAGAAAACACTGATCAAATTCCTCAACGACAACCAGCTCATCCTCGCGTTGCAAAAGAAGTGCAAGTGGAGAAGATCATCGATGACATTAGAGCACCAGGTCCTCTCACACGCTCAAAAGCTTCACATCTATCTAACTTTTGTGGGCATTTTGCTTTTGTCTCTATCACAGAGCCCGCTAAGGTAGATGAAGCATTTCTGGAGCCTGAGTGGATTCAGGCCATGCAAGAAGAATTACATCAGTTCAAGCTCAACAACGTCTGGGAACTAGTCAATCGTCCCGATCCTCGCAAGCATAACATCATTGGCACAAAGTGGATCTACCGCAACAAGCAAGATGAAAATGGTGTTGTGGTGAGGAATAAGGCACGACTAGTAGCTCAAGGCTACACACAGGTTGAAGGAGTTGATTTCGATGAAACTTTTGCACCTGTTGCTAGACTTGAGGCTATTCGCATATTGCTTGCTTATGCTAACCATCATGATATCATCTTATATCAAATGGATGTGAAAAGTGCATTCCTCAATGGTAAGCTTGAGGAAGAAGTATATGTTGCTCAACCACCAGGTTTTGAAGATCCAAAGCATCCTGACAAAGTCTTCGGACTCAATAAGGCCCTCTATGGCCTCAAGCAGGCCCCACGGGCGTGGTATGATACATTGAAGGAATTCTTCATGAAGAAAGGCTTCACACCCGGTTCACTCGATCCTACTCTCTTTACTAAATCTTATGATGGTGAACTGTTTGTGTGTCAAATATATGTTGATGATATCATCTTTGGCTGTACTGACCAACGTTATAGTGATGAATTTGCCTATATGATGAGTGAAGAATATCAAATGTCTATGATGGGAGAGTTGAAATTCTTCCTAGGTCTTCAAATTCGTCAACAGCGCAATGGCATATTCATCTCTTAGGAGAAATACCTCAAGGATGTCCTGAAGAAATTCGGCATGCAAGATTGCAAAGGCATCAAAATTCCTATGCCCACAAATGGTCATCTATGCACTGATGAAAATGGTATTGACTTCGATCATAAGGTATACCGCTCCATGATTGGCTCATTATTGTACTTATGTGCATCTAGGCCAGATATAATGCTTAGTGTTTGCATGTGTGCCCAATTTCAAGCTGCACCGAAGGAATCACACCATAAGGCTGTGAAGCATATTCTTCGATATCTAGCTCACACACCAACACTTCGATTATGGTATCCCAAGGGCTCGGATTTTGATCTCATTGGATATTCTGACTCTGACTATGCTGGTGACCGTGTGGACCGCAAGTCAACATCTGGTACTTGTCATTTCCTCGGACGATCATTGGTCTGTTGGTCCTCGACGAAACAGAACTGAGTATCACTGTCTACTGCTGAAGCTGAGTACATTGCTGCTGGTTCTTGCTGTGCTCAACTGCTATGGATGAAGCAAACACTCAAGGACTATGGCGTCAACGTGAAGAATGTGCCTCTCCTCTGTGACAATGAGAGTGCCATCAAGATTGCTCACAACCCAGTTTAGCACTCGAAGACAAAGCACATTCAGATTCATCATCATTTTCTTCGTGATCATGTGTTGAAGGGCGACATTTCTATTCAGCATGTGAAGACTGAAGAACAGCTAGCCGATATCTTCACTAAGCCCTTGGATGAGAAGAGATTTAGCAAGTTGCGGTGTCGGCTAAATATCTTAGAGTCTTCAAATGTACTTTGAAAAGGCACTCATCCTAACACTTATGCAAAATTGATGACTTAGATGTGCAACACATGAAGAAACATTTTTCTTCAATCAATGAAGAATAACACTCTAAGTGTGAAGAAATTAATGAAGAATTTGATTCTCAGAACCCTACGACAATTGTACGCGGTGTCTGAATTCATCATTCTTATACGGTGGGTCACGCCACCACAAAAGTTGAAAATCTTCAATTTGAGTTTTCCTCAACTTTTGAAATTCCTCAGTCTTTCAAATTCTTCAACTTGCAAAATCTTCACTTGTGCCATCGTTTTTCTTCATTGGCTATATATATATATATATATATATATATATATATATATATATATATATATATATATATATGTCCTCTACAGCATTCACTTATAGCTATTTCTTCAAGTTGGTTTTTTCTACTAAGTGAATGTGATCGGACCCTTCCCCCTCTATGCTATACTCAATCCAATCTGTTCACAAATTCTTCATGTGCGTTCTATTTGAAACTCGTTCAAAATCTTCACTGTGTCCTTGTCAGCTGAAGAAATTGCGAACGGAACGTTAAAACAGATCTTATCCAAATTTTCGGTTTTGCCGCTCAAACCGTTCCGCATCCCACGATGCATTATTTTACTCACCCACGATCTTACATGATCTCCACTACACAGTACGTGGGTGACACATGTCGTGAGAAGGAGAATGGTCAAGGGCACGTTCGTCCTAAATCTATGTCATTCCTACTGAAGAATCTGCTGAAGAATTCATTCCAGAACGTGAAGAACATCGAGCTGATGCACCTGAAGAAAATGCTGAGGAAATTGATGCTGAAGAAAACACTGATCAAATTCCTCAACGACAACCAGCTCATCCTCGCGTTGCAAAAGAAGTGCAAGTGGAGAAGATCATCGATGACATTAGAGCACCAGGTCCTCTCACACGCTCAAAAGCTTCACATCTATCTAACTTTTGTGGGCATTTTGCTTTTGTCTCTATCACAGAGCCCGCTAAGGTAGATGAAGCATTTCTGGAGCCTGAGTGGATTCAGGCCATGCAAGAAGAATTAAATCAGTTCAAGCTCAACAACGTCTGGGAACTAGTCAATCGTCCCGATCCTCGCAAGCATAACATCATTGGCACAAAGTGGATCTACCGCAACAAGCAAGATGAAAATGGTGTTGTGGTGAGGAATAAGGCACGACTAGTAGCTCAAGGCTACACACAGGTTGAAGGAGTTGATTTCGATGAAACTTTTGCACCTGTTGCTAGACTTGAGGCTATTCGCATATTGCTTGCTTATGCTAACCATCATGATATCATCTTATATCAAATGGATGTGAAAAGTGCATTCCTCAATGGTAAGCTTGAGGAAGAAGTATATGTTGCTCAACCACCAGGTTTTGAAGATCCAAAGCATCCTGACAAAGTCTTCGGACTCAATAAGGCCCTCTATGGCCTCAAGCAGGCCCCACGGGCGTGGTATGATACATTGAAGGAATTCTTCATGAAGAAAGGCTTCACACCCGGTTCACTCGATCCTACTCTCTTTACTAAATCTTATGATGGCGAACTATTTGTGTGTCAAATATATGTTGATGATATCATCTTTGGTTGTACTGACCAACATTATAGTGATGAATTTGCCTATATGATGAGTGAAGAATATCAAATTGTTGGGGAACGTTGCAGAAAATTAAAAATTTTCCTACGGTTTCACCAAGATCCATCTATGAGTTCATCTAGCAACGAGTATTCAGATTAGATAGCATCTACATACCACTTTGTAGATCGCAACGGAAGCGTTCGAGTGAACGTGGATGAGGTAGTCGTACTCGTCGTGATCCAATTCACCGATGATCTAGTGCCGAACGGACGGCACCTCCGCGTTCAACACACGTACGGAAAGCGTGACGTCTCCTCCTTCTTGATCCAGCAAGGGGGAAGGAGAGGTTGATGAAGATCCAGCAGCACGACGGCGTGGTGGTGGATGCAGCAGAACTCTGGCAGGGCTTCACTAAGCAACTACGGGAGGAGGAGGAGTTGTTGCAGGGAGGAGGGGGCGCCAGGGCATTGGGTGCGGCCACCCCTCCCTCCCCTCCCTTTATATAGGCGCATGAGAGGGGGGGAGGGCGCAGCCTTGCCCCTTCCTCCAAGGAAGGGGTGCGGCCAAGAGGGGGGGAGGAGTCCATCCTCCCCAAGGCACCTCGGAGGTGCCTTCCCCTCTTTGGACTCTTCCCTCTCCAAGTCTCCTTGGAGCATGGGCCCTTGGGGCTGGTGCCCTTGGCCCATATAGGCCAGGGAGCACCCCCTATAGCCCATGTGGCCCCTCGGGGCAGGTGGACCCCCCCGGTGGACCCCCGGGACCCCTCCGGTGGTCCCGGTACATAACCGATAACACCGAAACTTGTCCCGATGGCCAAAATAGCACTTCCTATATATAATTCTTTACCTCCGAACCATTACGGAACTCCTCGTGACGTCCGGGATCTCATCCGGGACTCCGAACAACATTCGGGTTACTGCACATACATATCTTCACAACCCTAGCGTCACCGAACCTTAAGTGTGTAGACCCTACGGGTTCGGGAGACATGCAGACATGACCGAGACGGCTCACGGGCAATAACCAACAGCGGGATATGGATACCCATGTTGGCTCCCACATGCTCCACGATGATCTCATCGGATGAACCACGATGTCGTGGATTCAATTAATCCCGTATACGATTCCCTTTGTCAATCGGTATTTTACTTGCCCGAGATTCGGTCGTCAGTATCCCAATACCTCGTTCAATCTCGTCACCGGCAAGTCACTTTTCTCGTACCGTAATGCATGATCCCGTGATCGAACACTTTGATCACACTGAGCTCATTGTGATGACGCATTACCGAGAGGGCCCGATGATACCTCTCCGTCAAGCGAAGTGACAAATCCCAGTCTCGATCCATGTCAACCCAACAGACACTTTGAGAGATACCCGTAGTATACCTTTATAGTCACCCAGTTACGTTGTGACGTTTGGCACACCCAAAGCATTCCTACGGTATCCGGGAGTTACATGATCTCATGGTCTAAGGAAAGGATACTTGACATTGGATAACTCTAGCAAACGAACTATGCGATCTTATGCTATGTTTAGGATTGGGTCTTGTCCATCACATCATTCTCCTAATGATGTGATCCCGTTATCGATGGCATCCAATGTCCATAGTCAGGAAACCATGACTATCTGTCGATCAACGAGCTAGTCAACTAGAGACTCACTAGGGACATATTGTTGTCTGTTATTCACACATGTATTACAATTTCCGGATAACACAATTATAGCACGAATAAAGACAATTATCATGAACAAGGAAATATAATAATAATGCTTTTATTATTGCCTCTAGGGCATATTTCCAACTGTCTCCCACTTGCACTAGAGTCAATAATCTAGTTACATTGTGATGAATCGAACACCCATAGAGTTCTGGTGCTGATCATGTTTTTCCTTAGGGAGAGGTTTAGTCAACGGGTCTGCGACATTCAGATCCGTGTGCACTTTACAAATTTCTATGTCTCCATCTTGAACATTTTCACGAATGGAGTTGAAGCGACGCTTGATGTGCCTAGTCTTCTTGTGAAACCTGGGCTCCTTTGCAAGTGCAATAGCTCCAGTGTTGTCACAGAAGAGCTTGATTGGCCCCGACGCATTGGGTATGACTCTGAGGTCGGTGATGAACTCCTTAACCCAAATTGCTTCATGTGCTGCCTCTGAGGCTGCCATGTACTCCGCTTCACATGTAGATCCCGCAACGACGCTTTGCTTGCAACTGCACTAGCTTACTGCCCCACCATTCAAAATATACACGTATCCGGTTTGTGACTTAGAGTCATCTAGATCTGTGTCGAAGCTAGCGTCGATGTAACCTTTTACGACGAGCTCTTCGTCACCTCCATAAACGAGAAACATTTCCTTAGTCCTTTTCAGGTACTTCAGGATATTCTTGACCGCTGTCCAGTGTTCCTTGCCGGGATTACTTTGGTACCTACCTACCAAACTTACGGCAAGGTTTACATCAGGTCTGGTACACAGCATGGCATACATAATAGAACCTATGGCTGAGGCATAGGGGATGACGCTCATCTCTTCTATATCTTCTGCCGTGGTCGGACATTGAGCTGAGCTCAATTTCACACCTTGTAACACAGGTAAGAACCCCTTCTTAGATTGATCCATATTGAACTTCTTCAATATCTTATCAAGGTATGTGCTTTGTGAAAGACCTATGAGGCGTCTCGATCTATCTCTATAGATCTTGATGCCTAATATATAAGCAGCTTCTCCAAGGTCCTTCATTGAAAAACTTTTATTCAAGTAGGCCTTAATGCTGTCCAAGAGTTCTATATCATTTCCCATCAAAAGTATGTCGTCTACATATAATATGAGAAATGCTACAGAGCTCCCACTCACTTTCTTGTAAACACAGGCTTCTCCATAAGTCTGTGTAAACCCAAACGCTTTGATCATCTCATCAAAGTGAATGTTCCAACTCCGAGATGCTTGCACCAGCCCATAAATCGAGCGTTGGAGCTTGCACACCTTGTCAGCATTCTTAGGATCGACAAAACCTTCCGGCTGCATCATATACAATTCTTCCTTAAGGAAACCATTAAGGAATGCCGTTTTGACGTCCATTTGCCATATCTCATAATCATAGTATGCGGCAATTGCTAACATGATTCTGACGGACTTCAGCTTCGCTACCGGTGAGAAAGTCTCATCGTAGTCAATTCCTTGAACTTGTCGATAACCCTTAGCGACAAGCCGAGCTTTATAGATGGTCACATTACCATCCGCGTCTGTCTTCTTCTTAAAGATCCATTTATTTTCTATGGCTCGCCGTTCAACGGGCAAGTTAGTCAAAGTCCATACTTCGTTTTCATACATGGATCCTATCTCGGATTTCATGGCTTCCAGCCATTTGTCGGAATCCGGGCCCGCCATTGCTTCCTCATAGTTCGAAGGTTCACCGTTGTCTAACAACATGATTTCCAAGACAGGGTTGCCGTACCACTCTGGTGCGGAACGTGTCCTTGTGGACCTTCGAATTTCAGTAGGAGCTTGATTAGAAGCATCTTGATCATCATCATTAATTTCCTCTCTAGTCGGTGCAGGCACCTCAGAAACGTTTTCTTGAGTTTCGCCATTTTCCGGTTCAAGAGGTAACACTTCATCAAGTTCTACTTTCCTCCCACTTACTTCTTTCGAGAGAAACTCTTTCTTCAGAAAGGATCCATTCTTGGCAACAAAGATCTTGCCTTCGGATCTGAGGTAGAAGGTATACCCAACAGTTTCTTTAGGGTATCCTATGAAGACGCATTTTTCCGATTTGGGTTCGAGCTTTTCAGGTTGAAGTTTCTTGACATAAGCATCGCATCCCTAAACTTTTAGAAACGACAGCTTAGGTTTCTTCCCAAACCATAATTCATACGGTGTCGTCTCAACGGATTTCGACGGAGCCCTATTTAAAGTGAATGCGGCAGTCTCTAAAGCATAGCCCCAAAAAGATAGCGGTAAATCGGTAAGAGACATCATAGATCGCACCATATCTAATAGAGTGCGATTACGACGTTCGGACACACCATTACGCTGAGGTGTTCCAGGCGGCGTGATTTGTGAAACTATTCCACATTTTCTTAAGTGTGTGCCAAATTCATGACTCAAGTATTCTCCTCCACGATCTGATCGTAGAAACTTGATCTTCCTATCACGTTGATTTTCAACCTCACTCTGAAATTCCTTGAACTTTTCAAAGGTCTCAGACTTGTGTTTCATTAAGTAGACATACCCATATCTACTCAAGTCATAAGTTGTGATAGCCTGGCTTATTAGGGATGATAGACTACTCATATCAATAAGGAATTCCTTCTTTTCTGGGAGCCCATTCGGACAGAACTCCAAAGTTAAGCGTGCTCAGCTTGGAGTAGTGTCAGGATGGGTGACCGACCGGGAAGTTGCTCCTGGGTGCGCACGAGTGAGGACAAAGTGCGCAGAAAAGACTAGTATTGATCTGTGAGGCCAGTCTAGATCCCGCCAGGAGTAACGACCACCGGCGGGTGTGTCCGGGGCGTTACAAGTTGGTATCAGAGCCGACCCTCGCGGTTACACGGATGGTTGCGGACAGGTGCGTGGTCATGTTGTTCATGACGTTTGTGACCCGTCGTGGCACCCGGCATGGCACATGTACCGGACTGGAAGCACAGACGTTTGTGCCAAGAGGGAACGTTCCTGTGGCCCGACGAGGACGTCGGTTCCTCTGAGTGGGGGTGTATGTGATAGCCTGGCTTATTAGGGATGATAGACTACTCATATCAATAAGGAATTCCTTCTTTTCTGGGAGCCCATTTGGACAGAACTCCAAAGTTAAGCGTGCTCAGCTTGGAGTAGTGTCAGGATGGGTGACCGACCGGGAAGTTTCTCCCGGGTGCGCACGAGTGAGGACAAAGTGCGCAGAAAAGACTAGTATTGATCTGTGGGGCCAGTCTAGATCCCGCCAGGAGTAACGACCACCGGCGGGTGTGTCCGGGGCGTTACATAAGTGAGGGTGAGAACATAACGATAGCCACCGCGAGCCTCAACACTCATTGGACCGCACACATCGATATGTATGATTTCCAATAAGTTGGTTGCTCGCTCCATTGTTCCTGAGAATGGAGTCTTGGTCATTTTACCCATGAGGCATGGTTCGCACGTGTCAAATGATTCATAATCAAGAGACTCTAAAAGTCCATCTGCATGGAGCTTCTTCATGCGTTTGACACCTATGTGACCAAGGTTGCTCGCTCCATTGTTCCTGAGAATGGAGTCTTGGTCATTTTACCCATGAGGCATGGTTCGCACGTGTCAAATGATTCATAATCAAGAGACTCTAAAAGTCCATCTGCATGGAGCTTCTTCATGCGTTTGACACCTATGTGACCAAGGCGGCAGTGCCACAAATATGTGGGACTATTGTCATCAACTCTAACTCTTTTGGTATTCACACTATGAATATGTGTATCATCACGTACGAGATTCATTAAGAATAAACCATTAACCATCGGAGCATGACCATAAAACATATCTCTCATATAAATAGAACAACCATTATTCTCGGATTTAAATGAGTAGCCATCTCGAATTAAGCGAGATCCAGATACAATGTTCATGCTCAAACTTGGCACTAAATAACAATTATTGAGGTTTAAAACTAATCCCGTAGGTAAATGTAGAGGCAGCGTGCCGACGGCGATCACATCGACCTTGGAACCATTCCCGACGCGCATCGTCACCTCGTCCTTCGCCAGTCTCCGTTTATTCCGCAGCTCCTGCTTTGAGTTACAAATGTGAGCAACTGCACCGGTATCAAATACCCAAGAGCTACTACGAGTACTGGTAAGGTACACATCAATTACATGTATATCACATACACCTTTGGTTTTGTCGGCCTTCTTGTCCGCTAAGTATTTGGGGCAGTTCCGCTTCAAGTGACCACTTCCCTTGCAATAAAAGCACTCAGTTTCGGGCTTGGGTCCATTCTTTGGCTTCTTCCCGGCAACTTGCTTACCGGGCGCGGCAACTTCCTTGCCGTCCTTCTTGAAGTTCTTTTTACCCTTGCCCTTCTTGAACTTAGTGGTTTTATTCACCATCAACACTTGATGCTCCTTCTTGATTTCTACCTCTGCTGATTTCAGCATAGCATATACCTCAGGAATGGTCTTTACCATCCCCTGCATATTGTAGTTCATCACAAAGCTCTTGTAGCTAGGTGGAAGCGACTGGAGGATTCTGTCAATGACCGCTTCATCCGGGAGATTAACTTCCAGTTGAGTCAAGCGGTTGTGCAACCCAGACATTTTGAGTATGTGCTCACTAACAGAGCCATTTTCCTCCATCTTACAGCTAAAGAATTTGTCGGAGACTTCATATCTCTCGACCCGGGCATGAGCTTGGAAAACCATTTTCAGCTCTTCGAACATCTCATATGCTCCATGTCTCTCAAAACGCTTTTGGAGCCCCGGCTCTAAGCTGTAAAGCATGCCGCACTGAACGAGGGAGTAATCATCGCAGCGTGACTGCCAAGCGTTCATAACGTCTTGTTCTACAGGGAGAATAGGTGCGTCACCCAGCGGTGCTCTTAGGACATAATCTTTCTTGTCAGCTATGAGGATAATCCTCAGGTTCCGGACCCAGTCCGTATAGTTGCTACCATCGTCTTTCAGCTTGGTTTTCTCTAGGAACGCGTTGAAGTTGAGGACTACGTTGGCCATTTGATCTACAAGACATATTGTAAATATTTAGACTAAGTTCATGATAATAAAGTTCATTTAATCAAATTATTTAATGAACTCCCTCTTAGATAGACATCCCTCTTTTAGTCATCTAAGTATTACATGATCCGAGTCAACTAGGCCGTGTCCGATCATCACGTGAGACAGACTAGTCAACATCGGTGAACATCTTCATGTTGATCGTATCTTCTATACGACTCATGCTCGACCTTTCGGTCTTCTGTGTGCCGAGGCCATGTCTGTACATGCTAGGCTCGTCAAGTCAACCTAAGTGTTTCGCGTGTGTAAATCTGTCTTACACCCGTTGTATGTGAACGTTAGAATCTATCACACCCGATCATCACGTGGTGCTTCGAAACAACGAACTGTCGCAACGGTGCACAGTTAGGGTGAACACTTTCTTGAAATTATTATGAGGGATCATCATATTTTCTACCGTCGTTCTAAGTAAACAAGATGCAAAACATGATAAACATCACATGCAATCAAATAATAAACGTGACATGATATGGCCAATATCACATAGCTCCTTCGATCTCCATCTTGGGGCTCCATGATCATCTTGTCACCGGCTTGACACCATGATCTTCATCATCATGATCTTCATCATCGTGTCTCCATGAAGTTGCTCGCCAACTATTACTTCTACTACTATGGCTAACGTGTTTAGCAATAAAGTAAAGTAATTTACATGGCGATTCTCAATGACACGCAGGTCATACAAAAAAATAAAGACAACTCCTATGGCTCCTGCCGGTTGTCATACTCATCGACATGCAAGTCATGATTCCTATTACAATAGCATGAAAATCTCATACATCACATATAGATCATTCATCATTCATCACAACTTTGGCCATATCATATCACAAAGCACTTGCTGCAAAAACAAGTTAGACGTCCTCTAATTGTTGTTGCAAGTTTTACGTGGCTGAATTAGGGTTCTAGCAAGAACGTTTTCTTACCTACGTTAAAAGCCACAACGTGATTTGTCAACTTCTATTTACCCTTCATAAGGACCCTTTTCATCAAATCCGCTCCAACTAAAGTAGGAGAGACAGACACCCGCCAGCCACCTTATGCAACTAGTGCATGTTAGTCGGTGGAACCGGTCTCACGTAAGCGTACGTGTAAGGTTGGTCTGGGCCGCTTCATCCCACAATACCGCTGAAGCAAGATCAGACTAGTAGCGGCAAGAAAAAGTTGACAACATCTACGCCCACAACAAATTGTGTTCTACTCGCGCAAGAAGAACTACGCATAGACCTAGCTCTGATACCACTGTTGGGGAACGTTGCAGAAAATTAAAAATTTTCCTACGGTTTCACCAAGATCCATCTATGAGTTCATCTAGCAACGAGTATTCAGATTAGATAGCATCTACATACCATTTTGTAGATCACAACGGAAGCGTTCGAGTGAACGTGGATGAGGTAGTCGTACTCGCCGTGATCCAATTCACCGATGATCTAGTGCCGAACGGACGGCACCTCCACGTTCAACACACGTACGGAAAGCGTGACGTCTCCTCCTTCTTGATCCAGCAAGGGGGAAGGAGAGGTTGATGAAGATCCAGCAGCACGACGGCGTGGTGGTGGATGCAGCAGAACTCCGGCAGGGCTTCGCTAAGCAACTACGGGAGGAGGAGGAGGTGTTGCAGGGAGGAGGGGGCGCCAGGGCATTGGGTGCGGCCACCCCTCCCTCCCCTCCCTTTATATAGGCGCATGAGAGGGGGGAGGGCGCAGCCTTGCCCCTTCCTCCAAGGAAGGGGTGCGGCCAAGAGGGGGGGAAGAGTCCATCCTCCCCAAGGCACCTCGGAGGTGCCTTCCCCTCTTTGGACTCTTCCCTCTCCAAGTCTCCTTGGCGCATGGGCCCTTGGGGCTGGTGCCCTTGGCCCATATAGGCCAGGGCGCACCCCCTATAGCCCATGTGCCCCCCCGGGGCAGGTGGACCCCCCGGTGGACCCCCGGGACCCCTCCGGTGGTCCCGGTACAATACCGATAACACCGAAACTTGTCCCGATGGCCAAAATAGCATTTCCTATATATAATTCTTTACCTCCGGACCATTCCGGAACTCCTTTTGACGTCCGGGATCTCATACGGGACTCCAAACAACATTCGGGTTACTGCACATACATATCTTCACAACCCTAGCGTCACCGAACCTTAAGTGTGTAGACCCTACGGGTTCGGGAGACATGCAGACATGACCGAGACGGCTCACGGGCAATAACCAACAGCGGGATCTGGATACCCATGTTGGCTCCCACATGCTCCACGATGATCTCATCGGATGAACCACGATGTCGTGGATTCAATTAATCCCGTATACGATTCCCTTTGTCAATCGGTATTTTACTTGCCCGAGATTCGATCGTCGGTATCCCAATACCTCGTTCAATCTCATCACCGGCAAGTCACTTTTCTTGTACCGTAATGCATGATCCCATGATCGAACACTTTGATCACATTGAGCTCATTGTGATGACGCATTACCGAGAGGGCCCGATGATACCTCTCCGTCAAGCGGAGTGACAAATCCCAGTCTCGATCCATGTCAACCCAACAGACACTTTCAGAGATACCCGTAGTATACCTTTATAGTCACCCAGTTACGTTGTGACGTTTGGCACACCCAAAGCACTCCTACGGTATCCGGGAGTTACATGATCTGATGGTCTAAGGAAAGGATACTTGACATTGGATAACTCTAGCAAACAAACTATGCGATCTTATGCTATGTTTAGGATTGGGTCTTTTCCATCACATCATTCTCCTAATGATGTGATCCCGTTATCGATGGCATCCAATGTCCATAGTCAGGAAACCATGACTATCTGTCGATCAACGAGCTAGTCAACTAGAGACTCACTAGGGACATATTGTTGTCTGTTATTCACACATGTATTACGATTTCCGGATAACACAATTATAGCACGAATAAAGACAATTATCATGAACAAGGAAATATAATAATAATGCTTTTATTATTGCCTCTAGGGAAGATTTCCAACACAAATGTCTATGATGGGAGAGTTGAAATTCTTCCTAGGTCTTCAAATTCGTCAACAGCGCAATGGCATATTCATCTCTTAGGAGAAATACCTCAAGGATGTCCTGAAGAAATTCGGCATGCAAGATTGCAAAGGCATCAAAATTCCTATGACCACAAATGGTCATCTATGCACTGATGAAAATGGTATTAATTTCGCTCATAAGGTATACCGCTCCATGATTGGCTCATTATTGTACTTATGTGCATCTAGGCCAGATATAATGCTTAGTGTTTGCATGTGTGCCCAATTTCAAGCTGCACCGAAGGTATCACACCATAAGGCTGTGAAGCATATTCTTCGATATCTAGCTCACACACCAACACTTCGATTATGGTATCCCAAGGGCTCGGATTTTGATCTCATTGGATATTTTGACTCTGACTATGCTGGTGACCGTGTGGACCGCAAGTCAACATCTGGTACTTGTCATTTCCTCGGACGATCATTGGTCTGTTGGTCCTCGATGAAACAGAACTGAGTATCACTGTCTACTGCTGAAGCTGAGTACATTGCTGCTGGTTCTTGCTGTGCTCAACTGCTATGGATGAAGCAAACACTCAAGGACTATGGCATCAACGTGAAGAATGTGCCTCTCCTCTGTGACAATGAGAGTGCCATCAAGATTGCTCACCACCCAGTTTAGCACTCGAAGACAAAGCACATTCAGATTCGTCATCATTTTCTTCGTGATCATGTGTTGAAGGGCGACATTTCTATTGAGCATGTGAAGACTGAAGAACAGCTAGCCGATATCTTCACTAAGCCCTTGGATGAGAAGAGATTTAGCAAGTTGCGGTGTCGGCTAAATATCTTAGAGTCTTCAAATGTACTTTGGAAAGGCACTCATCCTAACACTTATGCAAAATTGATGACTTAGATGTGCAACACATGAAGAAACATTTTTCTTCAATCAATGAAGAATAACACTCTAAGTGTGAAGAAATTAATGAAGAATTTGATTCTCAGAACCCTACGACAATTGTACGCGGTGTCTGAATTCATCATTCTTATGCGGTGGGTCACGCCACCACAAAAGTTGAAAATCTTCAATTTGAGTTTTCCTCAACTTTTGAAATTCCTCAGTCTTTCAAATTCTTCAACTTGCAAAATCTTCACTTGTGCCGTCGTTTTTCTTCATTGGCTATATATATATATATATATATATATATATATATATATATATATATATATATATATATATATATATATATATATATATATATATATATATATATATGAGTTTATGTCCTCTACAGCATTCACTTATAGCTATTTCTTCAAGTTGGTTTTTTCTACTAAGTGAATGTGATCGGACCCTTCCCCCTCTATGCTATACTCAATCCAATCTGTTCACAACTTCTTCATGTGCGTTCTATTTGAAACTCGTTCAAAATCTTCACTGTGTCCTTGTCAGCTGAAGAAATTGCGAACGGAACGTTAAAACAGATCTTATCCAAATTTTCGGTTTTGCCGCTCAAACCGTTCCGCATCCCACGATGCATTATTTTACTCACCCACGATCTTACACGATCTCCACTACACAGTACGTGGGTGACACATGTCGTGAGAAGGAGAATGGTCAAGGGCACGTTCGTCCTAAATCTTCGGGCGAACAGTTTTTCACTGCCTCTATAAATACCCCTCTCCCCTTCCTCACTTCTTTTACTCTGCTCGATCTCTCTCTCGCCCGCTCGAGCTTCTCAAACCCTAGCGCCGCCGCTACTCCATCATCGGCAGTGAGGAAGAGCTTCACTGCCGCGACCTCGTCGCCGTCGTACTCGCGCCGACCGAGGAAATCTTCACCTCCGCCGCCGCCGTAGACGTCTTCCTCCACCGAGTTAGGGCCTGGAAGATCTACATCGACGAACCTCACTGTTTCATCTCACTGTTCGTCGTGTTCTTCGTTCAGGGTAATTAAAAGTTACCTTTACTGCCCTCTTTGATTCGAAACTTTTCTACAAAATCTTCAAAGGTGTTTTATTCTTCAAATCCTCACACACAAAACACCTCACATGTTATCTGTTCTTGATTCATTTCCCTAAGCATCATTTTCTTCAAGATTCCTCAATTGTGTGGATCTTCGATCTATACAACTCTGGAACCTAAGATAAAGCGCGCTTAGTGAAATTCTTCAAGACGCATCTGGTCAAATTCCTCAAACTTGTTCTTTTTGAAAAACCCTCTAAGAACGCATATGACCTCTCCAAATTCCTCGCAAATATACTCTATTCACAGGTACACATGTCCGCTCCTGAATCTCTAGGTTCTCATCAACTTAACTCATTTGCAGCGTTCCTCGAAGAAAAGTTGCACACTTCTTCAGAAAATTCAATTGTTCAAATTCCTCAACTGAAGAAAATGGCTGACGGTAAAAGGCCTCAGAAAGGAGGAAAGAAGCCTGAGGTCATGACTGCTTTTGAAATCCCTGAGGATTTATATAAAGATTACTGCACGCCTGATAAAGCCAAGTTTGGCAAATAAGATAAAAATCAGCGCAAGGTGCGCATTCAGAGGATTGAACAGAGATGGGCACGCGAATGGAGGGAGTACAGATACGTCACTCCAAAGTACATGAAGAAATTCACACTGAATCCTCCATGCCCAAGAGCCCCATTGGCACCTGGCCAAGTGGCTGATCCCACTAGCGTCAAACGCGGTGAGGATTTTCCTGAAGAATGGGCCAAGCGCCAAGCCAAATTGGCAAGACAAGCAGAGAAGCAGTGAGGAAATTCAATGAAGATTCTGCTGCTGCTGCTGCCACTGAGGCCTCTATCAAGCCGAGGAAATCAATGCTTAAGAAGCCCGCTCGAAAGCCAAGTGCTTCACCAACAATGCCCTCATGGCCAAGTTCCTCAGCTGCGCCCTCACGGCCAGAAACTTCAAAATCTTCAAGGAAAATTCCTCAAGCTGCCCCTGCTCCTCCAAAGTCCTCAGCACCTCCTCCACAATCCTCAGCAATTCCGACAAAGTCCTCAGCACCTGTGCATCTGGCCTCGTGCCAAAGGACTACAGGCATCTCCATTGCCTCTGGTGTCTCAGCAAGTTCCTCAGCTGAACCAAGTTCCTCAGTTGGACCCTCTCTGCTGAAGAAAAAGGCTACTGCTGGACGCGGTACTTGCCCAAGTCCTAAGAAGAAGCAGGTAGTCTTCAGTGTACCATCTGACGAAGATGAAGCTGATGAAGAAGAACTTGCAAAAATCATCAGGGACCGACAAGAAAGGGACGCTAGAGCCAAAGGCACACCTGTGCCGCTCCTGTTGGATCCAAGGGCGATCCTCGATTACATTGATCTCTGGCATAAGGATCCCAACACACCTATGCCTGACTTCAAGATGACACCTGGCCAAAGTCACATGCTGACTCACTTCATCCAAGAGGAGAAGTGGAAATATGATAGGGCCAGAGAGATCAAGAAATCGCAGTACAGAAAAGAGAAATTGCTGAAGAAAAATGTTGTCAAGATGACAACTGAAGAACTTGTCAAGATGCAGGCTGACATCAAAGCCCTCAACGACAAATTTGACTCCTACTATGCTGATTGGAAGGGAGCCAAAGTCAGGTTTGTAAAACTGACTGAAAATTTCACCAATGTTGCAGCCCCATCGCAACAAGAAATTCCTCAAGCTGAACCTTCAGCATAGCCAACTGAAGAACATGCCAGCACCGTTGATGATTTTCAGGCTGCTGAAGAAAATGCTAGTTCCAGGGCTGATGACTCCATTCCAGCCGCTGAAGAAATTGCCAGGGCATCCACTAGTGGTGCGCCTGAAGAAACTGAAGAAGTCAGGGCAACTGCATCAGTTGCGCCTGAGGAAATTCAACCAGATTCCTCAGCTCCACCTGCGCCTACACCAACTCCTATCCTTCCATCTGCATCAGATGTGAAGAAGACCAAGGCTGCAGAGCGAGCTGCAGTGAAGAAAAGGAAAGCATCAAGTGCTTCAGAATCTTCAGTTCCAAAGAAGATGAAGCCTATGACCAGCTCATATGAAAATCCGATCGATGATGTTCCGATTTCCACCTTGCCATCAAAACACCTTGTTCCTTTTGATGAAGAGTATGTGATCCCAAGCGGATCTGATGAAGAAACTCAATCTGCTGCTTCGTCAGAGCAGATTGATGAAGAAATTGAAGTGGATGCAATCCCTTCAACTCCAGTGGTCTCATCACCAATGCCTCAGTTTACTGCTGAAGAGGCTGGTGTTGAAGAAATTGATGATGAAGATGTGGACATTGGAAGCACAACTCCAGTGATGAATGACGACTTTTGGGAAAGTCAGCATCCCAATTCTCCACTCTTCACCCCACTGTAGCAAATCCCTCACTCTCCTGCACCAACAGTTCAATTGGGCTCTGAAGAAACTCATCCCACTACATCTGTGCATGAAGAAATTCCAGCCACTAGTGCTGAAGAAACTGCTGCTGCTGCTGAAAATGTGACTGCACCTGAGGAAGAACCTGAAATTCCTCAACCTGAAGAACCTGAGATCGCGATTCCTGAGGTAGTGATGCAACTCACTGACACTCCTCTGCCCAAGCCAAAGGATCCATTCTCAAGGAAGCAAAAGTTCAAGGCTGAAGACTTCTTTGGCAAGCACATGTTCTTCACAGAGTATAATCCATATGACTCTGCTCGCATAAGGAAGAGGCGTTTTTGGACTGCAAGTCAAGCCAATTTCTATTCCTCAGTGATAGCCCTGAGGAATTTGTACCTCAAATTTCCGACCGTTGCTGTGCTACGCGCCAGCTGTCCCAAAATATCTTATCCACCTAACGGTCATATCATTGAAGGGAATTTATGTCTTATCATGTCGGGTTGCTCCCTAGGCTATAAATAGCCGCCCCCTACAACCACTAGCTGGTTGGCTGCTCCGAGAGAAACTGACACTTGTCATTTGAGAGCAACCCATCCTCCGAGGACTTTGAGCGAAAATCATCAAGTGAGGAAAATCCAAACCCAAACCCAAACACCTACAAACCCAAAGTGATTGAGCATCACTGAAGAGATTGATCCTGCGTGGATCCGACGCTTGTTACCTTTGAAGACTGTGCTTCTTCCAGACGGTTAGGCGTCAAGGTCTAGAGCATCCAAGAGGAATTGTCGATCGCCGAGTGACCGAGTTTGTCAAGGTTCGGAAGTCACCTGAAGACTTACCATGAGTGACTGGACGAGGACTGTGTGTCCTTAGTTCATGAAGAATATGGTGAGGACTGGGTGTCCCGAGCTGCGTGCTCAGGACTGGGTGTCCGGGACTGTGTGTCCTTGATTTTAAATACTCAGCCGCTCCAACCAGATGGACAACTGAGACAGCAGTTGGAACTGGTCTACCAAATCATTGTCTTCACCAAGCTTACTGGTTCCATTTCCTCAACTCTTTCATTTCCTCAGTAGTGTGCTGTTTGTTTATCATATCTGTGTTTGAAGACTTTGACTGAAGACTTTATCAATTTCCTCAGTTTCTATTTCTTCAGTCTGTTTGTCTTCATCTTGTGTTATCCTGTGATTACGCTTTCTATACTTTGTGTTTGTCTTCATTTCATCATGATGACCATGCATGTATTCTGCTATGTTTACCTCTGAGTACTTATTCCGCTACTAGTAGTTTTTCCTAAGGAATTTCCTCACTAGCAAATTCCTCAGTGAAGAATTTCATAAAAATCGCCTATTCACCCCCCCCCTCTGGTCAATATAACGCACTTTCACTCCGGCGGTGTACCGAGATATGCAATGAATCAAAAGTGACATGTATGAAAGAATTATGAACGGTGGCTTTGCCACAAATACGATGTCAACTACATGATAATGCTAGCAATATGACAATGATGGAGCGTGTCATAATAAACGGAACGGTGGAAAGTTGCATGGCAATATATCTCGGAATGGCTATGGAAATGCCATGATAGGTAGGTATGGTGGCTGTTTTGAGGAAGGTATATGGTGGGTGTATGATACCGGCGAAAGGTGCGCGGTATTAGAAAGGCTAGCAATGGTGGAAGGGAGAGAAAAGTGCGTATAATCCATGGACTCAACATTAGTCATAAAGAACTCATATACTTATTGCAAAAATCTAGAAGTTATCAAAGCAAAGTATTACGCGCATGCTCCTAGGGGGATAGATTGGTAGGAAAAGACCAGCGCTCGTCCCCGACCACCACTCATAAGGAAGACAATCAATAAATAAATCATGCTCCGACTTCATCACATAACGGTTCACCATACGTGGATGCTATGGGAATCACAAACTTTAACACAAGTATTTCTCAAATTCACAACTACTCAATTAGCATGACTCTAATATCACCATCTTCATATCTCAAAACAATTATCAAGCATCAAACTTTTCTTAGTATTCAACGCACTCAAAAGAAACTTTTACAAATCTTGAATACCAAGCATATTATTATTATTAAGCAAACTACCATTCTATTAAAGACTCTCAAAATAATATAAGTGAATCATGAGAGATCAATAGTTTCTATAAAACAAATCCACCACCATGCTCTAAAAGATATAAGTAAAGCACTAGAGCAAAACTATATAGCTCAAAAGATATAAGTGAAGCACATAGAGTATTCTATCAAATTCCAATTCATGTATGGCTCTCTCAAAATGTGTGTACAGCAACGATGATTGTTGTAAACTAAAAAGCAAAGACTCAAATCATACAAGACGCTCCAATCAAAACACATATCATGTGGTGAATACAAATATAGCTCCAAGTAAAATTACCGATGGAAGTAGACGAAAGAGGGGATGCCTTCCGGGGCATCCCCAAGCTTTGACTTTTTGTTGTCCTTGAATTATCTTTGGGGTGCCATGGGCATCCCGAAGCTTAGGCTCTTTCCACTCCTTGTTCCATAATCCATCAAAAGATTTCACCCAAAACTTGAAAACTTCACAAAACAAAACTCAACAGAAATCTCGTGAGCTCCGTTAGCGAAAGAAAAGAAAAGACCACTTCAAGGTACTGTAATGAACTCATTCTTTATTTATATTGGTGTTAAACCTGCTGTATTCCAACTTCTCTATGGTTTATAAAATATTTTACTAGCCATAGATTCATCAAAATAAGCAAACAACACACGAAAAACAGAATGTGTCAAAAACAGAACAGTCTGTAGTAATCTGTAACTAACGCAAACTTATGGAACTCCAAAAAATAATCCAAAATAGGAGGACCTGGGTAATTTGTTTATTGATCATAAGCAATTGGAATTACTATTTTATCACATTCTGGTAATTTTTAATAATTGTTTTCGTGAACAGAAAGTTTCTGGAAATTACAGCAAGATCAAATAACTATCGTCCAAGAAGATCCTATAGGTTTAACCTGGCACAAACACTAATTAAAAGACAAAACCACATCTAAACAGAAGGTAGATGGATTATTTATTCCTAAACAGAAACAAAAGCAAAAAAAACTAAAAATAAAATTGGGTTGCCTCCCAACAAGCGCTATTGTTTAACGCCCCTAGCTAGGCATAAAGCAAGGATAGATCTAGGTATTGCCATCTTTGGTAGGCAATCCATAAGTGGCTCTCATGATAGATTCATATGGTAGTTTTATTTTCTTTCTAGGGAAGTGTTCCATGCCCTTCTTTAATGGAAATTGGAATCTAATATTTCCTTCCTTCATATCAATAATCGCACCAATCGTTCTAAGGAAAGGTCTACCAAGAATAATAGGGCAAGAAGGATTGCAATCTATATCAAGAACAATAAAATCTACGGGCATATAATTACTATTTGCAACAATAAGAACATCATTAATTCTTCCCATAGGTTTCTTAATAGTGGAATCCGCAAGATGCAAGTTTAGAGAGCAATCATCAATATCGCAGAAATCAAGCAAATCACACAAAGTTTTGGGAATAGTAGAAACACTAGCACCCAAATCACAGAAATCATAAAACTCATGATCTTTAATCTTAATTTTAATAGTTGGTTCCCACTCATCATAAAGTTTTCTAGGGATAGAAACTTCCAACTCAAGTTTTTCTTCATAAGATTGCATCAAGGCATCAACGATATGTTTGGTAAAGGCTTTATTTTGACTATAAGCAAGAGGAGAATTTAGCACGGATTGCAACAAGGAAATACAATCAATTAAACAGCAACTTTCATAATTAAATTCCTTGAAATCCAAAATAGAGGGTTTAGCAACATCTAGGGTTTTGCTTTCTTTAATCCCACTTTTATCAATTTTATCATCAAAATCTAAAAACTCCAAATTTTTGGAACGCCTTCTAGGTAAAGGTGGATCATATTCAGTCTCATCATTATCAAGATTCATATTGCAAAATAAAGATTTAATAGGGGACACATCAATAACTTTTAGATCTTCATCTTTATTTTCATAGAAATTGGAAGAACACGCTTTAATAAAGGCATCTTTTGTAGCACGCATCCTAGCGGTTCTTTCCTTGCACTCATCAATGGAAATTCTCATGGCTTTGAGAGACTCATTGATATCATGCTTAGGAGGAATAGATCTAAGCTTTAAATAATCAACATCAAGAGAAATTCTATCAACGTTCCTAGCCAATTCATCAACTTTAAGCAATTTCTCTTCAAGCAAAGCATTAAAATTCTTTTTGTGAATTCATAAACTCTTTAACACTATTCTCAAATTCAGAGGGCATCTTATTAAAATTTCCATAAGAGTTGTTGTAGGAATTTCCATAATTATTAGAAGGATTACTAGTATAAGGCCTAGGGTTAAAATTCCCTCTATAAGCGTTGTTACCAAAATTATTCCTACCAACAAAATTCATAGCCGTAGATTCATAATTATTCTCAATCAAGGTAGACAAAGGCATATCATTAGGATCAGAAGAAACACTCTTAGTAGCAAATAATTTCATAAGTTCATCCATCTTTCCACTCAAAACATTGATTTCTTCTATCGCATGCACTTTTTTATTAGTAGATCTTTCAGTGTGCCATTGAGAATAATTAACCATAATATTATCTTGGAGTTTAGTAGCATCTCCTAAAGTGATTTCCATAAAAGTGCCTCCCGCGGCCGAATCTAAAAGATTTCTAAAAGCTTTAGCGCGATCTCTAAGCAAAAAAGGAAATAGCTTCAATTTAACAATATCATTATCGACATCTTTCTTCTTTTGCATATCACATAAATCAACGAAGCTATTTAGATGATTAGCGGCATCTTCACTAGGAAGGCCGGCGAATTGATCTTTCATAACAAGATTCAACAAAGCAGTTTTGATTTCACAAGATTCAGTATTAGTAAGAGGAGCAATCTTAGTACTAAGGAAATCATTATTGTTGGTATTGGTAAAGTCACACAATTTGGTATTATCTTGATCCGTCGCGACAAACAAGCAATCCAACACATGATCAAACAAAAAACAAGCGAGAAAAAGGCAAACGGAAAAGAGAGGGCGAATAAAACGGAAAGGGTGAAGTGGGGGAGAGGAAAAAGAGAGGCAAATGGCAAATAATGTAATGCGAGAGATAAAGAATTGTGATGGGTACTTGGTATGTTGACTTTTGCGTAGACCTCCCCGGCAACGGCGCCAGAAATCTTCCTGCTACCTCTTGAGCACTGCGTTGGATTTCCTTGAAGAGGAAAGGGTGATGCAGCATAGTAGAGTAAGTATTACCCTCAGTTTTTGAGAACCAAGGTATCAATCCAGTAGGAGGCTACGCGCGAGTCCCTCGTACCTACACAAAACAAATAGCTCAACACAACCAACGCGATTAGGGGTTGTCAAGCCCTTCACGGTCACTTACGAGAGTGAGATCTGATAGAGATGATAGATAATATTTTTGGTATTTTTGGTATAGAGATGCAAAGTAAAATAAAAGAGCAAAGTAGAAAAGCAAAGCAATAATAAAGTGATAGGAGATTGATATGATGAGAATAGACCCGGCGGCCATAGATTTCACTAGTGGCTTCTCTCAAGAGCATAAGTATTTTACGGTGGGTGAACAAATTACTGTTGAGCAATTGACAGAATTGAGCATAGTTATGAGAATATCTAGGTATGATCATGTATATAGGCATCACGTCGGAGACTAATAGACTGACTCCTGCCTGCATCTACTATTATTACTCCACTCATCGACCGCTATCCAGCATGCATCTAGAGTATTAAGTTCAAGAAAACAGAGTAACGCCTTAAGCAAGATGACATGATGTAGAGGAATAAATTCATGCAATATGATAAATACCCCATCTTGTTACCCTCGATGGCAACAATACAATACGTGCCTTGCTGCCCCTACTGTCATTGGGAAAGGACACCGCAAGATTGAACCAAAAGCTAAGCACTTCTCCCATTGCAAGAATAACCAATTTAGTAGGCCAAACCAAACTGATAATTCGAAGAGACTTGCAAACATAACCAATCATACATAAAAGAATTCAGAGAAGATTCAAATATTGTTCATAGATAATCTTGATCATAAACCCACAATTCATCGATCTCAACAAACACACCACAAAAAGAAGATTACATCAAATAGATCTCCACGAGAGAGGGGGAGAACATTGTATTGAGATCCAAAAAGAGAGAAGAAGCCATCTAGCTACTAACTATGGACCCGAAGTTCTGAGGTACACTACTCACACTTCATCGGAGGGGCTATGGTGATGATGTAGAAGCCCTCCGTGGTGGATTCCCCTTTCGGCGGAGCTCCGAAACAAGCCCCAAGATGGGATCTCGTGGGTACAGAAGGTTGCGGCCGTGGAATTAGGTTTTTGGCTTCGTATCTGATTGTTTGGGGGTACGTAGGTATATATAGGAGGAAGGAGTATGTCGGTGGAGCTTCGAGGGGCCCACGAGGAAGGGGGTGCGCCCTAGGGGGCGCCCTCCACCCTCGTGACCGCCTCGTGGCTTTCTTGACGGAGGGTCCAAGTCTCCTGGATCATATCTGATGAGAAAATCACGTTCCCGAAGGTTTCATTCCGTTTGGACTCCGTTTGATATTCCGTTTCTTCGAAACACTAAAATACGCAAAAAAAACAACAATTCTGGGCTGGGCCTTAGGTTAATAGGTTAGTCCCAAAAGTAATATAAAAGTGGAAAATAAAGCCCAATATAGTCCAAAACAGTAGATAATATAGCATGGAGCAATCAAAAATTATAGATACGTTGGAGACGTATCAGACATCATATCCACCTTCCAACTATTTGAAGAGTCAAAGGCAAATACTACAAAACATCTTGCCATGCATGGTACCTCAACATCAAAGATCAATCTTGCATTGAAGGCCAAGAAAGTATGTGAAGAAGAGCAAAGTGAAGAAGAAGAAGAAAAAGAAGAAGACGATGATGAGGATGGTGATGAGGGTGACTCAGATGAGAGCCCGTTGTCATGGTTCTAAGTCTGATAGTAGAATGGGGGGTAGGTATGTAAAGGCAAGATCCAAGCTATGGCGAAGTTGTACGCACAAGTTTTAAGAGTTCAGGCCCTTCTCGGAGGAAGTAACAGCCCTACGTCTCGGTGCCTAGAGACGGTCGACTGGATTATATGCGTGTGTGTTACAGGGGGTGCGAACCCTTGCATTGAGCTGGGGGTGGCTTATATAGAGTTCACCAGACCCCTTCGGCCCTCAATTACACATGGTTTAAGGTACATTAAGACAGGGCGTTACTGGTAACACTAATAATAAAGTGACATAAATGGTCATTAAAGTCTATGAGTAAACGCCCGACCGTTGATATGCTGAGTGACTTTAGATCTTCTGTACGTCGAGTGGTTTTCGTTGCGGTCGAGTGGATGATGGTATCCTTTGAATGTCCCTGGCTTTAGGGTGATGTCCTTGGGGAGGGAATGTCTTGGATAGATCCATGACCCTACCCTAGGTACACAGCTTCATTAGTAGCCCCCGAATGGTTCAGGGTTTGAGTGGAGAAGGAGTTCAAAATACTCCCAACTCAATATTTGTCCTTCGGTAGCGCCTTGTTAGGATCAGAGAACAACACGATGACTTCAACTTCTTTTTCAGTCGCCTTGATCCATTCTTGATTTTGTCAAGTGAACTTTTGCTGAAAAGCTTTGAGTGTTGATGTGAAGAAAATCTTCTGCCTGACAGGTTGCCCTGCTACTTGTGGATCTTCTGGGATTCAAATTTGGGGAAGCGCACGGGACGGCCGCAGTAATCGGGACAGATTAGGCAAGGTCGCCTCGATCTCCGCCCCCCCCCCCCTTTCGCCACGTACTGCACGCGCGGCTATTGCGCGATTTGATAGGATAGCCTGTACCCACAAGTCAGCCCCTCGGAACCGAGTCCATATAAAGCACCAGATGGGGTTTTTTGCACAGTGCATTCCCATTCCTTCCCTTTCTCCTCTTCTTCGCCGCACCTGCTTCCTCCTCGGCGTCGCTGCTTCGCCCAAGCCCCGCTCGCTGCAATGGGGAAGGAGAGGACGACGGCTTTGGAGCGCGCAAAAAAGGCGAAGGCGAAGGGGAAGAAATCCAGCCGGGGCGGATCTTCGTCGAGGTCCGGCCTGCCGCGTGGCTGGATCCAGGGCGATTGGATCCGGTCGACGATTCTCCAGGACGACATTGACGATCTGGCTGAGGAGGGATTGATTCCTCACAGATCTGCGCGGCTCCCGGGGAATGAAACCGAGCCTCGACCGCAGGAGGGTGAGTGCGTCCTCCTCGCCACTCACGTTAACCGCGGGTTTTCCTTGCCCCTCATCCTTTTTCCGAGCTTTCTTGAAGTTCTTTGGAGCACAACTTCATCACTTTTCCCCCAACACCATCGTGTATCTCGTTGCTTTTGTGTCTATGTGCGAGAACTTCTTGGGCTGTCGACCGCACTGGGGCCTCTTCAAGCACATTTTCACGTGTCGCTCTCAATTGGTCAAAAAAGCTAATCCGAGTGACGAGAAGACGAAAGTGATCTAGATGTGTGGGGGTCTTGGGATTCAAATGAGGGGTAAGAGTTCTTTCCCAGCCATAATCCTTCCCGAGTCAGTCCGAGGGTGGCAGTCGGCCTGGTTTTACTGCAAAGACCAGCCGACTCCGGGTCAGTCGACTGGACTTCCCCCCTTTTCCATGGCCCGAGTAGAGAAACCTTCCGCCTTGAAAGTGACCACGGGGGAGAGAGCGGAGGTGCAGGTGCTGGTTGAGCGAGTGGTCCAGCTCATCCGTGATGGCGTGACTGGCATGGATCAGTTGGAAGTCTTCCTCAGACGACGCATTCAGCCGCTTCAAGCTCGTGACCATCCGATGTGGATGTATTAGGGCATTGATGATTCCACTCGGATCCACCCAGAAGTGGTCGACGAGGATATGGTGGAGAAGTGGCTGAAGGGTATCACTGGCAAGAAGGACAACCCCAGGGGTCCAGGAGAATCCCTCCACTCGACAACTCGTACAAAACAGACAAGGTCCAATTCTGAATTGCCGAGTGTTATCTTGATTTACCATGAAATTTCTTTTTGTCGATTGAGTGATATTTGTTTTACTTGTTGTCCTCCAGACCTTCACTGAGATGTACTTGATGCCCAATGGAGAGCAGGAGCAGGACCCTGAAGGGGAGGCGAGTGCAGATGAGAGCGGCGAGTGGCATTCTGACGGAGGAGGAGACGAGGAGAGTGACGACTCAAATGATCGTGAGGAAGTCGACTCGCCTCCTCGCAACGAAAGGCGATCCAAGCACACTCATGATCCGGTGAGTATTCGTGGCAAAGCGACTGGGTCGACTGGGCAAACTTCGAAGCACCCTCGGACGTCTTCTCCGGCGCCGACTGAGAAGGCCCCGAAGCATTCCAAAGTTGAGGCACCGAAGTCTCGGAAGACTCTGCCCCGAATCAAAATCGACATCCCTGTTGCTTTTGCGTGAGTGTTTTTTATTTGTTGGAGATTTTGCGCTATCCACCATTTTCTCGATTTGACCAAATGAATCTTGAACCCAACAGTGCTGCTACCTCTGGAACTTCTGCTTACAAGAATAAGGACGAGGAGATGGAAGATGCGGTTACTTCAACCCCATGTATGATCTTTGTAATTTTGTCCCTGTTTTGTCGACTGGACTGCAGTCGACTGACTTCTGACGACTAAGCTTTTGCAGCTCCTCCCAATGTTATTACCCTTCCAGACGACAACGAGGACGTGCCGCTGAGGCCTTCGGGAAGAAGGAGCAGCAAGACGTCGACTGGAAAGACGCCTCAGTCGATGCCGGTGGTGGAACCAGTGGTCCAGGAGGGCAGTGACGTCAATTGGACTTATGTCACCTTCGCCATGCCACTGTTGAGTGCTCATCCTTCAGCATCGACTGCACAGGCCCCAGTCGATCCTTCTTCGCTCTTCGTTGTGCATCGCGTCCCAGAGGACCAAGTAGGTGCCGCCAAGGAGGCCATACGTCAAGCGGGCATCATGATGGAGCAACTGAAGGTGGTTCGAGATGCCAGTCAAGCTGCCTACAATGTCAGCTCAGCTATCCAAGGCAACGTCCAGGTCGGTTGATTATCGACTGATCTCTTAGCTTGTCGCTTGTTCTGTTAGGATATGGTACCTGAAAACCTCTTTTGAAACGTATTTTCATCAGTCTACTTTTGTGTTTGTACACCCAGTGGGTGTTTGAATTTGTTGCGGATAGTCTTGCTTCTTGGGTCGACTAAACGTGTGTCGACTGAGTCTTCGAACTAGTGGGGGCACGCTGAGTGCACCCACTAGGTGTAGTCCCCGAGACCATAGTCGGCTGCTGGCAGTCGGTTACGGTCTGAGAACTGAAATTTTCTCACTCATCCTGGACGGACCACGTCGAGTGGAAACTGAACCGGTGGGGGCACGCTTAGTGCACCCACTGGGTGTAGTCCCCGAGACTGTAGTCGACTGCGGGCAGTCGGCTATGGTCTGAGAACTACTATCCCTCTTTTTTTTTTACACTCGTCCTGGATGAACTACGTCGAGTGGAAATTGAACCGGTGGGGGCACGCTGAGTGCACCCACTGGGTGTAGTCCCCGAGACTACTGTTGGATGTTTGATTCGACGGTAGTCTTAGATCTTGTTGAATTTTGATCCTTTCACCCGCTGACTGACTGTCCTTTGATTGCAGAAATCTTGTGACCTTGGAGCTCGTTTTGCTGACCTAGAGCAGAAGCAGATTCAGCCGAATCTCGATCTGGAGCTGGCCAAGAAGGACTTGCAGAAGGCCCAGGATGAAGCTGCTGGTAAGAGGAACTCGTTCGACTATTTTGTTTCTGATCCAGGTGGTATTTGTTTTTTCTGAGCCTATCGTCGTTTCTTTCAGAAAAATGAACCAAGCTCTGGCAAAGAAGGATCTGGACCTTGCAGCTGCGCAGAAAACAGCTGACGAGAAAACTGCACTCGCCGACCAGAAGCTGGCTTCAGTCGGCAAACTGGAGGAAGAGAATACCAAGCTGAAGACTGCCTTGAATGAAGCCAACAGGGAGCTGACTCGTCTGAAGAAGGACAAGATATCCTTGAATGACAAGATTGAAGAAATCGCCCACAAGAGGAATGACTTGGAAAATTATCTGGGAGATCTTGCTAAGAAGTTGTTCGTCATGCTTGAAGGTATTTTCTTTCCTCCGACTGACTTGTTGATGTCGACTCGATGTACAACTGTTGACTCGCCTTTGAATTGTGCATGCAGAATTTTGTCAGAACTTTGAAGAAGAGACTGGGCGTGTTAAGACAAGTTTGGACCCCATTAACTCTCCAGTGAAGGATGAAGCTACCATGAACGTGCTCCGACTGGAATCCCGTGTCGCTGGTGTCATCGACTATCTTGCTCGCCTGAAGGTTGCGGTGTCAAGGATCAACACAACACTCTGGACAAGGGCGACTCTTCCGAATGACCTCGAGTCTTTGATGACTCGACTTAATGAGATCTCCAGTCGTGTGCAATAATGGAAGAAGTCTTCTGCTCGGTGCGGCACTGATGTGGCTCTGTCCCTAGTATGCGTCCACTGCAAGGAGGCGCGAGAAGAGAAGCTAGCAGCAATAAAGGTTGCCAACACCAAAAGGCACGACTTTCCATCCTTCATGGAGACTTTCATCGCTGCTGCCACTCGGATTGCTGACGGAATTGACCTGGACGAGTTCGTTGATCCTGCTAGCCCACCTCCTGCGGAATGAACAAACTTTATGCCTCACTTTAAATTTGCCTCGGAATGCCGAGTGATTTTGTAATCGTTAAACTCCTTCGGGTTTGAAGCCCGAGTACTTTGATCCGTGGTCCGGAACTTTAGGATTTATCCGAACTTGGTTTATCTCTGAATATGCTCGTGTTTGCCGTCGAGTGAATCTTGTTCTTCATTCAGAATAATCTTTGTGCTTGAAAAGCAGCTTTGAGGAGGAGGCAGTGGACCTGCACCTTGTCGCCCTTACGGATGGGGATGGAGCGCATGTTATACTTGTGGCGCAGCTCCGAAGAGAAGTTTGCAGTCGACCTGCACCTCGTCGTCCTTGCGGATAGGGATGGAGCGCACATTGTACTTGCGGCGCAGCTCCGAAGGAGAAAATTGCAGTCGACCTGCACCTCGTCGTCCTTGCGGATCGGGATGCGTTTCTAACTTAGGCGAGTACTGGACTGCAGCTAAGTCCCCGAGTGGGAGGGTCGCTTACCACTCAGTAGGATTTTACAAACTTAGGCGAGTACTGGACTGCAGCTAAGCCCCCAAGTGGGAGGGTTGCTCACCACTCGGTAGGATTTTTCAAACTTAGGCGAGTACTAGACTGCAGCTAAGCCCCCGAGTGGGAGGGTTGCTCACGACTTGGTAGGATTTTACAAACTTAGGCGAGTACTGGACTGCAGCTAAGCCATCGAGTGAGAGTCTTGCTCACCACTCAGTAGGATTTTTCAAACTTAGGCGAGTAATGGACTGCAGCTAAGTCCCCGAGTGGGAGGGTTGCTCACCACTCGGTAGGATTTTACAAACTTAGGCGAGTACTGGACTGCAGCTAAGCCCCCGAGTGGGAGGGTTGCTCACCACTCGGTAGGATTTTTCAAACTTAGGCGAGTACTGGACTGCAGCTAAGCCCCCGAGTGGGAGGGTTGCTCACCACTCAGTAGGATTTTACAAACTTAGGCGAGTACTGGACTGCAGCTAAGCCCCCGAGTGAGAGTCTTGCTCACCACTCGGTAGGATTTTTCAAACTTAGGCGACTACTGGACTGCAGGTAAGCCCCCGAGTGGGAGGGTTGCTCACCACTCGGTAGGATCTTTCAAACTTAGGCGAGTGCTGGACTGCAGCTAAGCCCCCGAGTGGGAGGGTTTCTCACCACTCGGTAGGATTTTGCAAACTTAGGCGAGTACTGGACTGCAGCTAAGCCCCTGAGTGAGAGTTTTGCTCATCACTCGGTAGGATTTTTCAAACTTAGGCGAGTACTGGACTGCAGCTAAGCCCCCGAGTGGGAGTCTTGCTCACCACTCGGTAGGATTTTTTATAAACTTAGGCGAAACGGATTCACGGCTAAGCCCCCGAGTGAGAGTCTTGCTCACCATTCGGTAGGAATTTTTCAAACTTAGCCGAAACGGATTCGTGGCTAAGTCACCTACTGGGGGATTTCAGACACAGGTATTAGCAATGATAATCATTTTAAGAAGACTGTAAAACTCTTGTCTCTGATAAACAAACTTCAAAGATATTTCTTATTACAACTCACCAGAATGAACGCTTAAGTATAAAAGGGGCGGAGCAGCTCCGCATTCCAAGCCCGTGGCTCGTCTTTCTGGTGTTCGACATTGTAAAGATTGTATGCCCCATTGTGGAGCACTCTGGTGATGATGAAGGGACTTTCCCAAGCAGGGGCGAGCTTGTGTGGTTTCTGCTGATCCACTCGAAGAACCAAGTCTCCCTCTTGAAATCCTCGACCTCTCACGTTTCTGGCGTGGAATCGACGCAAGTCTTGCTGATAAATGGTAGAGCGGATTAAGGCCATCTCTCTTTCCTCTTCTAGAAGATCAACTGCATCTTGCCGGGCCGGTTCTGCTTCTTCTTCAGAGAAAAGCTCAACTCGGGGTGCATTGTGAAGCAAGTCGCTCGGTAGAATAGCTTCAGCTCCGTAGACCAGGAAGACTGGAGTTCGGCCAGTCGACCGATTAGGAGTTGTCCTTAATCCCCAAAGAACTGATGGAAGTTCATCGACCCAGGCATCTGCTGCATGCTTGAGATCACGCATCAATCGGGGTTTCAGTCCTTTGAGGATCAAACCATTTGCTCTTTCAGCTTGTCCATTCGACTGAGGGTGGGCGACTGAAGCATAGTCGAATCGAGTGCCTTGGGAAGCACATAAGGCTTTGAACTCATCAGAATTGAAGTTCGACCCGTTGTCAGTGATGATGATGTGTGGAACTCCATATCTGAATGTTAACTCTCTGATGAAGCTGACGACAGTACTGGCTTCAAGATTCTTGATAGGCTTGGCTTCAATCCATTTGGTAAACTTGTCGACTGCTACAAGCACATGAGTGAAGCCTCTCCTACCAGTCCTCAGGGGTCCAATCATATCTAACCCCCAAACAGCAAAAGGCCACACGAGTGGAATGGTCTTCAGGGCTGATGCAGGCTTGTGGGACATGTTGGAGTAAAACTGGCAGCCTTCACATTTGTCGACTATATCTTTCACCATTTCATTTGCTCGTGGACAATAAAATCCAGCTCGGTATGCTTTGGCCACGATGGTCCAAGAGGACGCATGGTGGCCACAGGTCCCTGAGTGGATGTCGTTGAGGATCACTCGACCTTCTTCTAGTGTTATGCATTTCTGGCAGACTCCAGTTACACTTTCTCTGAACAGCTGCCCTCTTATCACAATAAAGGCTTTGGATCGCCGGACGATCTGTCGGGCCTCCTCTTCATCCTCTGGGAGTTCCTTCCTAAGGATATACGCAATGTATGGCACTGTCCAGTCGGGAGTTATGACCAGAACCTCCATGATCAAGTCGACCACGGCTGGGACTTCGACTTCAGTCGGATCTGTAGCACTTTTAGGCTGCGGGGGGCTCTTCAGTGAAAGGATCTTCTTGAACTGAAGATGTATGAATATGTTCTAAAAACAAATTGCTAGGAATAGCTTCCCTCTTGGAACCTATTTTTTCCAAATCATCGGCTGCTTGATTTTTCAGTCGGGGTATATGATGGAGCTCTAACCCCTCAAACTTCTTTTCCAACTTCATTACTGCATTACAATAACCAGTCATAGCTGGGCTTCTGACGTCCCACTCCTTCATCACTTGATTGACTACCAAATCTGAGTCACCATAGACCATGAGGCGACAGACGCCGAGTGAAATGGCCATATGTAACCCATATAAGAGTGCTTCATATTCATCTTCATTATTGGAGGAATCAAAGTGAATCTGGAGAACATATCTGAGCTTGTCTCCTCGGGGGATACCAGCACCACCCCAGCACCGGAACCATTTAGCATCTTGGAGCCATCAAAGAACATGGTCCTGTGCTCCGAGTGGACTTGAGTCGGAAGCTGTTGTTCGATCCACTCGGCAAGGAAATCTGCTATTGCTTGGGACTTGATAGCTTTCTTTGCCTCAAACTTGATATCCAAGGGGAGGAGTTCAATCGCCCACTTTGCCACTCGACCTGTTGCATCTCTGTTGTTCAAAATCTCTGATAATGGAGCGTCGCTTGAAAGTGCAACTATCCCTAGGTGGTTTTGGTAATTCATAACAACATATAGCTCATTGAGCTAATGCTATTCCAAGATGATTATTTCAGGAAAGCTCAATGATTGGCATGGCATAGATGATGAAAGTGGATCCCTCAAAATGCTAAGGACAAAGGATTGGCTCAAGCTCAAAAGCTCAAGACTCTTCATTTTATATTTTAGTGATCCAAGATCACATTGATTCTTTAGGAAAAGCCAATACTATCAAGGAGGGATGAGGTGTTGCTTAATGAGCCTCTTGCTTCATGTGCTTAGTGATATGCTCCAAAACCCTCAGCTACTTTCCTATATCCACACTTGACCTAAACCCAAAGCCAAACTCGGACCTACCGATTCTTTCAATCCGGCGCCACTGCCAAACCCTAAGCAAATCGGTTCTACCGATAGGGATCTCGGTCTCACCGAGATGGGATTGTAATCTCTCTGTTTCCTTTTCGTAACTTTTCGGTCTCACCGAAAGAGCGGATCGGTCCCACCGAGATTGCAATGTAAACTCTCTGTTTCCTTTTTGTAACATTTCGGTCTCACTGGAAGAGCAAATCGGTCCCACCGAGTTTACCTGACCAACTCTCTGGTTAGCTTATTACCAAATCGGTCTCACCGAGTTTGTGTAATCGGTCTCACCGAGATTACATTATGCCCTAACCCTAACCATATCGGTCCTACCGAGTTGCATGTCAGTCCCACCAAAAATCACTAATGGTCACTAGGTTTACTAAATCGGTCCGACCGAGTTTGTTGATTCGGTCCCACCGAGATTGGTAAATTGTGTGTAATAGTTCGATTTCGTGTGGAGGCTATATATACCCCTCCACCTCCTCTTCATTCGTGGAGAGAGCCATCATAACACATCTACACTTCCAACTCACATGTTCTGAGAGAGAACCACCTACCATTGTGTTGAGCTCAAGATATTCCATTCCTACCATATGAATCTTGATCTCTAGCCTTCCCCAAGTTTCTTTCCACTTAAATCTTCTTTCCACCAGATCCAAATCCTATGAGAGAGAGTTGAGTGTTGGGGAGACTATCATTTGAAGCACAAGAGCAAGGAGTTCATCATCAACACACCATTTGTTACTTCTTGGAGAGTGGTGTCTCCTAGATTGGCTAGGTGTCACTTGGGAGCCTCCGACAAGATTGTGGAGTTGAACCAAGGAGTTTGTAAGGGCGAGGAGATCGCCTACTTCGTGAAGATCTACCGCTAGTTAGGCAAGTCCTTCGTGGGCGGCGGCCATGGTGGGATAGACAAGGTTGCTTCTTCGTGGACCCTTCATGGGTGGAGCCCTCCGTGGACTCGCGCAACCGTTAACCTTCGTGGGTTGAAGTCTCCGTCAACGTGGATGTAGGATAGCACCACCTATCCGAACCACGCCAAAAACATCTGTGTCTCCAATTGCATTTGGATTCTCCAAACCCTTCCCTTTATATTCTTGCAAGTTGCATGCTTTACTTTCCGCTGCCTATATACTCTTTGCATGCTTGCTTGAATTGTGTGATGATTGCTTGACTTGTCCTAAAGTAGCTAAAATCTGGCAAACTCTGAAATTGGGAAAAGGTTAAGTTTTTATTGGTCAAGTAGTCTAATCACCCCCCCTCTAGACATACTTCAAGGTCCTGCAAGTGGTATCAGAGCTTTGGTTTCCATTTGCTTTGATTTCCATAGCTTTTGGTGGTCATAGCCTTGGTTTCACAACCTAGGAGAGTATGGCGTCTAGCGAGGGAAATTATCCCCGTAGAGGTCCTTACTTTGATGGTACTAATTTTGCTAGTTGGAAGCATAAGATGAAAATGCATATTCTCGGACATAACCCCGCCGTTTGGGCTATTGTGTGTGTTGGTTTGCAAGGTGACTTCTTTGATGGGAAAGAACCAAACCGTGAAGCTACCGCGGAAGAGTTGAAGTTGCTGCAGTACAACGCTCAAGCTTGTGATATTCTCTTCAACGGATTGTGCCCCGAAGAATTCAACAAAATCAGCCATCTTGAGAATGCAAAGGAATTTGGGATACTTTGATTGATATGCACGAAGGTACCGACTCCGTCAAGGAATCCAAATTGGATGTGCTTCAAAGTCAACTTGACAAGTTCAAAATGAAGGATGGTGAAGGTGTCGCTGAAATGTACTCTAGGCTTGCTCTCATCACAAATGAGATTTCCGGCTTAGGGAGTGAAGAGATGACCGATAGATTCATCATCAAGAAGATCCTAAGAGCCTTGGATGGAAAATATGATACCGTGTGCCCATTGATCCAAATGATGCCCAATTACAAAGATCTCAAGCCAACGGAGGTCATTGGAAGAATTGTTGCTCATGAGATGTCACTCAAGGATAAAGAGGAACTTCGCAACAAATCAAGTGGAGCTTACAAAGCCTCATGTGAAGCCCCCACATCATCAAGTGAGAAACAAACCTTAAATGAAGAATTGAACTTAATGGTGAAGAACCTAAACAAGTTCTACAAGAGTAGAAGCAAAGATAGAAGCTCCAAGTCAAGGTCCTACAATGACAAAAGATCTTCTAGTCAAGAGCGAAACTGCTACAATTGTGGCAGACCCGGACACTATTCCAATGAGTGTACGGCTCCCTACAAGAGAAGAGAAGACTCTCCCAAAAGAAGAAGAAAAAGAGAAGAATCACCGCCAAGAGAGAGAAGGAGTAGAGATGATCGTTATGAACGAAGATACTCACGAAGAAGCAAGGATTCGGAAAGAAAGGAAAAGTCATCAAGCAATGATTATTTCAGGAAAGCTCAATGATTGGCATGGCATGGATGATGAAAGTGGATCCCTCAAAATGCTAAGGACAAAGGATTGGCTCAAGCTCAAAAGCTCAAGACTCTTCATTTTATATTTTAGTGATCCAAGATCACATTGATTCTTTAGGAAAAGCCAATACTATCAAGGAGGGATGAGGTGTTGCTTAATGAGCCTCTTGCTTCATGTGCGTAGTGATATGCTCCAAAACCCTCAGCTACTTTCCTATATCCACACTTGACCTAAACCCAAAGCCAAAATTGGACCTACCGATTCTTTCAATCCGGCGCCACCGAGTTTCACATGTCATAGCCACTGCCAAACCCTAAGCAAATCGGTTCTACCGATAGGGATCTCGGTCTCACCGAGATGGGATTGTAATCTCTCTGTTTCCTTTTCGTAACTTTTCGGTCTCACCAAAAGAGCGGATCGGTCCCACCGAGATTGCAATGTAAACTCTCTATTTCCTTTTTGTAACATTTCAGTCTCACCGAAAGAGCAAATCGGTCCCACCGAGTCACTACTAGAAAAACGGCTATAGGTAATATCACTATTAGTGGCGCACCAGAGAAGTGGTGCGCCACTACTATATAGCAGTGGCGCACCACAAACAGGTGCTCCACTAATAGTGACATTACTAGTGGCGCACCAGGTGTGCTGTGCGCCACTACTATTTTTTTGAACAGTAACCAGCCATGCCCAGGCTTACCAGTGGCGCACCAGGACAAGGTGCGCCACTACTATTTTTGATAGTAGTGGCGCACCTTTCCCTGGTGCGCCACTACTATTTTTTTTGAACAGTAGCCAGCCATGCCCAGGATTACCAGTGGCGCACCAGGCCAAGGTGCGCCACTACTATTTTTGATAGTAGTGGCGCACCTTGCCCTGGTGCGCCACTGGTAAAGCTGGGCATGGTGGTCCAAAAAAAAACATAGCAGTGGCGCACCCCTTCACTGGTGCGCCACTAGTATTGCTGGCTACTAGTGGCGCACCACTGAATGGGTGCGCCACTGGTAACCTGGGAGCAGTAGCTATAATTAGGCAGCCACACCTACCACACACTCACTTTCCCCCCTCCACCAAAACAGATTTGGTCTTCTTGCTCCTCCTCCTCACCTCATTTGCACCATAGATTCACCCAAATTAAGTGGTCAAATTTCCTTTTTTTGATAGGTAAGTAAGGGGAAAGCTTTCTTTATGTTCTAGATCTACTTTTCTCTCCGTCTCCAACAACGTACACACTTTTTATGGCCTAGAGATCTACGTATGTTTGTGGTGTTGCATATGTTTGTGTTTGCAGGTACCGGTATTTGAAATGCGATAGTTGCCAATATTTTGCTGGAATGTTGATTCATTTCCGTTTCGGCGAGAATTTGGCACTATATGCATTCTTTTTGGTCCTATTTTTAGGCAAAGTCATGCCAAATTTTTTTTTTGTTCTAAAATATCATTTTGCTCTACCCCGCAGGCGACCATGGTCCGCACGATGACCGAAGGCATCGTAAATAGGTTTTTGAGCTCCGCGAAGGCCGAGATGCTTCAAAAGAACGAGACGGAGATAAGATGTCCGTGTCGAAGATGCAAGCTGAAGAGCCTTATTGCGGACCCGGATTCCGGGCAGGTGCGGGACCACTTGCTCTTGCGTGGTTTCATGGATGGCTATCGGTGGCAAGGTGATGAAGATGACTATGAAGTCATCCATGGGGGTCGGGCAAGCAGAAAAAAGGAAGGGCAGCAAGACAATAGCGGCGAGGGCGGGCGAGAAGACGAAGAATCTCCAGGACATGATCACGAAGTAGATGCAGGACACGGACATGATGATGAGGAAGATCAAGACGAAGGGCATCATCATGAAGATGAAGATGCCGGAGCAGACGACGATGGACCATCGATGGGCTGGGTGCATGACCCTCATATTCAAGAGCTGCTTCGCAAGCAGACGGGTAACGCAAGAGCTGCCGCCCGAGAGAAAGCCAAGCTGGATCAACTGGAGACAGACGCGGTTACTCCATTGTATGAAGGATGCAGGCCCGAGGATACCCGCCTGAAAGTAACGCTCATGGCTCTGGAGATGAAGGTAAAACACAAAATGACGGACGCATGCTTCGACGAGAACATGTCATTCTGGCACGAACGTCTTCCGAAGGGGAACAAGTGCCCGACCAGTTTGGAGGAGGCGAAGAAAATCGTGTGTCCTCTGGATTTACCGCACGTGAAATACCATGTCTGCATGAACAATTGCATCATTTATCGGGGCGAGCACGCGGAGTCTACCATATGTCCGGTGTGCGGCGTCACTCGATACAAGAAGAGGAAGAAAGCTCCTCGAAAAGTGGTGTGGTACTTTCCGATCACTCCTCGTCTGCAGCGGTATTTCGCGGATCCTAAGGTAGCAAAGCTCCTGCGTTGGCACGCGGATAGGGAGGAGAAGAAGCGAGAAGATGACGCAAATGATCCGGAGATAGATAAAAAAGACAAGATGCTGAGTCACCCTAAGGATGCGAGCCAGTGGCAAGCGTTGAATTTTGAATACCCAGAATTTGGGAAGGATCCAAGGAACATCGTGCTCGGCGCGAGCACCGATGGAGTCAATCCGTTTGGCAGCCAGAGAAGCACACATAGCACCTGGCCTGTGTTTGTGTGGATGTACAACCTTCCCCCCTGGTTGTGCATGAAGAGGAAGTACATTCACATGAGTATGCTAATTGAAGGGCCGAAACAACCAGGGAACGACATCAATCTGTATCTGGGGCTGCTGAAGGAGGAGCTAGACACGCTGTGGAAAACGCCAGCCAATACGTGGGACGCCGCAGAGAAAGAATATTTCCCTATGAGAGCCGCACTGCTCACGACGGTGCACGACTATCTCGGTTACGGATATCTCGCGGGGCAGGTAGTCCATGGATTTTCTGGATGCGTACGGTGCATGGATGACACAACGTATCGCCAGCTAGATAGAGATCCCGGGTCTTCGAAAACCGTGTTCATGGGACATCGAAGGTGGCTTCGCGACGATGACGCATGGAGAAAACGCAAGGATCTGTTCGATGGTGAAACCGAACCCCGAAGACCCCCACGTACGAGGAGCGGCGAGGAAATAGACGAGCTGTTGAAAAATTGGAAAGAGTGCCCACCGCCGGGAAAGAAGCGAAAGGCGCCAGAGCCGCTGCTGAAGGTATGGAAAACGAGGTCTGTTTTCTGGGACTTGCCGTACTGGAAGATCCTCCGTGTGCCTCACAGCCTTGATGTCATGCATATCACGAAGAACGTGTGCGAGAGTCTGCTTGGTACCCTGCTCAACATGCCAGAGAGGACCAAAGATGGGCCGAAAGCAAGGGCAGACTTGCAAAAAATGGGCATCAGGGAGGAGCTCTGGCGCCCTAATGATGATGATGATGATGATGATGATGATGATGATGAGGCGAAGGACACGGAAAGTCATCGCAAAGGCAAAAAGGCCAAGAAGATCGAATATGACTACCCTCCCGCGTGCTTCACTCTAAGTCAGAAGGAGATCGAGCAGTTTTTCACCTGCCTCGTAGGAGTAAAACTTCCTTACGGTTACGCAGGGAAGATAAGCAGATACCTAGACTCAGCCAAGCAGAAGTTCAGCGGGATGAAGTCTCACGACTGTCACGTGCTGATGACGCAGATACTTCCAGTTGCAATCCGTGGGATCATGGACGCGCACGTCCGTGACACGCTATTTGGCCTATGCAACTTTTTTGACGTCATCTCTCGGAAGTCGGTTGGCGTGAGGCAACTCAGAAGGCTACAGGAAGAGATCGTGGTGATACTATGTGAGCTTGAGATGTACTTCCCGCCCGCATTCTTCGACGTTATGGTGCATCTGCTGGTCCATATAGTGGAGGATATCATCCAACTCGGGCCGACGTTCCTGCACAGCATGATGCCGTTCGAAAGGATGAATGGTGTCATCAAAGGATACGTTCGCAACATGTCACGTCCAGAGGGAAGCATAGCCAGGGGCTTTCTGACCGAAGAGTGCATCTCGTACTGCACGAATTATCTAGGCATCGAGAACCCCGTTGGTCTGCCCGTCAACAGGCACCTCGGCAGGCTCGCTGGATGGGGTCACCGCGAGGGTCGCCGCGAAATGCATGTCGACTTCATGGGTCGACTCGCCGACTTTGAAAGAGCAAACCTAGTCGCGCTACAACACATAGACGTGGTCGATCCTTGGGTGGTAGAGCACAAAATCTTTATTGAGAAGACGTACAATGACCGAGGCCAACAGAGGACGGAGGGAGCTATAATCAAAGAGCACAACTCATGTTTCACGCGTTGGTTCAAGGAGAAGCTTCTGTCGTACCCTTTACATGAGGATTCTTCCGCGGAAGAAAAACTCATATTCGCCTTGTCACAGGGCGCCGAGCACAACCTGATGACCTATGAGGCGTACGATATCAACGGCTACACATTCTACACCGAGGAAAAGGACATGAAGAGCGATTATCAGAACTCCGGGGTAACGATGGAATCCTACACCGGTAACGACAAGGACAGATACTACGGAAGGATCGAGGAGATCTGGGAGCTGAGCTACGCTGGAGAGAAGGTCCCGATGTTCCGTGTCAGATGGGCCAAGAGCGTCCTAAAAGAAGACCGGTATTTCACCACCATGGTTATACCCGAAGCCAAATCCAAGACCGCGGGCGCAAACGTCACCGCGAAAAATGAGCCATGGGTACTGGCTTCCAAAGTGGACCAATGTTTCTTCATTACCGACCCGCCAAAGCCCAGTCGTGTTGTCGTGAGGAGAGGCAAAAGGAACATCATCGGAATGGATGGAGTCGCCAATGAGCAAGACTTTGACAAGTACGGTGACCCGAAGATGGAAGATGACGACGACGATGAAGTACCATACACCACAAGAAGAAGCAGGACCACCCTACCTAAAGGACGTCCGTTCAAGAGAAGATCAATTCAAGGGGTTCCGGGGCTAAATTATTCAACCGCGAGGAAGAAGGGCAAGAAGATTGTGAAAAGATAGCTAAGATTGAATCACGACGTGTCGGCCGCGTGTGTGTGTATCAGTGGCAAGCTCAATTATTACATGCAACTAAATTATTACATGTATCACTTGATTTCAACCATGTCATCTAATTCTAAATCTTTGCACAATGGTTTTATCACTCCATTTGCATTTTCCTATTCTTTTATCTCAAATCTTAAATTATCACAATGATTCAAATCTTAAATCTAAACACATAAGCCCATGTATATTGTCCTAAAAGATGTAAATATATTTAATAGGAAATATTCAAATACATTAAAATGTATGTTGTTTAACAATATTTACATTCAAATGTATGTTGTTTAACAATATTTACATTCAAATACATTCAAATATTCAAATACATTCAAATATATTTAATAGAAAACTAAAAAAGAACTGACAAAAACAGTAAAGAAAAAACACAGAAAAAGGTAAAAAAATGTTTAAAGACCGGACTAGTGCAACCAATAGACATATATACATCAAAAACATTTTTTTTAAAGATTGAAAAAAATGGGGCCGCCAGGATTCGAACCCTGGCTGGCTGGGTTATGCATCAAGGGTCCAACCACTAGGCCATGGCAGTAGTTCTGTCCATAACACAGACGCGGACAGTTTTAACCTATTACTACGAGTAGTAATGGCGCACTACCAGAGATGCGCCATTGAAATTCTCTGTTTATGGCGCACCTGCGAGGGGTGCGCCATTGTTAGCGCTGCCCCACCCGACTCCTTTCTTCTTCTTCTTCAAAGAAAAAAATCCCCCAGACGAGTACGTGCTAGCTGTTCCCAAATCCCACCAGCGCCGCCACAAGCCGCCGGTCGCCGGTCGCCGCTCCCCCAGATCCCGCCGTCGGCGCCCTCTCGCCTCCTCCGTAGTGCACGCATCCTCCGACGCCGCCCCCTCGCTTCCTCCGTAGTGCACGCATCCTCCGCCGGACGCCGCCCCACCTCCCCCGTGGCGCAGAGCATCCAGGCGGGACGCCGACGCCCTCCCTCTTCCTCGACGCTCATGTCCTCGCCACCGCCCTCCTAGACGCCCCCTCCTCGCCAACGACCCGAATCGGCCTCCTCTCCAACGCTGGCCCCCGCGGATCTGCATCTGCCTCGTCGCCGGACGGTGAGCTCCTCTTCTACTCTACTGTTGTGCCATGGATGGGTGATTGTGCTGATGCTAGCTAGTGGCTGCTGTTCTCGGAAATTTGTTGAACTCATCTCTGAAGCTAATTGCAAACTAGCTAGTGGTTCAGACCGAGAAGGACTAATTGCAAACTAGTACAATTCACTAAACCAGTTGGTATAGTTCCTGTAATGCTGTTATTATAAAGATAAAGGTACTTCAAGCTGGTGAAGTTCCCCACCATATCTGGCAGCATTCCTGTCATATTGTTGTCATTTGAGCGCAAGCTCTCCAATTTGCTGGACGAACATTGCCAATGTTTAGGGGGTAGGAGGCCACTCTCATCAACAAGAAAGATGACCAAATTGGAGGCGATGAGGTTCTTTTGGTGAATTATATCACTATTTAGTAGTAGCTGTTTTGGTGCTTGTGTTCTCGTATTGTTGTAGGCTTTTGCCACTAAGCATTGATAATTTCCCTGTGTTGTTGGCTTTCGTAAGTAGGTGAATGGGTTATCTTTGTAATGAACCTCTAATTTTCTTGCAGCATCACCTATGTGCTCTGTTGTTTTTATGGACCCTACAGTTTGCTCCCCCAGCTCTGATCCTTTCTTTAAATTCATCTCAAAGGATGTACCCTTGCTGAGCATACGATGAAAGTATATCCAGAGTTAGTGGTTCTGTCATCCAAGAATTGATATAATGATGGTTTCTGCATGCTGGCCTGCTGGTGTGTCCTAATTAATCTTGTGTGTTTAATTGGTGCTACCTGTCACCCTGAGAAAGATTAGTGCTACCTGTCACCCTAAAAAAGATTAGTGCTACCTGTCAACAGCGTTTGACTCTGTCAAGTGCTGATGTTACTGCAGTTGTTTTTTTAGCAAGCAATGTTGCTGAAGACCATATCATGCAAACTGAGGGTCAGTTTGGTTCGCTTCCTCATCTTTTTATGCCTGGCCTGGAGCTTGCCTGATTCTAGCCTGGATGTTGTTTGGATCATGCCCTGGGTACTGGATGATAGCCTGGCCTGGAGCATCTGCCATCTTGATTAGCCTGGCAATTGGCCTGAACATTTCCAATTTGGTGTAGTAATGGCCTGAATATGGCCTGAATCTTTGAATATAATTGCCAATGTTTAGAGCCAGATTAATTAAATAGGATCCATTTGAAATTAGCGGATTAGTTGTTGTCAGTTGCACTGTAATTACATACAATGTGGCATAGGACATTTTGGCTATAAAAGGAGGGGGCTCCATATGTAAGACTTAGTTATTTTTAGTTCAGTTTAGTGTTGCTTGTGAAACTAGTGCATTTATCTTCTTTTCAGTTGGCTAAACCAGCAGATTAAGCTCTACTTGTAGCCTGGATCATAATGATCACCTCCAAAAATCGAAGGTATCTATCTCATTGAAAGGCCAGGCCACTCTAGTGGTATATCAGTAGGTATTTGTGATTAGTTAGCCTTCGGTCATTCTAGTGGTAAAAGAGCAATAGGTGATTCTACTGCTATTACTCGGGTCTAGTTATTTTTCTTATTTCTGTGGTTGAACAGTGGAAAAAACGAAATTGACATGTAAATATTGTACTTGTTATCTCTTAATTCAGTACTGTGCTTGTTATCTCTTAATATAAGATCTGAAGAAAACTGTACAGTGAAAGCATGTAAATATTGTTTGATGCTTCTCTGCAATGACAAGTAGTTTTTGAATTATACTGATGGAAATTGACATGTACTGTGTATTGTTTTGAATTTCAATGACAAGCATGGAAATTGACATTGGCAAGTAGCAAATCTAAAGTATGTATTGATGGAAATTTACAAGTAGCAATGTGAAGTAGCTTTTAAATTTCTCTGATGGAAATTGACATGTACTGTGCATAACAACCAAATCCTGTATATGTACTGTGAATAACAACCACTTTTTTTTGCATATGCTTCTGTTCACCAAAAGAGTGATGGGCTTGCTGCTCTGTTGTGCCTATGTGTAGGCCTTTTTTGTCCATATGAAAGCAGAGGACCATATGGTCTGTGGCCTTTTCATCCATATGAAAGTAGAGGCACATTGTGGTGCTAGTTTGCTGGGTTTTGTCTCCGACCATCGTGCCGTGATGATTTTGCAGGTACCCCGAGAGGCCCTTGAGTTTGCCGGAATGTCGATTAACTTCCGTTCCGGCAAGTTCGGGTACTCCATATGTCCTATTTTCAGCAAAGGTCATGCTGAAATTTTCCGTGAATTTTAGCATGACTTTGCTAAAAATAGGACATATGGGGTACTTGCGACTAATGCATGGGCCGGGGTATCTTAGTACTTAATTAAGTAGGATCAAGAATTAAGTAGGACTAGTTCTGAATAGCTTCTATCAACGGCACTCTAAATGATAAAACCGTAGCTTTTAGGATGCCTCGGTGTCGACAAACCCTAAGTGATGAGACCATGATAATTCCTCACAAACCCTAAATGATGAGATCTTGTTCCTTGACAATAACCAACTTTTTGACCAAACTTTTTTCCTATTTAGAGCGAACATGGCCGACAACGATGAGGCCGGCGGTTCGGGCGGCAAGCCATTCTGGGAGCTGTCCCAGGAGATGGAGGAATACCCTCACCGCTATGAGGACGCCGCGGAAGACACCGATCCCGACTACACAACCCCTAGTGGCGTCGGGGATGACACCACTGATGGTGCCGCCGGGGATGCCACCACTGATGATGGCAGCGAACGCACAGATGGCAGCCAACCGAAGAGGCAACGGAAGGACCGGCGCCCGAACGTGCTCGGCACCGTCAAGGAGGAATTTACTGAAGTGTCCTCCAGTGGGCATCCAACGGCGCCCAAAGAATTAGTCAGTGGGTACGCGGGACAACTCGGGTGCATTGTCCGGAGCACCGTCACGATCAACACCGAGAACCTAAGGCATCGTGAACGAGGGAATTTGCGGATCCTCCTCTTCACGAAGCTGCACGAACGATACAAGTTCCCCGGTGACTTCGCAGACACACGCCTCTCAGGGAATAAAGTGAACAGTGCCGCCCTCACGAAGATGAGCACGGCCCTGGCTTCTTGGAGAGCCCGGGTGAAGAAAATGATTGAAAGAGGTGATAGTTATGAGAAGATCAAGGAGAAAAATCCTTCGATCAGCAAAGCTGACTACCTGGAGTTCAAGACCAAGTGCGAGAGCAACGCATCCGTGGAATCAAGTCAGTGGGGGAAAGAAATGCGGGAATTGAACTTAGGGGTCCACAAACTCGGTCCCGGCGGTTACAGAGTGGCGGAACCTAAATGGGACAAGGAGGACGCGGAGCGTGTCGAGCAAGGCCTACCGCCCCTCTTCGATAAATACCGCCATGAAAAGCAGACCAGGAACTATATCAGAGCCCGGTACAAGGAGGACCCGGTAACAAAGGAGCTTACCACGGATCCGAAGGTGAAGGCGCTTGAGCTTGTTCTGGTAAGGAATACACCCCCGCGTAATTAGCTCCATATGGTTGCATTCTAATTAATGAAGCCAAATTTCTAAATGGTTCACGTTCCTTCCGCAGGAAACTGAAAGCAGTAGCGCGGGGTCTCAGAGCTCCCCGTCTGCCCCTTGGGACACCACTTTCAATAGGGCGTTGAATGTAATGAAACAGAAGGATAAGTTAACTAAGCCGACGTCAGCTGGTCGTGTGGCCGGCGAAGGCTTGTCCACGAAATGGTCGGAATACTATAAGACTGGGCGAAAGGAGAGAAAGACCAGCTTGGAAAGCCAGGAGGTTAAAGAACTCAAGGCAAAAGTGGCGCAGATTCCTCAGATAGTCGAAGAGCAAGTGCGAGACCAACTGGGAGCGACGATCACCGCCATTATGCCTACCTTGGTTGAGGGGCTGCGGGGGTGGTTTGTGGGCGGCCAACAGGGGCCGCCCCCGATTCCCAGCTTGACGGGCAGCAACTCGCACAACGCGCCGGCAGTGGTGTCTCCGGCGGAGGCGTCATTGGTGTCTCCGGTGCCGGCGCCGGCATTGGAGCTTGATGCACCCGGGTGTGGGAAGAATACGCCGGCCGGCACCTCGGCAGCAAGCGGCCCCTCCGTCACTTGCACGCCCGCCGTTGGCGGTGCCTCGACATTAGCCGAGCTCGACGCCATCACGGTAACTAAGCCTCGGCCGATGACTTCATCTCCTTGCCTTTGACTGGGCATCCCTGACGCCCTACATGTTTTCGCAGGGCGCCGCCAACGAAGTTCCATGCACTCTCCTGCACTTCGTGGACGGCAAGTTGATCGATGTCGCCAAGGCCAAAATCGTTGAACCGGGCAACCGCGTGTTCCACCATAATCCGATGCCACCCACCGTGTATAGGGTTCAACTGGTTCGGGTGCTGCGGGGCTGCGACGACTTGTTACCTCCGTATCGACCCCATGGGGCCGACGAAGAGGATGTGATGACCCTCGGCGCCTGCTTCAACTGGCCATTGCTTTGGCCGAAGAGCCAGATTCGTTTGGGGGCGGGGGTCACCACCCCACAGACAACACCGCCAGTCCTGCCGGCGCCAAGCCATGGCAAGACCGCCGCAACGCTACCGCCGTCAGTTGATCCGGGCATGCATATGGCACAGGATCCGGACGTCGACGACGGTACATTTGTCAACGTCGATGACTACTTCAACGAACATGGTGGGTACGGTGACGAATTCTTGGCGCCTCCTTCTCAAGAACCCAACCCTGCAAAAGTCGATCGCGATCTAGCTGGTACCGCGGAGAAACCCAATTGCAACAGGCGTCGTCTGTTCGGTTCTCAGGAGACGCCTCCAGCTGCCGCCTTCACCGAGACTCAAACAGCCGAGGTGGGAAATATTATCAGCCCCACCACACTCAAGAAGGTGGTCTCTGAGCAGACCTCGATCCCATTACATCAGCAGAAGCCAAAGAAGGGACGGAAAAGAAAAACTAACAAGGGTGCGAGCCAGCCGGCACCGAGTACGATCCGTGCTCAGGACGGGCCACCAATACCTAAGGATATCATGAGGGCGGTGCATGTGGCGGGTAGGCCGATGCTACCGGCTAATCTGCTCAAGGCTGCAACCGGTGCTATGCGGAGTCTGCATGACAGTGTTCTTTCTATGGAGAAGCGGCGTCTCTCCGAGAAAGATGACTCATACCCGGTTTTCGTGGCCAAGGTGCCAGAGGGCAAGGGCTTTGTCGATGGCACCATCGGGAGTATGATCGTCCTGCGGTTTGATGACATCTTCGCTATGTTTAACCTTCATCCACTGCACTACACCTTCATTCGGCTATTTTCGCTCAATATGGAGATGCAGATCATTAGAGACAAGACCCCGGACATCGTGATAGTCGACCCCTTCTACATGCGTGCCAAGCACTTGGACAGTGCTGGGGACCGGCAAATCGTGAGTTCATACCTCGAAGGCGTCATTATGGCGAACAAAGATAAGGATACCTTCCTCGTGCCTTACTTTCCCGAGTAAGTCATCCCCTCACCGCCCCGTAACATATGATTTCTTAGATTTCGATCGTTCTTTTTTTTTCCTAACATTCCGTGTTTTGTGCAGTGACACACGTTGCACACTCATCCTCTTAAGCCCGAAATATTCCACGGCCACGTATTTCGACTCGGACCGTCAGTCGAAGAAAGACTACACAAATATCAAGAAAGTTCTTGATGATGCTCTCCCCGGCTACGCCAAATCTGGAGGCACCTTCAGGAAGGAAATGTGTAGGTACGGCAAGCACGTGTTCACCCACGTAACGACGTTCCCCTGCGTTAAGCAGCCGCCTAGCAGTCAGAAGGATGCCTACTACGCCCTCCATCACATGCGGGCGATCGTACGGGACCATAATCACCTTATGCTACCAAAGGGTCTCCAAGATTGGGCCGCACGCTTGTCGGCAATCCAGGACATGGACATCAGACAAGAATTCTTTCGCATCCAGTCGGAGTTTGCGGAAATCATCTGTCAAGATGTACTTCGTACCTCGGGGCAGTTCCACCTCAAATATCAACCGTCCAACAGGGAAATAGAAACAACGCTACAAATGCAGGCTGACAACTACCGCACATTCATGACGCCGACGGATGACGGCGGCTTCATCCACGCTCCGGTCCCTGAGTCGAGTCGAAGAAAGTATTGATGGTATATAGTTCTGAAATGTCGATTAGCTCGTGTTGTAATTAAACTTTAATGAACTTGTATGTCTCTTTAGTTTGGAGAGTCGTTCAACTTATATGTAATCGATGCTATTTATTAGTAGGACCATGAACCGTGCTATTAATGTGTTGCTTTTCTCTTCCGATCCTTTTGTTGCATACTTATATATTATCTGTGAATTGCTACTAACGTTTTGTTTGTCTAGTGCATAGAGATGCCGTCGTATGTCGTGTACAAGGGTAGGGTTCCCGGAGTCTATGACGACTGGGAGGAGTGTCGGAGACAGGTTCACTGTTTCAGCGGTAACAGTTACAAAGGGTACACCACTAGGGCGGAGGCGGAAGCTAGATACGAGAGCTATCTAGAGGGAGAGAGGAGGGAGCGGAGGAGGAACCGGATGAAGACTAGTTTCATCGCGATGATGCTCATCGTGACCGCAGCTCTCTTCTATGTGATGGTAGTTTAGATGATATCAACTTTGTAATGTGACGACAAACTCGCTACTCGGTCTCGAGACCTAAACTTGTCTAATATTTGAACTTTGTTCGCTATTTCGAATTCGGAGACTGCTAATGTGATGATTTGTATTATGTGCTGTTTATATTCTGTGATGTATTGTATTTTGTAACCTGTGCAAATACCAGAAATGCAAAAAAAAAATCCTAGAATTAATAGTAGTGGCGCACCATATTGCACATTAGTGGCGCACCCAGTTAAATAGCAGTGGCGCACCATAAGCAGGTGCGCCATTACTATTTTCTTACTAGTGGCGCACCTGGTGTGTGGTGCGCCACTAGTAAGTTTGTTCTGTGAAAAAAAAATTTGAAAAAAAAAATTCTGAAAAAATATCAGTGGCGCACCCTTATACTTAGTAGTGGCGCACCAGCAGGCCACCCCTATACATTATCAGTGGCGCACCAGGGGGGATATCAATGGCGCACCAGGTGGTGCGCCACTGATATCTGGATTAGTAATGGCGCACCTCCGGTGCGCCACTAATACACATTACTAGTGGCGTGGTAATAGTGGCGCACCAGAGGTGCGCCACTAATACCCAAAAGTGGTGCGCCACTAATGAGCTTTTTTCTAGTAGTGAGTTTACCTGACCAACTCTCTGGTTAGCTTATTACCAAATCGGTATCACCGAGTTTGTGTAATCGGTCTCACCGAGATTACGTTATGCCCTAACCCTAACCATATCGGTCCTACCGAGTTGCATGTCAGTCCCACCAAAAATCACTAACGGTCACTAGGTTTACTAAATCGGTCCGACCGAGTTTGTTGATTCGGTCCCACCGAGATTGGTAAATTGTGTGTAACAGTTAGATTTTGTCTGGAGGCCATATATACCCCTCCCCCTCCTCTTCATTCATGGAGAGAGCCATCAGAACACATCTACACTTCCAACTCACATGTTCTGAGAGAGAACCACCTACCCTTGTGTTGAGCTCAAGATATTCCATTCCTACCATATGAATCTTGATCTCTAGCCTTCCCCAAGTTGCTTTCCACTTAAATCTTCTTTCCACCAGATCCAAGTCCTATGAGAGAGAGTTGAGTGTTGGGGAGACTATCATTTGAAGCACAAGAGCAAGGAGTTCATCATCAACACACCATTTGTTACTTCTTGGAGAGTGGTGTCTCCTAGATTGGCTAGGTGTCACTTGGGAGCCTCCGACAAGATTGTGGAGTTGAACCAAGGAGTTTGTAAGGGCGAGGAGATCGCCTACTTCGTGAAGATCTACCGCTAGTTAGGCAAGTCCTTCGTGGGCGGCGGCCATGGTGGGATAGACAAGGTTGCTTCTTCGTGGACCCTTCATGGGTGGAGCCCTCCGTGGACTCGCGCAACCGTTAACCTTCGTGGGTTGAAGTCTCCGTCAACGTGGATGTAGGATAGCACCACCTATCCGAACCACGCCAAAAACATCTGTGTCTCCAATTGCATTTGAATTCTCCAAACCCTTCCCTTTATATTCTTGCAAGTTGCATGCTTTACTTTCCGCTGCCTATATACTCTTTGCATGCTTGCTTGAATTGTGTGATGATTGCTTGACTTGTCCTAAAGTAGCTAAAATCTGGCAAACTCTGAAATTGGGAAAAGGTTAAGTTTTTATTGGTCAAGTAGTCTAATCACCCCCCCCCCTCTAGACATACTTCAAGGTCCTGCAAGTGGTATCAGAGCTTTGGTTTCCATTTGCTTTGATTTCCATAGCTTTTGGTGGTCATAGCCTTGGTTTCACAACCTAGAAGAGTATGGCGTCTAGCGAGGGAAATTATCCCCGTAGAGGTCCTTACTTTGATGGTACTAATTTTGCTAGTTGGAAGCATAAGATGAAAATGCATATTCTCGGACATAACCCCGCCGTTTGGGCTATTGTGTGTGTTGGTTTGCAAGGTGACTTCTTTGATGGGAAAGAACCAAACCGTGAAGCTACCGCGGAAGAGTTGAAGTTGCTGCAGTACAACGCTCAAGCTTGTGATATTCTCTTCAACGGATTGTGCCCCGAAGAATTCAACAAAATCAGCCATCTTGAGAATGCAAAGGAAATTTGGGATACTTTGATTGATATGCACGAAGGTACCGACTCCGTCAAGGAATCCAAATTGGATGTGCTTCAAAGTCAACTTGACAAGTTCAAAATGAAGGATGGTGAAGGTGTCGCTGAAATGTACTCTAGGCTTGCTCTCATCACAAATGAGATTTCCGGCTTAGGGAGTGAAGAGATGACCGATAGATTCATCATCAAGAAGATCCTAAGAGCCTTGGATGGAAAATATGATACCGTGTGCCCATTGATCCAAATGATGCCCAATTACAAAGATCTCAAGCCAACGGAGGTCATTGGAAGAATTGTTGCTCATGAGATGTCACTCAAGGATAAAGAGGAACTTCGCAACAAATCAAGTGGAGCTTACAAAGCCTCATGTGAAGCCCCCACATCATCAAGTGAGAAACAAACCTTAAATGAAGAATTGAACTTAATGGTGAAGAACTTAAACAAGTTCGACAAGAGTAGAAGCAAAGATAGAAGCTCCAAGTCAAGGTCCGACAATGACAAAAGATCTTCTAGTCAAGAGCGAAACTGCTACAATTGTGGCAGACCCGGACACTATTCCAATGAGTGTACGGCTCCCTACAAGAGAAGAGAAGACTCTCCCAAAAGAAGAAGAAAAAGAGAAGAATCACCACCAAGAGAGAGAAGGAGTAGAGATGATCGTTATGAACGAAGATACTCACGAAGAAGCAAGGATTCAGAAAGAAAGGAAAAGTCATCAAGCAATGATTATTTCAGGAAAGCTCAATGATTGGCATGGCATGGATTATGAAAGTGGATCCCTCAAAATGCTAAGGACAAAGGATTGGCTCAAGCTCAAAAGCTCAAGACTCTTCATTTTATATTTTAGTGATCCAAGATCACATTGATTCTTTAGGAAAAGCCAATACTATCAAGGAGGGATGAGGTGTTGCTTAATGAGCCTCTTGCTTCATGTGCGTAGTGATATGCTCCAAAACCCTCAGCTACTTTCCTATATCCACACTTGACCTAAACCCAAAGCCAAAATTGGACCTACCGATTCTTTCAATCCGGCGCCACCGAGTTTCACATGTCATAGCCACTGCCAAACCCTAAGCAAATCGGTTCTACCGATAGGGATCTCGGTCTCACCGAGATGGGATTGTAATCTCTCTGTTTCCTTTTCGTAACTTTTCGGTCTCACCAAAAGAGCGGATCGGTCCCACCGAGATTGCAATGTAAACTCTCTATTTCCTTTTTGTAACATTTCAGTCTCACCGAAAGAGCAAATCGGTCCCACCGAGTTTACCTGACCAACTCTCTGGTTAGCTTATTACCAAATCGGTATCACCGAGTTTGTGTAATCGGTCTCACCGAGATTACATTATGCCCTAACCCTAACCATATCGGTCCTACCGAGTTGCATGTCAGTCCCACCAAAAATCACTAACGGTCACTAGGTTTACTAAATCGGTCCGACCGAGTTTGTTGATTCGGTCCCACCGAGATTGGTAAATTGTGTGTAACAGTTAGATTTTGTCTGGAGGCCATATATACCCCTCCCCCTCCTCTTCATTCATGGAGAGAGCCATCAGAACACATCTACACTTCCAACTCACATGTTCTGAGAGAGAACCACCTACCCTTGTGTTGAGCTCAAGATATTCCATTCCTACCATATGAATCTTGATCTCTAGCCTTCCCCAAGTTGCTTTCCACTTAAATCTTCTTTCCACCAGATCCAAGTCCTATGAGAGAGAGTTGAGTGTTGGGGAGACTATCATTTGAAGCACAAGAGCAAGGAGTTCATCATCAACACACCATTTGTTACTTCTTGGAGAGTGGTGTCTCCTAGATTGGCTAGGTGTCACTTGGGAGCCTCCGACAAGATTGTGGAGTTGAACCAAGGAGTTTGTAAGGGCGAGGAGATCGCCTACTTCGTGAAGATCTACCGCTAGTTAGGCAAGTCCTTCGTGGGCGGCGGCCATGGTGGGATAGACAAGGTTGCTTCTTCGTGGACCCTTCATGGGTGGAGCCCTCCGTGGACTCGCGCAACCGTTAACCTTCGTGGGTTGAAGTCTCCGTCAACGTGGATGTAGGATAGCACCACCTATCCGAACCACGCCAAAAACATCTGTGTCTCCAATTGCATTTGAATTCTCCAAACCCTTCCCTTTATATTCTTGCAAGTTGCATGCTTTACTTTCCGCTGCCTATATACTCTTTGCATGCTTGCTTGAATTGTGTGATGATTGCTTGACTTGTCCTAAAGTAGCTAAAATCTGGCAAACTCTGAAATTGGGAAAAGGTTAAGTTTTTATTGGTCAAGTAGTCTAATCACCCCCCCCCCTCTAGACATACTTCAAGGTCCTGCAAGTGGTATCAGAGCTTTGGTTTCCATTTGCTTTGATTTCCATAGCTTTTGGTGGTCATAGCCTTGGTTTCACAACCTAGGAGAGTATGGCGTCTAGCGAGGGAAATTATCCCCGTAGAGGTCCTTACTTTGATGGTACTAATTTTGCTAGTTGGAAGCATAAGATGAAAATGCATATTCTCGGACATAACCCCGCCGTTTGGGCTATTGTGTGTGTTGGTTTGCAAGGTGACTTCTTTGATGGGAAAGAACCAAACCGTGAAGCTACCGCGGAAGAGTTGAAGTTGCTGCAGTACAACGCTCAAGCTTGTGATATTCTCTTCAACGGATTGTGCCCCGAAGAATTCAACAAAATCAGCCATCTTGAGAATGCAAAGGAAATTTGGGATACTTTGATTGATATGCACGAAGGTACCGACTCCGTCAAGGAATCCAAATTGGATGTGCTTCAAAGTCAACTTGACAAGTTCAAAATGAAGGATGGTGAAGGTGTCGCTGAAATGTACTCTAGGCTTGCTCTCATCACAAATGAGATTTCCGGCTTAGGGAGTGAAGAGATGACCGATAGATTCATCATCAAGAAGATCCTAAGAGCCTTGGATGGAAAATATGATACCGTGTGCCCATTGATCCAAATGATGCCCAATTACAAAGATCTCAAGCCAACGGAGGTCATTGGAAGAATTGTTGCTCATGAGATGTCACTCAAGGATAAAGAGGAACTTCGCAACAAATCAAGTGGAGCTTACAAAGCCTCATGTGAAGCCCCCACATCATCAAGTGAGAAACAAACCTTAAATGAAGAATTGAACTTAATGGTGAAGAACTTAAACAAGTTCGACAAGAGTAGAAGCAAAGATAGAAGCTCCAAGTCAAGGTCCTACAATGACAAAAGATCTTCTAGTCAAGAGCGAAACTGCTACAATTGTGGCAGACCCGGACACTATTCCAATGAGTGTACGGCTCCCTACAAGAGAAGAGAAGACTCTCCCAAAAGAAGAAGAAAAAGAGAAGAATCACCACCAAGAGAGAGAAGGAGTAGAGATGATCGTTATGAACGAAGATACTCACGAAGAAGCAAGGATTCAGAAAGAAAGGAAAAGTCATCAAGCAATGATTATTTCAGGAAAGCTCAATGATTGGCATGGCATGGATTATGAAAGTGGATCCCTCAAAATGCTAAGGACAAAGGATTGGCTCAAGCTCAAAAGCTCAAGACTCTTCATTTTATATTTTAGTGATCCAAGATCACATTGATTCTTTAGGAAAAGCCAATACTATCAAGGAGGGATGAGGTGTTGCTTAATGAGCCTCTTGCTTCATGTGCGTAGTGATATGCTCCAAAACCCTCAGCTACTTTCCTATATCCACACTTGACCTAAACCCAAAGCCAAAATTGGACCTACCGATTCTTTCAATCCGGCGCCACCGAGTTTCACATGTCATAGCCACTGCCAAACCCTAAGCAAATCGGTTCTACCGATAGGGATCTCGGTCTCACCGAGATGGGATTGTAATCTCTCTGTTTCCTTTTCGTAACTTTTCGGTCTCACCAAAAGAGCGGATCGGTCCCACCGAGATTGCAATGTAAACTCTCTATTTCCTTTTTGTAACATTTCAGTCTCACCGAAAGAGCAAATCGGTCCCACCGAGTTTACCTGACCAACTCTCTGGTTAGCTTATTACCAAATCGGTATCACCGAGTTTGTGTAATCGGTCTCACCGAGATTACATTATGCCCTAACCCTAACCATATCGGTCCTACCGAGTTGCATGTCAGTCCCACCAAAAATCACTAACGGTCACTAGGTTTACTAAATCGGTCCGACCGAGTTTGTTGATTCGGTCCCACCGAGATTGGTAAATTGTGTGTAACAGTTAGATTTTGTCTAGAGGCCATATATACCCCTCCCCCTCCTCTTCATTCATGGAGAGAGCCATCAGAACACATCTACACTTCCAACTCACATGTTCTGAGAGAGAACCACCTACCCTTGTGTTGAGCTCAAGATATTCCATTCCTACCATATGAATCTTGATCTCTAGCCTTCCCCAAGTTGCTTTCCACTTAAATCTTCTTTCCACCAGATCCAAGTCCTATGAGAGAGAGTTGAGTGTTGGGGAGACTATCATTTGAAGCACAAGAGCAAGGAGTTCATCATCAACACACCATTTGTTACTTCTTGGAGAGTGGTGTCTCCTAGATTGGCTAGGTGTCACTTGGGAGCCTCCGACAAGATTGTGGAGTTGAACCAAGGAGTTTGTAAGGGCGAGGAGATCGCCTACTTCGTGAAGATCTACCGCTAGTTAGGCAAGTCCTTCGTGGGCGGCGGCCATGGTGGGATAGACAAGGTTGCTTCTTCGTGGACCCTTCATGGGTGGAGCCCTCCGTGGACTCGCGCAACCGTTAACCTTCGTGGGTTGAAGTCTCCGTCAACGTGGATGTAGGATAGCACCACCTATCCGAACCACGCCAAAAACATCTGTGTCTCCAATTGCATTTGAATTCTCCAAACCCTTCCCTTTATATTCTTGCAAGTTGCATGCTTTACTTTCCGCTGCCTATATACTCTTTGCATGCTTGCTTGAATTGTGTGATGATTGCTTGACTTGTCCTAAAGTAGCTAAAATCTGGCAAACTCTGAAATTGGGAAAAGGTTAAGTTTTTATTGGTCAAGTAGTCTAATCACCCCCCCCCCTCTAGACATACTTCAAGGTCCTGCAAGTGGTATCAGAGCTTTGGTTTCCATTTGCTTTGATTTCCATAGCTTTTGGTGGTCATAGCCTTGGTTTCACAACCTAGGAGAGTATGGCGTCTAGCGAGGGAAATTATCCCCGTAGAGGTCCTTACTTTGATGGTACTAATTTTGCTAGTTGGAAGCATAAGATGAAAATGCATATTCTCGGACATAACCCCGCCGTTTGGGCTATTGTGTGTGTTGGTTTGCAAGGTGACTTCTTTGATGGGAAAGAACCAAACCGTGAAGCTACCGCGGAAGAGTTGAAGTTGCTGCAGTACAACGCTCAAGCTTGTGATATTCTCTTCAACGGATTGTGCCCCGAAGAATTCAACAAAATCAGCCATCTTGAGAATGCAAAGGAAATTTGGGATACTTTGATTGATATGCACGAAGGTACCGACTCCGTCAAGGAATCCAAATTGGATGAGCTTCAAAGTCAACTTGACAAGTTCAAAATGAAGGATGGTGAAGGTGTCGCTGAAATGTACTCTAGGCTTGCTCTCATCACAAATGAGATTTCCGGCTTAGGGAGTGAAGAGATGACCGATAGATTCATCATCAAGAAGATCCTAAGAGCCTTGGATGGAAAATATGATACCGTGTGCCCATTGATCCAAATGATGCCCAATTACAAAGATCTCAAGCCAACGGAGGTCATTGGAAGAATTGTTGCTCATGAGATGTCACTCAAGGATAAAGAGGAACTTCGCAACAAATCAAGTGGAGCTTACAAAGCCTCATGTGAAGCCCCCACATCATCAAGTGAGAAACAAACCTTAAATGAAGAATTGAACTTAATGGTGAAGAACTTAAACAAGTTCTACAAGAGTAGAAGCAAAGATAGAAGCTCCAAGTCAAGGTCCTACAATGACAAAAGATCTTCTAGTCAAGAGCGAAACTGCTACAATTGTGGCAGACCCGGACACTATTCCAATGAGTGTACGGCTCCCTACAAGAGAAGAGAAGACTCTCCCAAAAGAAGAAGAAAAAGAGAAGAATCACCACCAAGAGAGAGAAGGAGTAGAGATGATCGTTATGAACGAAGATACTCACGAAGAAGCAAGGATTCGGAAAGAAAGGAAAAGTCATCAAGGAGCTACACAAAACGAAGACATCAAGCTCATGTTGGTGAATGGGTATCCGGCTCCGACTCCGACAACCACTCCGAGAGAAGTTATCACTCCGATTCTGAATATACTCAAGATGAAGGTATTGCCGGTCTAGCACTTGTGTCAACCAACTCCTACGACATATTTGAGTCACCAAATGAAGGAATTGGAAGATGCTTCATGGCCAAAGGTCCTAAGGTAACACACCCCGAGTATGTTGATTTCAATAGTGATGAAGATGACTTGTTAGGTGATGATGATTTACTTGTTGACAACTCTAGTGATGAATACTATGGTGAAACGTCAATTAATCATGCTAATCAAGATAAAACAAATGACAATGATACGGAGAAGATTGAGGCTCTAACTAAAGAACTAAACACTCTTAAGTTAGCTCATGAAACTATCTTCGAAGATCATCCAGAACTTTTAAGAGCTCATGAGAAGTTACGCTTTGAAAAGCTCAATATTGAGCAAGAGCATGAGTTTTTAAAGGCAATCAATGATGATCTCCGCAAGAAAAGTTCTTCTTACATTGCCAAGCGTTTACTCTTATCCACTTACATGCCTCAAGTCAAATCTAGTAACAATAACAAGAAAGATTCTTCCTCTAGTAGTAACAATGATCATACTAAATCCAATATTGTTGCTTCTAGTAGTTCTCTTGATTCCACTAATGATTCTCTTAGCCAAGTTACACTTGAGCAAGAAATAGCTTATTGAAGGGAATTATAGAGAAAGGAGTCTACAAGAGCCTTGCCGGAAGTAAGCAATTCGAGGAAATTGTACGCAAGCAAGGAAGGCACCGGAAGAATCAAGGTGTTGGTTTTGAACGAAAGTTCAACGCCAATGGAGTTGAGTGGGAAGAAGATCAATACCCCAAGACGAAGTTTGTTCCTCAACAAGAGAAGTATGATCCTACTTCCTTCAAGGGGACACAAGCTCAAGATGATCTCCCACCACAAGACTACAAGCAAAAAGGCAAGGACAAGCTTCAAGAGGAAATTGATGCATTTGAAGAAGCTCCTAAGACCTTAGTCAAGTGGATTCCCAAGACTACTTCAAGTTCCACTTCATCAAGTACGACTACAACTCCAAGGATTACCATCAAGATGGTGTGGATCCAAAAGAAGAAGAACTAGAGAGTTCTTGAGGGTGACTCCGCCAACATACTTCACTCTTATCATTTTGGCAAGAACAAGTGCAATCAACTTCCACATCTTGCACTAGTTCAAGGAGTCACAAACCCTCTTGTTGGTAAGTCAAGGGACAAGGTAACCTAAAAGCTTTCATGGACATCATCTTGTGTGTGAATCACTCTATGTCTATGGATATTCTTGTTTGTTCCTTGTGGGACTAACCCATGTAGGTATTGAAAGTGCAATTCACTCCAATGGATAGCTCCAATTGTTGTACATCAACATTGAGCATTCACATCTTCAACATCTACATGAAGTCATCATCGACAAAACCCAAGGTTAGTTCATCCCTCTTAGGGCGGATATCACATCTAGGGGGAGCTTTACTCTAAGACTTGAGCTAAAGCAACTCTAATGATGTGAACACAACAATGCTTTATGTAAAAGTGGTAACCCCACTTGTGCTTAAACGATGAGTATGACCTATGATCAAATGTTCTCATTTGACTCCTATGTCAATATACTCATATATAGATGGCCTAGTCATCGCAAATTGCTTGATAGATGCTAGAATTGGTTGTGCATGCTTTGCCACATATTTCAATTGCCATTTTATTGTGTGAGCATGTTGGTTGCATATTTTAATCATTCGAGGACATCCACTTTTTGTTTTGATTGATTGGTTTTCTTTTCTCTTGCCAAGTGGATGGACAAGAATGCCTAAGAACCTTCTCTAGCTATCTATGCTTTTCTCGTCTCAAACTCTATTCATGCTACATCACAAAATTTGATCAAGTCAGATTTGAACCACTCTGTGTGAGGAGCACTCGGAGTCCCCGATTCATCATAGACTTAAACTTCCAAAACTTCTTTGTGATTCTCGGTCTGACCGATATCTTCTTTTCGGTCTTACCGAGATCATCAAGTCGATCTATGTTTTCGATCTCGGTGCAACCGATTTGAACCATTCGGTCACACCGAGTTGCAATAATTGTATACAGTTTTGCATCTCGGTGCCACCGAGTTGTTCCACTCGGTCACACCGACAGGGTCGGGCTATATATAGACACGGGCAAAAAATTGGAAATTTCTCCGAACTCCTTCGCCTGCGCGATAGCTCGCTCTGCCTACGTGGTCTCCGGATCGTCTTCTCGCCGCCAGCCGCCTCCAGTCGCTGGTCTCCATCGCCGTCAACGGAATTCAACCCCGCCGTCGCCGCCGTAGCGAGTCTCCGCCGAACTAGGGTATGGACTCGATCTTTGTGCTATTCCCCATCTGATTCCTAGCACATTGTGATCTTATTGATTCTAGCCACGATTGAAACAATCCTATCCAGTCAATGCAATTCGTAGAATAGGTTTGATTCGAAAATTTTAGGGTTAGGTTTCCGCCAAAACCATCTCGGACCCACCGAGTTGAAAAACTCGGTCCCACCGATTTGGCTCATGCCATTGCACAAGTGAGACTCGGTCTGACCGAGAATTACTAATCGGTGTGACCGATTTTGGAACTTTGTGAAACCCTAACAGTCTCGGTGCCACCGAATTGTGACTCGGTCTGACCGAGTTCACTAGTTTAGGTTCCAAAACTGCTTCGGTATCACCAAGTTTAAAAATTGGTAGATCCGAAATGATTTCTGTGGGAAACTAAAACTAAGATTTTGAATCATTCTTTTGCAAAAATCTCTGCATTTTGTGATGCTCATCTACTCTACCTCATCTATAAACTCTTCACAGGGTCAGCAGTCAGCTTTTACATCATGTCTGATCAGAGTGACAGCCAGAACATGTCAGAAGAGCAAGTGCACATGAGTGAGGGCACTAGTCCCTCCAGTTCTTCAGATGAAGGCAGCAGGAGCACCCCTAGCAATTTGCCAAAAGCTGACACCAGACAAAGGAAGAAGAGAACCTCAGACTCAGAGGATGAGGATTATGTGGCAGAGGAAGAGGAAGCTACCTCAAAGAAAGTAGTGCTCAAGAAGGAGTATGGCTCAGCACAGAGCACAAAGCCAGGCTTGAAAGTCAAAAGGCCAGCAGGTAGGCAGCCTATGCCAAAGGCCAGAGCTTCAACTCAGATTCCTGAAAAGCCTGCACCCAAAGGGCCAGTTGCTGCTGAAGGGGAGAAGGAAAGGAAAAGGGGCAGATGGTGCAAGAAAGTTGATCCAATGGCTGAGTTTGAAAAGCATCCTTCTGAAGAAGAAGAAGAAGAAGAAGAAGAAGAAGAAGAAGAAGAAGAAGAAGAAGAAGAAGAAGAAGAAGAAGAAGAAGAAGAAGAAGAAGAAGAAGAAGAAGAAGAAGAAGAAGAAGAAGAAGAAGAAGAAGAAGAAGAAGAAGAAGAAGAAGAAGAAGAAGAAGAAGAAGAAGAATAAGAAGAAGAAGAGGTTGTTGCACCAGCACCTAAGGCACCAAAGCTTATGGGTGATGCTATAAAATCAGGGGCTACTGCATCCAAGCCCAAAGAAGCACCCAAAGCTGCCTCCAAGGCCAAGTCAGCTCCAAAGACAAATACAAGGAGCATACCAGCTGCTGAGAAGAACAAGGCCCCAGTGCCTGAAGCTGTTGGAGAAGATGAAGAAGGACAAGTTCTGAGAAAGCTCAAGCCCAAGATTCTAGACCACAATGATGCTCATCCTGTGGTTGAGAACATAAAAATCAGAAGAGACTCAGGGTTAAGAAAGTGGAGAGAAGCATATCCATATGCTTCAAGGAGAAGAACTGTTGTTGACTATAGGTTACACATAAAGGAACAGCAGGACTTCTATGAGACAGTTTTGTTGGATAAGAAGCCTATCGTTTGTGACATGAGGTGGGTCGACTGGACCTACATCAAGGAGAATGAGCAGCACTATCCTGGAGTGCAAGACAGCTTCAGTGCTTGTGGAGTTGCTGAATTTGTTGGGCAGAAGCTCATAAAGTGGAACGAGGAGCTCATTATGCAATTCTACTCCACAACACACTTCTACCCAGATGGAAGGATAACATGGATGTCTGAAGGTACAAGGTACCAATCAACTGTTGAGGAATGGGCAAAGTTGATCAATACCCCAGAGGAAAATGAAGATGACTTGGATGACTATGCTAAGAAAAAGATGGATCATAACTCAATGGCAAATATGTACAAGGAGATTCCAATAGATGATCTTGACACTCACCAGCTTGGGTCCGTAAAACACTTGTTGTCAGGACTGTCGGCGCTCTGGGAACGGGGGTCCCCAGACTTGCCTACCTGCGGCCTGCGGCGTGGCGCAAAGAGGGCCCAGCACGACCCATCTTCATCAACACAGACCCAAGACCCTCGCGAGGGGCCAAACCTCGCGGGGCGGATGACACGGAGCTTCCTCAGGCACGGCCTCATCAGGCTGTCTCGCGAGGAGGCGGAGAGATCAAGACGGGGTACCTCACGAGGCGCCCATGACGACCGAGGGCACCAGGCGGGCGCCAGCCCGTGCAATGTACCCCCTTTCCTCTTTGGTGCAAAGGGAGCAAGCGCAGACGAGAGGATCAAGAAAAGGCACCCATTTCGGTGCAACGAGACCAAGACCAACTCCACGACAAGGAAGGAGTCATTGTGGAGCCCAAGCCAGCGTCATCACCAGAGCCTTTGGCAAGCGAGGACCAACTTTAGTCAGGATAAGTGTACCAGATGTTCCCCTTCAAAATGGCCAATTGTTGGCGCCCTTCCCGCTCAATATTTGGGAAGAGGCCCAGGGCCTTTGCCTATAAATAGGACTAGCCAACCCCGGAGTAGGGGGGTGGAGATATCTGGCTAGAGATCAAGAGTCAGAGAGAGGGAGAGAAGGGCGGCTAAACCCCTCTAGCAGTTCATCGCCCCAGCCAAGAACAGACCCTCCTGAGGCTGTTCTTCTTTGTATTGTTCATCATCAGCCCAAGAGGCAATCCACCACACCACCACACTGGAGTAGGGTATTACACCACATCGGTGGCCCGAACCAGTATAAACTCTGCGTCTCTTGTGTTGTTCTTCTCGTAGCTTAGATCCTTGCGAGGCGGAGGGGTATAGGTAGGTAGGAAGCGTAATCTCCGCGCGCACCCCAGAGTTTGAACCTCAAGGGTCTGCCGGAACCCGAAATCCGACATTTGGCGCGCCAGGTAGGGGTGTGCCGGAATCCACCTTTCACCACTCCGTGCCCTACCGCGTCGTCATCACCATGTCCGGCGACCAGGCGGGCAACCCAGATCCATGGGCGGTGTGGCTCGCTCGCACAGAGCCGCTCACCTCGGGCGACCCCGTGCCCCAGGCAGCTCGCAGTCCGCAGGGCGCTGCGGGCCGCGGGCGACGCGGACAAGCTTCGACGGCCCTCACGCCGCGGCTGGCGTGGTCGACAGCAAGGGCCTCCAATCACGCCGTGACCACGACGCCGTACACCCGCCGGGAGCAGGCGAACTCAAGGGTCGCGCTCACGATGGCCCGAGAGCTGCTACAGTGCAGGCTGCTGGAAGGCGGACGCGACGTGCTGCTGGAGCGAGTCGCCGAGCTCCTGGGCTTCGCCGCCTCGGGGGCTCACCCCTTCTGCACCCAGCTCCCGCCTCAAGCCCAGGGCGGCCCACGCGGGGGCTCCACGCACGCCCGCAGGCTCCAAGGCTACCCCAACACCGGCGAGGCTGTCGGCACCGGACCGGCGGCGACGCTACCACCGCCCCCGGCCCGTGAAGAAGAAGTACTCGACGCGACCCACGATCTCAGTGGACAGCCGCGCTACCACCCCCCCAGTGGGCGCTTCGAGCGGAGCTGCATGGCGCACGGAGCACTACGGCATGGCCTTCGGGATGATGGCGCCAGAAGAATACGTGCCCCACATGATGGATCAAAGGCACCCTCACGAGGGCGAACAAGGCTCGCTCCTCAGCCCAGGCTGGGAGAACGAGGCACCAGAAGCAGAGCCCTTCCAGGGGCCCAGGGATGGCCCCACCGGTCACACTGGAAGCAACGATTATCGGGTACCGCTACTTCCTCAGGAGCAGGCATATGCTAATCATGGATCTCAGGAGATGCAGGTCGCCACAGCGGGGAGCTGCCCTGCTCCCGCGGTCTCCTACCCCTCGGGAGGAGGGCGCAGGGGGCTGCAGGAGAGGGGTAGAGATCCAACATCACCACTGGGGCGTTCGGAGCAAGGCGTTCTCAGGAGGTAGGCCCTCTGCTGGGGAGGTGCCTCAGGGCCTGCCCCTGGTGGAGGACCCGTGGTCGTCGGGGGAACCGCCGGCGACCGCTCTACCCCATCGGCGGCGTCCTGGTTTCTGGTCATCGTTGATGGCACTAGAGTGTGGCGCAAGGCGGGGCCCTCGTCTGGCGATATGAAGCAAGGACGGTACCTATGAAGAAGGCCCAGTGCCTGTGAAGCTCGCCGCCCCGTGACACTCTCACGTAATAATGAGTGGGGCTATACACGCCCCGGAGTCTCAAGGGTGCCGGCCTCAGGCCCTGGGGCTCCCTCCCACGCCCAGTGGCAGCACTTAGCTCCGCGCTGGTGAGAAGACGTCCAAGACTAGACTAGGTGCCGGACGCGGCCTTTTGTCTGTTTTCATTGCTTTTCCCATTGGTTGTAATTTTTCCCCCGCTGGATTTAAGTTGGATTCAAATTTGAGATTTGCGTGTGTTCGGGGAAGGGGTGCTTAGTCTCGTTCGAGCCATTTCTCGCGTTTTGGTTACCACTTTGCCTCAGCTGCCTCCTCTCGCGAGTCCCTCGCGAGCCAGGTCAGGCCTAGCTTGCGCGCAGCCCAGACTGCCGCCATCACGTCCTCTCGGGAGGATTTCCAATTCCTATGAAGATCATCCTTTGGGAAAAGGCCTGGAGCCTGTGAAGAAGGCGAATGCCTGTGAAGATCATACTTTGGGAAAAGGCCCGGAGCCTGTGAAGAAGGCGAATGCCTGTGAAGATCATCCTTTGGGAAAAGGCCCGGAGCCTGTGAAGAAGGCGAATGCCTGTGAAGATCATCCTTTGGGAAAAGGCCCGAAGCCTGTGAAGAAGGCGAATGCCTGTGAAGATCATCCTTTGGGAAAAGGCCCGAAGCCTGTGAAGAAGGCGAATGCCTATGAAGATCATCCTTTGGGAAAAGGCCCGGAGCCTGTGAAGAAGGCGAATGCCTGTGAAGAGTGCCCCTATGGGAAAAGGCCCGGAGCCTGTGAAGGAGGCGAATGCCTGTGAAGATTGCCCCTTTGGGAAAAGGCCCGAAGCCTGTGAAGAAGGCGAAAGCCTGTGAAGCTTATCCTTTGGAAAAGGCCTGGAGCCTGTGAAGAAGGCCAACACCTGTGAAGCTTGCCGCACGCGACACTCCTACGTCCTACGGATTCGATCGGAGGATGCTCGAGACACCACGGACTCACACAGGCTACCTCGGGGCCCGCAGGGAACAAAGGTAAACTAGCCAACCACCAGACGCGAACGCGCGGGCAGCGTAACGTCAACTAATACGATGAACACAAGTTTTACATGAGGGGCTCCCCCTCCCAAAATGCTCTTACAACCGTCAGGCCAAGACCTGAGTTCTATTCGTGCAGGGCAAGGAAACAGGGACAAAGCGTAATCAGTCGGATAAATCCCCCAATGCGTCCTCAGGAGCACCTCCCGAGCCGTAGCTGGCATCGCCAGACTCGCCATCGCTGTCGGTGTCACCGCCAGCTGCGTCAGGGCCGTTCACCACACCACCCTCGTCAGGAGCCACGATCACGTCGTCGTTGTCCGAAGCGAAGGCCCTGACGAGAGCATCCACATTGTCTTCCACCCAGTGTGCCAGGTCGTCTCGGACGGCCTGGGGCACTGGGGCGATGGCGGCGTCGAAGTCAAAGTGGGGGTCCATGTTCCGGAGATGGCTGAAGACACGGGAAAAGGTGCGCCCAAGCAGGGCACGGCTCCTCTCCTCCACCAACCTGTCGGCCCTGGCCGACCGCGCCTCCAGCTGCGTCACCGCGGCGGTGAAGAACTGAAGATTGCCGGCATAGTTGATTGTGTGCGGCTCGCCAACAGCCGCCTCACAGATGTTGCCCAAGGTTGTGTTGGCTCTCTCCCGGAGCGTGGAGAGCATGGGGGCGTGCTCATGCTCGAAGACCTGCCGCCGACGTATCTCGTCCGCGTTCTGGCGCGCGACGGCCTCAGCCTCCTCCACCCGCTGGCGAAGACGGAGCGCCTCGGCCCGGGAGGTGGTCGACTCCCCTTGCGCCACCTCAAGCGCGGCCCGAAGAGCATCGGTCCGACGCGTCGCTTCCTCCAGCTTGGTCCTCAGGGCTGCGGTCCTACCTTCAGCCTCGACCCGGATCAGCCCCAGCTTCCCCTCGAACTCGCGCTCGAGGTCTTGGCGCGCCATCGCCACCCGACGTCCAACCTCCTCCAAGACACGAGCTTCCCGTGCGGCGACATCCTCCTCCGCCTGCGTCACCAGGCGCTCCCTCGTCTCCAGCCGCTCGCACTCGTGGGTGCACTCGGCGGCATCCAGCGTCAGCGCCTCCTCACGCCTCTGGAGCCTTGCCGGGTTGCCGGAGGCCACCTTCATCGACGCAAGGGCTGCCTCGTGCAGCTCGACTTGCTCCTCCAGCGAGTGACACTGGGCCAGGAGCTCCCGAGCCCGCTCCTCCGCAGCTCCTCTCCGCCGGTCAGCCTCTCGGGCCTCCTCAGCGGCCCGAGATTGGGCCTCGCGAGAGGCCGCGAACGACGCTTTGGCCCTTTCGTCATCAAGATCGCGCTGGTGGCGCGCGAAGGCGATGGCGCTCTCCAGCTCGCGCCTCTCTGCGGCCAGGCGCAGACCCTCGGCTTCAAGGCGCGCGTCTTCATCAGCAAGCTCCTCACCGAGCAGGCCCACCGCGTCGGCCGCCCTTCGAAGGAATCCTTGGCGAAGAGCGCGACGCTCCCGAGCGCGCTCACGCACGTCGTCCACACCGTCACCTGCCCCAAGCAGGAGCCGGGGGCCATGGATCGGCACTCCCCCTCCAGGCAGGGGGCTGGGGGCTGGCACCCTCGCGACGGTCGGGCACGCCACGCCAGAAGCCCGGCCTGGAGCCAACCCGCCATCAGATGAAGAGCGCAGGGGGCGCCTCAGCCAATCGCAGTCCACGATCAGGCGAGAAGACCACGGCAAGCTGGCTATGCCCCGGGAAGGCCCGCGAAGGAAGACCTCGGGGTGCATAGGGCCTCGATGCACCTCGGGATGGTTCGCCTCTCCAATCGCCCTCATGACAAGGGTTGTACTGCCCGGAGCACTCAGGGACGGAGGAGGCGGCGACGCCGAGGAGGACGGGACCTTAGCCATCTCCGCGAGCTCGGCTGGCAGGGGCTTGCGGAGCAAAGATCAGTAAAAGCGACAGAAGGATCGGGAGCTGGAAAGGGAGAAGGCTTACTCATCAGTGGCAAAGTACTTCCTACGCTTCAGCAGGCGACAAGGATAATCGTCGCCCAAGGCCTCCCTCTTCTTCCGGAGGGCCTCGAAGTCCACGCGGAAGCGGCCCAAAAGTTGAGTGCAGGGATCAACCTGCGATGAGGGCGAAGCATTAAGGCGATCCGCGTCAGGGGCACCTGCCTGGTGCACACTGCCGATCGCCTCGCCCAAGGGAGCAACCGTAGCCTCAGGGGCCTCATTCGCAGACACTGAAGGCAGTTGCTCGCCGCTCTCGGACTCGGCAGCACGGGCCCCAGCAGGTGCTCCCTCGTGAGCATCACCCGGTGCTGTCACCCTGTCAGGGGGCCCCTCAGCCTCTGGCGCCTCATGCCTCCCCGCTCCGCCACTTGAGGAAGAGATGCCTTGGCCGACTGCAAGGGCAGTCACCATCACTGGGTTCTCGCGAGGCCCCTGGAGGCCGGCAGGGCGCAGTCCCCACTCATCAAAGACAGGCATCTGCTTCACAAAATCATCCTTGTTCTGGCAAAGGTACAGCAGGGCCCCTCCCCGCTGGATGCTGCCCGGGTTGGGGTCACCAGTCAAGACCAAGAGCACTGTCCTCAGCACTTTAGGCGTCAGATCCTCTTCCTGGAGCCTCATACGATCACCACGCCCACTGAAGGCCCACATTTGACGGGAGTGGCATTGGAGAGGAGCAATACGGCGTAACTGGAACTCCTTCACCACCTTGGGCGCAGTCACGCCGTGCGATTTCAAGAACGTGAGGCGGTGCCAGACGAAGGCAAGCCGGGGGCTCTCGAGCGTCTCCTGGCCCCAGCCTGAATTAGGGACAGCTGGAGAGGTTGGCTTCGACAGCAGGGGGCTGGGCACCCCAACGTCCACATACAGCCACCGCTCGCGGAACCCAGCCGAAGGCGAAGGGAGCCCGAATTCGATCCCAGAGGCCGCTGTCTCGGGCGCGGCGACAAAGCTCATGCACGCCGAGCATTGGGTAGAGTCGACGAGGCGCAGAGAGAAGAAGTGGCGCGGCAAGGCAACCGACGGAGCGATGCCCATCATTGCTTCGAAAACAAAAGCAAAGACTGAGAGAAGGGCGATGGATTCAGGACCCAGATGCATCATATGGATCTGGTAATGGGAAAGCACGGCCCTGAAGAAATCAGAGAAGGGGGGAACCAGACCTGCCCACAGGGCATCAGCGAAGTAATGGACCTCGGTGATTATCCTATCAGTGGGGAAGTGAGACGTGGTCCAGGCCGTCGTCCTCCCACACTCGTTGAAGGTAGTAGCCAGAGCCGAGCTGACCTTGCCCAGGCCCTCTCGGTTGAGTATGATCGACCGGCCGACGGCGGGGGTCACCAATGGCGACAAGCGAGGCAGAGGCGTGGGTTGCTTCCCTCTTCCCTTCTTCGTCGGAGCCATGGCGATGGGAAGGGGGAGAGATGGTCTAAGATTGGGTTGAGAACAGGAGCTGGAGTTCGAGCGGAGGAAGGACAGAGGGCACACGAGCTAAAGGAAGGGAGAGGCTGTGTACAACTATGAGTCCGCCTAGCATGGCGCGGAATAAGGGGGTGTGGGGGAACAGTACCGCCCACGTCCAATCAAACACCACACGGCGCCCAAGGCCGAAGGCTGTTAGTGCCCGCGGCGCTTCGCCCTTGTCCTTTCGCCTCCCTGCACGGCCAAGCCCGGGCGCACCTTGGGCCCGGGGGCTACTGTCGGCGCTCTGGGAAAGGGGGTCCCCAGACTTGCCTGCCTGCGGCCTGCGGCGTAGCGCAAAGAGGGCCCAGCACGGCCCATCTTCATCAACACAGACCCAAGACCCTCGCAAGGGGCCAAACCGCGCGGGGCGGACGACACGGAGCTTCCTCAGGCACGGCCTCATCAGGCTGTCTCGCGAGGAGGCGGAGAGATCAAGGCGGGGTACCTCAGACGCAAGCCATGACGACCGAGGGCGCCAGGCGGGCGCCAGCCCGCAGTGTACCCCCTTTCCTCTTTGGTGCAAAGGGAGCAAGCGCAGACGATAGGATCAAGCAAAGGCACCCATTTCGGTGCAACGAGACCAAGACCAACTCCACGACAAGGAAGGAGTCATTGTGGAGCCCAAGCTAGCGTCATCACCAAAGCCTTTGGTAGGCGAGGACCAACTTTAGTCAGGATAAGTGTACCAGATGTTCCCCTTCAAAATGGCCAATTGTTGGCGCCCTTCCCGCTCAATATTTGGAAAGAGGCCCAGGGCCTTTGCCTATAAATAGGACTAGCCAACCCCGGATTAGGGGGTGGAGATATCTGGCTAGAGATCAAGAGTCAGAGAGAGGGAGAGGAGGGCGGCTGAACCCCTCTAGCAGTTCATCGCCCCAGCCAAGAACAGACCCTCGTGAGGTTGTTCTTCTTTGTATTGTTCATCATCAGCCCAAGAGGCAATCCACCACACCACCACACTGGAGTAGGGTATTACACCACATCGGTGGCCCGAACCAGTATAAACTCTGTGTCTCTTGTGTTGTTCTTCTCGTAGCTTAGATCCTTGCGAGGCGAAGGGGTACAGGTAGGTAGGAAGCGTAATCTCCGCGCGCACCCCAGAGTTCGAACCTCAAGGGTCTGCCGGAACCCGAAATCCGACAAGGACTGCCTACGATCAACTGGATCCTTAGGCAGACACTCTTGCCCAAGTTGGAGATCACAGAATGATCAGAGGTCACGCCATTAACTTGCTACATATATTTGATGTGCCTCGGAAATTCAAGGTCATGAGCCTCATAGTAGAGACTATCAAGAGGACTGCAGCAGATCAGAAGAGGAGCTGTGGTTATGCCCCTCGGATCCAAGAGTTGATTAACTCAAAAATGGGCACAGGCACATACTTGTTGGACAAGGAACACTTGCCTATTCATCCAGATTTCGAGGACAATCAAGTTGTGATGAATGAGAATGAACCATCATCATCTCAAGCTAAGAAGGAGAAGGCAAGGAAGGAGAAAGCTGCCAAGATGCCAACTCAAGAGGAGGCATCTGAGTATTTCTTGAAAACCAAGTAGGAGCAGCTTAGTTACTTGATTGCATCTACACTGAGGATTGAGAAAGGACTGGCCGCCCTCACTCAAAATCAGGAGAGCTTAGAGAGAATCGTGGAACAAAAGTTCTATGACTTGGATGTAAAAGTAAAAGAGATTCAGTCTGCAGTGGAGCAACTTCAAGATGACATGCAGGAGTGGAAGGGGAAGACTACAACTGATGCATTTGCCAGAGTGCCACGAGCTCAGAGGTCAACTGCAGTGCCAGTTCCTGACACTAGAGCCACCACCTCAGCTCTAGCTACAGCACCAGCCCAACCAGCTCCAGCATTCACCTCAGCTCCAGCTCCAACTCCAACCACTTCTACAGAAGCCTTCGTCCTTGGAGTGATCCAGACTCCACCACCACCAAAAGATCAAGCCTAAGAGTCGATCCAGCACTATGCATTTTCTAGGAACTTTTTGGTAACTTGTTGCCAAAGGGGGAGAAAAATGTATAGATCATAGGCTTCGAGAGAGAGTGTGTTGCCTTTATTCTCTCTTGCTTTATTTGGTGGTTTTTCAAACTTTGTTTGCTTTTGGTTGAGATACTATCATATGCTTGTGAGACATTGATGATCATGTGTTTGATCATAAGCTACACTTATGCATGCTTGATATTATCCTATCTATCTTATGTGATCATTCACTTTTATTGGTGATGAGTGCATGTATTCAATTCTTATCACTTTGAGCGCTCCACCAAGATGTATGTGACATGGAAGAGTAACCTATGATTCTAACTCTTTGTGCATTTGCAGTCCAAAGCAAATTTTAAAATATGCACAAATTTAGGGGGAGCTCTTGCTTTTCACATACCTCTCAAAGCGACGATGTTCTAAAATCTTATTATCATTTGTCAAAGCTTTGATCTATATGTTGTCATCAATTACCAAAAGGGGGGAGATTGAAAGTGCAACTATCCCTAGGTGGTTTTGGTAATTCATAACAACATACAGCTCATTGAGCTAATGCTATTCCAGGATGATTATTTCAGGAAAGCTCAATGATTGGCATGGCATGGATGATGAAAGTGGATCCCTCAAAATGCTAAGGACAAAGGATTGGCTCAAGCTCAAAAGCTCAAGACTCTTCATTTTATATTTTAGTGATCCAAGATCACATTGATTCTTTAGGAAAAGCCAATACTATCAAGGAGGGATGAGGTGTTGCTTAATGAGCCTCTTGCTTCATGTGCGTAGTGATATGCTCCAAAACCCTCAGCTACTTTCCTATATCCACACTTGACCTAAACCCAAAGCCAAAATTGGACCTACCGATTCTTTCAATCCGGCGCCACCGAGTTTCACATGTCATAGCCACTGCCAAACCCTAAGCAAATCGGTTCTACCGATAGGGATCTCGGTCTCACCGAGATGGGATTGTAATCTCTCTGTTTCCTTTTCGTAACTTTTCGGTCTCACCAAAAGAGCGGATCGGTCCCACCGAGATTGCAATGTAAACTCTCTATTTCCTTTTTGTAACATTTCAGTCTCACCGAAAGAGCAAATCGGTCCCACCGAGTTTACCTGACCAACTCTCTGGTTAGCTTATTACCAAATCGGTATCACCGAGTTTGTGTAATCGGTCTCACCGAGATTACGTTATGCCCTAACCCTAACCATATCGGTCCTACCGAGTTGCATGTCAGTCCCACCAAAAATCACTAACGGTCACTAGGTTTACTAAATCGGTCCGACCGAGTTTGTTGATTCGGTCCCACCGAGATTGGTAAATTGTGTGTAACAGTTAGATTTTGTCTGGAGGCCATATATACCCCTCCCCCTCCTCTTCATTCATGGAGAGAGCCATCAGAACACATCTACACTTCCAACTCACATGTTCTGAGAGAGAACCACCTACCCTTGTGTTGAGCTCAAGATATTCCATTCCTACCATATGAATCTTGATCTCTAGCCTTCCCCAAGTTGCTTTCCACTTAAACCTTCTTTCCACCAGATCCAAGTCCTATGAGAGAGAGTTGAGTGTTGGGGAGACTATCATTTGAAGCACAAGAGCAAGGAGTTCATCATCAACACACCATTTGTTACTTCTTGGAGAGTGGTGTCTCCTAGATTGGCTAGGTGTCACTTGGGAGCCTCCGACAAGATTGTGGAGTTAAACCAAGGAGTTTGTAAGGGCAAGGAGATCGCCTACTTTGTGAAGATCTACCGCTAGTGAGGCAAGTCCTTCGTGGGCGATGGCCATGATGGGATAGACAAGGTTGCTTCTTCGTGGACCCTTCATGGGTGGAGCCCTCCGTGGACTCACGCAACCATTACCCTCCGTGGGTTGAAGTCTCCATCAACATGGATGTAGGATAGCACCACCTATCTGAACCATGACAAAAACATCCTTGTCTCCAATTGCGTTTGAATTCTCCAAACCCTTCCCTTTACATTCTTGCAAGTTGCATGCTTTACTTTCCGCTGCCTATATACTCTTTGCATGCTTGCTTGAATTGTGTGATGATTGCTTGACTTGTCCTAAAGTAGCTAAAATCTGCCAAACTCTAAAATGGGGAAAAGGTTAAGTTTTTATTGGTCAAGTAGTCTAATCACCCCCCTCTAGACATACTTCAAGGTCCTACATCGCTGATGACTGTAATGGAATGGCCAGAGAAATAGTGTGCAACCCTCTTCGTGGTCATATAAATACCATAGACAAGCTTCTGATAATGTGGATATCTTTGCTTGGATGGAGTCATGACTTCAGAAACATAGTACACCGGGCGCTGAACTTTATAGGCTTTCCCTTCTTCTTCTTGATCGACCGTGAGTACTGTACTGACAACTTGTCCAGTGGCTGCAATATAAAGCAGTAAAGGTTCTTTGCTGATTGGGGCAGCGAGCACTGGCTGGGTGGAAAGCAGGGCTTTGAGCTCTGCAAATGATGCGTCAGCTTCAGGAGTCCACTCGAACTTGTCTGACTTTTTCATCAGTCGGTAAAGAGGCAATGCCTTTTCACCGAGGCGAGAGATGGATCGACTCAAGGCTCTGTCGTGGTTCTAAGTCTGACAGTAGAATGGGGGGTAGGTATGTAGAGGCAAGATCCTAGCTATGGCGAAGTTGTACGCACGAGTTTTACGAGTTCAGGCCCTTCTCGGAGGAAGTAACAGCCCTACGTCTCGGTGCCCGAAGGCGGTCAACTGGATTATATGCGTGTGTGTTACAGGGGGTGCGAACCCTTGTCACTGAGGAGGGGTGTGGCTTATATAGAGTTCGCCAGACCCCTCCGGCCCTCAATTACACAGGGTTTAAGGTACATTAAGACAGGGAGTTACTGGTAACTCTAAAAATAAAGTGACATAAATGGTCATTAAAGTCTATGAGTAAACGCCCGGCCGTTGATACACTGAGTGACTTTAGATCTTCTGTACGTCGAGTGGTTTTCGTTACGGTCGAGTGACAACCATTCTTCCGAGTAGAATGTTTCTGGTCGAGTGGATGATGGTATCCTTCGAATGTCCCTGGCTTTAGGGTGATGTCCTTGGGGAGGGAATGTCTTGGACAGATCCGTGACCCCACCCTAGGTACATAGCTTCATCACCCGTCATATGAAGACCTTGCTCTTTTTGTCAAGAAGTTTAGCGCGGGAAAATTCAAGGGAAGATTCCAGAAGAAGAAAGTGAGAAAATGCCACAACTGTGAAGAAACCAACCACTTCTCCAACAAGTGCCCTTATGAGAAGAGAGAAGATAAACCAAGGTTTCCCAAGACCTTTCCCAAGAAGAAGTTGCCAAACCCTTTGAACTCAAAACTCAAAACAGATATGGGAAAGCAATGGTTGCTCATGAAGAATCCGATCCGGATGATGTTAGTGGTGTTGCCGGAGTTGCTCAAGATTCTCAAAACACGTTGAGGCTAGTCAACAAGAGTGGTGATGTTGTCACCTACAACTATATGAAGGACTACAAGGGCAATGCTCACAAGTGCCTAATGGCAAAGGCCGTGGTGGAAGATGGAGAGGACCAAAGCTCACCTGACAAGGTCAAGTTAACCCCACGATCAAACCCTCCTCTTTTCACTCCTCCTACTCCTAGTGATGAGTATCTTGATGTGGAGGATAGTTATGAGGATGATGATATAGATGATCCTATGCTTGCTAAACTAAATAAGTTCATGTGTTCCCTCAAAGGAAAGAACGCACTGTGTTTCGTATGCTTATGGAGATGGTGAGTAAGCACACCATCACCATTAAGGAACTCAAAACCCTCGTCACCGAGGAAAAGGAAAAACATGAAATCCTTGAGCGGAAAGTCCAATATGAGGAAGCACGAAATGATGAACTATGCTTGAAAATTGGTGCAAACATTGATGTTCATACTAAAGATCTTGCCTCCTTGAAAAAGGCTATTGACTCTTGTGAAGAGTTGATGAATGATAAAAGTAAGCTTGTGAAATCTAATGCTTCTCTCTCTAAGGATTGTGAGCTCCTTTCCGTGTCTCTCAAGACTAAGGAAGAAGAGCTCACCCTTCTTACAAAGAGTTTTGAGACGCTCAAGCTTACTTATCTTGAAACTCTAGCCAAGGCTTACTCTTCTCCTATTATCAATGTTGATGCTTGTACTACAACTCTAGTAGTGATCTAGCATCTATTCTTGAGGAGAATCGCTTTCTCAAGGATCAAATCGAGAAAGGTCTCATGACATGTGCTCAAGGGCAAAATAACCTTAATGAGGTATTGAGCCAACACAATGAGGTGTTTGCCAAAGAGGGACTCGGGTTTAACCGAAGCACAAGCAAGAAGAAGTCGTCCGCTCAAAAGTGCACCACCCCTCTAAAAGAAACTTTTGTACGAGAAGGGCACAAGGAGAAAGGTAAGGTTGTTAGTGGGAAGGCCACAAGGGGCATTCCCACTCTCAACAAGCCAAAAGAGTTCATGCCTCCATCCTATGTACTTCATAAGACTAAGGATGGGGAATTTATGCAAAGTTTGTTGGTCCTCGAAATGCATTTTAGTTTTATGCTATTTGGGTCCCTAAGACCCTTGTGACTAACTTGAGAGGTCCCATTGCAAAATGGGTGCCTCTAACCAAGTAATAATTGTGTGTAGGTTGCCTTCTCTGGTGGAGTAAAATGGGTGATTGATAGTGGATGTACCGATCATATGACCGGAGATAGAAATTTGATCTACGATTTCATGGAAGCTATTTAGCCATTTATGAGCATTATGTTTGGTGGAGGATCAACAGGACATGTACTTGGGTTGGGCAAGGTGGCTATCACAAATGACATGTCTCTTGCAAATGTCATGCTTGTCCAATCCCTTAAATACCATTTGCTTTCTATTTGCCAGTTGGCTTCTGTTGGTTATGATACACTCTTTGGACTAACGTATGTGAAAGTCTTTAAGAGAGATACTCTCAAAGTGGCCTTTGTTGGAGAGTTGGATGGCAACCTTTACACGGTTGATTTCTCGAAAGAGAGCACATTCCATGCAACTTGTCTAATGGCCAAGGCCGACAAGGGGTGGCTATGGCATCGCCGGCTAGCCCATGTCGGCATGAGAAATCTTCAAGATATCTTAAAGGGTAATCACATCCTTGGACTAACCAATGTCTCTTTTGAGAAAGATCGTGTGTGTAGTGCATGCATAGCCGGGAAGCAACATTAATCAAAGCACCCACCCAAGAATATTGTGTCTACTTCAAGGCCTTTGGATCTCCTTCATGTGGATCTTTTTGGGCCTCCTTCATGGGATAGCCTTGGTGGGAAAAGTATGGGCTTGTCATTGTTGATGATTACTCAAGATATACATGGGTCTTCTTGCTCAAATCCAAGGACGAGATGAAGATCACGTTCATTGATTTTGCCAAGCAAGCACAACGCAAGTTTGACAAAGAAATCTTGGCAATGAGAAGTGATAATGGCTCTGAGTTCAAGAACTACACCTTGGAAGAGTTTCTTAGTGATGAAGGGATTGAGCATCAATATTCAGCTCCATACACTCCCCAAAAAAATGGTGTAGCAGAAAGGAAAAACCGCAAACTTGTGGAGATGGCAAGGTCCATGTTGGATGAATACAAGTCGCCACATAGTGGCCGTCAACACCGCATGCCATGCATCAAACTGGCTCTTCCTCCGCACTATATTGGAAAAGACTCCATACGAGCTCCTAACTGGGAACAAGCCAAATGTCAAGTACTTTCGTGTATTTGGGTGCAAATGTTTCATCCTCAACAAAAGATAACGGTTAGGAAAATTTCAATCCAAAACCATTGAGGGCATATTTGTTGGCTATGGATCAAACTCTCACACCTATAGTCTACAATAAATCCAGTGGATGTGTTGTAGAAACTTGTGACATGGTGTTTGATGAATTTAATGGCTCTGATAACCCACAAGTATAGGGGAACGCAATAGTTTTCGTGGGTAGAGTATTCAACCCAAATTTATTGATTCGACACAAGGGGAGCCAAAGAATATTCTCATGTATTAGCAGTTGAGTTGTCCATTCAACCACACCTGGATAACTTAATATCTGCAGCAAAGTATTTAGTAGCAAAGTAGTATGGAAGTAACGGTAACAGTGATAAAAGTAACAGTAGCAATTTTGTAGTGATTGTAACAATGGCAACGGAAAAGTAACTAGGCAAAGAAAAATATGCGAAAAGCTCATAGGCATTGGATCGGTGGTGGATGATTATGTCGGATGCGGTTCATCATGTAATAGTTCTAACATAGGGTGACACAGAACTAGCTCCAGTTCATCAATGTAATGTAGGCATGTATTCCGAATATAGTCATACGTGCTTATGGAAAAGAACTTGCATGACATCTTTTATCCTACCCTCCCGTGGCAGCGGGGTCCTATTGGAAACTAAGGGATATTAAGGCCTCCTTTTAATAGAGTACCAGACCAAAGTGTTAACACATAGTGAATACATGAACTCCTCAAACTACGGTCATCACCGAGAGTGGTCCCGATTATTGTCACTTCGGGGTTGCCGGATCATAACACATAGTAGGTGACTATAGACTTGCAAGATAGGATCAAGGACTCACATATATTCATGAAACAATAATAGGTTCAGATCTGGCCTTGATTCTTTCGCCAGTATTTTTTATTATTTCCAAAACTATTCTCCGTCAAGTTTTAGGTCATTCCGAGAACTTTTATTTCTGCTCAAAAATAACACCATGGCAATTCTGCTGAAAACAGCGTCAGTCCGGATTAGTTCCATATAAATCATGCAAGTTAGAGTCCAAAACAAGGGCAAAAGTGTTTGAAAAAGTAGATACGTTGGAGACGTATCAACTCCCCCAAGCTTAAACCTTTGCTTGTCCTCAAGCAATTCAGTTGACAAACTGAAAGTGATAAAGAAAATTTTTACAAACTCTGTTTGCTCTTGTTGTTGTAAATATGTAAAGCCAGCATTCAAGTTTTCAGCAAAGATTGTGAACTAACCATATTCACAATAACACTTAGGTCTCATATTTACTCATATCAATGACATAATCAACTAACGAGCAATAATAATAAATCTTGGATGACAACACTTTCTCAAAACAATCATAATATGATATAACAAGATGGTATCTCGCTAGCCCTTTTTGAGACTGCAAAACATAAATGCAGAGCACCTTTGAAGATCAAGGACTAACTAAACATTGTAATTCATGGTAAAAGAGATCCAATCATAGTCGCACTCAATATAAATTAATAGTAATGGATGCAAATGACAGCGGTGCTCTCCAGATGGTGCTTTTTAATAAGAGGATGATGACTCAACATAAAAGTAAATAGATAGGACCTTTGCGGAGGGAAGCAGTGATTTGTAGAGGTGCCAGAGCTCGATTTTAAAGCAGAGATAAATAATATTTTGAGCGGCATACTTTCATTGTCAACATAACAACCGAGAGATCTCGATATCTTCCATGCTACACACATTATAGGCGGTTCCCAAGTAGAATGGTAAAGTTTATACTCCCCCTCCACCAACAAGCATCAATCCATGGCTTGCTTGAAACAACGAGTGCCTCCAACTAGCAACAGCCCTGGGGGAGTTTTGTTTGCAATTATTTCGATTTGGTTTGATTAGAGCATGGGACTGGGCATCCCGGTTTCCCGAGTAGAATGGTAAAGTTTATACTCCCCCTCCACCAACAAGCATCAATCCATGGCTTATCCGGGAGTTCGGCCTCATCGCGTCACAACTCACACGTCTGTTGCGCCGCAACGCCTTTGTCTGGGATGAGGAGGCGACGGCGGCGTTCGAGGCCCTCAAGGAGCCTCTCACGACGGGCTCCGTTCTTCAGATGCCTGATTTCGACCGCCCGTTTGTGGTGGACTGCGACGCCTCCGGTGCGGGGTTCGGCGCCGTCCTTCATCAGGGCGATGGCCTTCTCGCCTTCTTCAGCAGGCCCTTCGCCGCGCGCCATCTTAAGCTCGTGGCTTATGAGCGGGAGCTCATTGTCTTGGTGCAGGTTGTGCGCCATTGGCGGCCTATCTTTGGGGCCGCTCGTTCCGGATTCGCACAGATCACTACAGCCTCAAGTTCTTATTGGACCAGAGGTTGTCTATCATGCTGCAGCATCAGTGAATCAGAATGCTCTTTGGCTTTGATTTCACCGTCGAGTATCGGCCGGCCGGCCTTAACATTGAGGCCGACGCCCTGTCTTGCCCTCTTTCGCCCTCTTCGTCGATATCCATCGGGCCATCGCGGCCACGCCGGACGCTCTGCTCCTTTAGCAGCGGCTTGCTGCGGGCGACCTGGAGGAGCCGTGGCGCCTCTCCGATGGCCTGCTCCTGCATGGGCGCCATATCTTTGTACTGGCGCACAACAACCTCCTTCATCAGGTTCTGCTGCTGGCCCACTCGGTCGGCCACAAGGGTGTGCATAAAACCCTTCATCGTCTCCGCGCCAACTTCTATATCCCCGGAGATCGGGCCCTGGTCCGAGACTGGGTGCGGTTTTGTGTGACGTGCCAGCGTAACAAGACGGAGACACTATGACCGACTGGTCTGCTACAGCCCTTGGAGGTGTCATCTCAGGTCTGGGCGGATATCTCCATGGACTTCATGGAGGACCTCCCCAAGGTGGGCGGCAAGTCCATCATCCTCACGGCGGTCGACCGCTTCTCCAAGTATGCTCACTTCATCGCGCTCGGCCATCCCTACACTGTCGCGTCCGCGGCTCGTGCCTTCTTCGACGGCATCGTCTGCCTCCATGGGTTTCCCGCTTCGATCGTCAGCGATCAGGACCCGGTGTTCACAGGACATGTCTGGTGTGATCTCTTCCGGTTGTCGGGCGTGAAGCTCTGCCTGAGCACGGCCTTCCATCCTCAGACGGACGGCCAATCCGAGGTCGTCAACAAGGTGATTGCCATGTATTTGCGTTGTGTCACAGGTGATTGTCCTCGCGCTTGGGTGGATTGGCTCGCGCGGACGGAGTACTGCTACAACACCTCCTATCACTCCGCCCCGCGCGCCACGCCATTTGAGGTGGTCTACGGCCGCCCCCCCCCCCCCTCCGCCCATCTTGCCGGTTGACCCGGCGACGGCTCGGACGGAGGCGGCGGGCGATCTTCTTCGCAGCCGCGACGAGGTGCTTGCAGAGGTCCGGCAGCGCCTCATTCAGTCCCAGCAGCTGGCCAAACACTACAACGACGGCCATCATCGCAAGGCGGAGTTCGCGGTGGGCGATTGGGTGTGGCTGTGTCTTCTCCATCACTCTACGCAGTCCCTGGACCCACGCGTGAAGCGCAAGCTGGGCCCTCTCTACGCCGGGCCCTTTGCCATCTTGGAGCGCATCGGGAAGGTGGCCTACCGCCTTCAGCTTCCGGCCGGTGCTCGCATCCACGGCGTCTTCCATGTGGGGCTCATGAAGCCCTTCCGTGGGGAGCCCCCGGCGGCCACTCATGCGCTTCCTCCGACCTCCGACGGTCGCCTCCTTCCGGGACCCGAGAAGGTGTTGCAGGCCCAGCTACGACGCGGGGTGTGGTACGTCTTGATCTAGTGGGCTGGCCTTCCGAAGGAGGAGGCTACTTGGGAGCAGCGTGATGAGTTCCGCCAACACTACAAAGACTTCCAGCTCGAGGACGAGCTGTTTGTGCAGGCGGAGAGAGATGTTATGACCGGGGTAACTTATACCCGTAGGAGGCCCACCGGGCAGGTTTTGTTAGGGGCTTAGCCCACAAGTTATCTTATTTTCGTGGTTATATAAACAAGTTGTAAGACTCTTTTTGAGATTAAGCAATAAGACAATTCTATTGCCCGACTCCCACAGGAGCCGGAACCCTAAACCCTAGCCGCCTACTCTCACCGCCGCCGCCTCCTCCACATGCATGACGGCGCCCAGCTCCCTCCTTCCCCTACAATCTCCGGCCTATACTCGGTAAAAGCCCAGCTCCTACCACAAATGCTACCCCCTCTTTTTTACGAATGTAATGTATTGCTTTTTTTAGACAATAATGTTATGTATTGTTGATGACGATTGATACGATAGCACTTGCCCAAGCGAGGTCTCACATGGGCCGAGGCCCAGGTAAGCAGTGTGATCTATTTTTTCTGCCTTCTCTGTTTTCCTTTTTTAAACAAAAGACTTCAAAAATTATTAAACACTTTCAGATATTGTTGATTTTTATAATGTAAATCGTGATTTTACAAAAAAAAATGTATTATTTTGAAAAAAATGTTCATAATTTAAGCTGTTTTTGTAATTACATAATTTGTAAAAATAGTACAGGACTTAAAAATAGGATTTCCAGAAAGTATTCTTTTGAAAATTTCTTGAATATTCGACAAGTATTCACAATTTCAAACAAATTTGGAATTTCATTTTTTCACAATTTCAATAACATTAGGAAATTAAAAAAATATCATTTTCAAAATTTGTTTGCTTTTTCCAAGAACTGTTCATATTTTGAATTCATGAACCTTTCGAAATTCATCATGTTTTTTCAAAATTCACAAACTTTTATTGAATTCCTGATCATTATTTAATTCGTGTAAAATTTCTCAATCCACCAACATTTTTTCATATTATCGAACATTTTTAACTAAAATAAAACCGACCAAGATATATCTTTGAGGACATAAAACAAGCCGACATACAAAAAAACAATAACAATACAAAGGAGTGTGGCGCTGCTCGGCAAAGCACGTCTCATCGTGCGGGCGGGGCTATGTGTTGCCTGCTGCGACACCCAATGCCGGCTCGCCTGCGGGGTGCTGGAAAAGGGACGGCCTAGTAACCAACTGCCACGCCATGATGAGGTCATCTGATGTCAATATAACATCGCGCACATTTTTATATCATATATTCTGCTTTTATTTTGAAATATCATATATACTACAGAAATACTTTACATAAATTTTGAAATATTAATCTTGCATTTTTAGAAATGTTAAATGTGTATAAAAAAGGTTTATGTTGTATAATAAAAATGTATAAATGTGAATGTAAAAATTACAAAATGTAGTGGTATACGAAAAATACTAATGATACATACGAAAAATGTTTGTGACAATTATAAAATGTCTTCAATACGAATGTTTCGTGCATTCAAGAAAATGTATGGTACATTTAAAATATCTTCACAATTATCAGAAATGAGTTCGTGGCATTTCGAAAATACAATGTACAAAAATGTTTGTATGGTTCAATTTTTTACCATTTGAAAAATGTTTCAACATGTATTTGACAAACTGTTTAACACATATTTCAAAAAGATTCAAAGAATGTTTTTGGGAAATGTTAAACAGGTATAAAAGAATGTTTTAATTATAGAAAAAATGTACAAACGTGTATAAGACAAGTAGACATGTATTGAAAAATGAAACCCAATAAAAATTGAAGAAACAACAAGAAAAGCGAAGAAGCCAATAAAACCCAAAAAAACCAGGAAAGAAACAAGAAAACCAAAGTATAAAGAAGAGAAAAGAATAAAAAATACCCATTGAAAAATAAAAGAAAACCGACACATACAAGAAAAAAACAAAAATTAATGAAAACAGAAAAAGAAAACAAAAAAACAAAGAAAGTAGACCGAACCTATCGATCAAATGAGGACAAGCAAATTCAACGAACGACGAACAACTAAATTTGTTGGCGCCATACTAATCCGCCCGTACATGATCCCTAATAGGAATCGGTACGGGTGATATAGCATTTGCAAGGGGAGCGTGCATGAGCAAGTGAGCGCACTGCTTGCTATGAGCGATCCACAACACCGCCCGAAAACATGTGCATGATGATTGTAGTGCCAAGGCCTCCATGTGTTGTCCTTAAGGGCCCACATGCATATTGGCCAGCCCTCGGACTTCGACTTGATTTGGGCCTGAAACATACGAGTTACGAGTGACGACAAAGAAGAAATAGACCAAATTAGTAGCCCAAACCTGTTAACAAATACAAAAGAAAAAAAACAGCAAATCACCAATGTATTCAAATCAACAGGAGGTGCGCACTGACTTTTAAAATGTGGGATGCGACCTTGAGCTCCACTTGACGTTGCATCTAAAACTCTCATGCAGGGCCACATATGATGATGCAATGTGTGGCGATCGAAATGAACTCTGGTGATAACGAATGTCATTTCATCGGAATATCTTGTTGGATCCGCTCAATCAACGCCTGCCCATTGCTTGTTAGTATCGGGAGTTCGCTCAAATACTCCGCACTAGGCATTGAAACATACCTGATGAAATGCTTTGATGAGAATGGTTGGTATAAGAAGCTTGGTGGCACCGAGAGCTCCCCCAAACACTTCACGGTGGCATTTGGAATAATGCTTTGTGAAGTGCTTGTAGGGAACTCATGGTAAAACAAAACATATATCCTTTAGATAGATCATCACTTCGAATTCTTGACCAGCACTGAGTAAAGCTTAGTGGCACTGAAAGTTCCCCCAAACACTTCATAGTGGCATTTGGAATAATGTTTGTGAAGTGCTAGCTTGCAAGGAATTCATGGTAAAACCAAGCATGTGTGCTTCAAATTGATCATCTCGTTGGGCTTTTAACCGGCGTTGAGTAAATAATGCTTTGTGAAGTGCTTGTAGGGAACTCATGGTAAAACAAAACATATATCCTTTAGATAGATCATCACTTCGAATTCTTGACCAGCACTGAGTAAAGCTTAGTGGCACTGAAAGTTCCCCCAAACACTTCATAGTGGCATTTGGAATAATGTTTGTGAAGTGCTAGCTTGCAGGGAATTCATGGTAAAACCAAGCATGTGTGCTTCAAATTGATCATCTCGTTGGGCTTTTAACCGGCGTTGAGTAAATAATGCTTTGTGAAGTGCTTGTAGGGAACTCATGGTAAAACAAAACATATATCCTTTAGATAGATCATCACTTCGAATTCTTGACCAACACTGAGTAAAGCTTAGTGGCACTTAAAGTTCCCCCAAACACTTCATAGTGGCATTTGGAATAATGTTTGTGAAGTGCTAGCTTGCAGGGAATTCATGGTAAAACCAAGCATGTGTGCTTCAAATTGATCATCTCGTTGGGCTTTTAACCGGCGTTGAGTAAATAAAGCTTGGTGGCACCGAGAGTTTCCCCCAAACACTTCACGATGGCGTTTGGAATAATGCCTCGTGAAGTTCTTGCAGGGAACTCATGGTAAAACCAAACACACATGCTTCAGATTGACCATCACTTCAAATTCTTGACCGGCATTGAGTAAGCTTAATGGCACCAAGAGTTCCCCCAAACACTTCACGGTGGCATTTGGAATAATGCCTTGTGAAGTGCTTGCAGGAAACTCCTAGTAAAACTAAGCATAATTTGCGGTACGTCTCTTGTGGTTTGTGACTTGCAATATTTTCTAAGCTTAGTTACACCGAGAGTTTCCCAAAAACTTTACATAAAACATCAAATGGTCCTTTGTAAAGTGTTTGAAGGGAACTCCCGGTAATACTAAATGCGGGTCCCAATTCATTCGTACATCACTCTTATGATATGTGGCCAATATCTATAGAATGCTTGGTGACACAGAGAGTCCCAACACTTCAGAAAGTTCTCGAAAACATGTATCCTGAAGTGCTTGAAGAGAACTCCGACGATGTGAAACTCGATTAATGCCCATGCACCCATCATAGTGTACATGGATGTACCTCTATAATTTCTAAAGCGCAAACACTCCCAAACCTATCGAAACCGTCGGTAGCCAGCCAGAGTTCCCCCAAACACTTCACTATGTATACTCATATCCCTGCAAAGCACACTTTAAAACAGTGCCAATGCAACAATGAGGCAGAAGCTAGCAACTGAAGTGATTTGAGGAGAACTCCAGGTGACAACCAACCAAAGTAGCTAGCTAGAACTCTTGTTCATCTCATGTGGACCACATTTCACTCGTTTAATCTGCCATGGTGATGAGCGTGTATATATAGAGGCTGTTTGGATTGTGCCGAAACCAGCCCTATCAATTCGGGGGCGTGCAAATTATTTGGCGATGGATTTCGCCGCCATCGCTTCGCCAACAGTTAGCGAGAAAAACTGAACTGCTTGCCAAAATTTTGGCGTAGATTACAAAATCTGGCCACCATCCAAACGAACGCCAACGCCCGCAGTCAACGCCGAAATCTTGGTAAGGCAGTCGCGGGCTACCATCCAAACGGACCCATAGTACCAACTCGGTTTCTGTCCGCGCACATTTCTTTCACGTGAAACGAGATGCAGAGATCACATTATTATTATTATCCCAACTGGCTCAAAGCTTGTGCCAGTTGCAGAACAGGTCAACAGGGGATAGACATACGGGCTGGGATTCCGCGTAAACTTTGCCTAATTTGCTGCAGAGAATGCTCATGGATGGACGCCGTCGTTGCAGTAGTGCTCCCGTACAGTATCTATCTTGATAAAGTGAGCGATCAGGGTGCTTTAGAGGCAGAAGAAGAGAAAATGTTTTGGGCACCTGTGGCGTTGAACATTTCAGGCTCAATTGATTTAAAGGAATTTTATAGAATTTCTAGAGAATTGAAATCCTTCGAAAAAATTTCTATGTTGGCCCTTTGATTCATAGGATTGGATCTCATAAAAGCTTTTTATGCAATCATTTATACTACATTTCATGGGAAATCTGACATCTACTCCATTCTCCTTTTACGATTCCTTTGTTTTCCATGTTGCATCAAACACTCCTTGCTAATTTTATAGGATTCAATTTGGCATGCCATCCCAATCCTATACTTTTTCTATTCCTACATTTTCAAAATCCTGTGAATCAAAGAGGCCCTCGTTGTTTATGTACTGTACATGCACAGCCGGATGGTACTACTTTTCACATGCTACGAGCATCTCCACTCACCCCCCAACAGGACCCTCAAGGCATTTTTTCAAAAAATTGGCCCAGTCGCGCTCCCGGAAGCCCACTTTTCGCCGGTTAAGGCCGAAATTGGCGCCGGCGGACCCAGGCCAAACCTGGCGCACTGGGGGGCGCCGGGAGAAGCGTTTTTGGCGCGAAAGCCTGACGGGCCCGCCAAATCAGCGACCAGCCGCGTCTCGTCTTCCTCATCGCCTCGTTTTCCCGCGGGAAATCAAGGCCAAGGCTGCCGCCGGTCAGCCTTCTATTGATTCCTCACGGGCGGCGCAATGGCACGGTGACGCACCGTTCCCCTCCCGCCACGCGTACACACACGTATGCCGTCCCTCGTCAGCTCTAAAAAGCCACCCCTTCCTCGCCGATGGACGCACTCTCCTTTGCCCGCAGTCCTCTCTCGTCGCTGACGCCCCATCCCATCTCTCTCTCTCTCCGTCTCCAGCCACCGCGTCCACATCCGCCGATGGGAGAACGTTTTCCCGGCGACGGTGTGGCGGCCAATGGCTTCGGCCACTGCACCCTGCACGAGTGGGAGGCGTACCTCCTCCATGAGGCGAACTACCGGCGCCGCCTGGCATGCGCGTGCCGGGGCGGTGGAGGCTCAGCCCCGGAGGCATCCCCGTCCCCCCGCAACCTGACGCCGACCGCTTCCATAGCGAGATCGCGCGCGTTCGGGCCTCCCTGCCGGAGAAGGTGCGCGGTCGCCCGCAGTACGCCGCCAACAACCACGCCAGTTGGGCAGCGTATTTCCAACGCCGCCACAAGGAGCAGGTCACCTCCACCAACAACGCGCCGGTGAGAGGGCGCCACAACGCCGATGGTCGTCGCCTGTGGTGGCGCGACCCCAGGCGCATGCTCCGCTACGTCCTCAAGCACGTCGAGGGCGGCAACGAGCCGCCACTCGAGTACCCAGCGGCCCCAGCCCTGGTTCCTCGCCAGAGCGGCGGCCTATGGCTACCGAGGCGCATGGTTTTAAAAAACGGCATGTGGGGCGACCTTGGGGCGGCGGCTGGAAAACCGACCGCCCCCACGGCGATTTTTTCGCCGGCGCGCCCCCAAGCGGCGCTATTTCAAGCCCCTGCGGGACCGAACGGCTAGAGATGCTCTAAGCTTATCTGCATGTTGAGAGAACAAAACAGAAAGTGTGGAGATGATGTATTTGTGGTCAGTTGGGGATTTCAGTGTCGATGAGCTTAACTATTGGAGTTAATTACACAAAACCACAACTTTAGGTTAACTTATAACACTTTACCACAATTTTTGAGTTTTTTAACAAAAAACCACAACTTCAGGTCAACTTATAACACTTTACCACAACTTTTGAGTTTTTTTAACACAAAACCACAACTTCTGAACTAATTCTCAACATTGAGCCCAAATCTATCAGTCAACTTCTTTTAATATACAATCTGATTGATTGGGCCCACATGTTAGGACACATCTCCGATGTGGCCTACCATTTCCTCCTCTTGCCATCCCGCACCGGTGCTATGAACTCCACAGACACATTGAGCAGGGAGCTGGGTGTTGTTGGGATGGTCAAAATTCTACCATAGGACGATCACTCCAAGTGTCCTCAATGGCGAGGTTCCTAGTGTCGCAAAGCCGCGCCCGCATGTCACTGTCGTTGGCGGTGGAGTTCCAAAATGATCTCGATGTCGTAATCAGTGAGGACGAGCATGTTGCAGTGGTCCTTAAGCATGAGGTGGCAGCCCTGATTGTGCACAACATGGCAGCACGGATGTGCTGGCAGCGCCCGTCCGGACTATGGCATGGACGAGCGGGGCGCACGAACTAGACAGAGAGGTCCTGGGGAGGACGAGCGTGTCTATACGGCGGTGGAGCACAAGGCAAGAGCCTTGTCTATGCACGGCGTGGTATAGTGCATATGCTAGCTGCGGTTGTCCAGACGACAACATGGTTGGGCGGAGTGCGCAAGACGAAGAAGGAACTTGTCGCCTAGAGCCTGACATGTGGGCCCAATCATTCAGATTGGCTGTTAAAAGAAGTTGACCGATAGATTTGGGCTCAATATTGAGAATTAGGCCAGCAGTTGTGGTTTTGTGTTAAAAAACTCAAAAGTTGTGGTAAAGTGTTATAAGTTGCCGCGAAGTTGTGGTTTTGTGTTAAAAAACTGAAATGTTGTGGTAAAGTGTTATAAGTTATCCTGAAGTTGTGGTTTTGTGTAATTAATTCTAACTATTGACATGTGAACTCAGCCTGAGCTCGTTACAAAAGTAACCCAAGTGTTTTACTTGTCATTTTCATGTCGGTGGTCGGCGAACTTACAGGTTTCGTCAGTTTATCAAAGGGCAGCAATCATATACTACAGGTTATAAAGAAATATGCGTGAAAATGCAGTTTATAAATGCTAGAACACCATTAGCAAGCATGCAGTAGACAAATATATAGTGCCGGGGCACACAAACCTAGTCTGCCTTTTTCCATTAGAAAATATGTCTAATGCAATGGGCTAGTTGTCTGTCTCCGTGTCTCATTATGCGTGGCTGTATGGGCAGGCTGCATAAAAAGAGAAAATCAAAAGACACTGATGGCAACACACCATGGGGTTGTTTAGTTTTAGGTCTAGGAGTGTCACATTTGGGTATAAGTATATTTGGAGTAGCATCATTCGCAGAGGCAAGGTGATGACGATGCGGCAGGAGCTCTTCTTCTTCATGTCGTAGGAGAGGTCGTCGTCGTCTCGCATGGAGTTCCCCAGTCACACTTCTTGCCTCTTTTGGTTGATGTTATTCAGTTCAGGTAGGAATGAGGGTTTTGTTCTTGTGATCTCACTGGTGGAAAAAGGGTCTTTGGTCGCGGTTCGCAACTGCCATTAGTCGCGGTTGCGCAACCGCGACCAAACAGGCGGGACTAAAAGCTTCACCCTTTAGTCGCGGTTGCTTAAGAACCGCGACTAAAGGCCCGTCCACGTGGGCGCCAGGTGGCCGCCGGGGCGGAGGACTTTTAGTCGCGGTTCTTCTGGCCAACCGCGACTAAAGACCGCCGCAGGTTTAGGGTTTTAGCCCCCCCCCCTAAACCTGCCCCCCTAAACCTGTTTTCTGTTTAATTTGTATTGTTTTACTTCTTTTATGCTTTATTTTAATTTTGAAGGAGTTTCACATATTCTACGCTACTACATACATGCATATGAATGTACAATTTCAAACAAATTTGAAATTAGAACCAAAAAAAATTCAAGAGGAATATACAGTATATATTAAATATCATCGGATGACCATATACAATTTTGAACAAGTTTCCATACATAATTTAAGGCATATAAAGTTCTACGTCCTCGTAATGGTGTTCTCCTTTAGGATGGAGGACTTCCCTCTTGAACCATCCAGCTAGTTCCTCTTGAAGTGGTCGGAAGCGAGCTTCTGGACTAAGCATCATCCGGAGGTTATTCCTCTGAGCATTGGTATCACTCGGAACCCGCTCAGAGGTGTATCTCCGGATCATCTCACAGACATAGTATCCACATAGATTGGTCCCCGCTGGCTGAATATCCCCAGCATTCTTAGCCTTTGACTTTTTGAATTCTAGCTCTTTTTTGAATTCACCGACCTTTGTATCTACGAACCGTCTCCAAACCCTACAAGGCAAAGAAAATTAAATGAACAAGAGAGTTATTAGTTACTTGATATTAGGAAATGAACGAAATAGGCCGATCGATATAGAGCGCAAATGAATGAAAATAATTACTTCTGCATCATTTTTCTCAGGTCGCCCCAAACCTTTGGATCCATATTCAGAGAGTCGTGGACGAGACATTCTGAGGTGTCAACTTTAATTACTAGCAGAATCCAGTGGAACCTGCGGACACGATACATGCACAGTACGTCATGCATAACTCATCGATTAGCCGGCCACATACCATGCATGGAGTAAACAAAAGAGAATGTGCTCAAGACAGAAACACTCACCCAAAATGGTAAGGAAATAGAATATCACTTTTGAGTTCCTGCTTTGTAAGAAACTGCCACAGGTCTGCCTCCATGTCGTCGGGGTGATGCCGCAACACATATCCATTAACGATGGGTGGGTCAATGAACCCAACATCATGGATGTTCCTTACTCTGCATTCCTTAATCTTCATTCTGCATGTATAATAGCGGACACAACAATATAGTTAGGACATATATATAGTGCAGGCAATATGAACGAGATGGGGTAGAAATAAATCACTTACAGAACGTAGCAACTGATGATAGATTTGTCGAGCTCGCGCAGATTGAAAAGCTGGAACAATTCACTCAGATGAATTTGTACATAGTAATGTTTGAAGTGATGCTCATGTCTAACTTCCGCATAAATATATTCGTTGGCGTTTTTATTTTTTATGTAACCCTTGTACCATTTCAGCAGACCTTTCATTTGTGGAGGTAGATCCTGTTCCTGCGCAGGCTCGACGAGAGGCCCATTCTTCACATATGTAATTACTACCTCCTTCACTGGCGCCTCATCAAGGCCTAACAGTTCACGAAGAGTAATACCTAAGTTGGCCGCTTGTTCTCTGGCACTCGTTGCAGTCAATCCAAGTGCTGCCGCAGCTGCTATGATATCGGGGTCATTCGGACCGGCGGCTTTCACTATAAGCGGGGCAATTGATTGTTTACTTTGTTCCCCGAGCTGGGCAACTCGTTTACTTTGTTCCGGATCGGGGTCATCCGCCCGCCCTTTCTTCTCCTTCAACATGAGTGCCTGCCTACGAAGTTCACGTGCATAGTCCTCAGGCAGATTCTTCGCGGCTTGGGACGGTGTGCTCAAAAATGACTTAGCCCACTTCTTTTGCTCATCAGAAAATACTGGCTTGGGCTCGGGCTCTCTTTTCTTCTTGCAGTCCGCCTTCCATTTCTCAAGATCAGCAGCCGCGGCCGCGGCAGTTTCCTCGGCACTACGTTCCCAAGGCCTTGTGGGGAGAGGCTTCAGTGATGGCTCCGGTACCTTTATGGTCTTAGGTACATAAGGGTCCGGGTTAATAATCCAGGACTGCTTCTGCTTCTTTGCCGGAGGTGGATTGGGGGGCGGCGTCTGATCACCCGCCGGAAGAGGACTGGGGGGCGGCGTCTGATCACCCGCCGGACGTTGTGGACTGGGAGGCGTCGGCTGACGTGACGGAGGTGTAGGTGAACCGCCACCACCACCACCACCACCACCACCACCACCGCCACCGCCACCACCACCACCATAGGGGGGTGGACTTGTTGTCCTTGGCGCCTCGCCTGGAAACTTGATAAACTTCTTTTGCCATAGAATGAAATGGCGCTTGACATCTCCAAGTCTTTTCTCCCCTTCAGGTGTAGCAATGTCAATCTCCAGGTCCTCAAACCCTTGGACTATGTCCTCCACCGTGACACGAGCATAGCCATCTTGAATGGGGTTGTTGTGGTGGAGTGCTCCAGGTAAACATGGTAAAGCACTGCCGATGGCTACCTTCATGGACATGTTCCCGATAGGATAATACAGATGACATGCTTTCCTCTCCTTTATATCGTCCACGGGGTAGCGAGGAGGCTCCGGTGCAGTAATTTCGACCACCAGAGGCTCCGGTGCAGTAATTTCGATCGTCGGTGCATCTGCACCAGCCGGTGGGGCCTCCGTGGAAGCCACGCTGCTTCTCCGCTGCTGGCTATCGAGATCCGCTGGATGATCTTCATGCTGCGCCCAAGCTGCATCTCTTTCGGCTACTAGTACACTCACGGTTTTCTTCATCACATCCATTTCCGATGCCAACCGCGCCACAACATCTGCTTCCCGATCCATCTTTCTCTTACGGCTTCTGTAACCGTACGGGTCATCGTTCTGGGGGAACCCTATTTTCCACGGAATGTGCCCCATGCCTCGTACACGTCCTCCGTGTTCAGGATTCCCGAGGGCTTTTGTCAGTGCGTCGTTCTCTCTGTTGAACTTGATCTTCCCCTCTTGAGCATCCCTCATTGCGTCAATAAGGGCTTGGGTGGGTTTCATTATTTTGCCCTGGTAAACACACTCCCCTATCTCCGGGTTCAGCGTTCCCCCATGCCCGTACCACCAGCTTTTGGCCCTTGGGTCCCATCCCTCCGTACCTGGACGGATTCCTCGCGCCCTCAGCTCGTTCTCCATCTTCGCCAACCTAGGCTGCCAAAGGCGATACCCTCCTGGCCCCATAATATGATTGTACTCCTTCTTAGCCGCATTTTCCTTATTTTTTTTCGATATTTGAATGAACTGCTCCGATTTCTTTTGCTTCACAAATTCTGGCCAATCATGTTTCAGTTTCTCATATTGTCCTTTGAAATCTGGAGTCTTGTTCTGCTTGACAAAGTCATGGTTTAGATTTTGCTTGAATTTCCGGAATGCGTCGGCCATCTTATGAAGAGCGAACTGTTTGACTAGCCTCCTCCTCTCCTTGTTTTCCTCAATCTTGTTACCCTCCTCATCGAATTTGTTGTATTCCGGAGGTAGAACGAAATGTTCCATAAGCTTCTTGAAGCAATCTTTTTTTGTTCTCTTATCGACAAAAGTGAAACCAGCAATTCGTGCCTTCTTTGGCTCATTCCATTCTTGGACGGTGATCGAGACGTTGTCTCTAACAACGGCTCCGCATTGGCTGACAAACTTGATGGCGTTCTTGCGGGGCTCCAGTGGCCTGCCGGTTGCACTGTCGACAACCTCGATGGTGCATGTTTCCCCTTGTTTCATCGTCTTGGTTGCGCCACGCTTTGACGACGTACTCGATTGTTTCGACGATCCGGCCGAGGGCTAAAATAAGAAAGAGAGTCGCGCCCGTTAGTACACACATATTTATTCAAATCAGTTAGTTTGTATCACCAGAGGCTCAATGTATATATATACCTCGGCGCCGGAGGTGGTTGCTACTTCCATTTGAAGATCGTCGTTTATCGACGTTTGTTCGGCATCATCTTGCTGACGGCGCCCTTCATCTTCACCGTCAAGGTTCAGATAAGAAGAGACATCATCTTCTTCTTGTCCGGTCGGCACATATTGAATATCGCCGTTTATGATGCCGAACATATGTGCTTCACCGTCCGGATCATAGTTGTCCATAATCGGGTCAGCTCTATCGTCCGCCATTATGTCAGTCCTGAAAACATGTAGTAAAAACAAATTAATTAAGTGAAGAAGGGGGGCGGTGGCGGTGGCGGTGGCGAAAGGGCGGTGGCAAAAGGAGGGGGCGAGGAAGGGGTGGGAGAGGGTGTCGCGGTAGAGCGCGAGACGGGGCGGCAGACGACGGCGCCACGGAGAGGGAGGCGAGGACAACACACATGTATAACCCTCGCCATTTGGTTAATTATCAAATTTTACGGTTTTTTGTTAATTATCAAGTTTTAAGTTACTTATTTTCTTCTTCCTTTTTCCTTTCTTCTTCTTTCTTTCTTCTTCTTCCTTTCTTCTTCTTTCTTTCTTCTTTCCTTTCTTCTTTCTTTCTTCTTCTTCCTTTTCTTCTTATTCCTTTCTATTCTTTCTTTCTTCTTCTTTCCTTTTTCTTTTTTCTTTCTTTCTTCTTCTTCCTTTCTTCTTCATTTCTTCTTTTTTTTTTCTTCTTCCTTTTCCTTTCTTCTTTCTTTTGGTTTTCATTTGGTTTTTATTTGGTTTTCATTTTTTTTTCTTCCTTTTTCTTTCTTGTTTTTTCTTCTTCATTTTTCTTTCTTCTTTCTTTCTTCTTTCTTTTTTTCTTCTTCCTTTTTCTTCTTTCTTTTTTTCTTCTTCCTTTGTTTTTCTTCTTCCTTTCTTTTTTCTTCTTTCTTTTTCTTTCTTGTTTTTTTTCTTCTTCCTTTTTCTTTCTTCTTCCTTTGTTTTTCTTCTGTTTTTTTGTTTTCTTTTGTTTTTTCTTCTGTTTAATTTGTTTTTTTTGTGTGTTTTCCTTTTTCCTTTTTCCTTTTTCCTTTTTTCCTTTTTCTTCTTCTTCCTTTTCCCTTTTTCTTTCTTCCTCTTCTTCCTTTTTCTTCTTCTGATCTTCTTCTGCCGGCAGAGGACGGCAGGGCCAGCGGGCGGCGCGCGGAGGACGGCAGGCAGGGCCAGCGGGCGGCGGGCGGCGCGCGGAGGACACGGCAGGCAGGGCCAGCGGGCGGCGGGCGCGGCGGGCGGCGGGCGGCAGGGCGTCGGGCGGCGGGCAAGGGCGCAGGGCGGCGGGCAAGGGCGCAGGGCACGGGCGGCGCTCACTGGGGACGGGGGGCGGCGGCGCGCAAGGCTTCGGCGTCGGCGTCGGCGTCGATCGGCATCGGGGCAGGGCTTCGGCGTCGGCGTCGGCGTCGATCGGCGTCGGGGCAGGGCTTCGGCGTCGGCGTCGGCGTCGATCGGCGTCGGGGCAGCGCTTCGGCGTCGAGAGAGAGGAGAATGGAAAGTGGCAAAACTGCCAAGTGCAGTATTTATAGACGCAGCTTTAGTCGCGGTTGGTGTGGCGGACCGCGACTAAAGCCTAGCTTTAGTCGCAGTCCGCCACACCAAGCTTTAGTCGCGGTCCGCCACACCAACCGCGACTAAAGCTAGCCTTTAGTCGCGGTCCGCCACACCTACCGCAACTAAAGGTTTTTGGCGCCGCTTCGTTCCCGCGCAGGAAAGAGCCTTTAGTCGCGGTTGGTGTGGCGGACCGCGACTAAAGCCTAGCTTTAGTCGCGGTCCGCCACACCAACCGCGACTAAAGGTCTGTGCTGGCACTGGCGCGGTGCGGTGGGATGTTTAGTCCCACCTCGCTAGCCGAGAGGCTTCGACAGTGGTTTATAAGCGCGGCTGCACTGACCACTTCGAGCTCCTCTCAAATGCAGGCTTACGGGCCTATTCTGTTACTACTAGCCTGTGGGCCTACTGGGCCTTCCTGCGGGCCTGAATCCTGGCCCAATAATGGGTTTCTAGTCGTATTCAGGCCGTGGTGGCCCAGTAGGTGGCATACTTTTTATTTTTTGCCTGTTTTTTGTTTTCATTTTTGCTTTATTTATTTTGTTTTTTTCTACTTACAACAAAAAACTTATTTATTTTATTTTATTTTGTTTCTAATTACTTAATTATTTTACTTTATGATAATTATTTTTGCTATTAAAGTTTCTAATTACTTATTTATTTATGTTATTAAAATCTTAAAAATACAATTATATATTAAAAAAATCAGAAAATAAAACTAATTCATTTTAAATTCTTGTTTTTCTTCTGTTTTTTTCTTCCTTTTTTCTTCTATTTTTTTCTTCTGTTTTTTTCTTCCTTTTTCTTGTTTTTCTTTTTTTTTCTTCCTTTCTTTCTTTTTCCTTTTTTCTTCTGTTTTTCTTCTGTTTGTTTTTTTCTTATGTTTTTCTTCTGTTTGTTTTTTCTTCTGTTTTTCCTTTTTTCTTCTGTTTGTTTTTTTCTTCTGTTTTTCCTTTTTTCTTCTGTTTTTTTCCTTTTTCCTTCTTTCTTCTTCTTCCTTTTTCCTTTTAAAATCAGAAAAATAAAACTAATTCATTTTAAAATCTTAAAAATACAATTATATATCAAAAAAATCAGAAAAATAAAACTAATCCCTTGAAGGTTTGACAAAAGGTTTGATACATCATTCAGTTCATCGACCAAATACAAAGTTTGGTACAATAAATTATTACACATCAATTCTTCCCTTGTGTCCCTGCTTGCTTACGATTGTGCCGTATCCATGGCGCATCCTCATCATTTAACTTAATGCTTGGGTCGGTGTTCACTTTGAAGGGCGGAATTTCACCAAACATATTATAATCTTCTGACATGTCTGTCTTGTCCTCCACTCCCACGATGTTTCTTTTCCCTGAAAGAACAATGTGGCGCTTTGGATCATCGCATGATGTACTGATCGTTTTCTTATCTTTCCGTTTCCTCGGTTTGCTACTCATGTCCTTCACATAGAAAACCTGAGCGACATCTTTCGCTAGGACGAATGGTTCGTCAAGGTAACCAAGATTGTTGAAATCCACCATTGTCATTCCGTATTGCTGGTCCACCTTTACCCCACCTCCTGTTAGTTTGAACCATTTGCACCGGAACAAAGGGACCTTAAAGGAGGGTCCATAGTCAAGTTCCCATATCTCCTCTATGTAACCATAATATGTGACCTTTTGCCCATTCTCGGTTGCTGCATCAAAGCGGACACCACTGTTTTGGTTGGTGCTCTTTTTATCTTGGGCGATCGTGTAAAATGTATTCCCATTTATCTCGTACCCTTGGAAAGTCGTTATAGTCGAAGATGGTGTCTTGGCCAACATGTACAGCTGATCTACAACATCATTGTCATTCATTAAATGTTTTCTCAACCAACTGCCGAAAGTCTCCATGTGGGCCTTCCTAATCCAGGATTCAGGCTTCCCCGGGTTGTCCGAGCGTAAAATATTCTTGTGTTTCTCAAAGTACGGAGCCACCAAGCTGGAATTGGTCAGTACAGTGTGGTGTGCTTCAGTCAGAGAATGGCCGTCCATACATATCGTTGATTTCCTTCCGGTCGTGCCTTTTCCACTTAGTCTCCCCTCGTGCCGCGATCGAGGAAGGCCAATCGGCTTAAGGTCAGGAACAAAGTCAACACAAAACTCAATTACCTCCTCATTTCCATAGCCCTTGGCGATGCTTCCTTCTGGCCTAGCACGGTTACGAACATATTTCTTTAATACTCCCATGAACCTCTCGAAGGGGAACATATTGTGTAGAAATACAGGACCGAGAATGAAAATCTCTTCGACTAGGTGAACCAGGAGGTGTGTCATAATATTGAAGAAGGATGGCGGGAACACCAACTCGAAACTGACAAGACATTGGACCACATCGTTCTGTAACCGTGGTAGATCTTCTGGATTGATTACCTTCTGAGAGATTGCATTGAGGAATGCACATAGCTTCACAATGGCTACTCGAACATTTTCCGGCAGGAGCCCCCTCAAAGCAATCGGAAGCAATTGCGTCATAATCACGTGGCAGTCGTGAGACTTCAGGTTTTGGAACTTTTTCTCCGCCATGTTTATTATTCCCTTTATATTGGACGAGAATCCAGACGGGACCTTCATACTGCTCAGGCATTCAAAAAAGATGACCTTCTCTTCTTTGGTCAGAGCGTAGCTGGCACGACCTTGAAACCATTCCGGATGCCGGTCATCAGGGTCTTTCAAACGTTGCTGGTCCTGCCGTGCTTCCTTTGTATCATTTGTCTTCCCATACACGCCCAAGAAGCTTAGGAGGTTCACGCAAATATTCTTCGTAACGTGCATCACGTCGATTGCAGAGCGGACTTCTAGGACTTTCCAATATTCTAGCTCCCAGAATATAGATTTCTTCTTCCACATGGCTGCGTGCCCGTCAGCTCCCTTCGGAACTGATTGTCCGCCAGGACCCTTTCCAAAGATGACTTTCAAATCCTTGACCATATCAAATACCTCAGCACCAGTGCGTTCTGCAGGCTTCGGCCGGTGATCTGCCTTGCCGTTGTAATGCTTGCCTTTCTTTCTTACTGGATGAATTTTCGGAAGAAATCGACGATGCCCAAGGTACACGTTCTTCTTACAATTTGGCAAATGTACACTTTCAGTCTCATGTAAGCAGTGCGTGCATGCATTGTATCCTTTATTTGACAGTCCCGAAAGGTTACTAAGAGCAGGCCAATCGTTGATGGTTACGAAAAGCAACGCTCGTAGGTCAAATTCCTCTTGTTTGTGCTCATCCCACACACGGACACCAGGTCTGCCCCACAGCTGTAAAAGTTCATCAACTAATGGCCTTAGGTACACATCGATGTCGTTGCCGGGTTGCTTAGGACCTTGGATGAGCACTGGCATCATAATGAACTTCCGCTTCATGCACAACCAAGGAGGAAGGTTGTAGATGCATAGAGTCACGGGCCAGGTGCTATGGCTGGAGCTCTGCTCGCCAAAAGGATTCATGCCATCTGTGCTTAGACCAAATCTTATGTTCCTTGCGTCAGCTGCAAAATCTTTGAACTCTCTGTCGATCTTTCTCCATTGCGTTTCATCTGCGGTGTGTCTCAACTCCCCGTCCGACTTACGGTCCTCTTTGTGCCATCGCAACAACTTGGCATGCTCTTTGTTCCTGAACAGACGTTTCAACCGTGGTATTATAGGAGCATACCACATCACCTTGGCGGGAACCCTCTTCCTGGGTTTCTCGCCCTCAACATCGTCACCAGGGTCATCGCCTCTGATCTTATAACGCAATGCAGTGCATACCGGGCATTCATTCAAATTCTCGTATTCACCGCGGTAGAGGATGCAGTCGTTGATGCATGCATGTATCTTCAGAACCTCTAAACCTAGAGGGCAGACAACCTTCTTTGCTTCGTACGTACTGGCGGGCAACTCGTTATTCTTTGGAAACATATTCTTCAACATTTTCAGCAAGTTTTCAAATGCCGAGTCAGCTACACCTGTCTGTGCTTTCCATTTCAGCAAATCCAGTGTGCAGCCCAGCTTTTTCAGACCATCATCGCATCCGGGGTACAACGACTTTCTGTGATCCTCTAACATGCGATCCAAATTCTCCCTCTCCTTTTCAGTTTCGCAGCGTCTTCGTGCATCAGCAATGGTCCGACCAAGATCATCAACGGTCTCATCACGTGCCTCTTCTTCACCTTCACCTTCCCCTTCACCTTCCCCTTCACCTTCCCCTTCACCTTCAGCATCCTCCATGAAAGTATCACCGAAATCAGCAAGATAGCTTTCATCGATGAAATCATCCCCTTCTTCATCTTCTTCCATTATAACCCCTCTTTCTCCATGCTTGGTCCAACAATTATAGCTTGGCATGAAACCGTGCCGAAGCAGGTGCAGGTGAACTTCTCTTGAGGAAGAGTAACCCTTCTGATTCTTACAGTCAACACATGGACAGATAACAAAACCCTTCTGCTTGTTCGCATTAGCCACTACGAGGAAATCTTTCAAACCCGTAGTGAACTCGCGGGAGAGTCGGTTACCGTACATCCATTGCCGATTCATCTGCATTATTATAATATAAAATATATAATTAACCATCATGCATTTGTTAAACTAACTAGCTATAAACAATAGAAATTAAACAATGAACAACACACATGCATATTTTATCAATGACACACATGCATGAAAGGTTCAAGTTGCTAACCGCGATCGAGGAGGAAAAAAATGAATGAGGAACCTCAAGTGTGGCTCTTGGGGCATTTCATCAAACACCTTGTGTGCATAAGAGGAACCAAAAGCAAACCTACACCCCCTTGTGAAGCTTGTGAAGAGAAGTGGCACCAAATGGCTAAGTGAGTGCGCTGAACTGGTATATATAGGGAAGGAGCTTTAGTCGCGGTTGGCCTGGCCAACCGCGACTAAAGGCCTTTGGGCACCTTTAGTCGCGGTTGGCCTGGCCAACCGCGACTAAAGCCCCTCACGTGCACCAGCTGGCCACCGAGCGCCCTGGGCGCAGGCATTTGGTCGCGGTTCGTCTGCCGAACCGGGACTAAATGCTTCATTAGTCGCGGTTCCTGCAGTTCCGCGACTTATGGGGCTGGACGGAAGCCTCTTTTTCTACCAGTGTCTCCCTTGTGTTTGTAGATAAGGGAGGTAGGGTTGCATCTTCTTCTCCCCTTGCTGCGTTTGGTAGCAGCCTGATTGTACGTTAATTTGTTGTATCAGGGCAAATAAAATCTTTGATTGTTTCTCGTCTCTTTCGGCCACTTGTGTTCCTTTCATTTTGTGTTTGTTTGGATGACCTCCCAAAAAGCAAATGTGTGTTTCTGAATGTGATGATGACTGAAGTAGCTAAGCTACCACTACAAGTGGCGGTACCTGAACTTGAGAGCATGTTTACCTAGCTACCGGCGGAACACAAAATCTTCCGGCCCAATGAGGACATGAATAGGCCGTCCAACTCGGCAAGCTAGCTCCAGCCTCCAGGCGTCGTGACACACGGTGTTAGGTGGCTCCTGAGCCGCCTTCACCGTCGTCGCTGGCGTAATGGAAGCGCAGCGCCGACGCGCGGGCAGAGGAAGACGGCCTCGTTGGTGGAGCGCAGCGACCCACTCGCGGTAGACCGGCCCGCAGGTAGCTTTACGCCACGGCGATTCTGTGGGTGGTGTGGGCGGTGGCAGTCGTTTGGCCTATAGCCTGTTAACCGCTAAATTACATACGTAAGTGCAGCATTGCTCGTCTATGGATTATGGTACGTTATCGACTGCACCAGCTGTTCATCCTCCGGTCAAAATTTAGCTCACGGATGACCAACGTAGGCACGGGTAGTTTGTGCACCGACCGGCGTCATGCAAGGCAGGCGGGCCGGCCGGCATTGCATCTGCAAGCTAATGTGGCGCACACGAGGGCCATGGCCACCGCCCACGCGCGCAGCGGAGGTTTGCTGCACGAATGGCTCACAGCGCGGCCTGAGCCGGCCAGCCACACTCGCCAGCGGGACAGTCTGACGTTGCAACCAGCACGGCTTGGATTGTTGAGCTGGCGCTGCGTTAAATTCCCGTCAAGTTGGAACTAGGCAGAAGTTGCAGACAACATAGAGATCGAAGTTTTCTTTGGCCACTCGAGTCATGTCGACAGAGATAGGGCACGCATAAGCTATCATGAATCTTGCCATGCCGGTTGAAGAGAAAGTAAGAACTACGATGTGCACTCTGCAGCAGAGAGGCAGTGTGCATGTACTAATTAACTCCGTATTTGACGTTTGATAGTACGTACTATAATATGTTTTGGGGTGCATGGAATAATATATAAACAAAATAAGAACAAGCATTTGAAGGGAAAACCGAAAATAAACAAAACCTGGAGAAGAAAAAAAACAAAAGAAAGTAAAAACATGGAAAAGGAAACCTAAACAAAATGTGGAGAAGAAAAAATAAAACGAACAAACAGAAAAAAAAGAAAAGAAAATAACGTGAAAACAAAATTGGGAAACCGGCTTCACTCGCCCAAACTTGGATAGCATCTCATGGACGGGGCTTGCCTGATCCCATCCGCCTTCCTTTCACATCGAACGGTTCCAGTAATTTCTTTTCCATCCGTTCTTTTTCACTGCCAAAAAAAAAAGAATATCGGTCTAATCCTCATCCACCCGTATACATGCAATCCTTCCCCACCCGTAATACGCGGCAATGGCCTTGAGTCTATTACTCTATTCGCATCAGCCATGCTCGTGTCGCCGGCATCGGTCACACACCCAGCAAAAGCTACAAGCTGCAACAGACCTTCATCATATCGACATACAGCTCTGTGCCTAACCATGAACACAGTCCCGGCCGACCGCACGCCCCCAGCCCGACGCCGCGAGCTGGCCTGCTGCCGCCGGCAGGCCTTACGGTGACCCATCCATACGTGCATGGCATCGGCCTCATTCATTGTCCTCCTCCGTTAGGTCCGACGCGGCCGATGAGGCGATGACACAAGCGAGCCTGTGAGCCGGTCAAAGGATTTCCAGAGCATGGCGTTCTACTCGTCGAGCAGCACGAGGTTGCCGGAGTCGCCTAGGCGGAGCGCGGCCATGAGGGACGCGGGCGGTGGGATGGCCCACTGACCGTCCTGTTGCCATCCTTGACAAAGACGCCGGCCGACGTGAGGCGCAACGGTGAGGTGCAGTTGCTGATTGGCGCCGAACTACGGCCTCTCGTTTTGGCGGGCCCTGCCATCGCCGAAGCACGACCTCACGCTGTGGAGGGCTGCCGCCGCCGATTAATTCGTCTGTGCAGGTCTGGAGCTCCTCGAACGCATTGACGAACACTCCGGTCTAGGCCCTGCTTGCTTTAGCAGGATTGCAGTCAACGACGGCATCTTCATCGCGGAGGAGCCCGCTTGGAACGCCGCCGAGCCGGCCACACTGTTGTGCACGCCACGGCCATGAGCGAGCCGTACTCGTGCGGGTCAAGTCGCCTCCAGGCTCCGTCATCGAGCGAGGGCTGACCTTGCCGCCCGTTGTGCCAGCCACGTTGCTGTTCACACCGAGTCGTCAATACGTGGCCTTGCTTCGCAGGCTCGCACGGCTCCCCTGTGCTCTCGGAGAAGACATACAAGAATACAGGTGATTTTATGTTTTGTTTTGGCTGAAAAAAAGACGTGGGGAAGGAGACTTGGTCCGGCCGTTGGATGAAGAATTAATGGAGGGTGTATGGATGGGAGCACGCTGAGGGAGCAGGCAAGCCTCGTCCAGCATCTCATTCCTATCACGAATCAGATCTGGCCGTAGTGGCAAGTAGAGCTTGCTCCCGCCATGGAAACCTGGGATGGAATCAAGCTTTCACCCTTTAAGTTATTTTTCTTTTTATACGTAAATGTAACCTTCGGTGAAAATTTGATTCACGGACGACCAACGTAGGCATAGTTGGTCTGCGCACCGACCGGTGTCATGTAGGGCAGGCAGGCCAGCCAACATTGCATCCGCAAGCTAAGGTGGCGCACACGAGGGCCATGGCCGCTGCCCACGTGCGCAACGGTGGTTTGCTGCACGAACGGCTCGCAACGCAGCCTGAGCCGGCCGGCCGCACTCGCCAGCGGGCCAGTCTGCTTGGGTCGTGAGCTAGCGCTGCGTTTAATTCCCGTCAAGTTGAAACTGAGAGGAAGGTGCAGACAGCATGGAAATCGAAGTTCTCTTTGGCCCCTCAATCCATGTCGACAGAGACAAGGCACGCATAAGCTATCCTAAATCTTGCGATGCCGATTGCTCATGAGAAAGTAAGAACTACGATGTGCACTCTGCAGCAGAGAGGCAGTGTGCATGTACTAATTAACTCCGTATTTAACGTTTGATAGTACGCACTATAATATGTTTTGAGGTGCATGGAATAATACACAAACAAAACAGAATGAAACAAGAACTTGCACCCACATTTATTTTTGATTGGTACACACTAAAAAGACTCAACTGACCCACCAATGCTCTCACACGTAGAAAAACAGAACACACTCACACGACGCGCGCGCACTCACACACAAGCAAATAAAAACAAGCAAGGAGCAGGTGGACATCGACCGCTTGAAACCAACAGGCAAGAAGCACACATATCAAACGAACTAGAGGTCTTGCATGCACGAAGAGACATCCCGCGCGTGCTCACTAGCAGGCCTTTTCCCTGACGCACTGCACATTATTCTGGGCAGTTTTGCCCTGAGCCTTCCACTTCTTCTTCATCGTGCACATGCACGAGTGGCCTCCAAAGGCTACGCAGCAGTCCACTTGAACTTTGATCGTACCCGTCGAGGTAATCCTGTCGGCAGTGGCAATTTTCATACCTCTTCCACAGCTCTCGTAGCACGCATTCACGACGTTCTGATCGACAACGCCGCACGTCGGCGCACCGCCGACGGCAGGTACCTTCTGGGCGGCAGCGACGGCGCACATCAGCGCGACGAGGGTCGCCACGGCAACGAGCCTCGGGAGCATTGCTGCTGCCATGAACAAATCGATGCAAAGATATAGCTGATGGAAGGTCGATGCACTCGCTCACTAGTCACTACTTATGCCTGGTGTGGGTTATTTTGGTGTGGAGGTCTGCCGGGGCTTTTATAGAGCTAGCTAGATAAGGCGTGGGCGTTTGGAGTCCTAGCTGGACTCCATTAGACATCACGTGGCTACCATGCTTGATCGCGTGGGCTATCAGTGGCTGAACACGTGGGCTATCAGTCGCCACCTGACATATTCCTCATGCTTGGAGCTGGATCTAATTATATTGTATTTTCTTGGAGTTCGTGATGTTCTACTGTGCATGATGACAAAATCTCTGCCCATTGCTTTGGATCGTCTCATTTATTTATTTTATCCCGTCAGAGGATAACTGTACGACCCATGCTCTCTTATGCATCATGGTCGGGGATGCGCTGCGTCGACTCGCGTCTTTCAGTGCCGGAGCCGAGGCTGTCTAGGAGCGCGCTTGGCGGCGGAGCTCAAACGGGCGTGAACAGGAGGCAGCACGCTGGACGCCGGAGCTGTCGAGGTTGGCAGTGGTGCTGGACGCGCTGGCCGAGGCGGCAAACTCCATCAAAGGAGACGAGAACACCGGTTGTCCGTTTCAAGGAGGCAGGAGAATAGAGCCGTGACGGGGATGGTTTTGTGAATGTGGGCGGCCGCGCCAGAGGTCAAGGACGCAGCCATGGCACGATGGCCGACGATGGACACCGGCGGAGCTACAGCAAGACCAGATGAGAGAAAACAAAATACGTGTTCTTCTTCAGCTCGGCCCATCTTGGCCCGCCCAACAAATTTTGGATAGCTCTGTCATTTAATTCGGAGAAAATTTCTTATTTGACACTACTTTAAAATATGGTTCCCTATTTGGCTTTGGAGAAAATTTTCTTCGCTGTTTAACATCTAGTCTTAATTTCTTTCCCAATATGACACTCTAGTGCGTTGTGTTTACTAACCGTTTTAAAGACAGACATGAAAAGACCTTTTCACCCCTGATGCATAAGGTGACTAAAAATCTATACATGACAATATCTGCAGTTATGTTGCATATTTGGTCATGTTAGATGACCAATTGAGACCCCATAATTTGGTCAACAAACTGATTTCAATCCAAAAAGTTGTCCTCTGATTTTAATTCAAAAAATAAAAATTGGGCAGAAAACCTTCCCCGTAATTTGATCTCTCTCTCTCTCTCTCTCTCTCTCTCACACACACACACACACACACACACACACACAATATGCATCACAACATGAACAACTACCAGAAATATCCATGTTCACACATACATCACATTTAGGTTCACATTTACCACATAAATCAATACTAGTTCACATGCATCGCATACTGTTTCACATATGAGGTCTAAGTCCTCACATAAGCAGCACAAAACAAACCTCCAAAAGTAACCATGACATTAAAGAAAAACATATGAGAATCACAAGCTAAGCCTTCTTTTGCTTCTTGTGCTCATTGAAGGGCTTGCAGGGTTAAATATTTTGCTTCTTGTGCACATGGCCGGCCAGAGAACGGAGTACCGCGTCACGCAGCTCTATCAAGTCGACCAATCAGGTCGAATCACACGGATTGTGTGCTTCTTTAGAACGGTTTGAGCCGTTGGATTATATATATATAACAAATCTAGGGAAACTCTGCGTGTGTTTAACTGAGATGTTAACGCTGCTTTTGGCTGAGGGGAAGCACGTGTGGTTGCATGCGTGCATTGGTTGTCAATTTTTTTCCATGAGTACACTTAGGCGTACAATAAATTTATAGAAAGCAAAAGAGAAAAGTATACTTTTCATCCCTCAATTCTTCGCGAAGTCTAGATTTGGTCCCTCAAGTCCAAAACCGGACAATTTGCACCCTTAACTACTGAAACCGGACAAGATTCATCCCTGGTCACGGTTTTGACCGGTTTTGCTGCTGTCCTACCCCGGTTTTGACCGTGCCGACTCAAATTCACGTACCTTTCCCAATTCCGCTTAATGTTTTCAAATTTAGGTACTTTTTCTAAATACGTGAACTTTTTTAAAATGTGTGTACTTTTTCCAAATCCGCGTACTTTTCCCAAGTTCACGTACTTTTTTTTAAATCCGCATACTTTTCTAAAGTTCATGTAGTTTTTTTAAATTAATGTAATTTTTTAAAATTGATGTACTTATTCATATTCGCATACATTGTTTTGGATTTGAAAATCTTATGCGAACTTGAAAATGTACGTTGATTTGAATTTCTTTTACGCAAATTAGAAAAAAATGTGTGGATTTGAAAAATTATGTCAACCAGAAGTAAGTATCTGAATTTCAAACAAAGTTCATGGATTGGAAAAGGAACACGGATTTGAAAAAAAAATACACGAACTTTAAAAATTATGCGAATTTCAAAAATACTTCATGGATTTGAAAAAAGATACTTGGATTTGATAAAATTACACGAACTTGAAAAAATACACTGATTTGAAAAAAGTACGAAAATTCAAAAAAAAGGGATTTGAAAAAAGTACACAAACTTCAAAATAGTTCACGGATTTGAAAAAGGTATGTTTATTTTTCAAAAAAAATGTGCGCCCTTGAAAAAACTATGTGGATTTGAAAGGAGTATGTGAATTTCTATAAGTTCACGGATATGAAAAAATTACGCGAAAATTTGAGTCAGCACCGGTCAAAACCGGGGTCAGTCAACACCAAAACCGGTCAAAATCGAGACCAGGGACGAATCTTGTCCGGTTTCGTTAGTTGGGGGTGCAAGTTATCCGGTTTCGGAGTTGAGGGACCAAATCTAGACTTCACCAAGAGTGAGGGCCGAAAAGTATACTTTTCTCAAAGCAAAATTTGAGTTACAAGAAACAACACTCGCTGCGAACAACGAGCATAACACAACACCACACCCAAGCAACAACACCGCAAAGCAAGCTACAACACAAAGGGCCTATCCTAATAGAAACTCAACACCGCGTCTCGACCGACGTCGGACACCTCCTAAGAACATCAACTTCCTGTTGGAAATATGAGCAATTTATCAAATGATTTTTTTACAGAAATACTAGATAAAGCATTACTAATATAGTAGAGATAAAACAAGTCATGTGTACTGACAGAGAGAAGATAAATAGCTTCTGCATATATGAACCGTAGCCTAACATATCTATAGCAGACAGTAAAATTAGTTGCATATATGAAATAGAACCTAACATATGTAGGACAAGTACTAGTACGAGAAACTGTGGCAGGACATCTAACAGAAAGAAGAAGACATACGGGACAGCAGCAGCAGTAGCACTGGACTTGGGGTCGGTGTCCTCGCCAGCCATGTCGTCGAGGAGGTTGTTGACGTCGGGGAACAAGTCGTCGTCGGGGACGTAGTCGTCGGAGTCCGGGGCGTCCGTGACGAAGGAGTCAGACAGTAGTCACGCAGAGCGCTCCCTAAAAACCTTATCCCAATAACTATAAAGCATGACTAATATAGTAGAGATAAAACAAGTCATGCGTACTGACAGAGAGAAGATAAATAGCTTCTGCATATATGAACCGTAGCCTAACATATCTATAGCAGACAGTAGAACTAGTTGCATATATGAAATAGAACCTAACATATGTAGGACAAGTACTAGTACGAGAAACTGTGGCAGGACATCTAACAGAAAGAAGAAGACATACGGGACAGCAGCAGCAGTAGCACTGGACTTGGGGTCGGTGTCCTCGTCAGCCATGTCGTCGAGGAGGTTGTCGACGTCGGGGAAGAAGTCGTCGGAGTCCGGGGCGTCCGTGACGAAGGAGTCATGATGCGGCGAGGCGGGCGGAGGAGGAGGAGCGCGCGTGGATATCCCTGTTGTTCTCATGCTCGTACAAGTGGGGAAAGAACCTCCCTTATAAGGAGGTCCAACTCCCACTAAACTAGCAATGTGGGACTAAACTTTAGTAGTATTCCTTGCCTTGCACAAATGGGCTAAGTGGGCCTCTAGGATTTATTACGAATTTCTGAAATAGTTATTGGGCTGCCCAAAATAGATTAAATTCCAGCAATCCCTCACCAGATCCCAGAGGCACACAGAAATTGGCTTTGGTTCCAAAACACTGTTTTATATACCGGTACTGCAGTGGAGACTGTTAAGTTGAACTTCCACCTAGAACTCTATGCTACACTAGTAAGCAACTTGAACAGTGGACTGGGCCTTGAACTGCAAGTTTTCTGCGAATCTAGCTTCACATAAAGCCTTGACCGATACGTGGCTACCGTGGGTCTTCCTCGCGGATGGAGCTTATGCGTCATACTCCGTGACCTTTCATGAGTTTACTAGAGAGAACCCTACTCTTATAGATTGCGACGTTTAACAATCATACTCATATATGTGCGTTCTTCAAAAGATGTTCTGCAGGACAACATCTCTGCTTCAAAGAGCCACTTAGAACACATTAAGATATACATCAACCTGCCATGCAGATTAGGAGAGTATTGCATCTTTATGGATTGGTATTTTAACAGTAAGGGTACTCTCCTCCCAGTTGACCAACAACTTGTCTTCCACATCTAATTCACGGGATCTCCGATCATAAAGAATAGGTTACCACTGTGAACAACTCATATTGTGGGTCTCATACCCATCTCCCTCGATGCATTATCTATCACATTACGTGATAGACCCTTAGTAAAAGGATCTGCCAGATTTTTAGACGTTTGGATATAATCCAATGCAATAACTCCGGAGTTTCTCATTTTTCTGACAGACTTTAACCTTCTCTGAACGTGTCTTGATGACTTCATGTTATCCTTTGAGCTGCTCACTTTCGTGATCACAGTTTGATTGTCGCAGTTCATAAGGACATCCGGTACAGGTTTCTCAACAACCGGCAAGTCATTCAAGAGCCGGCGAAGCCAATCTGCTTCGACCGTAGCTGTATCTAGTGTTGTAAGTTCTGCTTCCATTGTTGACCTCGTTAAGATGGTCTGCTTGCAAGACTTCCAAGAAACAGCGCCACCTCCATGAGTGAATACATAACCACTCGTGGCCTTTATCTCATCAGCATCTGAGATCTGTTGGGGAACGTTGCAGAAAATAAAAAATTTCCTACGGTTTCACCAAGATCCATCTATGAGTTCATCTAGCAACGAGTATTCAGATTGCATCTACATACCTTTGTAGATCGCGAGCGGAAGCGTTCACTAGAACGTGAATGATGGAGTCATACTCGCCGTGATCCAAATCACCGATGACCGAGTGCCGAACGGACGGCACCTCCGCGTTCAACACATGTACGGAGCGGATGACGTCTCCTCCTTCTTGATCCAGCAAGGGGGAAGGAGAGGTTGAGGAAGATGGCTCCAGCAGCAGCACGGCGGCGTGGTGTTGGTGGAGAAGCAGCACTCCGGCAGGGCTTCGCCAAGCACGTGACGGAGGAGGAGAGGTGTAGCCGGGGAGAGGAAGGCCCAAGATGCAAGGGTGCGGCTGCCCCCTCCCTCCCCCCCTTTATATAGGCCCCCCGGGGGGCGCCAGCCCTTGGAGATCTGATCTCCCAAGGGGGCGGCGGCCAAGGGGGTGGAGTACCCCCAAGGCAAGTGGGGCGCCCCCCCACCCTAGGGTTTCAACCCTAGGCGCAGGGGGTGGGCCTAGGGGGGCGCACCAACCCACTATGGGCTGGTTCCCCCTCCCACTTCAGCCCATGGGGCCCTCCGGGATGGGTGTCCCCACCCGGTGGACGCCCGGGACCCAACCGGTGGTCCCGGTACAATACCGGTGACCCCCGAATCTTCCCGATGGCCGAAACTGCACTTCCTATATATAATTCTTTACCTCCGGACCATTCCGGAACTCCTCGTGACGTCCGGGATCTCATCCGGGACTCCGAACAACTCTTGGATCACTGCATATTCATATCTTTACAACCCTAGCGTCACCGAACCTTAAATGTGTAGACCCTACGGGTTCGGGAGACATGCAGACATGACCGAGACACCTCTCCGGCCAATAACCAACAGCGGGATCTGGATACCCATGTTGGCTCCCACATACTCCTCGATGATCTAATCGGATGAACCACGATGTCGAGGATTCAATCAATCCCGTATTCAATTCCCTTTGTCAGTCGGTATTTTACTTGCCCGAGATTCGATCGTCGGTATCCCAATACCTCGTTCAATCTCATTGCCGGCAAGTCACTTTACTCGTACCGTAATGCATGATCCCGTGATCAAACACTTTGATTACATTGAGCTCATTATGATGATGCATTACCGAGTGGACCCCGTGATACCTCTTCGTCATACGTAGTGACAAATCCCAGTCTTGATCCGTGTCAACCCAACAGACACTTTCGGAGATACCCGTAGTATACCTTTATAGTCAGCCAGTTACGTTGTGACGTTTGGCACACCCAAAGCACTCCTACGTTGTCCGGGAGTTATATGATCTCATGGTCTAAGGAAAAGATACTTGACATTGGAAAAGCTCTAGCAAACGAATTATACGATCTTGTGCTATGCTTAGGATTGGGTCTTGTCCATCACATCATTCTCCTAATGATGTGATCTCGTTATCAATGACATCCGATGTCCATAGTCAGGAAACCATGACTATCTGTTGATCAACGAGCTAGTCAAGTAGAGGCTTACTAGGGACATGTTGGTGTCTTTGTATTCACACATGTATTACGATTTCCGGATAACACAATTATAGCATGAATAAAAGACAATTATCATGAACAAGGAAATATAATAATAATGCTTTTGTTATTGCCTCTAGGGCATATTTCCAACAGTCTCCCACTTGCACTAGAGTCAATAATCTAGTTACATTGTGATGAATCGAACACCCATAGAGTTCTGGTGTTGATCATGTTTTGCTCTAGGGAGTGGTTTAGTCAACGGATCTGCGACATTCAGATCCGTGTGCACTTTACAAATTTCTATGTCTCCATCTTGAACATTTTCACGAATGGAGTTGAAGCGACGCTTGATGTGCCTGGTCTTCTTGTGAAACCTAGGCTCCTTGGCAAGTGCAATAGCTCCAGTGTTGTCACGGAAGAATTTGATCGGCCCCGACGCATTGGGTATGACTCCTAGGTCGGTGATGAACTCCATCACCCAAATTGCTTCATGCGCTGCCTCTGAGGCTGCCATGTACTCCGCTTCATATGTAGATCCCGCCACGACGCTCTGCTTGCAGCTGCACTAGCTTACTGCTCCACCATTCAACATATACACGTATCCGGTTTGTGACTTGGAGTCATTCAGATCTGTGTCGAAGCTAGCGTCGACGTAACCCTTTACGATGAGCTCTTCGTCACCTCCATAAACGAGAAACATGTCCTTAGTCCTTTCCAGGTACTTCAGGATATTCTTGACCGCTGTCCAATGTTCCTTGCCGGGATTACTTTGGTACCTGCCTACCAAACTTACGGCAAGGTTTACATCAGGTCTGGTACACAGCATGGCATACATAATAGACCCTATGGCTGAGGCATAGGGGATGACACTCATCTCTTCTATATCTTCTGCCGTGGTCGGACATTGATCTGAGCTCAATTTCACACCTTGCAACACAGGCAAGAACCCCTTCTTGGACTGATCCATATTGAACTTTTTCAATATCTTTTCAAGGTATGTGCTTTGTGAAAGACCTATGAGGCGTCTTGATCTATCTCTATAGATCTTGATGCCTAATATATAAGCAGCTTATCCAAGGTCCTTCATTGAAAAACTCTTATTCAAGTAGGCCTTAATGCTGTCCAAAAGTTCTATATCATTTCCCATCAAAAGTATGTCATCTACATATAATATGAGAAATGCTACAGAGCTCCCACTCACTTTCTTGTAAACGCAGGCTTCTCCATAAGTCTGCATAAACCCAAACGCCTTGATCATCTCATCAAAGCGAATGTTCCAACTCCGAGATGCTTGCACCAGCCCATAAATGGATCGCTGGAGCTTGCATACCTTGTTAGCATTCTTAGGGTCGACAAAACCTTCTGGCTGCATCATATACAGTTCTTCCTTAAGATAATCGTTAAGGAATGCCGTTTTGATGTCCATTTGCCATATCTCATAATCATAGTATGCGGCAATTGCTAACATGATTCGGACGGACTTCAGCTTCGCTACGGGAGAGAAGGTCTCATCGTAGTCAACCCCTTGAACTTGCCGATAACCCTTAGCGACAAGTCGAGCTTTATAGATGGTGACATTATCATCCGCGTCCTTCTTCTTCTTAAAGATCCATTTGTTCTCTATCGCTCGCCGATCATCGGGCAAGTCTGTCAAAGTCCATACTTTGTTTTCATACATGGATCCTATCTCGGATTGCATGGCTTCTAGCCATTTGTTGGAATCTGGGCCCGCCATCGCTTCTTCATAGTTCGAAGGTTCACCGTTGTCTAACAACATGATTTCTAGGACAGGGTTGTCGTACCACTCTGGTGCGGAACGTGTCCTTGTGGACCTATGAAGTTCAGTAGTAACTTGATCTGAAGTTTCATGATCATCATCATTAACCTCCTCTCTAACCGGTGGAGGCACCACAGAAACATTTTCTTGAGCTGCGCTACTCTTCGGTTCAAGAGGTAATACTTCATCAATTTCCACTTTCCTCGCACTTACTTCTTTCAGAGAAACTCTTTCTCCAGAAAGGATCCATTCTTGGCAACAAAGATCTTGCCTTCGGATCTTAGGTAGAAGGTATACCCAATGGTTTCCTTAGGGTATCCTATGAAGACGCATTTTTCTGACTTGGGTTCGAGCTTTTCAGGTTGAAGTTTCTTGACATAAGCATCGCATCCCCAAACTTTTAGAAACGACAACTTAGGTTTCTTCCCAAACCATAATTCATACGGTGTCGTCTCAACGGATTTAGACGGTGTACTATTTAAAGTGAATGTAGCTGTCTCTAGAGCGTATCCCCAAAATGATAGCGGTAAATCAGTAAGAGACATCATAGATCGCACCATATCCAATAGAGTGCGATTACGATGTTCGGACACACCGTTACGTTGAGGTGTTCCAGGCGGCGTGAGTTGTGAAACGATTCCACATTTCCTTAAGTGTGTGCCAAATTCGTGACTTAAATATTCTCCTCCAGGATCTGATCGTAAGAATTTTATTTTTCGGTCACGTTGATTCTCTACCTCATTCTGAAATTCCTTGAACTTTTCAAAGGACTCAGACTTGTGTTTCATCAAGTAGACATACCCATATCTACTCAAGTCATCCGTGAGAGTGAGAACATAACGATGTCCTCCGCGAGCCTCAACACTCATTGGACCGCACACATCAGTATGTATGATTTCCAATAAGTTGGTTGCTCGCTCCATTGTTCCAGAGAACGGAGTCTTGGTCATTTTGCCCATGAGGCATGGTTCGCATGTGTCAAATGATTCATAATCGAGTGACTCTAAAAGTCCATCAACATGGAGCTTCTTCATGCGCTTGACACCAATGTGACCAAGGCGGCAGTGCCACAAGTATGTGGGACTATTGTTATCAACCTTACACCTTTTGGTATTCACACTATGAATATGTGTATCATCACGTACGAGATTCATTAAGAATAAACCATTGACCATCGGAGCATGACCATAAAACATATCACTCATATAAATAGAACAACCATTATTCTCGGATTTAAATGAGTAGCCATCTCGTATTAAACGAGATGCAGATAAAATGTTCATGCTCAAACTTGGCACTAAATAACAATTATTGAGGTTTAAAACTAATCCCGTAGGTAAATGTAGAGGTAGCGTGCTGACGGCGATCACATCGACCTTGGAACCATTCCCGACGCGCATCGTCACCTCGTCCTTCGCCAGTCTCCGCTTATTCCGCAGCTCCTGTTTTGAGTTACAAATATGAGCAACGGCACCGGTATCAAATACCTAGGAGCTACTACGAGCACTGGTAAGGTACACATCAATTACATGTATATCACATATACCTTTAGTGTTGCCGGCCTTCTTGTCCGCTAAGTATTTGGGGCAGTTCCGCTTCCAGTGACCCTTCCCTTTGCAATAAAAGCACTCAGTCTCAGGCTTGGGTCCATGCTTTGACTTCTTCCCGGCAACTGGCTTACCGGGCGCGGCAACATCCTTGCCGTCCTTCTTGAAGTTCTTCTTACCCTTGCCTTTCTTGAACTTGGTGGTTTTATTGACCATTAACACTTGATGTTCCTTTTTGATATCTACCACTGCTGATTTCAGCATAGCAAATACCTCAGGAATGGTCTTTACCATCCCCTGCATATTGTAGTTCATCACAAAGCTCTTATAGCTAGGTGGGAGCGACTGAAGGATTCTGTCAATGACCGCCTCGTCTGGGAGGTTAATCTCCAGCTGAGTCAAGCGGTTGTGCAACCCAGACATCTTGAGTATGTGTTCACTTACAGAACTATTTTCCTCCATCTTACAACTGTAGAACTTGTCGGCGACTTCATATCTCTCGACCCGGGCATGAGCTTGGAAAACCATTTTCAGCTCTTCGAACATCTCATATGCTCCGTGTTGCTCAAAGCGCTTTTGGAGCCCCGGTTCTAAGCTGTAAAGCATGCCGCACTGAACGAGGGAGTAATCATCAGCACGCTGCTGCCAAGCATTCATAATGTCTTGGTTCTCTGGGATGGGTGCTTCACCTAGCGGTGCTTCTAGGACATATTGTTTCCTGGCAGCTATGAGGATGATCCTCAGGTTCCGGACCCAGTCCGTATAGTTGCTGCCATCGTCTTTCAGCTTGGTTTTCTCTAGGAATGCGTTGAAGTTGAGGTTGACATTAGCGTTGGCCATTTGATCTAAAAGACATTTATGCAAAGATTTTAGACTAAGTTCATGATAATTAAGTTCATCTAATCAAATTATTTAATGAACTCCCACTCAGATTAGACATCCCTCTAGTCATCTAAGTGAAACATGATCCGACTCGACTAGGCCGTGTCCGATCATCACGTGAGATGGACTAGTCATCATCGGTGAACATCTCCATGTTGATCGTATCTTCCATACGACTCATGTTCGACCTTTCGGTCTCTTGTGTTCCGAGGCCATGTCTGTACATGCTAGGCTCGTCAAGTCAACCTAAGTGTTTGCATGTGTAAATCTGTCTTACACCCATTGTATGTGAACGTTGGAATCTATCACACCCGATCATCCCGTGGTGCTTCGAAACAACGAACTGTCGCAACAGCGCACAGTTAGGGAGAACACTTTCTTGAAATTGTTGTAAGGGATCATCTTATTTACTACCGTCGTTCTAAGTAAACAAGATGCAAAAACATGATAAACATCACATGCAATCAAATAATAATAGTGACATGATATGGCCAATATCATATAGCTCCTTTGATCTCCATCTTGGGGCTCCATGATCATCTTGTCATCGGCATGACACCATGATCTCAATCATCATGATCTCCATCATCGTGTCTCCATGAAGTTGCTCGCCAACTATTACTTCTACTACTATGGCTAACACGTTTAGCAACAAAGTAAAGTAATTTACATGGCGTTTCCAATGACACGCAGGTCATATAAAAATAATGACAACTCCTATGGCTCCTGCCGGTTGTCATACTCGTCGACATGCAAGTCGTGATTCCTATTACATGAACATGATCTCATACATCACATATATTTCATTCATCATTCATCACAACTTTGGCCATATCATATCACAAAGCACTTGCTGCAAAAACAAGTTAGACGTCCTCTAATTGTTGTTGCAAGTTTTACGTGGCTGCAATAGGGTTCTAGCAAGAATGTTTTCTTACCTACGTTAAAGCCACAACGTGATTCGTCAACTTCTATTTACCCTTCATAAGGACCCTTTTCGTCGAATCCGCTCCAACTAAAGTGGGAGAGACAGACACCTGCCAGCCACCTTATGCAACTAGTGCATGTTAGTCGTTGGAACCGGTCTCACGTAAGCGTACGTGTAAGGTTGGTCCGGGACGCTTCATCCCACAATACCGCTGAAGCAAAATAAGACTAGTAGCGGCAAGAAAGTTGACAACATCTACGCCCACAACAAATTGTGTTCTACTCGTGTAAAGAGAACTACGCATAGACCTAGCTCATGATGCCACTGTTGGGGAACGTTGCAGAAAATAAAAAAATTCCTACGGTTTCACCAAGATCCATCTATGAGTTCATCTAGCAACGAGTATTCAGATTGCATCTACATACCTTTGTAGATCGCGAGCGGAAGCGTTCACTAGAATGTGGATGATGGAGTCGTACTCGCCGTGATCCAAATCACCGATGACCGAGTGCCGAACGGACGGCACCTCCGCGTTCAACACACGTATGGAGCGGATGACGTCTCCTCCTTCTTGATCCAGCAAGGGGGAAGGAGAGGTTGAGGAAGATGGCTCCAACAGCAGCATGACGACGTGGTGTTGGTGGAGAAGCAGCACTCCGACAGGGCTTCGCCAAGCACGTGACGGAGGAGGAGAGGTGTTGCAGGGGAGAGAAAGGCGCCAAGATGCAAGGGTGCGGCTGCCCCCTCCCTCCCCCCTTTATATAGGCCCCCTGGGGGGGCGCCGGCTCTTGGAGATCTGATCTCCCAAGGGGTGGCGGCCAAGGGGGTGGAGTACCCCCCAAGGCAAGTGGGGCGCCCCCCCCACCCTAGGGTTTCAACCCTAGGCGCAGGGGGTGGGCCTAGGGGGCGCACCAGCCCACTATGGGCTGGTTCCCCCTCCCACTTCAGCCCATGGGGCCCTCCGGGATGGGTGGCCCCACCCGGTGGACCCCCGGGACCCAACCGGTGGTCCCGGTACAATATCGGTGACCCCCGAATCTTCCCGATGACCGAAACTGCACTTCCTATATATAATTCTTTACCTTCGGACCATTCCGGAACTCCTCGTGACGTCCGGGATCTCATCCGGGACTCTGAAAAACTTTCGGATTACTGCATATTCATATCTTTACAACCCTAGCGTCACCGAACCTTAAGTGTGTAGACCCTACGGGTTCGGGAGACATGCAGACATGACCGAGACACCTCTCCGGCCAATAACCAACAGCGGGATCTGGATACCCATGTTGTCTCCCACATACTCCTCGATGACCTCATCGGATGAACCACGATGTCGAGGATTCAATCAATCCCGTATTCAATTCCCTTTGTCAATCGGTATTTTACTTGCCCGAGATTCGATCGTCAGTATCCCAATACCTCGTTCAATCTCGTTGCCGGCAAGTCACTTTACTCGTACCGTAATGCATGATCCCGTGATCAAACACTTTGATTACATTGAGCTCATTATGATGATGCATTACCGAGTGGACCCAGTGATACCTCTCCGTCATACGGAGTGACAAATCCCAGTCTTGATCCGTGTCAACCCAACAGACACTTCCAGAGATACCCGTAGTATACCTTTATAGTCACCCAGTTACGTTGGGATGTTTGGCACACCCAAAGCACTCCTACGGTGTCCGGGAGTTACACGATCTCATGGTCTAAGGAAAAGATACTTGACATTGGAAAAGCTCTAGTAAACGAATTATACGATCTTGTGCTATGCTTAGGATTGGGTCTTGTCCATCACATCATTCTCCTAATGATGTGATCTCGTTATCAATGACATCCGATGTCCATAGTCGGGAAACCATGACTATCTGTTGATCAACGAGCTAGTCAACTAGAGGCTTACTAGGGACACGTTGGTGTCTATGTATTCACACATGTATTACGATTTCCGGATAACACAATTATAGCATGAATAAAAGACAATTATCATGAACAAGGAAATATAATAATAATGCTTTTATTATTGCCTCTAGGGCATATTTCCAACAAGATCCTGTTTGAGTCACTATACCTGTTGGGGATATTACTGCTGGGCGTAAACCGACTTAAGTGGGCCGGGTTGACTTCATCAGTAATCTAAAGGTGCTAAAGCCCAGAGGCTAAACAAAGGCCCAAGGCCGTTGTCGGTTCAGTATCTGTCGCCGTAAACCGGCGTGTATATAAACTTGTATCACAAGTGAGGAATAGGGAGAGACCAACCCGGATACGAATATAAACCGGAGATTGGGACTCTATGAACCGACGGGTGTCACCCGTGTATATAAGGGGACAACCCGATAGCGGTTTAGGAGAGAACAATAACTCGAGGCCTAAGCGAAGCTTGTTTGCTCCCTAGTCATCGAAACCCCATCAATTCCATCACAAACTAGACGTAGGCTTTTGCCTTCATCGAAGGGGCCGAACTAGTATAAAACTCCCTATGTCCCTTGTCCGTTTTAACCCCTTCGAGTTAACCTGTTGCGATGGCTCCACCACTAAGTCCTTTCACTAGGACATCTGCCGTGACAAACCCACGACAGTTGGCGCCCACCGTGGGGCTATCGCACGATGGTTTCAAGTTCTTGGAGGGCCGCTTTGAAGGACTCGAGGGATACGCCGTGGGTCGGATGACCAAGAGTCATCGCGGCAAGATCTACATCGACGACGCAGGCTGGGGCCCCGAGGCCGGCTCAATTGAGTACGGGTACCGGGTCCCCTTTGGGGGCATACATGTCTTCATCGGCAAGATCGGTGAACCGGGCCCTGAGCTGGACACCTACACCGACCTCGTCGAGACAGCTCAGCGCGCACGACCTGCCCGGGTTAAACCGGCCGTGAAGCATGCCTTCGTGGGAGTCATCCATGGAGGAAGCTACGAGGACAGATCAGAATCTGGTGGTGAAACCGCCGTTTACTCTTGCGACGAGTCATCGACCGGAGAGACTGAGTCATTGTATCAGCTACAAGATGGCCGGATTGGGGGCTGTTTCGATGGCGATAGTATTCCGGACCCCTCCGATCTGCCCAACCGGGTTGGGATATTCATGGCCGGTACACAGGCAGCACCTCACTCATCGACAGCCGCGGCGATGATTTCCGGTTCAGCAGCAGCAACGGCTGCCGGAGCAGGAGGCTCAGTGCGCCCGCCGGTTCAAGTGTTATCAGATCTATTTGACGCACTGGCTGCACTCATGGCGGAGGCTAATCCGGTGGATCAGGATGCTCATAACGCGGAGATCGCAAAGGTGAGAGAGCAGATTACCCAGGCCAAAGCGGATCTGGCAGCAGAAGAGGTCAGGATGACCACGGAACGGGCCGCTTTGGATGCCCAAGCTTATAAACTCATGCTGGACCAGAACGCCTCACAGGAAGTCATGAGGAGGAAATACCGATCTCGGTTACCCTCAGTTTTTGAAGGAAGGAACCTTTTCAACACCCCTGAAGCAGGAATCAATAATCCGCCGGTAGTGAACCGGGCGGAGGCACCTGCGGCGGGAGCACCGGTTCAACCCCGTTTACTAGATCTGCCTCGTCATAATGCTGGTGTACCGCAGGCCGCGCCTACACCTCCGGGTCACTACTCCAATCCGATGGATAATCTCGTTGCAGCTGCGGCACGGCTAGAGGCTATTCCGGTTGAAGGTGATTCATTACAGGCGACCAAAACGCGCCGGGTTAAGGAGCTCCTCAGGACGGCCTTGATCCAACAGGAAGCATACTCATACAGCTGTGACCGGATTCATTCCACCCCACGTCCGGCTTAGAGTTATAGCAGGCGTATGGAGGAACCAGCTGTATCAAGTAACACGCGACGTGAAGCACCCCGCGGCAACAATCCGGCTCCCGATGCCCAGGAGGTGCTAGACCGGGCCCGAGCGCGCAAGGAAGCTGAGTTAGCAGCACAGTATCAGACTCATCAGTTCACGCCGGTTCGTCCCACCACTTTGGTTGAACCAGGGCTCACATCTAGCGCCCTGGGAGTGCCTTGTCTTGTCCCTGCTTTACGCAATGTGCGCCTGCCCAAGGATTTTAAAGGCCCGTGCAAGGTGCCGAACTACACGGCGGATCAACCCCCGGAGACGTGGGTGGAGAGTTATGAGATGGCCATGGAGATGCTTGATGTTGATGAAGCGGCGTGTGCAAAATATTTTAACATGATGCTTGAAGGGACAGCCCGCACTTGGTTAAAAAGCCTGCCGCCCAATTCTGTCAGTTCATGGGCCCAGCTGAGAGACCGGTTCATCAATAGTTTCAAGGACACGTGTAAGCAGCCCATGTCAATAGTGGATTTAGCTGCATGTGTCCAGGAAGAAGGAGAGTCAACGACTCATTGGGTTCGCAGGGTCTCACAAGTTCTGCACTCTTCAGACCGCATCAATGCAGACACCGCAGTTGTAATCTTGGAAGGCAATTGCCGGTTTGGACCTTTGAAGTTGAAGTTAGGACGAATGAAACGCCATTGTACTGACATGGGAACCCTCATGGGCGCTTTGGTAAAGTACGCTGATTCTGATAGTACCAAGGATCCCGAGTCTGATGATGAAAAGACAGGGAAGGGAAAGAAGAACGGCAACTTCAGAGGTCAGCACCATCACCCAGCTAGAAATGGTGGGGGAGGCAAGCGTAAAGCGGATGGCAGCATGGATTTTGTGGCCAATACTAACGCACAGAATGGAGGCCAGCGACGGAAGGGCAAAAACCGCAGTGGAGGGCCCAGTCCTAATCCGGAACGCTTGAACTATCTGTTAAACCAGCCCTGTCCAAAGCATGGAACAAGGAAGGAACCGGCAAATCACCTTTGGAAAGATTGTTATATCATGCACGAATTCAAGAATTCCAATGCCTTCCGGTATGACCCCAGCTCTGGTGGAGGCTCTGGGTTTGGACCGAGTCACGGTGGTGGAAATTCCGGTTCAAGATTTAATGGTCACCCGGGCGGGCATAACAACCAGCATAATCAGAATAACCAGGGTGGTAACAATCAGCAACAGCAACAGTCGGGTTACCAGAGCAATCCAAAGCAGCTAAATAGTGGGCAGTATCATGTATTCACCACTAGCTTAGACAAGCGGGATAGGAAGCTCCAGAAGCGGGCAGTTAATTCTGTTGAACCGGCCGTGCCCCGGTATCTGCGCTGGTCGGAGCAACCAATCATATGGAGTAGAGAGGATCACCCTCCCCGGGTTGACAATCCGGGTCAGCTAGCGTTAGTGGTGGCACCCCAGGTTGGAGGTTATAAGTTTACCAAGGTACTCATGGATGGAGGTAGCAGCATTAACATCCTGTACTATGAGACCTTTCGTCGCATGGGGCTAACAGATAAGGAACTCCGGCCTTCAAATACGGTTTTTCATGGTGTGGTACCTGGCAAGTCAGCATACCCCGTTGGGAAGATAGCGTTAGAAGTGGCTTTCGGAGATGATCACGATTCCCGGTCTGAGACGCTGACGTTCGAGGTGGTGAAAATCAAAAGCCCGTATCACGCCCTGTTCGGTAGACCGGCCTATGCGAAGTTCATGGCACGACCCTGTTATGTCTACTTACAACTCAAGATGCCAGGTCATAAGGGGACCATCACGGTTCACGGAAGCCGCAAGATCTCTTTGGAATGCGAAGAAGGAGATGCAGCTTACGCAGAATCGGTTTGCAGTACCGAAGAACTCAAGTATTACAAAGATAATGTTGATCCGACGGATATGACTCCTTTAAAGAAGCCTACTACAGAGCATGACCCGGCCCTGAAGTTTACATCAGCCGCTGAGACTAAGCTTGTTGACTTCGTACCTGGCGATTCGTCCAAGCAGTTCAGTATCAGCGCCAATTTGGATCCGAAATAGGAAAGCGCACTCATCGAGTTCATCCGTGAGAATCGGGACATCTTTGCATGAAAGCCTTCTGACATGCCTGGTGTACCGAGGCAACTCGCTGAGCACACTCTTAATGTGGATCCTAAATACAAACCGGTGAAACAGTCCTCCGTCGGTTCAACGAGGAGAGGCGAAAAGCTATTGGAGAAGAAGTGGCCAGGCTCTTAGCAGCTGGCTTCATTGTTGAGGCTTTCCACCCTGAGTGGCTTGCTAATCCGGTGCTAGTCCTTAAGAAAAACGGCACCTGGCGCATGTGTGTGGATTATACTGATCTTAACAAAGCCTGTCCCGCAGATCCTTTTGCCCTCCCCCGTATTGATCAGATTATTGATGCTACGGCGGGTTGCGAGCGTTTGTGTTTCCTGGATGCTTATTCCGGCTATCATCAGATCAAAATGGCAGTGAAGAACCAGGAGAAGACGGCGTTCATAAATCCTTTTGGAGCCTTCTGCTATGTGTCTATGCCTTTTGGGCTCAAAAGTGCCCAAGCAACCTATCAACGGTGTGTGCAAAATTGTCTCCACAAACAGATTGGCCGTAATGTGCATGCTTATGTGGATGATATCGTTGTTAAATCAAGGAAGAAGGAGACTTTGGTCGATGACTTGAAGGAAACCTTTGATAACCTGAGGACGTACAAGATGATGCTCAATCCGGCCAAATGTGTCTTTGGTGTACCAGCAGGCAAGCTATTGGGTTTTCTGGTGTCCAACAGGGGAATTGAGGCTAATCCAGAGAAGGTCACGGCTATCACTTCTCTGGCTAAACCGAAATGTATTAATGATGTTCAACGTTTGGCTGGCCGGATTGCCGCGTTGAGCCGGTTTATCAGCCGCCTCGGTGAGAAGGCGATCCCGTTGTATCAGATGTTGAAGAAAACGGATCAGTTCATCTGGAGTTCTGCCGCTGATCAGGCTTTAGAGGATTTAAAGCGGCAATTGGCCAATCCGCCTGTACTCGCCGCCCCCGTTGACAAAGAACCATTATTGTTGTATGTCGCTGCTAATGCTCGTGCAGTCAGTGTATGTTGGGGAACGTTGCAGAAAATTAAAATTTTTCCTACGGTTTCACCAAGATCCATCTATGAGTTCATCTAGCAACGAGTATTCAGATTAGATAGCATCTACATACCACTTTGTAGATCGCAACGGAAGCGTTCGAGTGAACGTGGATGAGGTAGTCGTACTTGCCGTGATCCAATTCACCGATGATCTAGTACCGAACGGACGGCACCTCCGCGTTCAACACACGTACGGGACGGGAGACGTCTCCTCCTTCTTGATCCAGCAAGGGGGAAGGAGAGGTTGAGGAAGATCCAGCACGACGGTGTGGTGGTGGATGCAGCAGAACTCCGGCAGGGCTTCGCTAAGCAACTACGGGAGGAGGAGGAGGTGTTGCAGGGAGGAGGGAGTGCCAGGGCAATTAGGGTTGGTTTGCTCCTCCTTTTCCCCACTATATATAGGGCCAAGGGAGAGGGGGAGGCGCAGCCCTTGCCCCTTCCTCCAAGGAAGGGTGCGGCCAAGGGTGGGGAGGAGTCCATCCTCCCCAAGGCACCTCGGAGGTGCCTTCCCCTTGTAGGACTCTCCCCTTTTTTCTCTCTTGGCGCATGGGCCTCTTGGGGCTGGTTCCCCTTGGCCCAAGCAGGCCAAGGCGCACCCCCTAAGGCCCATGTGGCCTACCAAGGCAGGTGGCCCCACCTGGTGGACCCCGGGACCCCTCCGGTGGTCCCGGTACAATACCGATAACACCGAAACTTGTCCCGATGGCCAAAATAGCACTTCCTATACATAATTCTTTACCTCCGGACCATTCTGGAACTCCTCGTGACGTCCGGGATCTCATCCGGGACTCCGAACAACATTCGGGTTACTGCACATACATATCTTCACAACCCTAGCGTCACCGAACCTTAAGTGTGTAGACCCTACGGGTTCGGGAGACATGCAGACATGACCGAGACGGCTCTCGGGCAATAACCAACAGCGGGATCTGGATACCCATGTTGGCTCCCACATGCTCCACGATGATCTCATCGGATGAACCACGATGTCAAGGATTCAATTAATCCCGTATACGATTCCCTTTGTCAATCGGTATTTTACTTGCCCGAGATTCGATCGTCGGTATCCCAATACCTCGTTCAATCTCGTTATCGGCAAGTCACTTTTCTCGTTCCGTAATGCATGATCCCGTGATCAAACACTTTGATCACACTGAGCTCATTATGATGATGCATTACCGAGAGGGCCCGGTGATACCTCTCCGTCAAGCGGAGTGACAAATCCCAGTCTCGATCCATGTCAACCCAACAGACACTTTCAGAGATACCCGTAGTATACCTTTATAGTCACCCAGTTACGTTGTGACGTTTGGCACACCCAAAGCACTCCTACGGTATCCGGGAGTTACACGATCTCATGGTCTAAGGAAAGGATACTTGACATTGGATAACTCTAGCAAACGAACTATGCGATCTTATGCTATGTTTAGGATTGGGTCTTGTCCATCACATCATTCTCCTAATGATGTGATCCCGTTATCGATGACATCCAATGTCCATAGCCAGGAAACCATGACTATCTGTCAATCAACGAGCTAGTCAACTAGAGGCTTACTAGGGACATGTTGTTGTCTGTTATTCACACATGTATTACGATTTCCGGTTAACACAATTATAGCATGAATAAAGACAATTATCATGAATAAGGAAATATAATAATAATGCTTTTATTATTGCCTCTAGGGCATATTTCCAACAGTCTCCCACTTGCACTAGAGTCAATAATCTAGTTACATTGAGATGAATCGAACACCCATAGAGTTCTGGTGCTGATCATGTTTTGCCTTAGGGAGAGGTTTAGTCAACGGATCTGCGACATTCAGATCCGTGTGTACTTTACAAATTTCTATGTCTCCATCTTGAACATTTTCACGAATGGAGTTGAAGCGACGCTTGATGTGCCTAGTCTTCTTGTGAAACCTGGGCTCCTTTGCAAGTGCAATAGCTCCAGTGTTGTCACAGAAGAGCTTGATTGGCCCCGACGCATTGGGTATGACTCCGAGGTCGGTGATGAACTCCTTCACCCAAATTGCTTCATGCGCTGCCTCCGAGGCTGCCATGTACTCCGCTTCACATGTAGATCCCGCCACGACGCTTTGCTTGCAACTGCACCAGCTTACTGCCCCACCATTCAAAATATACACGTATCCGGTTTGTGACTTAGAGTCATCCAGATCTGTGTCGAAGCTAGCGTCGACGTAACCTTTTACGACGAGCTCTTCGTCACCTCCATAAACGAGAAACATTTCCTTGGTCCTTTTCAGGTACTTCAGGATATTCTTGACCGCTGTCCAGTGTTCCTTGCCGGGATTACTTTGGTACCTTCCTACCAAACTTCCGGCAAGGTTTACATCAGGTCTGGTACACAGCATGGCATACATAATAGAACCTATGGCTGAGGCATAGGGGATGACACTCATCTCTTCTATATCTTCTGCCGTGGTCGGACATTGAGCTGAGCTCAATTTCACACCTTGTAACACAGGTAAGAACCCTTTCTTAGATTGATCCATATTGAATTTCTTCAATATCTTATCAAGGTATGTGCTTTGCGAAAGACCTATGAGGCGTCTCGATCTATCTCTATAGATCTTGATGCCTAATATATAAGCAGCTTCTCCAAGGTCCTTCATTGAAAAACTCTTATTCAAGTAGGCCTTAATGCTGTCCAAGAGTTCTATATCATTTCCCATCAAAAGTATGTCGTCTACATATAATATGAGAAATGCTACAACGCTCCCACTCACTTTCTTGTAAACCCAGGCTTCTCCATAAGTCTGTGTAAACCCGAACGCTTTGATCATCTCATCAAAGCGAATGTTCCAACTCCGAGATGCTTGCACCAGCCCATAAATCGAGCGTTGGAGCTTGCATACCTTGTCAGCATTCTTAGGATCGACAAAACCTTCCGGCTGCATCATATACAATTCTTCCTTAAGGAAACCATTAAGGAATGCCGTTTTGACGTCCATTTGCCATATCTCATAATCATAGTATGCGGCAATTGCTAACATGATTCGGACGGACTTCAGCTTCGCTACCGGTGAGAAAGTCTCATCGTAGTCAACCCCTTGAACTTGTCGATAACCTTTAGCGACAAGCCGAGCTTTATAGATGGTCACATTACCATCCGCGTCTGTCTTCTTCTTAAAGATCCATTTATTTTCTATGGCTCGCCGTTCAACGGGCAAGTCAGTCAAAGTCCATACTTCGTTTTCATACATGGATCCTATCTCGGATTTCATGGCTTCTAGACATTTGTCGGAATCCGGGCCCGCCATTGCTTCCTCATAGTTCGAAGGTTCACCGTTGTCTAACAACATGATTTCCAAGACAGGGTTGCCGTACCACTCTGGTGCGGAACGTGTCCTTGTGGACCTTCGAATTTCAGTAGCAGCTTGATCAGAAGCATCTTGATCATCATCATTAATTTCCTCTCTAGTCGGTGCAGGCACCTCAGAAACGTTTTCTTGAGTTTCGCCATTTTCCGGTTCAAGAGGTAACACTTCATCAAGTTCTACTTTCCTCCCACTTACTTCTTTCGAGAGAAACTCTTTCTCTAGAAAGGAACCATTCTTGGCAACAAAGATCTTGCCTTCGGATCTGAGGTAGAAGATATACCCAACAGTTTCTTTAGGGTATCCTATGAAGACGCATTTTTCCGACTTGGGTTCGAGCTTTTCAGGTTGAAGTTTCTTGACATAAGCATCGCATCCCCAAACTTTTAGAAATGACAGCTTAGGTTTCTTCCCAAACCATAATTCATACGGTGTCGTCTCAACGGATTTCGACGGAGCCCTATTTAAAGTGAATGCGGCAGTCTCTAAAGCATAGCCCCAAAAAGATAGCGGTAAATCGGTAAGAGACATCATAGATCGCACCATATCTAATAGAGTGCAATTACGACGTTCGGACACACCATTACGCTGAGGTGTTCCAGGCGGCGTGAGTTGTGAAACTATTCCACATTTTCATAAGTGTGTGCCAAATTCATGACTCAAGTATTCTCCTCCACGATCTGATCGTAGAAACTTGATCTTTCTATCACGTTGATTTTCAACCTCACTCTGAAATTCCTTGAACTTTTCAAAGGTCTCAGACTTGTGTTTCATTAAGTAGATATACCCATATCTACTCAAGTCATCAGTGAGGGTGAGAACATAACGATAGCCACCGCGAGCCTCAACACTCATTGGACCGCACACATCGGTATGTATGATTTCCAATAAGTTGGTTGCTCGCTCCATTGTTCCTGAGAACGGAGTCTTGGTCATTTTACCCATGAGGCATGGTTCGCACGTGTCAAATGATTCATAATCAAGAGACTCTAAAAGTCCATCTGCATGGAGCTTCTTCATGCGTTTGACACCTATGTGACCAAGGCGGCAGTGCCACAAATATGTGAGACTATTGTTATCAACTTTCACTCTTTTGGTATTCACACTATGAATATGTGTATCATCACGTACGAGATTCATTAAGAATAAACCATTAACCATCGGAGCAAGACCATAAAACATATCTCTCATATAAATAGAACAACCATTATTCTCGGATTTAAATGAGTAGCCATCTCGAATTAAGCGAGATCCAGATACAATGTTCATGCTCAAACTTGGCACTAAATAACAATTATTGAGGTTTAAAACTAATCCCGTAGGTAAATGTAGAGGCAGCGTGCCGACGGCGATCACATCGACCTTGGAACCATTCCCGACGCGCATCGTCACCTCGTCCTTCGCCAGTCTTCGTTTATTCCGCAGCTCCTGCTTTGAGTTACAAATGTGAGCAACTGCACCGACATCAAATACCCAAGAGCTACTACGAGTACTGGTAAGGTACACATCAATTACATGTATATCACATATACCTTTGGTTTTGCCGGCCTTCTTGTCCGCTAAGTATTTGGGGCAGTTCCGCTTCCAGTGACCACTTCCCTTGCAATAAAAACACTCAGTCTCGGGCTTGGGTCCATTCTTTGGCTTCTTCCCGGCAACTTGCTTACCGGGCGCGGCAACTTCCTTGCCGTCCTTCTTGAAGTTCTTTTTACCCTTGCCCTTCTTGAACTTAGTGGTTTTATTTACCATCAACACTTGATGCTCCTTCTTGATTTCTACCTCTGCTGATTTCAGCATAGCATATACCTCAGGAATGGTCTTTACCATCCCCTGCATATTGTAGTTCATCACAAAGCTCTTGTAGCTAGGTGGAAGCGACTGGAGGATTCTGTCAATAACCGCTTCATCCGGGAGATTAACTTCCAGTTGAGTCAAGCGGTTGTGCAACCCAGACATTTTGAGTATGTGCTCACTGACAGAGCCATTTTCCTCCATCTTACAGCTAAAGAATTTATCGGAGACTTCATATCTCTCGACCCGGGCATGAGCTTGGAAAACCATTTTCAGCTCTTCGAACATCTCATATGCTCCATGTCTCTCAAAACGCTTTTGGAGCCCCGGCTCTAAGCTGTAAAGCATGCCGCACTGAACGAGGGAGTAATCATCGCAGCGTGACTGCCAAGCGTTCATAACGTCTTGTTCTGCAGGGAGAATAGGTGCGTCACCCAACGGTGCTCTTAGGACATAATCTTTCTTGGCAGCTATGAGGATGATCCTCAGGTTTCGGACCCAGTCCGTATAGTTGCTACCATTGTCTTTCAGCTTGGTTTTCTCTAGGAACGCGTTGAAGTTGAGGACTACGTTGGCCATTTGATCTACAAGACATATTGTAAATATTTAGACTAAGTTCATGATAATAAAGTTCATTTAATCAAATTTAATGAACTCCCACTTAGATAGACATCCCTCTACTAGTTATCTAAGTATTACATGATCCGAGTCAACTAGGCCGTGTCCGATCATCACGTGAGACGGACTAGCCAACATCGGTGAACATCTTCATGTTGATCGTATCTTCTATACGACTCATGCTCGACCTTTCGGTCTTCTGTGTTCCGAGGCCATGTCTGTACATGCTAGGCTCGTCAAGTCAACCTAAGTGTTTTGCGTGTGTAAATCTGTCTTACACCCATTGTATGCGAACGTAAGGACCTATCACACCCGATCATCACGTGGTGCTTCGGAACGACGAACCTTAGCAACGGTGCACAGTTAGGGAGAACACTTTCTTGAAATTATTATGAGAGATCATCTTATTTACTACCGTCGTCCTAAGTAAACAAGATGCAAAAACATGATAAACATCACATGCAATCAAATAATAAACGTGACATGATATGGCCAATATCACATAGCTTCTTCGATCTCCATCTTGGGGCTCCATGATCATCTTGTCACCGGCTTGACACCATGATCCTCATCATCATGATCTTCATCATCGTGTCTCCATGAAGTTGCTCGCCAACTATTACTTCTACTACTATGGCTAACGCGTTTAGCAATAAAGTAAAGTAATTTACATGGCGATTCTCAATGACACGCAGGTCATACAAAAAATAAAGACAACTCCTATGGCTCCTGCCGGTTGTCATACTCATCGACATGCAAGTTGTGATTCCTATTACAATAGCATGAACATCTCATACATCACATATAGATCATTCATCATACATCACAACTTTGGCCATATCATATCACAAAGCACTTGCTGCAAAAACAAGTTAGACGTCCTCTAATTGTTGTTGCAAGTTTTACGTGGCTGAATTAGGGTTCTAGCAAGAACGGTTTCTTACCTACGTTCAAACCACAACGTGATTTGTCAATCTCTATTTACCCTTCATAAGGACCCTGTTCATCGAATCCGATCCAACTAAAGTAGGAGAGACAGACACCCGCCAGCCACCTTATGCAACTAGTGCATGTTAGTCGGTGGAACCGGTCTCACGTAAGCGTACGTGTAAGGTTGGTCCGGGCCGCTTCATCCCACAATACCGCTGAATCAAGATTGACTAGTAACGGCAAGGAGAATTGACAACATCTACGCCCACAACAAATTGTGTTCTACTCGCACAAGAAGAACTATGCATAGACCTAGCTCATGATGCCACTGTTGGGGAACGTTGCAGAAAATTAAAATTTTTCCTACGGTTTCACCAAGATCCATCTATGAGTTCATCTAGCAACGAGTATTCAGATTAGATAGCATCTACATACCACTTTGTAGATCGCAACGGAAGCGTTCGAGTGAACGTGGATGAGGTAGTCGTACTTGCCGTGATCCAATTCACCGATGATCTAGTACCGAACGGACGGCACCTCCGTGTTCAACACACGTACGGGACGGGAGACGTCTCCTCCTTCTTGATCCAGCAAGGGGGAAGGAGAGGTTGAGGAAGATCCAGCACGACGGTGTGGTGGTGGATGCAGCAGAACTCCGGCAGGGCTTCGCTAAGCAACTACGGGAGGAGGAGGAGGTGTTGCAGGGAGGAGGGAGTGCCAGGGCAATTAGGGTTGGTTTGCTCCTCCTTTTCCCCACTATATATAGGGCCAAGGGAGAGGGGGAGGCGCAGCCCTTGCCCCTTCCTCCAAGGAAGGGTGCGGCCAAGGGTGGGGAGGAGTCCATCCTCCCCAAGGCACCTCGGAGGTGCCTTCCCCTTGTAGGACTCTCCCCTTTTTTCTCTCTTGGCGCATGGGCCTCTTGGGGCTGGTTCCCCTTGGCCCAAGCAGGCCAAGGCGCACCCCCTAAGGCCCATGTGGCCCACCAAGGCAGGTGGCCCCACCTGGTGGACCCCGGGACCCCTCCGGTGGTCCCGGTACAATACCGATAACACCGAAACTTGTCCCGATGGCCAAAATAGCACTTCCTATATATAATTCTTTACCTCCGGACCATTCCGGAACTCCTCGTGACGTCCGGGATCTCATCCGGGACTCCGAACAACATTCGGGTTACTGCACATACATATCTTCACAACCCTAGCGTCACCGAACCTTAAGTGTGTAGACCCTACGGGTTCGGGAGACATGCAGACATGACCGAGACGGCTCTCGGGCAATAACCAACAGCTGGATATGGATACCCATGTTGGCTCCCACATGCTCCACGATGATCTCATCGGATGAACCACGATGTCAAGGATTCAATTAATCCCGTATACGATTCCCTTTGTCAATCGGTATTTTACTTGCCCGAGATTCGATCGTCGGTATCCCAATACCTCGTTCAATCTCGTTATCGACAAGTCACTTTTCTCGTTCCGTAATGCATGATCCCGTGATCAAACACTTTGATCACACTGAGCTCATTATGATGATGCATTACCGAGAGGGCCCGGTGATACCTCTCCGTCAAGCGGAGTGACAAATCCCAGTCTCGATCCATGTCAACCCAACAGACACTTTCAGAGATACCCGTAGTATACCTTTATAGTCACCCAGTTACGTTGTGACGTTTGGCACACCCAAAGCACTCCTACGGTATCCGGGAGTTACACGATCTCATGGTCTAAGGAAAGGATACTTGACATTGGATAACTCTAGCAAACGAACTATGCGATCTTATGCTATGTTTAGGATTGGGTCTTGTCCATCACATCATTCTCCTAATGATGTGATCCCGTTATCGATGACATCCAATGTCCATAGCCAGGAAACCATGACTATCTGTCAATCAACGAGCTAGTCAACTAGAGGCTTACTAGGGACATGTTGTTGTCTGTTATTCACACATGTATTATGATTTCCGGTTAACACAATTATAGCATGAATAAAGACAATTATCATGAATAAGGAAATATAATAATAATGCTTTTATTATTGCCTCTAGGGCATATTTCCAAAAGTGTAGCTATAGTGGTGGAGCGGAAGGAGGCGGGCAAAGAGTACCCGGTTCAGCATCCGGTTTATTATATCAGCGAAGTGCTTATTGAGTCTAAACAAAGATATCCGCATTGGCAGAAGCTGGTATATGGAGTTTTCATGGCAATCCGGAAGCTGAAGCAGTATTTCCAAGGGCATCCCATCACAGTGGTCAGCTCTGCCCCTTTAGGTGATATCATCCAGAACCGTGAAGCAACAGGTCGGATTGCCAAGTGGGCCATAGAGCTTGGGCCACACGGTTTGAAATACGTGCCTCGGACAGCAGTGAAGTCCCAAGCACTTGTCGATTTTATTAACGACTGGACAGAGCTGCAGGCCCCTGAAGAGAAGCCGGATCACACATATTGGACCATCCATTTTGACGGATCACGGCAATTGGAGGGCACGGGGGCTGGAGTCATATTAACTTCCCCACGAGGTGACAAGTTTTGTTATGTTCTCCGCTTAATGTTCCCTTGTACTAACAATGCAGCTGAGTACGAAGCCTTGCTCCATGGTCTCCGGATGGCCAAAGAGATGAACTTAAGCCGGGTTAAGTGCTTCGGTGACTCAGACCTGGTAGCTCAACAAGTGTCTGGTACTTGGGATTCTAAGGACCCACTCATGGCGGCATATCGTCGTGAGGTTAATGCTGTTGCTGGTCATTTCAAGGGTTATCAGGTGGACCACGTGGACCGTCGGAAGAATCAAGCGGCGGACGCTTTGAGCCGGCTAGGGTCACAGCGTAAACCGGTCCTGCCTAATGTCTTTCTCGACATACTACACAACCCATCGGTTCAGCTACCTGGAGAAGCAGATTTGGCTGTTCCTGATCCGGAGGCTCAGTTGGTGACGGCACTCCACGTCATCCCGGATTGGACACTTCCTTACCTGGCGTACATGAACCGGGGCGAGTTACCAGAGGATGAGACTCTGGCCAGACAAATAATACGGCGGTCCAAGTCCATGACAATCATCAATGGCGTGTTGCATCATTGCAGTGTATCAGGAGCATTTCAACGTTGTGTGTCTCCTGAGGAAGGCTGTGAAATTTTGCGTGAGATCCATGAAGGGGACTGTGGTCACCACGCCGGTTCAAAGTCTTTGGTGGCTAAGGCGTTTCGCCACGGTTTCTATTGGCTGACTGCCCATGCTGATGCGGAGGATCTGGTCAGGCGATGTGATGGTTGCCAAAAATTCTCAAGACGCGCTCATGTTCCGGCTCAAGAATTGAGGATGATTCCAATTACTTGGCCGTTTGCAACCTGGGGGCTGGATATGGTTGGGCCTTTCAAAAGGTCCAAAGACAAGAAGACCCACCTCCTGGTGGCGGTTGATAAATTTACAAAATGGGTGGAGGCAGAGCCCGTTAGCAAGTGTGATGCAGCCACTGCAGTTCAGTTCATTAAAAAGGTGATTTTTCGGTTTGGCTTTCCACACAGTATCATCACAGACAATGGTACCAATTTATCTAAGGGTGCCATGAGAGAGTTCTGCGAACGGGAGCACATCCGCCTTGACGTTTCATTAGTGGCACACCCGCAGTCCAATGGTCAAGCAGAAAGAGCTAATCAGGAGATTTTGAGAGGCATCAAACCCCGGCTTATGGTTCCCTTGCAGAGGACACCGGGTTGTTGGGTCGAAGAATTGCCCTCTGTATTATGGAGCATCAATACCACGCCCAATAGATCAACTGGATACACACCGTTCTTCATGGTTTATGGAGCAGAGGCGGTTCTCCCTAGTGATATCCGTCACGATTCACCTCGGGTTGCGGCTTATGTTGAAGCGGACAACGAGACGGCCCGACAAGATGCATTGGACCGGTTGGATGAAGAGCGAGACACAGCAGCTGCCCGCTCGGCGATTTATCAACAAGATCTTCGTCGCTATCACAGCCGTCGGGTCAGAACCAGAACCTTTCAAGAAGGAGATTTGGTGCTTCAACTCATTCAAGATCAAACCGATATGCATAAGTTATCTCCACCTTGGGAAGGACCGTTCGTGGTCAGCAAAAATCTGCACAACGGGTCATACTATCTGGTTGATATTCGAGAACATAAGGACTCACGTAAGTCAGAAGAGGAGACCAGCAGGCCATGGAACATAGCTCATCTTCGGCCTTACTACACCTGAGCCATTGGCTCTGCTTATGTACATATTATGACAATGTATATATTCTCAAAATAATAAACCGGATCCTCAGCTAAAGCAGGGTATCTGTTCGTTTCTATCATGTGTGGTTACACGGAGTTGTTCTGTTTTAAAACGACCTCCGGTTTACCCCTTGCAAATATTATCAATATCACTTGGGGGCTCGGTCATGTCTGAACCGATGCAATACCTTTTGATAGGCGAAAGCCACCAGATCACTTGGGGGCTCGGTCGTGTCCGAACCGATGCAACACCTCTTGATCGGCGAAAGCCACCAGATCACTTGGGGACACTGTCAAGTCTGAACCGGTCACGCCTCTTGGTCGGCCTACAGGCCTTAGAGTCACTTGGGGGCTTGGTCGAACCCGAACCATCGCCATGCCACTTGGCCGGCGTAATGCCACGAGTCATTTGGGGACCTGGCCGACTGGCACCATAGCTACACCTTTGGGGAGCTTGGTTGCATCTGACCATGGTAACACCATCTGATCGGCTCAGTAAAGCCTCTCTTTTTGCAAAAAGTTTTATCATTGCTTTTGCTTTAAATAGCTTTTCTTAAGGAGTTGCTATTTTATCTTAGTTGCTTTTTTAAACCGACAGTGCTTTGTACCGGTTCAAACAGCCAAATTGGCGGAACACGGTCCATTTTTAAACCTAAGATTATTTGCTCGGTTTAATTTTTTCTGTTCACATCCTTTTTTGGAGTAACAAAAGGCTATTATGATCAAAGCACGGTTTACACAGTAAGCCGGCGTTATATATACAGGAGCTGATTTCTCCCATGACGGGTTAGGGTTATCAAACCCCCGTTTCAAGATTGGCTACACGCCTACTTCGTGCCCAATAAATGACAGGTATTTCGTATCACAAAAATTGATCATATTTGCAAGTCTCCTGGCGTATCTATATAAAGATTCATAAACCGGATGGCGGTACAACCGCCCTGGTAGTTTAAGATTTTATGATTGCAGGAGATATAAGTTGGCAATATTGACCTTCCAAATAAAGGTATCAACATAGATGCACGAAGGTATCTCAGGAAGCAAAAAGTATTGTCTATCCTATTACAAGGCGGCTCGGAGCCCAAATGAGATCATTGTTTTCTTGACAAGATATAGCAAGGAAGCTCGATAAAGCTACCTTCGGTTTGTGCCTGCTGGCTACCCCGGTTTGATTGTTCTGGATCATCCTGTGCCGCTTCAGCTTCCTCGTCTCTACCCAGCGGCTGGAAGTCAACAGTGGCCCAGTCGATTCCCATTAATGCTCGAAAGACAGCCTCTTCATGGATCAGTGAAGACGGTTCAATATCAGGGGCGTAAGTATGCTTACGGATTGGAGGAATCAGGTTTTCCGCTTCAGGGATTGGTGCAGCCACTCTTTTGTTCTGGTCATCATACTGAGCTTGATAATGCGACAAATTTGCTTCCTCCACCAATTGGCAGGCCAGAGGGCGCACCGCCCGGTTTATCTCTCTTAAATCCTCTTCGCTGAATTCTGAGCCATCCTCCTTCAAGCTGGGATAGCCTTGAGCCGCTTCAACAGGATCAAAATCGGGCACCCATGCTTTTGCCCGGATTAAGGCATTAATGGCTCCGGTTCGAGCAGCAGACTTTTTTAGCTCATCAATTCGAGCAGGGAGCATTGACAGTCTCTTCAGAGTATCTTGGATCAAAGTGGGTGCTGGATTATTGTGTGACGCAGTTGCAATAATCCGCTGCGCTCCAGTGTACAGCTGCTCGATTAAGGTGTAGGCGGCTTTCAGTTTCAACCGCACGTCTGACCCCAAGTGGTTAATACGAGTGCCTGTAGCATGATCAACAGTTTACAAACCGGGCTGTTTTATAAGAGGATCACTATTATTATACAAGTTGGAAGAAGCTTACCAAAGATGGCAGCAGTCATGGCGTGCACTTGTCGCTTTACGCTGGTTAATTCATTAGTTACCGGTTTTAGGGCAGCCTCCGCATTTTCAATCTTCTTGGTTAAAGCGGCCTTTTCTGTGGCCCAGTTAGCCCGTTCCTTCTTGAAGTCCTCCTTCAGCTGCTCCATGCTGCTTAAAGCGCTGGTTAGCTCTTCCTTTGCCTTGGAGGTTTCAGCTTGTTGGGTTTTCAAATTCTCTTGAAGGTCGGCAACTTGGTTTTCTTTGGCCCTTACTTCAGCCTGCATTCCGACAGTTATACGGTTTAACAGCAAACATGAACAATGAAGTACCAACCCCATAACAAGTTATGCGCTTTGTACTTGGGGGCTAATGCTTATTTGATCTATAGCTATCAGTTAATTGACAAAGTCCCAAGCTCAGTATAAATATTCAACTTGGCACTTGGGGGCTAATGGCTATTTGCTCTGATAAGTTTCTGATGCCACGGTATGAAGATTAAAGTTTCGGTTTTACTACATCAAGTTAAACCGACCCTTGGGGGCTATATCAAGGAATTTTGAAGCATGGAATTTTTTATATCAAAGACCCGATCCAACTATGATAGGTTGAACCGGCCCTTGGGGGCTACAATGATGATAAGCAGGAACAAATTCATGGAAGTTACCTCAAGCTTCTCTTTCATCAGCTTTACCAGATTAGCTTCATAATCACGGCTAGTATACAGCCGGTTCAAATATCCAGAATGCACATCTTGGGCGCCCAGAGCAGTATATGTTGCCAGATCAACATCCCATTTGCCTTTATTCATGGCAGAAATTTCTTCTTTGGCAGTATGCTTGGCTAAGGCGACGGGATTCCCCGGTTCAGAACGACCAATGCCAGTGATTATAACTTCATCATCCTTAGACTCGCCGGTTTGAACCGGCGTAGTCGGTTTATCGGCAGGTATGGAAGGGATGGTGGTTTTCTCAATCCGGATGGGACTGGCTGGCTGGTCAGCAGGACCGGAGGTGTTAACAAAACCCTCATCAGCAGTAACAATTTCATCTCATACTAGCGGGTCATCAACCACATCTTCATGGATGACCGCTTCAATGTCTGGGGTAACATCCGGTTCAGGAGCAGCGTCTTCTTCAGCTGCCTTATCCAGGCGAGCTTTCTTACTTGGCCTCGGTTTGGCCCTAAAAAGAAGAAGCAAAATCAAGGACAGTACATGTTGAAAACTACAAAAATCAACAACGTTATGATAGGTGCAAGCTTACCCAAGCACGGTTTTAAGTGGAGGCAGCTGGGTGCCAGTTGACTCGCCAGAAGAGGAGTGCGAGGTGACCTGATAATTGGAGTCAGATGGATTAAGCAGTTGACGAAAACGGCCCGCTTTAGGACGAATACTAACAAGCAAATTAGAGACCTCTGAATGACGTCTTCGAACCGGATTGTTCGGTAAACCGGCGGAGGTAACTACCTGACCACTATGACGAGTTGTGCGGTGCACCTCATGCAGTTGGGTCTTCATAAGAAAGTTGGGATCCAAATAAGCAAGGGGATGAGAAAATTTAACTTTGCGGTTTGTCCGACGGATTTTATGTGAAGGCGGAAGGCTTGAGTCAGAGGAAAGGACAATTACCTCTACATCGTCAGCATGACTAGCTTCAGCATCATCCTGACAAATATTATCATCAATAAGGTGTACAAAAAGTAAACCGAGGGAATCAAGTTCTGCCTCAAGGTCCGGATTACCCACATCATCATCAGCTGGCGGATCAGAGGAAGCGGTGGTTCTCCTTTTATGAGCAGGCTTCTTAACAACCTTGGTCTTGGGCCGGACTGGTCTGTCCGGTTTATCGGTTTTCTCTTGTGGGATTTTCTTGCTCCAAAACGGATCATTACCCTGCATCACACAGATGTCGGCATCAGTAATAAACAAGTACAATAGCATCAAGGCTAATACAAAGGAAACATGCAGACTTATGGCCGGCGGTTTGTTGATGGCGCAAAAAGGAAGCAAGCCGGTACGAGCGCAGACATGCTCCGGTTCATTCAAAATTTTCTTTACAGCTTCTGTGACTTCTTCATCAGTAAGCTGGATGTTTACGTGCCGCAGCGGATCGTCAACACTGCCCGTATATTCACACATCAAACCGGAGCGTCGGCTGAGGGGCAGTATACTCCAGGATATCCAACAACGGGCAAGATCAACTCCAGTTAAACCGTTGGCTAGGAAAGCTCTGAGCTTGGACAATTGGGGAGCGTACTTACTCCTCTCTTTGCCAGTTAACCTCTGAGGAAAAGGGTGGGTGTTGCTAAGCCGTTCCGGACGGAGACCAGGCAAGGGATTCTCTTCGGCAGGGGAGGTGTCTTTACAATAGAACCAGGAATTATTCCACTCCTGGGGATGACTGTGCAGTTTCGCATGAGGATAAGTGACTTATTTCCTTTTCTAGATTGCCATACCACCCAGTTCCATATTGGGGCCATCAGTAAACTCTGTGCGACGGTTCAAGTGAAAGAAATCTCGGAACAATTCCACTATGGGTTCCTCTTGGAGGTACACTTTGCAAAGCACTTGGAAGTGGCATATATTAGTGACAGAGTTGGGACCTGTATCTTGTGGGCGCAGTTGGAAATTGGCTAAGACATCCCGATAAAACTTTGAACCGGGCGGGCTAAAGCCCCGGGCCAGGTGATCCGCAAAAACAACAACCTCTCCCTCTTCAGGGAGGAGGACATTCTGTGCCTGGGACTCTCCAGTGGACGGTGTTTTTACTACTTAAAGCGCCGGTGAGAACTAAGTTGTTCAACTGTGTTTCCGTGACACGGGAAGGAACCCAGTTGCATTCATATATTTGCTTGGCCATGAGGAAATCTACAAGATAAGTAGTTTCGGTTCAAGTATATGTTTGATTAAACCGGATGCATATCTATTTAAACCGAAGGTAGTCCTATCCAAACCGGGGTTATATAAGGTGGCAACGTCTGGCGGTTCAAACAAGGGGACTAATGATATATACTGGTCCTTCACATTCTCTACGCCAAGGTTAAACCGCCAGATCTGAACATTGAAGGTAATCAAGGGCATACAAACACAGAAACAGATTTCACAAGACTTCTCTACAAACGACGGATCTAAAGCCAGTTCAGAAAAAGGAAAATATTTATCAGTTCAAGGCGGAACAATATGGATTCAAAGAGCAGAAAGGTTATTTGGATCTATGAACTTAAGCATGAATCTACAAGACGAATGCTAAAGGCCCATTGGTAAATCACAGTAGGGTTTTTTTGGATCCACCTAGAGGTATGAGCAGGAACATGAGCAGTGAGCAAGAACACGGCAAGAACGTGAAACCCTAGCATGGATCCAGATTGATAGAAACAGAGATCTTACCGGAGTCGGGGGAGACGCGGAAGGGCGCCGCGGTTTTCTGGTACGGTCAGGTTGATGCAGCGGCCCAAGACGATGCAGAGGTCAGCAGTGGCGGCGGAGCTCCGGGACTGGCGGCGCGGAGAAGACGAAGAGAAAGGGGATGAAGGAGAGAAAAGGAAATGACCCTTTGGCCCTATTTATAAGGCAAAGGACATGTGTCAGGCGCGCAAATCCAGGAGCCACGAATTTTGGAGTTGTCGCCATTATTGCGGATCTATTAAACAAAGAAGGCATCATAAAAGCCAGCTTCATGATGACGTCATGCCGGTTTACAGCAACCAAAGAAGGTGACGACAAGACGGTTCAACAGATACTGGAAGATGATGAAGACAAAGATTTTGGCTAAGGATTGACATGAACCTGTTCAAATCAATCTGGGGCCTAATGTTGGGGATATTACTGCTGGGCGTAAACCGGCTTAAGTGGGCCGGGTTGACTTCATCAGTAATCTAAAGGTGCTAAGCCCAGAGGCTAAACAAAGGCCCAAGGCCGTTGTCGGTTCAGTATCTGTCGCCGTAAACCGGCGTGTATATAAACTTGTATCATAAGTTAGGAATAGGGAGAGACCAACCCGGATACGAATATAAACCGGAGATTGGGACTCTATGAACCGACGGGTGTCACCCGTGTATATAAGGGGACAACCCGATAGCGGTTCAGGAGAGAACAATAACTCGAGGCCTAAGCGAAGCTTGTTTGCTCCCTAGTCATCGAAACCCCATCAATTCCATCACAAACTAGACGTAGGCTTTTACCTTCATCGAAGGGGCCGAACTAGTATAAAACTCCCTGTGTCCCTTGTCCGTTTTAACCCCTTCAAGTTAATCCGTTGCGATGGCTCCATGACTAAGTCCTTTCACTAGGACACCTGCCGTGACAAACCCACGATGTAGTGAATTCCATAATTTGCAGTGCCTTTCAAATAACGCAAAACTCTCTCTAGAGCTTTCCAATGCACATCTCCTGTTTTTTAGACAAACCGACTCAGTTTGCTAGCAGCAAAAGAGATGTCAGGTTTTGTAGCACTGGCTAAGTACATAAGCGAGCCAATAATTTGAGAATATTTCAATTGATCTCTAGCAATTCTTCGATTCTTTCTAAGTAACACACTCGCATCATATGGTGTTGGAGAGGGCTTGCAGTCACTATAGCCAAAGCGACTCAAGATCTTTTCCACATAGTGAGATTGAAGCAATGTAATCCCACCATCATCGTCTCTCAACAACTTGATGTTCAGAATGACATCAGCCACTCCTAAATCCTTCATCTGAAAACAAAGAGATAGGAAATCCTTGACCTCCTTAATAACATTCGGATTTGTTTCGAAAATCAGTATGTCATCAACATACAAGCACAGGATAACTCCCTCGGCCCCACCATGGGGATAGTACACACATTTCTCAGCTTCGTTCACAACAAAGCCTGCAGCTGTTAAAGTTCTTTCAAACTTCTCATGCCACTGTTTGGGTGCTTGCTTAAGTCCGTACAAAGACTTTAGCAACTTGCACACTTTCCTTTCCTGACCATCTAGTATAAACCCATCTGGCTGTTCCATATAAATTTCCTCGTCCAACTCTCCATTTAGGAAAGCAGTCTTAACATCCCTTTGATGAACGAGAAGACCATGCAAGGCAGCTAGTGAAAGCAGAACTCGAATAGTGGTCAGTCGAGCCACAGGTGACTAAGTATCAAAGAAGTCTTCACCTTCCTTTTGGGTATAACCCTTAGCCACAAGCCGAGCCTTGTACTTGTCAATAGTACCATCAAGCCTAAGCTTCTTCTTGAATACCCATTTGCATCCTATAGGTTTGCACCCATAAGGACGATCAGTTATCCCCCAAGTTTCATACGCCAAGATGGAATCCATCTCGCTATGAATCGCTTCCTTCCAGTAGTCAGCATCTTCAAATGCATAGGCCTCTGAAATAGAACTGGGAGTGTCATCTATGAGATACACAAGAAAATCATCACCAAAGGACTTTGTAGTCCTCTGTCTCTTGCTCCTAGTAGGAACTTCATTGTTCTCCTCCACAGGACTTTCAAAGTGTTCCATCGAAATGGCAGGTTCGGTAATTGTAACTGGTTCCTGATTCGATGAACTAGGCATCTCCTGATTAGACGAGGTAGCCATATCCTTCATGGGAAAGATATCTTCAAAGAAGGTTGCGTCATTTGACTCCATGATCGTACCGACATGCATGTCAGGTACCTCAGATGTTACAACCAAGAATCTATAGCCAAGCTATGAAAAGCATATCCCAGGAAAACACAATCCACAGTCTTTGGTCCAAGCTTCCGCTTCTTTGGAATTGGAACATTGACTTTCGCCAAACAACCCCATGTTCGCAGATAAGAGAGTTTTAACCTTTTCTTCTCCCATTCCTCGAATGGAGTTATCTCTTTGTTCTTTGTGGGGACTCAGTTCAGGACATGACATGCTGTCAATATCGCCTCCCCCACCATGCCTTGGAGAGACCCGATGTGTCTAACATGGCGTTAACCAAATCAGTTAGAGTACGGTTCTTTCTTTCGGCCACCCCATTTGACTGAGGTGAGTAGGGAGGCGTCCTCTCATGGATTATACCATGTTCCGCACAAAAAGCATCAAATTCATTGGAAAAATACTCTCCACCACGGTCGGACCTAAGCCTCTTGATTTTTCGATCAAGTTGGTTTTCCACTTCAGCTTTATAGATCTTGAAAAAGTTCAAAGCCTCATCCTTAGATTTCAGAAGATACACACGGCAGTATCTTGTGGAGTCATCAATTAACGTCATGAAATATTTCTTTCCACCTTTTGTCAAAACACCATTCATTTCACATAGATCTGAATGTATGAGCTCTAGTGGTGCAAGATTTCTCGTTTCCGCAGTCGTGTGAGACTTACGAGGTTGCTTAGCTTGCACAGACACTTGACACTTAGATCCCTTGACAGTGGTGAAACTAGGGATTAAGTTCAACTTCGCTAGTCGCGACATGCAACCAAAGTTAACATGACAAAGATGTGAATGCCACACATTTGATTCACTATTGTTGCAAATATGATTAACAACTTTATTGCAAGCGTCTGATAAGGATAAACGAAACAGGCCTCCTGACTCATAGCCTTTACCAACAAAGGTTCCATACTTGGATATTACAAATTTATTCGACTCAAAGACAAGCTTGTAGCCATCTCTACACAGAAGAGATCCCTAACAAGATTTTTATTGACGGAGGGGACATAATGCACGTTCTTCAGCCGCTTGATCTTCCCCGAAGTAAACTTCAGATCGACCGTGCCAACACCACGAACAGAAGCACTTGAACCGTTGCCCATCAGCACGGTTGAAGTCCCTGCGGTCTGATAAGACGAAAACATGGAAATATCACCGCATACATGCACATTAGCACCCGTGTCAATCAACCAGTCAGGAGAATGACATACTGAAAGAATGGTGGGAAATATACCATACCCTGCATCCTTCATGTCAGTGTCTCCAATGACAACATTAGCGGTCTTGCCGCCTTTCCCAGGATGACGCTTGTCATAGCGATTAGGGCAACTAGGATCCCAATGATCAGGATCACCACACACATGACAAGCACCTTTCTTCTTGCCATTCTTCTTCTTGAAGTTCGTGTGTTGCACAACCTTGTTCTTCCCATCAAACTTTGCTTTACCATCAAACTTGCCCTTGTTCTTGAACTTGTGGGGCTGGAAGTTCTGCTTCTGTACCACATTGGCACTAGATCCTCCCTCAATACCTCGAGCACGTGTGTCCTTTGCTCTCGCCTTTTCTTCCACATCAAGAGTGCCAATGAGATCCGGAACGGAAAACTCCTGCCTCTTATGCTTCAGTAAAGTAGCAAAGTTCCTCCATGAAGGAGGAAGCTTAGTGATGATACCTCCTGCAACAAACTTGTCCGGTAGCATACAACTGAAGTGCTCAAGTTCTCTAGCAAATGACTGTATCTCATGAGCTTGCTCAACCACGGAGCGCTCTTCAGTCATCCTGTAATCATAGAATTGCTCCATGATGTACAACTCAGTGCCAGCATCCGAGACCCCAAACTTGGCCTTGAGTCCATCCCACATATCTTTTCCATTATCAGTTGACGCATAAGCATCAACTATGTTCTCACCAAGAACACTCAAGAGAGCAGCCTTAAATAGAGTATCCATTTTCTGAAAGGCTTGTGCATGTTGAGCATCAAGCTCTCCTTCAGGTTTGCCGAGAGTGGCGTCATAGCAACTCATGGTTTGAAACCATAAGACTGCTCTCACGTGCCACCTCTTATAGTGGATACCCTCAAACATAGGAGATCTCATGCAAGCAGCAAAACCACTCAGGGTAAATTGCCTATAATAAGGTTTTTGGATTGTTGGAAACATACCAAATGATTTTATTAACAGAAATACTAGGTAAAGCATGACTAATATAGTAGAGATAAAACAAGTCATGCGTACTGACAGAGAGAAGATAAATAGCTTCTGCATATATGAACCGTAGCCTAACATATCTATAGTAGACAGTAGAACTAGTTGCATATATGAAGTAGAACCTAACATATGTAGGACAAGCACTAGTACGAGAAACTGTGGCAGTACATCTAACAGAAAGAAGAAGACATACGGGACAGCAGCAGCAGTAGCACTGGACTTGGGGTCGGTGTCCTCGCCAGCCATGTCGTCGAGGAGGTTGTCGACGTCGGGGAAGAAGTCGTCGTCGGGGAAGTAGTCGTCGGAGTCCGGGGCGTCCGTGACGAAGGAGTCAGACAGTAGTCGCGTAGAGCGCTCCCCAAAAACCTTATCACCCTTCTCCCGTACAGGACTCAAAGAGGTGCGGTTTTCGAGGCCTACTGTCCCGACCTGCAGTGCACGCCACAAGCCAGGATAGGGAAGATCATAGCAGCAGCGCAGTGCTCAGGAACTTGTGGCGAGAGAAGGAAGAGGTTCTGGTGCGTCTCTCAGAGAGGAGCGACCTCCCTTTTATAGGCGCAAGAGAAGGAGGCGAGAGGTTGCGCCGGGAGATGAAACGAACAGACAGCAGCCGAAGGGTGCAGTGTTCGTATTGAATATCCACTACAGCAAAAACTTTCCAGCTCCCGAGTGATCTTTCGTATACCCGTAGTGCGTGGCAAAAATTTAGATATCGGCTCGGCTCATTCCCGCAACCCGCGGCGCGTCGTGACGACCAGCGGCGTGGCGTGGCGTGGCGAGGCGGGCGGCGGAGGAGGAGCGCGCGTGGATATCCCTGTTGTTCTCATGCTCGTACAAGTGGGGAAAGAACCTCCCTTATAAGGAAGTCCAACTCCCACTAAACTAGCAATGTGGGACTAAACTTTAGTAGTATCCCTTGCCTTGCACAAATGGGCTAAGTGGGCCTCTAGGATTTATTAGGAATTTCTGAAATAGTTATTGGGCTGCCCAAAATAGATTAAATTCCAGCACTTCCGTGGAGCTTCACTTGTCGATGCACCATCCACTCTTATCACCTAAAATAAATTGGCAAGTAGGTGGCAGGACTCGATCCGGTTCGAGAAAGACGCCGTCTTGAACACACCAGCGACGGGCGTACATAGCGCCGCGGAGGATCAAGGAGGACAGCTGCGAACACCGGAGGAGAGTGACAAGGAGACGACCATGTCTCCAAACACAATGCTCCCAGCAGAGGACGCCGTCGAGGACACCACCATTGTGTCGATCCAACCAAATCGAGACTTTCGCCTGGAGACAGCCACAACTCCAAGTGAGTGAGGGAGGTGACAAGCACGCCTCCACGACACCTCCAAGGAGGGGAATGGCATCCGCGACTGTGTCAAATTTTGATCAAAGATTTAATTAACAAATATTAATGCATGTCATCAAATATAATATCATCAGAAACTATGTTGAAATACGAATCCAATTATATAATTGTTGGTGACATGCATTAGAGCATCTCCAATAGATTGTTCAAATTTTGACGGTCCAAAACCGGAGATGTAAATTTTGGACCGTCAAAAAGTGTGTTTTGGAGCTCCGAAAAAAGTCTAACTCCAACAGATGGTCCAAATTCATGATCCAAAAGAGCAACTCCAATAGATGGTCCAAATTCATGGTCCAAAACCGGCCACCAGCCGCCCTGGCTGCTGTCCAGCCGCAAGGGGAATTCCGTCGAACACCTTGTGTGCGTGGTGGAAGAAGATGGCCGCCGGTTGGATTGGCTGCTGCTGACGGCTGCGGACGGCTGCGGTCGGCTCCGGACGGTGGCGGTGATAAGAAATGAGGTTGGAGGCCGGCCAAGAGGAGCTCGGCGGGCGGCGAAGACTAGTTCGGCAGCTGGGCGGAGGGCGGCGGGGAGGCGGTCGTGCGAGCGGCGCAACGGCCGTCGACAGGCTCACGGCCGACGGGAGGAGGTCGGCGGCAGCCTAAAAGACCCGGCAGAGGCCTACCGCGGCAGCCGGACCGCCGGAGGGGCCGAATCCCGCGCCGGCTACCACTCGATTCGGCGGCGGACGGGTGGCGGCGGGGTGGCGACGGGGGCGGAGGGCGGCGGCGGCGGAGGGCGGCGGAGGGGATGTGGGGTGGTGGCGGCACCGACGGCGAGGTTTTGGGCGGTCGCGGCGGCGGATTCCGGCCGGCTGTGTCACGGGCGGGCGGGAACAGAAATGAAGTGGCGGTTGGGCGTTCACGGGCGGCGGCTAGTCATGGACCAGATGCATCTCGTGATGTATATTTGCATCGCGAGGTGTTGCATTTTACATCATGAGGAGGCCGCGGTCCAATTTTTTTTGCATATGGACCGTCTGTTGGAGCAGCGTTTTTTGCCCTAGACGGTCCAAAAGTTAGTTATTTTTACATTTAAACCATCTATTGGAGATGCTCTTAACATTTTATTAGTTAAATCCTTGGTCAAAATTTGAAACCAAATACATTGAGGACCAATAAATTAGGACGGAGGTAGTACTAAGTACCTTTTCAAGGGATTTTATTTTTTATTTTATATATGGCGCTCATGTAGGCTGGCACAAGTTCCATTTTTTCAAGGTCATGTTTTTATATTATTTTCTCCATCTGGAAAAAGAAATGAAAGAACAAATTAGTTGCCATAAAACTTAAATAAAGTATTAGTTCATTTAAAGGAAAATGTTGAGCCAGTTTTTGGAAACTGCTTCACGTGTAGTACAAGATTGTACACATATTTTTGGAAATGTTTCATGTGTATTAAAAAATAGCAAGCATGTTTTTGAAATGATTCACCTATATTAAAAAATATTGTAAAATTATGTATCTTCATTTAGGACCACACACATGCACAATTATTGTGTATTTTCAGTGCATTCTTACAGTACACAATTATTGGAAAAAACAATGTTGTATTTTGAATATTCAACATGTATTTAAAATTATGGGGTAACGCTATTCTAAGTGTGAGCATATAATAGCTTATTCTACGCCCCCTAGTAACACCATATACAAAATCTAGTAAAACGGTGTATAAAATGTAGTAATTCAGAAAATATTTATTTTACTACCAAAGTTTATAATTTACTACAATTTTACGAAAATATTATGTTTTTCATAATGTGTTACTATATGTTGTATGTACCGTTACTGGGATATAGAATAAGCTATTCTACACTCACGCTTAATTTAGTGTTACTATAGATGTAGTTTTATATTTTATATATTAGGTATTCTAGATATAAAATGTTTTTCAATTTGACTTTCTGAAAAATTCATATGCACTACATTTTAGTGTGGAGGGAGTACAATTCTAGCTCATTAATCTACGAACGGAGGGAGTACCACCCTGGCAAAGCTTGGATCTGGATGTGCTCATGTCTAATTATGTATATTCTTGGACTTCGTGATATTCTATATATGTGCATGATGACAAAATCTCTGCCCATTGCTTTGGATCGACCCATTTTATCTATTTTATCCTCTGAGAAGATAACTGTACGACCCACGCTCTCTTGTGCATGCATTCCATTGAATATGTGTAGTATGGTCACGTACTGTCGACCGATCTGGATGGTTGTTGATTCCGACCGACTTCCTCCTATTTTATCAGGATCATACCGGATCTATCCCGTACCATACTGTTCCTGACATTTCATCAACTAGATTATCAATCCGTCTGTATGCCTGCCTGCACACGTATATACTACTGTTAATATTCTCTCCGTCTCAAAATAAATCTATTGGTAGCTTTGGTCAAATTAGTTGTTTCACCAGACTTATACAGAAAAGTACTAATATTTTGTATTATCAAATTAACACCGTTAAGTTCAATAATGCTAATTTAATTTCATTATTTTTTATATTTTTTATATAAGTTTGGTCAAATAACTAGTTTGACTAGCCAGTGCAAAAAAAATAGTTTGACTAGAGTTACGAATAGTAGACTTCTTTTGAGACTAAGGTAGTACTAAGTATCTCAAGACATACACATACTATACAACAGTTATACATACTATTAATGAATTCATCATGGAAAAACATAATATTAATTAATAGTTATGTCGATAGTTTCCTTTTATCTCTAACCATAACTAATTAGCATACCCCGCAAAAAAACTAATTAATAGTTATGAAGACATACACTGTAAGGCCTTCCCTTCGAGGAAGTCTGAATTATTGCATACTAGTCCCTGGAACAGTAGCTGAACAACTCACGTAATAGCATCATGATCATACTTTGAATATATTACATGACCAAAAGTCACTTACATTAAAAAGGCTCTCAAGCCTGAAAAGAGTACATTGCAGCGGCGAAGCAGACATCCCATGCCTACAGGCAGGGGCGGAGCCTAGCTACAGTGAACAACAGTGTAAAAACGCTACAGTCTACAAAGGAATAAATCCTCACGCCCCGGACCCAGCCCCCCCGGGCCTGGGGCCTGTTTAGACATGACACTAGTAGAAAACCGGCCTATTGTCCCGGTTCGTAAGGACCTTTAGTCCCGGTTCCTGAACCGGGACTAAAGGGTCGTTACTAATACCCTCACCCTTTAGTCCCGGTTCAAACCAGAACCGGGACAGATGGGCCTCCACGTGGCCTGTGCGCCGAGCCCAGGCAGGAGGGACTTTGGTCCCGGTTGGTGGCACCAACCAGGACCAATAGACCTCCACGCGTCAGCATTTCTGTGGTTGGGGTTTTTGTTTTTTTTTTTAAAGGAGGGGAGGGGGGGTTTGGGGATTTTGGGGGGTTAATTTAGGTATTTCATATATTGTGTTAGCTAGATAGCTAATTAATAGAGAGAAGTGTCTTCTCTTATGTCCGTGCTTGGTGGACGTTACGTATTAAACATACGTATAGAGAAGACTAGGCATATGCTAGCTAGTAAGCAAACGAAGGAAACAGAAGATCGTCATGAACATATATGCATACAGAGAGAAGTGATATCGACCACATCTCCTTCTCCGAGAGATTGGTCGAACAACAAGTTATCGTATATCTATCGTCCGACACTACCGGCTACATATATACAATAATTATCTTTTACAAATATAATCTCTTAAATTACGGACGCCTGGTCCACATAGTATTCTCCATCTTCAGCGATCACGTGGTCAAGAAAGAATGCCGCCAATTTTTCTTGAATTGCTCGCATGCGATCTGGTCCTAGGAGTTCATTCCGCTGCCGAAACATCTAATTTGAAGAAGGGGGTCAATACACACACACACACACACACACACACACACACACACACACACACACACACACACACACACACACATATATATATATATATATATATATATATATATATATATATATATATATATGAATGAATGAAACTCAACACAAATGATGGTAATAAACAAAAATTGTGAATATTATTTCTTACGCACTTCATATTGTTTCTCAGAGTATCCGCCCCGCTCACAGGTCGTGTGGCGGATGGACTCGCAGACGTAGTATCCACAGAAATCGTTCCCTTGTTCCTGCCACAACCACTTTACAAGAAATAGAGGTCAATTAAACAGATAAGCAAGAATGCCAAATGGTATTGATGAAACTAGCGCTTGAATCAATAGCTAGGAGACGCGCGGAACATGGTACTATAGTACTTACTTTCGGGTATCTAAATTACAGCTCCTTCGGGAGTCCCGGGGAATTTGTGCTGAATTTTCTCCAAACACTACCAGACAAAAGAAAACAATTACTTGATATCACGAAATGAACAAATTTGTTGATATGGTGGATAATGATCGATTTAACTTACTTCTTTAGGATTTTAATCATGTCCGCATACTCCTCGGGATCTTTTCGTTTCGAGTCCAAGACAGTTACTACTCCCTTCTCAAGCCTAATCTCGAGGAAAATATAGTGGAAACTGCGCACGCATGCATAACTCATCAATTACAGTACTATACCTGGACTAATATACAAGGGAAACCGAATATGCACAAGACAACACTCACTTGAAGTTGTAAGGAAAGAGTATTATATCTTTGTGTTCATTTATTTCGAATGATCGTAGCAAGTTGGTCTCGGTATCTGCGGCATGATCTTTAACCTGAAATGCATCTATGAGATTTGTGTTAATGAACCCAATATCACCGATTTGTCTTTTCTTCAATTCGGCGATCTTCAATCTGCATAATATAGTGAGGATAATTATAAATAAATGCAATGAAAGAGTTGAGCTATATAGAGAGACTTAATGACAGAAGTAGTAGTAGTAGTACTTACAGACAGTAGCAGGTGACCGTTGTTTTATCGAGGGCCAATTGATTGAAGAACTGATAGAAATCCTCAAATGGAACATGCAACAGTACAATTCCAACGAGGTCATGCTCCGGTTTAACTCTCACATACAAAGTACTCCTCCCTCCTGACTCTCTGCAGGTTTTCATGTACCAATCATGCAATCTTCGCATCATCGTTGTTAGAGATCTTTCATCTTTGACGAGAGGCTTCCCGTACTCGTATCTTTGTATCTGCACGTCCAGGAAACCATAATCTACATCGTCGGGCAGGTAATCGTCAGGATTGTTATAACCGGGCGCCATCCTCGGATCGACGCTAGGCACCTTGAGCGGGGGGCACGATTGCTTTGCTTGTTCGCCGAGCTGGGCAATTTGTTTCCCAGCTCCTCGTCGTTCTTTCAGCCTTTTATCACTGACTGTACTTCCCGACCGCGACGCTTCGACCCATGTCTTTGCAATAATGCGCTCATAGTTGCCTTTCGGCGGAGACTTGGGTGGTTTTGCCAGGGCAGCCAGAGTGCGCTTCACTTTCACCGGATCTAGCTTCTCCTTCGGAGGTGGATTTCTCTTTGCTTTCAACCCTTCAAACCAGTCATCCACCTCGGTTTGCGTGATCCTCGCGTTCTCCTCCGGGGTCCTCTCGTATGGTAACTTCTCTGGAGTCTTGAGAGAAGGACCGAATCTGTATTTGCTCCCGCCTCTGGCTGTACTGCTAGACGTCGGCAGAGCAGATGGAGCGACAGTCTTCTTGACTTGCTTACGAGGCGGAGGAGAAGGACTACGACGCGCCGGAGCAGCTGCCGGTGCGGCGGTGGGTCTCTTCTGCCCTTGCTGACGAGGCGGAGAAGGAGGAGGCTGGCTGCTCGGGCGCGCCGGCGCAGGCGGAGGAGGCGGAGTGCCGCCACGCGCCGGAGAAGGAGCCGGCCGAGGGCCCTGGTCGTCACTCGCCGGAGGAGGAGGCGGTGGAGGAGGCGGAGTGCCCTGACTCGCCAGAGGAGGAGGAGGAGGAGGCGGAGGCGTCCAGTTCGGAAGGTTGATGAGCTCCTTCCGCCATAGGCATGGAGTCTTCAGAGTAGAACCCAGCCGAGTCTCCCCTTCTCCGGTAGGGTGGTCAAGCGAGAGGTCCTCAAATCCCTCCGTTATTTCATCCACCATCACCTTAGCATATCCTTCTGGAATCGGCCGACAGTGAAAAGTTGCGCCGGGTTCATTAGGAAAAACAGAGCCAACAGCCGCCTTGACCTTCAAATTCATCCATTGCGTCATAAGGTGGCAAATTTGAGCCTCCGTGATAGCATCCACGGGATAGCTGGCAGGACCCGTCAAGACAAGCTCCGGCTGAAGCAGCTCGGTGGAAGCAACACTGCTTCTCCGCTGAGATGGCGGGGTAGCTTCAGGGGAAGCTTCGGCAGGTCGGTTGCTGCGATTTGCTTCTCGTTCCTCTATCCCGAGTACCCTTGCTTTAAGCGCCTGCAGTTCGGACTGGTGCACTTGCTTCCTCCTCTCCTGGCTTTTGTAACCGCCTGCGTCCGAAAACCCAACCTTCCACGGAATGGAGCCTGGCGTGCCTCGTGTCCGTCCAGGGTGCTCAGGATTCCCGAGGGCCTTTGTGAGCTCGTCGTTCTCTCTGTCTGGAAGGAACGTCCCTTCCTGCGCTGCTTTGATATAGTACCGAAGGTTCTTCAAGGGAATGTCACGTTGCTCGTCCGTCCAAATGCACTTCCCTATTACAGGGTCCAAGGTTCCGCCAGCCCCGAAGAACCAAGTCCGGCAACGGTCTGGCCAGCTCATTGTCTCTGGTTCGATCCCTTTTTGAACCAGATCATTCTCAGCCTTGGCCCACTTAGGCCGGGCTACCAGGTAGCCACCTGACCCCGTGTGATGGTGATGCTTCTTCTTCGCAGCATTTTTCTTGTTTGTCTCCGACATCTTCTTACTCTTTTCCGATGTATTGTGGGCCACAAATGCAGGCCAGTCATCTCTGATCTTCTCATATATGCCCTTGAATTCTGGTGTCTCTTTTTTCTCGACAAACCTATTCAGGTCTTTCTTCCACCTCCTGAATAGGTCTGCCATCCTCTTAAGAGCAAAAGACTTGATTAATTGCTCTTTAACTGGCTTCTCCGGATCATCCTCTGGCGGTAGGGTGAAATTTGACTTTAGCTCAGTCCAAAGATCATTTTTCTGCAGATCATTGACATAAGACACCTCAGGGTCTTCGTTCTTAGGCTTATACCATTGCTGGATGCTGATCGGGATCTTGTCCCTAACCAGAACCCCGTACTGAGCAACAAATGCCTTCTTTGTTCGGATGGGTTCAGTAGGTTGGCCGTCGGGCGCGATTTCTATGATCTCAAACCTTTCATCCGACCTCAACTTTCTCTTCGGGCCTCGTCTCTTTACCTCAGTTGTGCTCGATGCGGAGGGCTAGAAAAAAGAACAAAGACTTAATTAATATGTGTACATACCAAAACAATGAATGCATCAATTAGCTAGTCAGCACAGGATTAACTAATATATATACCTAGCCGGACTCGGTTCGGTCACCGGAGCCGTCACGTTCTTCTTCTTCTTGCACCGGCATTAGGTCACCAGAGCCAGCTTCTTCACCCTCTCCTTCTAGACTACCATCGGTTTCATTGAGATACAACGAGACGGCATCACTTCCTTCTGCGATTATGTCCCTCAACATCGCTTCTCTTGCTTCGTCTCGGGCGATAGTGTCCATAGTTTCTACAAATATTTACAACATGGCAATTGTTATTCAAACATGACAAATGGATATATTAGTGGCAAACGTAGAACTATCTAGCTAGCTAATCATAGTAAGGAATCATATATATCGGAAACGAGGGTCGTCGAGGGTCGCCGAACGGTAGAGGAAACCCTAAATAGCAAGTATCGTGGGTGTGAGATACAAGTGGCCGTCGGTGTCGGACACTACATCCACGTCCCACAAGTGACGTGGGCGTCGAAGCCCGCGTCACTTATGGGACGTGGATGTACGTAGTGTCCGACACCGACGGCCACATGTATCTCACACCGACGATACTTGCTATTTAATTAGGGTTTCCTCTACCGCTCGGCGACCCTCGTTCACGATAAAAAAAGAGGAAGAAGAAGAAAAAAAGAGGAGAAGCTTCCTCTTTTTTTTCTCCTCTTTTTTTTCTTCTTCTTCCTCTTCTTTTTTTATCGGAAACGAGGGTCGTCGAGGGTCGCCGAACGGTAGAGGAAACCCTAAATAGCAAGTATCGTGGGTGTGAGATACAAGTGGCCGTCGGTGTCGGACACTACATCCACGTCCCACAAGTGACGTGGGCGTCGAAGCCCGCGTCACTTGTGGGACGTGGATGTAGTGTCCGACACCGACGGCCACATGTATCTCACACCGACGATACTTGCTATTTAATTAGGGTTTCCTCTACCGCTCGGCGACCCTCGTTCACGATAAATAAAGAGGAAGAAGAAGAAAACAAAAGAGGAGAAGAAAAAAAAAGAGGAGAAGAAAGAATAGAGGAGAAGAACTCCTCTATTCTTTCTTCTCCTCTTTTTTTCTTCTTCTTCCTCTTCTTTTTTTTATCGGAAACGAGGGTCATCGAGGGTCGCCGAACGGTAGAGGAAACCCTAAATAGCAAGTATCATGGGTGTGAGATACAAGTGGCCGTCCGTGTCAGACACTACATCCACGTCCCACAAGTGACGTGGGCGTCGAAGCCCGCGTCACTTGTGGGACGTGGATGTAGTGTCCGACACCGACGGCCACATGTATCTCACACCGACGATACTTGCTATTTAATTAGGGTTTCCTCTACCGCTCGGCGACCCTTGCTTACGATAAAAAAAGAGGAAGAAGAAGAAAAAAAAAAGAGGAGAAGAAAAAAAAGAGGAGAAGAAAGAATAGAGGAGAAGAACTCCTCTATTCTTTCTTCTCCTCTTTTTTTCTTCTTCTTCCTCTTCTTTTTTTATCCTCTTCTTCCTGTCATGTTCGACGACCCTCGTTCCTGATAAAAAAAGAGGAAGAAGAAGAAAAAAGAGAGGAGAAGAAAGAACAGAGGAGAAGAAGCTCCTCTATTCCTTCTTCTTCTCCTCTTTTTTTCTTCTTCTTCCTCTTCTTCCTCTCCTCGTCTTCTCCTTCTTCTTCTCCTTCTTTCTCTACTTATTTTCCTTTTCCTTATTTTACTTTTCCCTCTCCACTAACATAAAATGCACTAACCTAAAATGCAACAAACATAAAATGCACTAAATCGATCAACTAACCTAAAATCAGTGGTAAAATGCACTAACATAAAATCGATATCTACTAACAACTTAAAAAAAATACATATGTGAAAAAATGCACATATGAAAATACACACAAATGCTATCGGAGAGGGGGCATATCGACCCCCCTCATGTAGCCACATACATACATATATACTTGCATATATGTAAATTTTTTGCATATATAAAGTTTTTCTAAAATCTAACTTTTGCATATATGAACATATATACACAGAGAACATATGCATATATACACATTTTTATAATAATGCAAAAAATAAGAGAAAAGGGCGCCGGCGGCCGGACCGAAGGCGGCGGCATGTGGCCGGGGCAACGGTGACGGGGTTGGGGAAGGCGCGACGGCGACGGTGACGGCGACGGGGTCGGGGAAGGGGCTGGCGCGCGCGGCGACGGCCACGGGGTCGGGGAAGGGGCGGCGACGGCGACGGGGTCGGGGAACGGGCGGCGCGCGCGGCGACGGCGACGGGGTCGGGGAAGGGGCGGCGCGCGCGGCGACGGCGACGGGGTCAGGGAACGGGTGGCGCGCGCGGCGACGGCGGCGGGGTCGGGGCAGGGGCGGCGCGCGCGGCGACGGTGATGATGTCGGGGCCGGCAGGGGCGGCGGGCGCGGCGATGGAGTCGGGGCAGTGGCTTGGCGGCAGCGACGACGAGGTGGACCAGCCTGACAGCGTCGGGGCAGGGCTCGGCGGCGACGGCGACGAGGAGCAGAAGGCGTCGGGGCGAGAAGAAACAGATGGATTTGGTCGAAAACTGCTAAGTGTTGCTTATATAGCAAAAGCATTTGTCCCGGTTCGTGGCACAAACCGGGACTAATGCCCCCCTTTAGTCCCGGTTGGTGCCACCAACCGGGACCAAAGGCTTATTTTCAGCAGCCCAAAGGGCGGGAAGCGGCGGCCTTTGGTCCCGGTTGTTGCCACCAACCGGGTCTAAAGGTGGCCATTGGTCCCGGTTTGCGCCACGAACCGGTACCAATGCCCCCCTTTAGTCCCGGTTGGTGGCACCAACCGGGACCAAAGGCCTTGTGCTGCCCGCGCCAAAACTTTAGTCCCACCTCGCTAGCTGAGAGAGTTCGAGAGTGGTTTATAAGCGCTGCTGCGCCCACCCTCTCGAGCTCCTCTCGACTGCAGGCTTTCGGGCCTAATTGTTACTGCAATGCCTGTGGGCCTGCTGCAGGCCTGAATCCTGGCCCATGGTGGTTGGGTTTCTAGTCGTATTCAGGCCGTGGTGGCCCAGTAGGTGGCATTTTTTTGCTATTTTTTTCATTTCTACTTAGAACTAAATACTTATAGTTTTGTAGTGATTTCTTTTTTATTTTATGTCACAAAAATTATAAACTTTCTGTTAGCGCAATTAGTTTTAAAATTAGAATAGTTTAAATTTGAATTTTTGAAAATTTGTGTGAATCACTAGTTTATGAATAACTTTACAATAAAAATTGATTTTTTAGTCATTGTTTTTCTTGCTATTTAATATTACTGTGTTTTATCATTATAGTTAATTTGGTAATTTTAGTTAGTCATAACAAATATTATAGGCATTTTTTTCACTTTGAGAGGAGCTCAACAACGCAGAGAGGGACGGGCTTTTGTTTTTGTTTTGCTTTCTGTATTATTTATTTTCTTTTGTTCTCTGCTTTATTTTTTTATTCTTTTTGCTTTTAGGTCAGCAAAATTATAAACTTTCTGTTAGTGCCATTAGTTTTAGAAAAATTATAAACTCAAATTTGAATAGTTAAAATTTGAATTCTTTGAAATTTGTGTGAATCACAAGTTTGTGATTAACTTTAATAAAAAAATTAACATAGATGCACCTACTCGTCTGTTTTCAAATGAATTCTAAAATACTTGGCATAACCTACTCGTCTGTTACAAATTTGGCATGGTATCATCATAATAGTTGCGGGAGAATTCTTCACTTTTTCTTCGTTTGTGTCATTTGCTTATTGCGCCGTAACCATGGATAATCTTCAGCGTTTATCAGGATGCTTGGGTCAGCCTTGACATTGAAGGGAGGAATTTCATGAAACCTTTCATAATCTTCAGACATGTCTGTCTTGCCATCCACTCCCAGGATATCCCTTTTTCCTGAAAGAACTATGTGGCGCTTTGGCTCATCGTATGATGTATCCGTTTCCTTATCTTTTCTTTTCCTCGGTCTGGTAGACATGTCCTTCACATAGATAACCTGTGCCACATCATTGGCTAGGACGAACGGTTCATCAGTGTACCCAAGATTTTTCAGATCCACTGTTGTCATTCCGTACTGTGGGTCTACATGTACCCCGCCTCCTGACAGATTGACCCATTTGCACTTAAACAAAGGGACCTTAAAATCTTGTCCGTAGTCAAGTTCCCATATGTCCACTATGTAACCATAATAGGTGTCCTTTCCCTTCTCGGTTGTTGCATCAAAGCGGACACCGCTGTTTTGGTTGGTGCTCTTCTGATCTTGGTCAATCGTGTAAAATGTATTCCCATTTATCTCGTATCCTTTGTAAATCAATACAGTCAAAGATGGTCCCCTGGACAACAAGTACAACTCATCACAAACAGTGTTGTCACCTCTGAGACGTGCTTCCAACCAACTGCTGAAAGTCCTGATGTGTTCACATGTAATCCAGTCGTCGCACTGCTCCGGGTGTTTGGAGCGCAGACTGTTCTTGTGTTCATCGACATACGGGGTCACCAAGGTAGAGTTCTGTAGAACTGTGTAGTGTGCTTGAGACCAAGAATGCCCGTCCCTGCATATTATTGAGTCCGCTCCGAGCGTGCCTTTTCCAGTCAGTCTCCCCTCATACCGCGATTTAGGGAGACCTATCTTCTTAAGGCCAGGAATGAAGTCAACACAAAACCCGATGACATCCTCTGTTTGATGGCCCATGGAGATGCTTCCTTCTGGCCTAGCGCGGTTACGGACATATTTCTTTAGGACTCCCATGAACCTCTCAAAGGGGAACATATTGTGTAGAAATACGGGCCCTAGAACGACAATCTCGTCGACTAGATGAACTAGGACATGCGTCATGATATTGAAGAAGGATGGTGGGAACACCAGCTCGAAACTGACAAGACATTGCGCCACATCACTCCTTAGCCTTGTTACCATTTCTGGATCGATCACCTTCTGAGAGATTGCATTGAGAAATGCACATAGCTTCACAATGGCTAATCGGACATTTTCCGGTAGAAGCCCCCTCAATGCAACCGGAAGCAGTTGCGTCATAATCACGTGGCAGTCATGAGACTTTAGGTTCTGGAACTTTTTCTCTGAAATATTTATTATTCCCTTTATATTCGACGAGAAGCCAGTCGGGATCTTCATACTGAGCAGGCATTCAAAGAAGATTTCTTTCTCATCTTTCGTAAGAGCGTAGCTGGCAGGACCTTCATACTGCTTCGGAGGCATGCCGTCTTTTTGGTGCAAACGTTGGAGGTCCTCCCGTGCCTCGGGTGTATCTTTTGTCTTTCCATACACGCCCAAGAAGCCTAGCAGGTTCACGCAAAGGTTCTTCGTCACGTGCATCACGTCGATTGAAGAGCGGACCTCTAGGTCTTTCCAGTAGGGTAGGTCCCAAAATATAGATTTCTTCTTCCACGTGGGTGCGTGTCCCTCAGCGTCATTCGGAACAGCTAGTGCGCCGGCACCCTTTCCAAAGATTACGTGTAAATCATTGACCATAGCAAGTACGTGACCACCGGTACGCATGGCGGGCTTCTTCCGGTGATCTGCCTCGCCTTTGAAATGCTTGCCTTTCTTTCGACATTGATGGTTGGTCGGAAGAAATCGATGATGGCCCAGGTACACATTCTTCCTGCATTTGTCCAGGTATATACTTTCAGTGTCATGTAAACAGTGTGTGCATGCGTGGTATCCTTTGTTTGTCTGTCCTGAAAGGTTACTGAGAGCGGGCCAATCGTTGATGGTCACGAACAGCAACGCCTTTAGGTTAAATTCCTCCTGTCTGTGCTCATCCCACGTACGTACACCATTTCCATTCCACAGCTGTAAAAGTTCTTCAACTAATGGCCTTAGGTACACATCAATGTCGTTGCCGGGTTGCTTAGGGCCTTGGATGAGAATTGGCATCATAATGAACTTCCGCTTCATGCACATCCAAGGAGGAAGGTTATACATACATAGAGTGACCGGCCAGGTGCTGTGATTGCTGCTCTGCTCCCCGAAAGGATTAATGCCATCCGCGCTTAAAGCAAACCATATGTTCCTTGGGTCCTTTGCAAACTCATCCCAGTACTTTCTCACGATTTTTCTCCACTGTGACCCGTCAGCGGGTGCTCTCAACTTCCCGTCTTTCTTACGGTCCTCACTGTGCCATCGCATCGACTTGGCATGCTCTCCGTTTCTGAACAGACGTTTCAACCGTGGTATTATAGGAGCATACCACATCACCTTCGCAGGAACCCTCTTCCTGCGGGGATCGCCGTGAACATCACCAGGGTCATCTCGTCTGATCTTATACCGCAATGCACCGCATACCGGGCATGCGTTCAGATCCTTGTATGCACCGCGGTATAGGATGCAGTCATTAGGGCATGCATGTATCTTCTCCACCTCCAATCCTAGAGGGCATACAACCTTCTTTGCTGCGTATGTACTGTCGGGCAATTCGTTATTCTTTGGAAGCTTCTTCTTCAATATTTTCAGTAGCTTCTCAAATCCTTTGTCAGGCACAGTATTCTCTGCCTTCCACTGCAGCAATTCCAGTACGGTACCGAGCTTTGTGTTGCCATCTTCGCAATTGGGGTACAACCCTTTTTTGTGATCCTCTAACATGCGATCGAACTTCAGCTTCTCCTTTTGACTTTCGCATTGCGTCCTTGCATCGACAATGACACGGCGGAGATCACCATCATCGTGCACATCGTCTGGTTCCTCTTGATCTTCGGCACCTTCACCCGTTGCAGCATCATTGGGCACATCGTCTGGTTCCTCTTGATCTTCACCAGCTCCCCCCGTTGGAGCATCACGGTATTCAGGCGGCACGTAGTTGTCATCGTACTCTTCTTCTTCGTCGTCTTCCATCATAACCCCTATTTCTCCGTGCCTCGTCCAAACATTATAGTGTGGCATGAAACCCTTGTAGAACAGGTGGGTGTGAAGGATTTTCCGGTCAGAGTAAGACTTCGTATTACCACAATCAGGGCATGGACAACACATAAAACCATTCTGCTTGTTTGCATGAGCCGCATCGAGAAACTCATGCACGCCCTTAATGTACTCGGAGGTGTGTCTGTCACCGTACATCCATTGCCGGTTCATCTGCGTGCATTATATATAATTAAGTGTCCAAATTAATAGAAGTTCATCATCACATGCATTAAAAGCAAAGTACATACATAGTTCTCATCTAACAACATATAGCTCTTCAGAGCATCTAATTAATTAAACCATACATTAATTAAAACAAAGGCGATCATAATCGCAACCAAGGTAATAATTGATCCAACGGCATAATGATACCAAGCCTCGGTATGAATGGCATATTTTCTAATCTTTCTAATCTTCAAGCGCATTGCATCCATCTTGATCTTGTGATCATCGACGACATCCGCAACATGCAACTCCAATATCATCTTCTCCTCCTCAATTTTTTTTTCCTTCAAGAAATTGTTTTCTTCTTCAACTAAATTTAACCTCTCGACAATAGGGTCGGTTGGAATTTCCGGTTCACATACATCCTAGATAAATAAAATCTATGTCACGTTGGTCCGCATAATTATCATTAACAATAAATGAACCAATAGTTATAAAGATTAATATATATACCACATCCGAATCATAGACAGGACGAGGGCCGACGGGGGCGGATACCAAAACCATCGCACTATATAAGATGCAATAATAAAAGTAAGAAAATGATACAAGTATCTATCTAAACATACAAGTAAGAATATTTTTCCTTTCAGAAAGAAGATAAGAGCAAGAGGCTCACCACGGTGGTGTCGGTGATGAGATCGGCGCGGGTGATCGACGGCGGTGAAGACAGGGGTGGGGTGTGACGGACCGCTAAATCTAGACAAATCTCGAGGAAAATGGAGCTTTGAGGTCGAGCTTCGAGAGGAGAAAGCTTAGCTAGTGTGGCTCGGGCATTTCATCGAACACCTCATGTGCATAGGAGGTGAGCTAGAGCACCTAAAGCCCCTCCTCTCGCTGGCCCAGAAAAACAAAGCACTCAGTGCTCTGCTCCGGCGCGAGGGGTATATATATATAGGCGGCACCACTGGTCCCGGTTCGTGGCATGAACCGGGACTAAAGAGGAGCCTTTGGTCCCGGCTCATGCCACGAACCGGGACCAATGGTGGTGGGCCAGGAGCCAGGCACATTGGTCCCGGTTCGTCCCACCAACCGGGACCAAAAGGTCCAGACGAACCGGGACCAATGGCCCACGTGGCCCGGCCAGCCCCCTGGGCTCACGAACCGGGTCCGATGCCCCCATCGGTCCCGGTTCTAGTTTGAACCGGGACTAATGGGCTAACCCACCCTGGACCATTGCCCCTTTTTCTACTAGTGTGAAAGAAGGAGCTCCAATGGAGAAGCCCATCGACTGGCTCGTAGCAGTGTAAGCCAAGGAACTGAACGCTGTCCGTGGCTCCTGAATTCTCACACTGATTTGTGTATTTCTAAGGATATATTATTAATAATGAATAAAGAGTGGTCGAACACTAAAAATAAGATATACGTACGCTAAAAAAGTTTTGCACGTACCTTTCCCTAACAATGCTTACTGGTACGTTCCTAAAAAGCAAAGCTTTGTAAGTATTCCATGCACTACTATACTAGTATCTCTAACAAAATTAAGAAGATTACGTACTTCAAACAAAATTTCTAAATTGTGGTACTTGATGTTTGTTAAAAGAACTAGTGCTAAAAATATTTAAGAAACAAAAATGTGTACGAAAACCCCATACATCAACATATATAGGATTTTGAACTTTTTTAACCCATGAATATTTTGTATACATCAACTTATATATTTCAAATCCATGAATATTTTTAAATACGTGAACATATAATTTTCTTGAACACATGAACAATTTTTTTAACCTCGTGAACAACTTTTTGAATCGACGGACCTATTTTTTAATGCATGAACATAATTTTCGGAACCCATGAACATTTCTTTTGAATCTGTGAACCTTGTTCTGGAATCCTTGAAGATTTATTCATTCTGCAATCAAAAACAATTTCAATGGCAAGACACGCTTGCCCTCGCAAATAGCAACATCTCGATGGCGGCGCCGACAGCCATGAGACCATCGAGCGAGACGATGGAAAAGCTTCTGACTGCTGGTGGAAGGAAGGCCAAGAAGACACCTAGTCACCAGATTTTAGGAGTTAACGGCAGAACGGGGCTCATTGGACGGCGCCGACGAGGATGTGCAGCTGGCGCGGCGAGCTGAGGCAGTCGGCAGGGTAGACGCGGTTGTCGCAGATAATCATTTTGACTCGCTGGCGCAAAGTGCGTGTTCCGGGCGTCGTCATCCCCGGTGATATTGGCTACAGGTTCGCAGTCAACGGGTTTCTATTCCAAAACCATATTGCACGTATGTGGAACCACTCAGCACATGAATATGTTTATTAGAGAAAAGGGATAGAGCACCAGTTTAAAATCTCCACTATTTAAAAAGAATGTAAGGTTTCCATTTTATCTTTCTTCCCACCATCCCTTCGTCAAACCTTACATGTATATGATAATCAATCATCTTAATTTACTTACATTCTAAATAATTTCCACTTTAATTTACTTACCAAACTTCTAATCAAAATATAAGGTAATTCACGGGTAGAAGTTGATGAACATTTATTTACACATTCGCATTATTATTGATAGGTAAATCATAAATAAACGTATTAGAATATTTATATCCAGTTGATGCACGAGCATTATCCTAATGATAACAAAAAGCCATAAAAGGTCATACCTATTGGGGCACTTTAGCAAAGTGCCACAAAAAGTCATAACTATTGAGGCACATTGGCATAGTGCCATAAAAGTCATATCTATTGAGGCACTTTGGCAAAGTGCCACAAAAAGCTTAATAGCTATTGAAGCACTTTGTCAAGTGCCACAAAAGGTCAATCTATTTGGGAACTCTGGCAAAGTGCCAAATGTATATTGGGGCACTTTGGCAAAGTGCCCCTAATTGGAAGCTTTTAGGGCACTTCTAAAAACGCCCCAATGAAGTGCCTCTAAATTTTGACCGTGGTGTAGTGGTAGCTCGATCAATGCACTCCTTCAACGCTTATGCCCGAGTTATATTTCTACGGAGCACTCCTTTATAGAGCTTGATAAGTTGGAGTCCTAGCTGGTGTGCTGGACTCAATCGGCCAGCACGAGGCAACTTGATCATGCCATCAGTCATGTGTACTACCAATCGCCACCTAGCACGGGATATTATTCCTCGTGTCGCGCTCCTTTCATACATGACGAATCACGTATCACACATTAGCTACCAATCGCCATCTATCCTGTTATAAATGGATCTCATGTTTCTAAGGCAGGATAATAGATCTCATGATCATAGTGAGTTAGGCACACGTCGCTATATATGCACTGAGGGTCCAAGTGAGCTGAAGAATATCATCGTGCATTCGTGCCTGTAACCACATCCCCTCCCCGATTGTTGTGGACACAAAAGAAAATATAAGTGAAGGTGGGTGCACTCACACTCCAGTGCGTGCTTTATTAAAACATGGCACTTCTCGGCGAGATGTGTGGTGACATGATGCGACGGTTCACACGGCGGCATTCATTATATTATATTATATTATCACATCATTATTAATATTAAATGTGTTTATGTAGTTTATCTAAATATGCAAAAATATTTGTAGCTAATAATCATTTTTCCCACTTAAGAATCACTTAAGCTTAAGCATCTCACTGTGGTGATTGTGTGTACCGATGAAATCCCTGAAATATAGAAAAGTGAGTAATTACGACTATCAGTTATTCAATAAAGTGGCATATGTTCTTATCTAACTGCATTTGATTTATGAAGATGTTTGGATGGAGGAGCAAAGGATTTCATTCTGAATTATTTTTACATCGGTTATTAATTCTGCTAATACATATTCTACCTCAGATCACCCCGTCAGAAATAAGTTTGTTTTAGGTAGCCCAAAATTAATCCCCACAAAAAAAAGTTCCAAAAACCCGGTTCGCTTTTCCTGACAAACAATTGAGCGTCTTTGACTGAAGTTCTGTGTGTGCTCAATCAATATTTTTTTTGAACCGGCAGGAGCACTGCCTTTTTCTTTATAGAAGAGATGGCGAAAGGGCGCAATTTACATAGGGACGAGCGTTTTTAGGGAACGTCGCACAAACCATAAAAGACCAACCAACCTAGAATCTAGATTAACCAATGCCGGCAAACGCCAGGTCGGGCTGATTGATTGCGTCTAGGGCTAGAGCCGCCACCTCGCGATGCGTCAGCCTTTGTCCAGTGAAAACTCGCCTATTTCGCTCCTTCCAAACGGACCATATCGTGTAGATGATTCTTCCACTGCGCCTCTTGCGCACTTGCTTAGACTGGGAATTCAGAGTCTTGTCCCACCAGTCAGACACATTTCCTGGCTCCGGGAGGAAGCCCGAGATTGGAACGCCTTCGTTAGTCCAAGAGTTCACCTGGTTCCAAACCGCGACCGTGAAGGGACAGTCTTTGCAGAGGTGAGTTGCTGTTTTTGGCTGCTGAAGACAGAGCATGCATCTGGGATCGTGAGGCCATCCCCTCACGGCCAGCATATCCGCAGTGAGAATTCTGCCGTGCAAAGCTAGCCATGCGAAGAACTTGCACTTGGGCTCAGCGTTTGCGGACCAGACCTTGGTCGTGTCAAAACGTGAGTAGGAGCCGAAGAACTGCGCCGTAGGCAGAGGCGGCCGAGTAAGTCCCCGAGGTGGTTAAGTTCCAACGAATGGTGTCTTGTTGGTCAAGGAGTAGGGTGATCTGACTAATGTGGTTCGATAGAGGCACGAATTCACCTAGCTGCTGAATGGTCTGCATTCTGGCCACCGCCCTAATCCAGTTCTGTTCATGAGCTCGTTGTGCACCGATCTGTTTTTTCTTGAGGCAATCCTATAGAGCTCTAGAGCTAGGAGCTTGAGCGGACCTTCACCAGTCCAATTGTCATGCCAGAACAAAGTCTTCTGCCCATTGCCCAGCGTAATAGAGGTACATGCGCGGAAGAGGCTCATGTCTGATTGGTCACACGACAGCTCCGATCCCACCCATGGCCTTTCTGGGTCAGTCCATTGCAACCACGGCCACCGTAGGCGCAGGGCACGGCTAAATCTCTGCAGGTCCATGATCCCTAGGCCGCCCAAATGCCTTGGGCGGCAGACTATCTTCCAGTTAACAAGGGAGTGGCCTCCCGAGGTCTGAGTTTGGTCTTCTTTTTGCCAGATGAAGGCCCGAATGATTTTGTCGATCTTTCTATGAGTCCCCTTCGACAAGTTGAGAGCTGTGATGTGGAAGGTGGCCATGGCCATGAGGACCGACTGAGCGAGTGCCACCTTGCCAGGCTTGTTGAGAAGCTTTCCTTTCCATCCTGGTAGTCTGCCTGTGAACCTATCGATGAAGGGTTGCAGATCAACACCTTTAAGACGACGAAAATGTAGGGGGAGCCCCAAGTAGCATCCCGGGAATGTGGCAATCTTGGCAGGGAAAACCGACAGCACATCCTGGAGGGCAATGCCGGCACATCTGATCGGGAAGATCTCGGTCTTGCTCAGGTTTGTGATCAGTCCGCTTGCCTCCCCAAAGGTCTTTAGGATTGCCGAAATCGCGTGAAGCTCATCCTTGTCTGGATTCGCAAAGATGCCCGCATCGTCAGCATAAAGGGAGATCCTACATCTGGCCGTTCTAGCAGCAATGAGCTTGAGGATGCCTCGTCGGGAGGCGAGTTGGAGGATCTGTTGAAGAGGGTCAATGGCCAAGATGAAAAGCATCGGAGATACCGGATCGCCCTGGCGAAGGCCCTTTGCGTGTCTGAACATCCTTCCGGGGTTTCCGTTAAGTAACACTCTTGAAGAAGAGGACGATAGGGAGAGACATATCCAATCTCGCCATCGCTGCCCAAAGCCAAGGCGTTGCATGACCTCCAGTCGGAAGGCCCAATTTATGGAGTCGAAGGATTTTGACATGTCCATCTTGAGGAAGAGGCTTGGGATGTTACGACGATGTAGGTCCTTTATGAGATTCTGAACATGTAAGAAGTTGTCGTGGATGGATCGCTTCTGCACAAAGGCACTTTGGCATTTGGATACCAGCGAAGGCAGGATCGGGGCCAGTCTATTGGTGAGGAGCTTGGATAAGATCTTGGAAAGGCTATGAATGAGGCTGATTGGTCTGTAGTCTCCGACCGCTCGAGCGTCCGCTTTTTTTGTGAGAAAAATGATGTTTGCTGAGTTGATGAGGGAGGCACCGTCACCGCAGAGATTAGCGAGCTGGAGGATTGCTTGAACCACATCATATCGGATGATCTCCCAGCATGTTTTGAAGAAGGCTCCAATAAACCCGTCTGGGCCAGGTGCTTTGACAGAGGGCAGCGAAAAAACCGCGTCTTTTATCTATTCCTTGTCGAAAGGCGCATCAAGCTCCGAGAGATCATGCGAGGTTATCTCGAGGTTGTCCCAATTTAAGCTTGAACGCCATGGCGTGGGGGTGCCCAAATGGCCCTGGAAGTGGGAAAGGAGCACCAGCTCTTTATCTTCCGCCGTGACGGCAACACCGTGATCCGAGTGCAGCGAATGGATGAAGTTTTTCCGCCGTCGCCCATTCACCTTGGCATGGAAAAACTTAGAGTTGACATCGCCCAGCCTGATACTCGTAAGTCGTGCGCGCTGGCGCAACTTAACCTTCTGGAAGGATAGGAGGCCGAGATAAGAAAGCTTAAGCATGCGTCTTAGCTCCAGCTCTGCAAGGGAGAGGGACCTCCCCTCCTCGGCAATGTTAAGCCTCCAGATTACCTCCTTTGCAATGCCAATCTGAGTGTTGAGGACTCTGACTGTATCTCTTTGCCATTTCTTGAGAGCTTTTTGCAGTCCGTGTCAATTTGATGTGGATCTTTCGGATTGCATTGGTTGACTGCACTGGTTTATTCCAGGCCATGACCACCGCTTCCTTGAAACCAGGTAGCCGAAGCCAGAACTCTTCAAACTTGAAGGACGGGCGTTGTCGCACCTCCGTGTCCCCCAATAGGTGCAGTGGTGCATGATCCGAGCAGGCAGATGAGATGGCCTGGAGGTGGGCATTTGGAAAAAGCTCATCCCCATCGTCGGAGTGGAAGAAATGATCAATCTTTGTTAGCACGGGGTTTTCTTGAGCATTGGACCATGTGAATTTACGGCCTGAAAGCCGCATCTTTTTAAGCTCCAGGTGATTTAGCGCGGAGCGGAAACTGCCAATGAGGCGGCTGTTTTTGTTTTGGTTGTTCTTGTCAGCCGCTTTGGTGATCAGGTTGAAGTCGCCAAGAATGAGCCACCGGGGCTTCACCACATGCTTCAGCCCTCTGAGCTCATTGATGAAAAGCAGTTTTTCTTGCTCCCCCTGAGGGCCGTATACTCATGACAGGGTCCAGTCAAGGCCATCAGCCAGCATGGTGACGGTGGCCGAGATGGATCCATGCGTTGCCTGGAAGTCTGAAAGGCGGAAGAAAGCGTCGGAGACGGCCATGATCATGCCCCCCCTTGACCCGACGACCGGGAGGACATGGTAGTTAGCAGTGAAGGAGGGGCCAAGCATGGTTGCGATGAGGGAATCGTCGACGTGATCGAGCTTAGTCTCTTGGAGGCACACAATGGTGGCGTGGTAGTCGCGGATAAGGTTGCACACGGCATCATGACGGGCAGGGGCGTTGAGGCCACGCACATTCCAGCATAGAAGCTTGACATTAGGTTGCGCCATATGGGGAAATGTAGATCACGCTGGGTTCGAATAGAAGTAACATGCATTGAGAAGGCACACACGGATGCCAGGTCGTGGTTGCGTTGGCACGGAGTTGCAAACACAGGGACGACAGAACTCGAAAGGAAGCAGCGAAGACAGTGCTACGAGCTACGACACGCATGGTAGGACTACACATTGGCAACAACGATGGCCTCGCTGGTAGTTGCTTTCTTCTTTCCTGGCTTGTTCTTGGCCGCCTTGACATGCTTCGCAAGGTTCTCGATTGCTTGGATGACAGGAGCAGCAAGAGGCGTGCTGAACAGCGCCTCGTAGGCTGATTGAACCCCAACATCCATGTCCGATTCCGAGCCGAGCAGGTTGCATGCACGGGCAATCAGCTCTTGGACAGCCGAACAGCCCTGGAGGCACTGCCGCGTCTTCCTTTGAGAAATCCGCCCGCTCCTACGAGGCGAGGAGAGATTGATGCCTCTGGATCCTCGGGTCTTGGCTGGCTTCGGCACCGGGGCAGGTAACAGGGGCACTGCAGGGGGGGGCGGCGATGGAGACCAAGAAACGACCCAGCTCGCCGACAGCAGGCGAGATAGAGCTCTCCGGCGCCACGCCATCAGCAGGCGCGGGTGCACCCGCCGGCACCGAAACAGCATCGACAAAGCTGCTCGCCTGGACAGGGGAGGTCGGAGAGGAGTCTAGCCCTGACGACGCAGCTATGGCATCGAGGACAGGAGATGCCGACGACGGGGACACCACAGGCGAGACGAGGTAGGGTCCCAGGAGCGCCACGGGCGGCAGGGGCGAAGCCACCGGAGTGCGTCCAGGAGTGTCGCAGCAGGGAGACGAGTGGACCGCCGCCGCCGGAGAAGCGCAGCGGCCCGCGGACGCCAAGCCGGATAGGGGAGGCCGGGAGCCAAGACCCGGAGGGCCGTCATCGATGCTGAGCGCTCCTAGAGCGCCGCAAGGCCCGTCGGACCAGGCTTCCATCCCCCAGCCACTGGCGCGGACGTGCCGGACTCCAGGAGCAGAGGCGGCACCTGACCGACAGCGGCCGAAGCCGAGGCAGCCGCAGCCGGCAGGGCGATAAGGCGTCGCAGCTCGGCTGCCTCCCGAAGCACAACCTCTCGCAGCACCAGCCGCTCGTCAGCCTCCTTGCCACCAAAGACCTGTCTGACCTTGGCCTCGACCATCGCCACCACTCCCATCTTCCTGAAGCAGCCCACGGCCGTGGAGGAGTCTGCCGCATGGCGCCGCCCGCCGCCGTCCCGATGGCCAGCCGCACGATCGTCACGCCGTCGCGGGGAGCGGGAACGTGGCTGCGCAACGACCTCTCCGTGGCCGCGCGAAGCCCGCCCATCGCCAGGGCCACCCGACCGGCCATCATGGTCGTCGCCTTCATCATCGCGCCTCCACGGACGCTGCTCGCGGTAGGCGCCGGCGCCGCCACCACTGGCACGGCCACGCGGTGCACCCCGCACCGTGGTGCCGCGGGAGTCGAACTCGCCAGGGATGACGACGTCGTCAGTGGACACAGGAGCGTGGCCGTCGATGGTTCCGCGGTGGCATGGCGGGAACATGGATGTCAGGGGGGAGTACGCCACATGCTGGCCATCTTGCGTCTCCACGTCGAGAGGGGCTGAAGTGTAGTCCTCAACCCGCAGCAGGTGGACGATGACGCGGAAGGTGGCACCACGCAGGCAGCGCGCCGGCTGTCGCGCCGAGATCGTGACGCCATCGGGTGCACGCGACGTGAAGGTCAGCCAGACCACCTTCGGGATTCTGCTCGGATTGGTCGTCCACGCCCAGAGACCGATGTCACGCGTGTCCGACATGGAGATGGAGCGCTCATCCATGACGTCCAGCGCGCAGGTGCGGCCGATGACGCGCTCGACGATGGAATGAGTCCAGACGTAGGCGGGCACGCCGTCGAGGATGAGGCACGCGCGGAAGGGCATGGCCGCGCCAAACGCGTGCGCAAGCGGCCTCCAAGGCTTGATGAAGACCCGCGTGCCGTCGCCCATTCGGAGCCGGCCCTTGTCCAGCGCAGCCGTGCAGAGCTCCTTGCTCTCGAACTTGAGGAGGAACTCCTTCGGGCAACGGGGGCGGCGGCGGAAGGGCCGCCGAGCGCGTCACAGGAGCAACGGTCATGACGGGGTCGTGTTTCTTTCGCTCGAGACTTTTTTTGCTCAATCAATATTCAGCTGTGTAGACTGTAGACTTCACTGAACATGGTTCGCAGAGCTGTTCATGCCAAGACTGCGCACTTCATGTGTTCGGTTCTTCAGTGTACTGCTCCCGTCGAGTACATCCACGAAATGAATTTGCTTACTTCTGTGTTCTACTACCATTTCAGTCTTTTACAACGCTATAAAACGGGGTCACAAGCATCCGATGTACATATTGTAAAAAGAAATCGGAGATACATGAGCACGTCCTCGTTATTTTGTTGTGCCACTTCAGCGGAACAAAAATGTGGAGTCTCTGCGCTTCTCGGTTCCGCAGTAATTCGTGTATCTGACAAACGAAAGAAACATTACTCAACAAGGTAATAAGATTATCATCACTACTTCCACAACTTCATATGTCAAAATGATTTTCCAACCAATTGCATGCATCTTCAAGTTTAAAAAACAATAATTACATGCATATGTACCGGCTCTGCACTTATGCAGAACCCACAATCTTCTGGCCCAATGAGGACATGAATAGGCCGTCCAACTCGGCAAGACACACGGTGTCAGGTGCCTCAGGCGTCGCCTTCACTGTCGTCGCTGGAGTAGTGGAAGCGCAGCGCCGGCGCGCGCGGGTGGTGGAAGACGGCCTAGTTGGTGGCACGCGGCAACCCACTCGCGGTAGACCGGCCCGCGGGTAGCTTCCCTCGCAGACCTGGACACGACGCCACGGCGATCCCATGCGTTGTTTGGGTCGTGGCAGTAGTTTGCTCTATAGTATGTTATCGACGGCGCCAACTCACTAGTAGAAAACCGGCCTTTAGTCCCGGCTTTAGAGGGCCTTTAGTCCCGATTCTAGAATCGGGACAAAACAAACGAGACTAATGTTCAAAACCTTTAGTTCCGGTTGGCTTACGAACCGGGACTAAAGGAGGTCCACATGGCCGTTGTCTGGAGCTCCACCTTTAAAAAAAAAATCTTTTTTTTTGATTTTTTTAAATTTGGCTCACGGATTACCAACGTAGGCGTGGGTGGTCTACGGCTCTACGCACCGACCCACGTCATGTAGGGCAGGCATGCCGGCCAGCATCGCATCCGCAAGCTAAAGGTGGTGCACACGAGGGCCATGGTCGCCGCCCACGCACGCAGCGGACGTTTGCTGCACGAACGGCTCGCGGTGCGAATTGAGCCGGCCGGACGCACTCATCAGCGCACCAGTCTGACGTCGCGGCCAGCACTGCTTGGGTTGTGAGCTAGGGCCGCATTTATTGGTACTAAGCGAAAGGTGCAGACAACATGGAGATCGAAGTTCTCTTTGGCCACTCGGTCCCTGTCGACAAAGCCAGGGCACATGTAATCTATCCCAAATCTTGCGATGCCGATTGCTCAAGAGAAAGTAAGAACTACTACCTCCGTCCTGGTTTATTAGTCTTTTATATAATTTATGCTAAATTTTGACCAAAGATTCAACTGACGAAATGTTAGTGCATGGCAACAAAAATTATATCGCTGGATTCGTATTTGAACATAGTTTTTAATGATATAATTTTTTGTGACATGCATGAACGTTTTGTTAGTTAAATTTATAGTCAAAGTTTGGCACAGATTACAACGGGGACCAATAAACCAGGACGGAGGTAGTAGTCTCTGAGGATGTGCGCTCTACTGTGCAAAGGACCAAAGGCATTGTGCGTGTACTAATTAATTCCGTATTTGACGTTTCCTAGTACTATAATATGTTTTGGGATGCATGTAGTAATATACAACAAAACATGACGAATTAAGAAATTCCACCCACATTTATTTCTGATTGGTACAAACTAAAAAGACTCAACTGACCGATCAACGCTCTCATGCATAGGAAAACAGAACACACTCACACTCACATGACACACACACACACACACACACACACAAGCAAGTAAAAAGCAAGCAAGAAGCAGGTGGACATCGACCTTGAAACCAACATGCAAGAAACACAAATATCCAATGAACCAGAGGTCTTAGCATGCATGACGCGCTCACTAACATGCCTTTTCCCTGACACACTGCACATTATCCTGGGCACTTTTGCCCTGATCCTTCCACACCTTCTTCATCTTGCAGAGGCACGAGTGGCCTCCAAAGGCTATGCAGCAGTCCACTCCAACCTTAATGACCTTACCCCCCGAAAGATGCCTGTCTGCAATGGCATTTTTCATACCTTCTCCAAAGCTCTTGAAGCACGCATTCACGACGTCCTGATCGACACCGTCACACACCGGCGCACCGCCGGCGGCAGGTACCTGGCCCACAGCAACGGCGCACATCAGCGCGACCAGCGCCGCCACGGCAACAAGCCTCGGGAGCATTGCTACAGCCATGACAAGATCGATGCAGGATATAGCTGATCGAAGGTCGCTGCACTCACTCACTGCTTATGCCTGGTGTGGGTTGTTTTGGTGTAGAGGTCTGCCGGAGCTTTTATAGAGCTAGATAGGCGTGGGAATTTGGAGTCCTGGCTGGACTCCATTAGAAAGCACGTGGCCAATGCCCGAGTGGGTGGAATACAACGCGCCTATTACGCCCATCCATCCATCATCCATCGGCTACGCGGCGCCGCAGGGGATAACGATCTATTCCATCACAAAAGTCATACGTGACGTGACAGGAACGAGTACCTTTCTTCCTGTCCCACGCACAAGTCACGTCGCACCATGGAAAAACTGTAGCCGTGTCGGTTCATCTTCCAAAGTGACAAACTTCTAATTTAGGTAAATCTAAAAGAATATTAACTTAGAACTTACGCCAGCCATGGAAAAACAGAATCATGAGTCTTGGCAGCCACAATCAACAAACTATGTATGTGTCTGTATGTGCCATCTACGATCCTACAGAGATTAATGCTTATGTTCAGCATGCATTGGTAGAATCAGAAAGAGGCAGCTGAAATGTTCCAGCTATCACGGCCCACCTAGGAGCATACAACTCATCTTATGAGGTAGATTCGACTCAACCAGCTTGCGAACACAGTTTGTTCTTGCTGTAAAAAGAAGAGAGTGACCCAGGCTCTTATTTGTGACCGTAGCAGTTAGCCAGACAAAGGAATGTAACAAGAATAAATAAATGAGTCCTGAAGAACTTGGATCATACAAATTTGCCACCTTTGTGCGGCAGACCTTTTTATATACCCAGGTAGTCGAAAGAACTTCTAATTTAGGCCGGTTCAAATAAAAAAGTTAGAACTTACATCACCTCAGAAAGACATACCTGGCAGCCACAACCCACAAACTGTGTGTGTCCTCATCATCCCACAGAGATTAATGCTTATATTTGGCATGTATTGGGTGCAATGTTCAAACTATCTTATACAGAATAAAGAAAAATCGAAACGGTGTGCCCCGCCTTCAACAAACCTTATGAGGCATATTAAATTCAAACAGCATGTGAGCACAAGCTGTTCTTGATATACAGAGCAGTGAGTCAGGCAATTATGCAGATTTATTTCAAAACCACAACGAAAATAAGATGTGAAGATGACTAAACTGTAAAACAAAACTTCCTTTTCTGCATCCTCGTATTTATAATAGAAAAGGCAGACAACATGAACCGTGCTTCGATGAAACAAATTTTCATGATGTGAGCAAAAAAAAAAAACATCGAAAGGTAAACTGGATCTATACTAGTATATTCCTTCTACACCTTGAACATAAAGTCTTCATCGAAAATAACTGTTGTGATATAGCATTTTAATTATTCATAAAATATCTATGGATGCATAAGCTACGTGAAAGATCTTTTCTCTTGTTATGAGTCACGTCTCGTAGGCAAGGCGAAGGCATCTGCCCCAAGTCCATGCTGCCGGAATCACAAAAAAAGACATGGAGCTCCGAGGATGAGAATAGTCTCTGGCTACACGGCTCCGTCGAATCTGTGCAAAAGGGACAAAAAATCAATATCCAGACAACAGAAAAGATTTAATCTCAAATCACACAGATTCAAGAGCAAGCAAAATGGACAGATTGTGGAGGCTACATATAGTACATGGTGTTAAAATGCACAAGCATCTGTCCCACAGGTAACAGTATTGATCTGAACTGAATTCGAGATATGTATCTGCTAACATATCCTTTTATGCGTTTCACAGCGTAAAGTTGGAATATGCAGCCAGGCAGAGGTATGTATATACATAAATAGATGAGTCTACCAAGTGACAGGCTTCTAACTTAGGTCAATCTAAAAAATTAACTTATAACTCACGTCACCCAAGGGAAAAAAACAGGATCATGGGTCTTGGTAGCCACAATCAACAAACTGTGTCTGTATGCCCTCTACGATACTACAGAGACTAATGCTTATATCCGGCATGCATTGGCAGACTCCCAAGAGGAAGGTGAAATGTTCGAACTATTATGGTCCATCTAGGAGCATACAACCGATCTGATGAGGCTTATTCGAATCAAACAGCTTGAACACAGTTTGTTCTAGCTATAAAAAGCAGTGAGTGACTCAGGCTCTTATTTATGACCGTAGCAGTTATGCAGATTCGTTTCAAAATAATAACAGAGATAAAATTATAGCTGCGAAGATGACTAAAAGTCTAAAAGAAGAAAAACTAGGGCCGAGAAGGGGACCATACTCATATAAGAATTGCAGCACAGATGGTACATAATCGAGAGTTCATATAAGAATTGCAGCACAGATGGTACATAATCGAGAGTTTACAAGCAAAATGGAACGAATTATCAGGGGGCACATACATAGTATACAGAATTACAGGCTGAACCGCCGAAGAAAAATAGCATCTGTCCAGAATAGCACCTGTCCCAATCATAATATTGATCTCAACTGAATGTGTAACATGTTACTGCAAACATAAATAAGCTGAGTCCTGGAAAACTAGGATAATACAAAAGTGTTGCAGGACTTCCTATCTTCCCCTATCCCCTAATCCTAATAATAAACCAGCAATTGCTTCTGGTCGTCCGTCGTCGGCTTTTTTGCGAAAAAGTCCCTTCGTTTCGTTTTTTTGCATAGAAACCCCTGCCACCACCGGCCACTTATCCACTGCCTGCCTCCACCGAACCGCCGGGCACGCCCCACCGATTGCCGCCGGCGTCCACACCGCAGAAGCCAAAGAAGGGGTGATGCGTCGCGGCGGGAGTCCGCGCCGCCCTGGCCCAGGAATGGGGCGAGGTGTTGGGGAGCGCGGCCGACAGGAAGTCGCCGGAGGTGGCCTTGCCCGACACGAGGCGAGCTCGCGGGCGCGCTTGCGGCAGGCCACCAGTCTAGCCCGCAAGTCCTCCCGCTGCTTGGCGAGGCCCTTGGCCATCACGAAGAAATCGAATTAGCACAACCAGCAGCATCCGAGGTGACGATTTACAATTGACTCAGATGGTAGAGATGCAGAAGGGGAAAAGAATGAACGCAAAGAGGAGTCCCGGTCGCCGTCGGAGCAACTCTGGGCCGCCATTCGATGCTTCAGGCGAGCGGCACCGGCGCTCCTGCCGGCGAGGGGCGGCTTGCCTGACCGGCGGTCCACGCGCAGGTGCGCCCCACGCGAGCGAGGCGAGGGACGGACCGGGACGGGTCGATGGCGGCGCATTCGTCATCATCCTCACGTATGATGGAGGCGAGGTAGAGGGTCGCGGCGCTGGACGCAGGGGAGATGTTCGCCAACGGCCGGCGAGCTCGGAGGCGGCGGCGGCAGCGAGGCCCCCTGCATGCTTCCTCTGCTCATGACCAAGGGAAAACAAAAGGATTGAGATGCAGGGGGTGGAAGAGAGGAAGAAGGAGAAAGGAGGGAGAAGGAGGTGCTGCGGGGAGGCACTGGAGGGTGGGGGCGGCGTGCGCGAGGGTGAAGAGGAAGGAGGAGGCGGTCAAGGGGCTCGGTGGTGGCCTCGATCTGATCTGGATTGAGAGCTCTGCGGGGAAGCCTTGAAGCAGTGGCGGCCATTGAGAGGGACTGGAGTGCCGACAGAGAAAAGGGGAGAGAAGAGAGGACGGGAATCGAGAGTGTGGGGAGTGTAGAATATATGAATTGCACAATGTATTGCTCTCGTGCATAGACACGTATATATGATGTACAAAGGTGGGCCACGGACCTCAACTATACAAGGAACTAGGAGGCGGGCCCAATACACAATATGCACATAACACATATACTCAACACCCCCCGCAGTCGAAGCGGCACAGCGGCTGACGCAAAGACTGGACCGGAACTCCTCAAATGAAGCCGTAGGCAAGCCCTTGGTCATGATATCTGCAAATTGTTGGGAAGTAGGGACGTGTAAAACACGAATATGACCAAGGGCCACCTGTTCCCGAACAAAATGAATATCCAACTCAATATGCTTGGTTCGTCGATGATGCACCGGGTTAGCGGAGAGGTAGACCGCCGAGACGTTGTCGCAGTAGACCACCGTGGCACGGTCAACAGGGCAAGAGAGCTCCTGAAGCAGCTGGCAAAGCCACGAACACTCGGCGACGGCGTTGGCCACTGCGCGATACTCAGCCTCAGCACTGGAACGAGAGACCATAGGCTACCGCTTGGACGACCACGAGATGAGTGAGGGTCCAAGGTAGACACAATAGCCCGAAGTGGAGCGACGAGTGTCAGGGCAGCCCGCCCAGTCTGCATCGGAGTAAGCGGTGAGGGAGGTGTCGACAGAGGCGTGAAGCGTGATGCCAAGATCCATAGTGCCACAGATATAGCGGAGAATCCGCTTGACGACAGCCCAGTGAACATCTCGAGGAGCATGCATATGAAGACACACCTGCTGCATGGCATACTGGATCTCCGGTCGAGTCAGAGTGAGGTACTGGAGAGCTTCAACGATAGACCGATAGAAAGCAGCATCAGAAGCAGGAGAACCATCCGTGGCAGAAAGCTTGGCCTTCGTATCAACAGGCGTAGCGGCGGGCTTGCAGTTAAGCATGCCAGCGCGCTCCAGGAGCTCGTGAGCGTACTTCCGCTGATGAAGGAAGAAGCCATCCGTACGGCGCACCACCTCGACCCCGAGGAAGTAGTGCAAAGGACCCAAGTCCTTGATGGCGAACTCAGCGCGAAGACGAGCCGTGAGCTGACCGAGGAGACCAGTCGTACATGCCGTCAGGATGATGTGGTCGACATAGAGCAGCAAGTAGGCCGTGTCAGAGCCCTGATGATAGACGAAAAGCGAGGCGTCCGAGCGGGTAGAGCGGAACCCAAGCTGGTGGAGAAACGCCGCGGTACGCTGGTACCAAGCACGCGGAGCCTGCTTGAGTCCGTACAAGGACCGCGAAAGCAGGCACACGTGGTCGGGAAGCGCCGGGTCAACAAATCCGGTGGGCTGCTGGCAGAAGACCTGCTCCTCGAGGTGACCATGGAGGAAGGCGTTGGAGACGTCCATCTGGTGCACCGGCCAAGCACGGGAGACCGCAAGGTGGAGAACCGTGCGTATCGTGCCAGGCTTGACGACCGGAGCGAAGGTGTCGGTGAAGTCGATGCCAGCACGCTGTCGGAAACCACGAACGACCCAGCGCGCTTTGTAGCGGTCAAGGGTACCATCAGGACGGAGCCTGTGTTTAAAGACCCACTTCCCGGTAATCACGTTGGCGTGCCGGGGACGGGGAACAAGCTGCCACGTCCGATTGCGCAACAGGGCGTCAAACTCCTCTTGCATCACGGCCATCCAAAGCGGGTCACGAAGAGCGGCTCGAACGGAGGCTGGCAACGGCGACGGCTCAGAGGTGGACGCCGCATGGACGTAGTCATCCGAGGCGTAGCGCGAGCTCGGGCGGAGAACGCCTGTACGGGCGCGAGTGACCGGACCGGCCACAGGCGCCGAGGGGGCCGGGGGCGCAGGGGGGGTCGTGGGCCCCGGGGGTGCCGGGGTGGCCGCGGGCACCGGGGGCGCCGAGGGGGCCGCGGGCGCCAACGTCGGGGGCGCCCAGGTGGCCGCGGGCACCAGGTGCGCCGGGGGGGGGGGGGGGGCGGGCGCCGAGGGGGCCGCGGGCGCCAACGTCGGGGGCGCCGGGGGCGCTAGCACCGCGGCTGTAGGAGGCGCCGCATGCGGGGGGCGCGCCTCAAAGCCAGGGGGCGGGCCAAGAGAGGCACGCGAGCGCCCTGGGAGAGGCGTTGAGGAGCCCGTGTCACCGGTGGCGGGAGGAACAGCCGGGGGTACCTGGTGAAACGGAAACACAAGCTCATCAAAGTAAACGTGCCGGGAAGTGAACACACGGTGGGAGACGGGATCGTAGCACCGATATCCCTTGGAGTTGGAGGGGTAGCCGATGAAGATGCAAGCGACAGAACGAGGTGCGAGTTTGTGAGGAGCGGAGTCAGCAATGCTAGGATAGCAAAGGCACCCGAAAATATGCAAGCCATCATAAGATGGGGGCGTACCGAAGAGAAGATGGTGAGGTGCATAGTTCCACCGTGGGCGGCAAGGGCGAAGGTTAAGGAGAAGAGAAGCAGTGGCGAGTGCGTCCGGCCAGAAACGAGGCGGCACATTAGCATGGAACAGGAGCGTCCGAACGCAGTCGTTCAGAGTGCGAAGGACGCGTTCGGCTCGACCGTTCTGCTGTGAAGTATACGGGCATGTGAGGCGAAAAATTGTGCCGTGGTGCGACAGAAAAGTGCGGAAAGCAAGGTTGTCAAACTCTTTTCCATTGTCAGTCTGAAGAGTAAGGATGGGACGCCCAAACTGCGTGCTGACATAGGAGTAAAAAGCCGTCAAAGTGGAGAGGGCATCCGACTTTCTGCGCAAAGGAAAAGTCCACACATAATGAGAGTAATCATCAAGGATAACCAGATAATATAAATAGCCAGAATTACTAGGAACCGGAGAGGTCCACACATCGCTATGGATCAATTGAAAGGGAAACGAAGCTATGGTGGTGGAGTTATTGAACGGGAGGCGAACATGTTTGCCAACACGACAGGCATGACAGGTGTGGTCCTCAATCTTATGACAACTGAAACTGTAACTCCTAAGAATATGACGAAGTGTGACGGGGTTGGGGTGACCCAAGCGAGCGTGCCAGAGATCAACTCCAGCAGAGAGAGCGACCGGTGCGGTGGTGGTGGATGAGGGCGAATGCACCGGATAGAGCTCGTCGGGGCTATCACATCGATGGAGTACCATCCTGGTTCGAGCGTCCTTGACACAAAAACCAAGCTCGTCAAATTCAACAGTGACAGGATTTTCACGAGTGAAACAACGAACGGAGATAAGATTCTTAATAAGATGAGGAGACACAAGTATGTTAGACAAAGATAAAGGCGTAGAAGTAGAAGGAAAAGAAGTGTGTCCCACATGTGTGATAGGAAGTGTGGAACCGTCGCCGCCAATGATGCGGCGGTCGGTAGAGACAGGAGTGAAGGAGGCAAGGTTACCAGGATGAGCAAACATGTGAGCCGTGGCACCGGTGTCCATGTACCAATCACCACCTCCAGTGTAGTTGTTCGGCGTAGGAGCGGCATGCAGCCCAGTGAGGAGCACCGGGTCCCAAGGCGCCGGCGGCAGGGCCGGTGAGGAGGGCGAAGACGCCATGGGGAAGCCATAACCGCCGCTCAGCTGCGGCGGTGGGTACTCACCATACAACTGCGGAGCCGCGTAGTACGCATGATGCGCCGAGGGGGCCAGGCGCGCCGGGGGGGCCGCGGGCAGCGAGTGGCCCGCTGACGACCCCCACCAGTACCCGGGAGACTCGTACGCTGGCAGAGACCCGGACGTGGAAGCGGTCGGAGCCCCATATGCCCCGTACGTGGGAACGGACGCGTCGTAGGGGGCGGCCGCCCCGTACGACGGTGGGGCCGGCGGCGGAGCCGCGCCAGAGGGCACCGTCAGCGGGACGACAGAGGCGGCGGCTGACGGGCCGGCGGACGCCATCGCTGGTCCGACGGCGGCGGTCGGCGCGGTCGACGCGGTAGGGCAGCAGCAGCAATGCGGTTGGCGATGCGATTGGCAATCGCGGGCGAGTGGATTGTGCGGCGCGCCTGAAGGCATCGCGGGCGACGCGCCCTGCATGGCGCCGTACGCATGGCCGTACGCATAGCCATGCAAGAGCGGCGAGGCAAAGCAAGGCTGATCCGTTGGCTGGCCTTGCATGGCGCCGTTCGCATGGCCGTACGCATGGCCGTACGCATAGCCTTGCAAAGGCAGCGAGGCAAAACACGGCTGGCCCATTGGTTGCTTCACGGGCGGATGTTGACCCGCTGACTGGTGCCCCAACCAGGACACGGGAGCCCCGTATCCATGCGGAGGCGGAGGGGCAGCACCGTAGTGAGCGGCGGCGGAGGGGTCAGAGGCTGAAGCCGCGACCGGGGCAGGCAGAGATCGCAGTGGCGGAGGCGGCGACAGTGTGGAGGCCATCATCAAAGCGATCGGTAGGGAGAGAGAGGGGCGGCGGCGGCGGCGCGGAGGAGATGCGCGGCGGCAGCGGCGCGGAGGAGACGCGCGGCGGCGGCGGCGGCAGCGGCGCGGAGGAGACGCGCGGCGGCGGCGGCGGCAGCGGCGCGGAGGAGACGCGCGGCGGCGGCGGCGGCGGAAGGCTAGGGTTTGAACCCGGAAACTGATACCATGTAGAATATATGAATTGCACAATGTATTGCTCTCGTGCATAGACACGTATATATGATGTACAAAGGTGGGCTACGGACCTCAACTATACAAAAACTAGGAGGCGGGTCCAATACACAATATGCACATAACACATATACTCAACAGGAGATATGGGGATGAGGGCGGCTGAGAAGATGAGGTTAGAGAGATAGACATCGATGCGTGTGGGATGACACGTTTTGTTGTCTTTTCTTTTTGAGCTACACAGCTGGATAAGTTGTTTGCAACGCACACCCGAATGTGCTGGACACGGGAGCACTCACCGAATAGAGATTAGCTAGATTTGATAATATAAATAACTAGGTAGATTAAAGAAAGAAGAACTAACTAGGAGGGACACGCTCCTTTACCCATCAAATTGCTTGGCCGTGCATGCATTTTTTTCTTCTCCGAATCTACATGCACAGGCTTGGTTCTACATTTTTTTAAGTTGGATTTGCATCTGTTTCTATTTTTTGACGTACTCATATTGACTACATAGCCCAGGGCACACACGGCGATAACATGTATGCTTGGATGTCCAATAAAGTAAATACGTAAATTATCTCCGGGCGCTGCTCATTTCGTTTTATACGAGTGCATAGTAAAACATCGACATCAAGACATAGGCATTTACATGTCATGGCCACACATTCTTTAATTGTTCTCAATAAGGTTGTTGTTTCGGATGAGGAAGAAGATGACTTGCTTGATGTCCTTGAAGATGGTCATGTTGAAGGTGGTACGGAGGAACACGGCAACCAACTTATACATCCTTTTGACCCAAACATTAATGCTATGGAGAAATAAAAACAATTGCATCCATGTAAATTTACTTTTGAAGTATTGCGTATACGGCATTTTTATTTTCTGATGTCCGTGCAATGGTTAATATGCTGGTGTAGTATGCTTTGTCACCAAGCATCGACATACTAATCTACATCCTCGTAGTGAAGTCAGACGAAAAACATGGTGTATATAGCAATGCTCTTACTTTAATATCTTTTTTCTGCTATCTAAATTGCTTCAAGGAAAAACATGACACTCTAGCATGCAAACAACACATATATTATCATGCTTATGTCCATCGTAATTAGATTTATTTATAAGCACCTACATATGCTCTATTTATGATTCAAATTTTATATCAGCTTTTTAATTAACAACAGATTCATATATTATCCAAAACTCTCATGTAGGAAAGCAATTTGGATGGCAGTCTCGAAACATGGATGGCAAACAAAGAAAAAAAGAGAGATAAAGAGCTGTATGTATGAATGACCAATGAAGAATAGGAAAAACTGAAAAGGTGATGTGAAGCCAATCAACTAAGAAAAAGAACTAAAGATTTGACCCGGTTGCAAAAAAATACACACGGCAAAAAATATGCAAACATGAAGCCAGCGCAGAAGATAAAAATGCATGCATGAGAAAGGCAGAAAGACAAAAATATGCAACCACAACAAAAGAACCCAGAATTGACGCGCAACACACTAAGCAAATATTGAACTGCGATGGAGAAATCTTGCATATATCGCGACAACACTGGAAGTTATACATCTATTCGACAAGGACTTCACAGTGAGCACACACACAACATGCTTGGACACTAGGCGAAGTATACGACATTTTTACTGTGTAATATTAGTAACTCAACATAAATGTTGTGTGTATGATTTTTTATCATCGATACGATGGTTAATTTATTGGTAAGATATGTGTTGTCACTATATATTGATGGTTTAATCTACAATGTCACATTGAAGTCATACGCTCATACAAATAACATCATGTGTGCTCTTACTTTGAAAATCCTTTGAATTAATAACTGAACTCTTAAAGAATGTGCTTCAAAGTCTAGAAAAAAAATGCATTTGGCGGAAGTCCTTCATGCACCACCCTCTCTTCAACCATTGCCCATCCACCCCGTAGCAACGCACGGGCATGTTTCCTAGTATTACCTAAGTAGTCTAACAAACTTCTAACTTATGTCGGTTTGAATAAAAAACTTAGGAGTTATAACACCAAAGGAAAACAAATCCGCTTCTGCTTCGGTACACCCACCTTAAACACATCAAGGGCTAAGATTTCTCCATACCCCTTCGCTGCCAGGGGCAGGATCGTCTTATGTAAAAAAATGCCCACGCGCGTCCACGCCGATACCCCCGCGCGCCTATGTATACGCGGCTGCGGGACGAGCCGAGCCGCTTGGCAGCCGTGAGGACGCAAGCCAAGCTGAGCAGTTAGCATCCATGGGCCCAGGATGTCAGATGCAGGGCGTGTTTTTTTTAAAGTCGGCGTTGACCGGTGGGGCGTACGTGTGGACGTGACGCGGACGGCCGTATCGTCGTGCAATTAACTGCTGTGCAGTAATGGCGGCGTGCATGCAGGTGCGGACTGCTCGCGGCTGATCTCGTGCCGCCCGCCTGGTAGCCTCCTAGTCCGCGCCCTCCACTACCGCGCGTGCGGCGAGCGGGCGCCTGCCGCCAGGCTTCCGCCTCGGGCCGACAGTTGACGCGACCGGTCGGCTGCCACCGCTGCGGCGACCGCTCGCCCGCCTTCAGACGCCACCGACGCTTCGACTGCCGCACCTGCCGTCCTCGCGCCTTCCCACGCCACCGCTGCCGCGCACAGACGCCATGGATGCCTCACCTGCCGCGCCGCACCTTCACACGCCGCCGCTGCCTCGCTTTCACACGCCACCGCTATCGCGCGTGCCGCCAGCCGCCTGCCTCTCCCTCGGGGCGCGCGCCATCGACGGCTCGCCCGCCCACCTCCCTCCCCCACCGTCTATAAAAGGTCGCGCCAGCCCCTCACCACGCCATGCCATCTCCCTCGCCCCGCCCATCTCTCTTCCTCTCGTCGCCAGCCCATCTCCCGCTCCTCGCCGACAATGTCTTCCAGCGACTCCAACGAGGGCGCTTGGCCGAGCGGCGTCTGGCCGCTGAGCCTGACCATCGGCGACACGAAGGATCTGGCCCGGTACGGCCGGATGGTGCCGCCGGTAGCCAATGTGCCCGAGCCATGGCGGATCGGGGCGGACGGCATCCCCACCATGGGACCGCCGCCGACGAGGGAGCAGCTTCGTGCGTTCCCTGTCGGCCGGTACAACTGGAGGGCCCGGCGCAGGTTCTGGCGCGGGAAAAACTTTGACACCGTCCTCGGCGCGTTCAGGGACGCGGCGGTCGGCCGCACCGTCGGGGACATTACCGGCGAGGCCGGCACTTCCCGTGGTCGCCGCCGCCACGGCCCACCTCCAGCCGCCCTCGCTGCCCCGGCACAGCAGGAGCCTCCTGCCCCGGCGCTGGTCGAGAGACCGCCAGCACAGGCCGCCCTCGCGCAAGACGGAGACCCCGACGACACGCCGGGGCTGCTTGCGGTGCTGGCCCGGTCGGCAGAGGAGGCGGCGGCGGCGACCACTCGTGAGGAACGAGAGCGGCTGGCGCGGGAAGACAACTGGTGGGATTTCAGCGACGACGACGACGACGGCGGGGTGACGATGGCGGCGACGACGGCGAAGGAGAGGCTGGCGGTATGGCGCCGGTCGTCGACCTCACCGGCGCCAGCGACGACGAGTAGTCTAGTTTTAGGGTTTTTTATTTAAATTTCGGTCTAAGTTATGCATCGCTCGGTTATGTTTAGGGTTATGTAAAATATTTTGAATTATGAATGAACTCGGAATCTATTATCTGAAAAAAACCGTATGTTTAATTTGGTGTTAGTCGTGCAACTTCAAAAAATAAACGGAAACAGCATTTCAACGTTACAAGACGATAATCGACACACAAATTGTAGAAAAATCTGTCGCAAAACGCATGCATGGGGCCTTCCCTCATACCCGAATGGTCTCCGGAGAACTTTTCATGCATGCACACCAAAAACATATTGAGTCACGTTCGGGGTGTGTTATGTGGTGTTTACATGAAAAAATTATTACAAAATTTTAAAGCGACAAAAAAGGCAGAAAACTTTTCATGCATCCTAATGATGATGGTGGAACACTATAAAATTGATGAAGGCTGTCGGAAAAAAACTCCTTTCAGACGGGGCCTTCGGTCCTGCCCGAACGGTCTCCGGAGAAGGAGGCCAATTTTTCAACATATTCGAAATGACCTCAATTTTTGCAAGTGAGTTGGTATGGTCATCCTGACATTCAATCCAAGAATTGAACGTATTGAACACCAAAAACATGTTGTGTCACGTCCAGGGTGTGGTATGTGCTGTTTTCACCGAAAAAATTATAGAAAATTCATAAAGCGATAAAAATGATAGAAAACTTGGCATGCATCCTAGTGATGATGGTGGAACACTATAAAAAAAATTGGAGTTCATTTCAAGGATGTCGAAAAAAAGTCCTTTCGGACGGGTCCTTCAGTCCTGCCCGAACGGTCTCGGAGAAGGTCAATTTTTCGACATATTCGGAATGACCTCAACTTTTGCAAGTGAGTTGGTATGGTCATCCTGACATTCAATCCAAGAATTGAACGTATTTGAACAACAAAAACAAGTGGTGTCACGTCTGGGTTGTACTATGTGCTGTTTTCACCGAAAAATTATAGAAAATTCATAAAGCGATAAAAAAGATAGAAAACTTGGCATGCATCCTAGTGATGATGGTGGAACACTAAAAAAAATTTAAGTTCATTTTAAGGATGTTGAAAAAAATTCCTTTCGAACGGGTCCTTCAGTCCTGCTCGAACGGTCTCTGGAGAAGGAGGTCAATTTTTCGACATATTCGGAATGACCTCAACATTTGCAAGTGAGTTTGTATGGTCACCCTGACATTCAATCCAAGAATTGAATGTATTTGAACACCAAAAACAAGTGGTGTCACGTCCGGGTTGTGCTATGTGCTGTTTTCACCGAAAAATTATAGAAAATTCATAAAGCGATAAAAAAGATAGAAAACTTGGCATGCATCCTAGTGATGATGGTGGAACACTATAAAAAAATTCGAGTTCATTTCAAGGATGTCGAAAAAAAATCCTTTCGGACGGGTCCTTCAGTCCTGCCCGAACGGTCTCCGGAGAAGGAGGTCAATTTTTCTACATACTCGGAATGACCTCAACTTTTGCAAGTGAGTTTGTATGGTCACCCTGACATTCAATCGAAGAATTGAACGTATTTGAACACCAAAAACAAGTGGTGTCACGTTCGGGTTGTGCTATGTGCTGTTTTCACCGAAAAAATTATAGAAAATTCATAAAGCGATAAAAAAGATAGAAAACTTGGCATGCATCCTAGTGATGATGGTGGAACACTATAAAAAACTTTATAGAAGGCAAAAAAATAGTGATGCAAAAAAAAAATAAGCCCACCTGTGCTTGCATGCCGCAACTGCGCTTAATCGGTCCAGCCCGATCAAGCCGGGTGGCGAAAGGGCCGGCCTTTCGGCCCAGCTATGGCCTGCAGCATAGGCCAACGGGGCAGTGGCGGGACGGGGCGGGAATCAGAGGAGTTCGAAACGGTGGTGGGAGGTTGGTATATAAGGCGGTCGCGGCGTCGTTCGGCGGGCGAGGTGGGACTAAACTTTAGTCCTCACCCCCGCCGACCCTGCCCCCGCACCACGCGCACACTCAATGGGCCGGCCCACGCGCGCCGTCACGCACAGTCACTGGGCCGTCGCGGACAGTCAAGACTTTTGTTTTTTTATAAAAAATAGTATTAAGTTTTTAGGTATTTATGCCTTTCGTTATCGTATAAAAAATTCTATAATTAATAAAAATCCATAGTAAAATAGAATTGTTAACTATATTTATTATAATAATAATGAGTTGTTTATTACAATTTATAGAAAAATAATAATGAGTTTTTTATAATTAATTGCTAAAACAGTAATGAGTTTTCTGATAATTAATTGATAATGAGATTTTTTGTAATGAATATTTTAATCAGTTATTTGTGTAGATTAGTAATTACATTTTTTATATTTATGTAATGTTAATTAATGTCTAAAAAATACTTAACATATATGCAAAGTTTAGTACTGTAATGTGTTGCATTAATGGCTAATTGTTTTTACATAATAGTAATGCGTTGTTTTTTATAATTTATAAGTAAGAATAATGAGTTTTTTATTACAAATAAATAGGTGAAAATAATCAGTTTATAATTTAATTTTGTAGGAGTTTTGTGTTAATGCCTAACATTTTTCAGCCTATTAAAAATATTAATAAGTTTATTGCTATAACTAATAATTTGGAAACGACATTATACATATGATGGTAGATATTACTAATGTAATTTGGGTTCATTTGAAGGATTTCAAAAAATATTGTAGATAGTACTAATGAAATTTGCATAGTGTGGTAAATAATAAAAAATAAGACAGATAGTAATGATATGATTTGAGTTTACACTGCTTGCAGCTTACACTGTCTGGGCAGTGCGGCCGTGCCGCCCCTAGCAGCGCAAAGTCAAACCAAATTATTACTAACTGTCTCATATAGCAATGTGCATGAACGCGGGTATATAAGCCGGTCGTGGCGTCCCTCGGCGCGCGAGGCGGGACTAAAAAAGCACCCCTTCCAACTCCCCCCGCGCCGGGACTCATAGAAGGGAAAAATACTGATGCAAAAAAAATATGCCCGCCTGTGCTTGCAGGCCAGAACTGCGCTTAATCGATCCGGCCCGATCAAGCTGGGCAGCAAAAGAGCCGGCCTTTCGGCCCAGCTACGGCCTGCAGCACGGGCAAACGGGGCAGTGGCGGGACGGGGCGGGAATGAGAGGAGTTCGAAAGTGCTGTGGGAGGTTGGTATATAAGGCAGTCGCGGCGTCGTTTGGCAGGCGAGGTGGGACTAAACTTTAGTCCTCACCCCCGCCGACCCTACCCCCGCACCGCGCGCACACTGAATGGGCCGGCCCACGCGCGCCGTCGCACACAGTCATTGGGCCGCCGTGGACAGTCAAGACTTTTGTTTTTTAATAAAAAATAGTATTAAGTTTTTTTAGTTATTTATGTCTTCCGTTATTGTATAAAAAGGTATAAGTAATAAAAATCAGTACTTCACATAGAATTGCTAACTAGATTTATTATAATAATAATGATTGGTTTAGTATAATTTATAGGAAAAATTAATTTATGTAATGTTCATTATTTTAATGTGTTTTGCATTAATGGCTAAAGTAGTTTTCATAATAGTAAAGAGGTTTTTGTTATAATTTATAAGTAATAATAATTTGGAAAATACCCTCCTTAAAAAACACTACTTGATATAGAATTTATTTAGTAGTTATATTAAAAGCAATACTTAATATATAATTTATTATGTAATTATATTAAAAACACTACTTAATATAGAATTAAATTCACGGAAAACACCATAAAAAATTCGGACACCAAACACACGTTGCGTCACGCTCGGTTAGTGTTTTCGGTGCGTTTCACGGAGAAAACCATAGAAAATTCATACGGTGCCGGAAAATTATGAAAACTTGCACGCATGATGGACCTGGCGATGAGTGCGTGTGCAAAAAGTTTTGGGTCCACCGGCTCAGTCAGAAAAGAGAACGCAGTACGGGGCTGGCATCGTTCATATTCGATCAGTGCCGGTTGCATTGGTGGTACAAGGTGGCATGCACGAAACGTCACCCAATTTTGGGAGGCAGTGGGCATGCCCATCTTAGGGCCCCACGCAAGATTTCAACGAATTCGGACACCAAACGCACTTTGCGTCACGCCCGGTCAGTGTTTTTGGTGCGTTTCACAGAGAAACTCATAGAAAATTCATACGGTGCCGGAATATTATGAAAACTTGCACCCATGATGGACCTGGCGATGAGTGCGTGTGCAAAAAATTTGGGGTCCATCGGCTGAGTCGGAAAAGAGAACGCAGTACGGGGCTGGCATCGTTCATATCCGATCAGTGCCAGTTGCATTGGTGGTACGAGGTGGCATGCACGAAACGTCACCCAATTTTGGGAGGCAGTGGGCATGCCCATCTTAGGGCCCCACGCAAGATTTGAACGAATTCGGACACCAAACGCACGTTACGTCACGCCCTGTCAGTGTTTTCGGTGCGTTTCACGGAGAAAACCATAAAAAATTAATGCGGTGCCGGAAAATTATGAAAACTTGCACGCATGATGGACCTGGCGATGAGTGCATGTGCAGAAAGTTTTGGGTCCACCGGCTGAGTCGGAAAAGCGAACGCATTACGGGGCTGGCATCGTTCATATCCGATCAGTGCCAGTTGCATTGGTGGTACGAGGTGGCATGCACGAAACGTCACCTAATTTTGGGAGGCAGTGGGCATGCCCATCTTAGGGCCCCACGCAAGATTTGAACGAATTCGAACACCAAACGCACGTTGCGTCACGCCCAGTCAGTGTTTTCGGTGCGTTTCATGGTGAAAACCATAGAAAATTCATACGGTGCCGGAAAATTATGAAAACTTGCATGCATGATGGACCTGGCAATGAATGCGTGTGCAAAAAGTTTTGGGTCCATCGGCTGAGTCAGAAAAGAGAACGCAGTACGGGGCTGGCATCGTTCATATCCGATCAGTGCCGGTTGCATTGGTGGTACGAGGTGGCATGCACGAAACGTCACCCAATTTTGGGAGGCAGTGGGCATGCCCATCTTAGGGCCCCATGCAAGATTTGAATGAATTCGGACACCAAACGCACGTTGCGTGACGCCCGGTCAGTGTTTTCAGTGCGTTTCACGAAGAAAACCATAGAAAATTCATACGGTGCCGGAAAATTATGAAAACTTGCACGCATGATGGACCCGACGATGAGTGCGGGTGCAAAAAGTTTGGGGTCCACCGGCTGAGTCAGAAAAGAGAATGCAGTACGGGGCTGGCATCGTTCATATCCGATCAATGCCGGTTGCATTGGTGGTACGCGGTGGCATGCACGAAACGTCACCCAATTTTGGGAGGCAGTGGGTTGAGTCAGAAAAGAGAACGCATGATGGCCCTGGTGATGAGTGCGTGTGCAAAACATTTGAATGGTTGCATTAGTATTTTCTGACGTTAAAAAAACATCGGAGATAATGGCTCTCTTTTTGAAGAATATGCATGATCCTTGTGAACCTTCACAAGCTCTGAGCAGGTGAAGACTCACATCGATCCTGCATATCCTCCAAATAGAGTCCCATAAACTGAGATGTTTATGCATTGACCAAAAGAAAATTATATAAAGAAGTCAACGGCGCGCCGGCTTAATGATGCGGAATTAAACTGAAATGTTAAAGTACAATGCATGTTTTTAATAAATGCATCGTGGGCCAGCCGGCGGTAGTTTTACGGGACGGGCCAAGTGGCCCACTATGGCGTGAACACGTCTATGACGTCGTACGTGCGTACATGGCATGGAAACCATGCCGCCTCAACACACGTCCTCAACCCTCCCTGATCCGATGGTCGCACCGCCGTGGCCGTCCCAACTCCCTTACCTGCCGGCCTGCCGGCCGCCATACAATCTGGCATCTGCGCGCGCGACTTGGATCTCAGCCCGGCCGTGCCGTCTCGACAAAGTCGCGGGCACCCTAAACCCTAGGACGGGCCGTCGGCCAGCGCGCTGGTGTGGGCAGAGGGCGCGCGACTGCCATGACTAACCCACACCGGGTGGGGTTAGGCAACGGGGGCTGCCGGTGCACGTCGAGACGCCGGAAGGTATGGTATTAAACCACATGTACTGTTTTTTGAATCTCGTAACTAGTTAGATAACTGTCATCTTATTTAGAATGCAAGAATTGGGAGATCTGTACTGCTCGGTTGAGAAGTGGTGCGAATCGGTGGGAAAATTCACACCTAGACAACGCATGATGCTACGTGGGACAAATTTGGACAGTATGTTGAGAATTCCTTCAGTTAAAATGAGGAAAAATTTATTAGAATTTATGATTACAACGTATGACAGTAGTAGAAAGTGATTTATTATTCGGCCAAATATTGACGGCATCAGTGTGCTTAATGAAGATGTTTATGAAATATTCGGGCTACGTAACGAGGGTGATGATGTCAGTAGCATGATAGCAACAGTACAACCAGATGCCAAAAAACTTGTTTCGAATCGGTTTCTAGACAAAAGAACAGGCCTAATCCTCATCGATGAGTTGATAAAAATTATTGTTGATACTCAGTCATATGATGATGATTTTGTAAGAAGGCCCGTACTGGTTCTTATGGGTACAGTCTTAGCACCACAATCCACCAAGTTTGTTCCTTATCGTTATTACAAAATGGTGGAGGACGTGAACGCTATCAAGTCATACAATTGGAACAATTTCACGTTGGGGGTGTGCATGGATGCTATTAAAAAATCGGTCGAAGATCTTGATAAATTCAACTGGCCTATCGGGAACTTGGCTCTTCTTCAGGTACAAGTCATTTCGTAATAGTTGTATGTACATATAATTTTTATGTGATCTGTGTCTGACTAGTTGTGTTTACTATCATGCAGTATATATACTGGGAAAAAGTTGAGCCAATTGGTGTGGATACATTTGATCCTTTGTCTCGTGAATACCCACTAATGCTTAACTGGCCAGAAACGGAAGGGAAAAAGAGAGACGACTATGACAACATGCACGGGCGTGGAACCGGCAATGTAAGTCAATAAGTATAGTCCTTATTGGTTCCACATAGTAATTAAGTATATTTTTTATTTAATTTATTTTTTTGTTTATTGTACAGATTGAAAACTGCGTTAGCGAAGAGTACAGACGTGCTAAGGTAGCACGTGAAGGGACTGTGACAGAGGAAGAAACAAAGAAACCTAAACGGAAAGGTGGTGGCAGGAGTAGAAAGCCAAGCACGTCCACGGTTTCATCGAACACGACTTATAGTATGCTCCGTGTGATGACATACATAAAGCTGCTTCACAAGAAGGTTCTCAATATACCCGAAAGATGTGCACATGTAATTTACAAGTTGCATTGACCATGTTTTAATTGTTCAATTACTTATCGTGTTTCATTTGTGTTTGTAGATGGTAATGAAAAGGTTGAACACGGAAGGTGTGCTGTACAAACCCAATAAGAGGGACAACAATGACGAATTTGATAATGTAGGTGAAGGAGTTGGGATGGAGAATGGCCAGTACAAGTCATCAAAATATTGGCCAGATATTGATTCACCTACCGACGTAAATAGAGTAACATCTTTCACGGGTTTCAATGATACCCCCGCGCGCCTATGTATACGCGGCTGCGGGACGAGCCGAGCCGCTTGGCAGCCGTGAGGACGCAAGCCAAGCTGAGCAGTTAGCATCCATGGGCCCAGGATGTCAGATGCAGGGCGTGTTTTTTTTAAAGTCGGCGTTGACCGGTGGGGCGTACGTGTGGACGTGACGCGGACGGCCGTATCGTCGTGCAATTAACTGCTGTGCAGTAATGGCGGCGTGCATGCAGGTGCGGACTGCTCGCGGCTGATCTCGTGCCGCCCGCCTGGTAGCCTCCTAGTCCGCGCCCTCCACTACCGCGCGTGCGGCGAGCGGGCGCCTGCCGCCAGGCTTCCGCCTCGGGCCGACAGTTGACGCGACCGGTCGGCTGCCACCGCTGCGGCGACCGCCCGCCCGCCTTCAGACGCCACCGATGCTTCGACTGCCGCGCCTGCCGTCCTCGCGCCTTCCCACGCCACCGCTGCCACGCATAGACGCCATGGATGCCTCACCTGCCGCGCCGCACCTTCACACGCCGCCGCTGCCTCGCTTTCACACGCCACCGCTGTCGCGCGTGCCACCAGCCCCCTGCCTCTCCCTCGGGGCGCGCGCCATCGACGGCTCGCCCGCCCACCTCCCTCCCCCACCGTCTATAAAAGGTCGCGCCAGCCCCTCACCACGCCATGCCATCTCCCTCGCCCCGCCCATCTCTCTTCCTCTCGTCGCCAGCCCATCTCCCGCTCCTCGCCGGCAATGTCTTCCAGCGACTCCAACGAGGGCGCTTGGCCGAGCGGCGTCTGGCCGCTGAGCCTGACCATCGGCGACACGAAGGATCTGGCCCGGTACGGCCGGATGGTGCCGCCGGTAGCCAAGGTGCCCGAGCCATGTCGGATCGGGGCGGACGGCATCCCCACCATGGGACCGCCGCCGACGAGGGAGCAGCTTCGTGCGTTCCCTGTCGGCCGGTACAACTGGAGGGCCCGGCGCAGGTTCTGGCGCGGGAAAAACTTTGACACCGTCCTCGGCGCGTTCAGGGACGCGGCGGTCGGCCGCACCGTCGGGGACATTACCGGCGAGGCCGGCACTTCCCGTGGTCGCCGCCGCCACGGCCCACCTCCAGCCGCCCTCGCTGCCCCGGCACAGCAGGAGCCTCCTGCCCCGGCGCTGGTCGAGAGACCGCCAGCGCAGGCCGCCCTCGCGCAAGACGGAGACCCCGACGACACGCCGGGGCTGCTTGCGGTGCTGGCCCGGTCGGCAGAGGAGGCGGCGGCGGCGGCCACTCGTGAGGAACGAGAGCGGCTGGCGCGGGAAGACAACTGGTGGGATTTCAGCGACGACGACGACGACGGCGGGGTGACGATGGCGGCGACGGCGGCGAAGGAGAGGCTGGCGGTATGGCGCCGGTCGTCGACCTCACCGGCGCCAGCGACGACGAGTAGTCTAGTTTTAGGGTTTTTTATTTAAATTTCGGTCTAAGTTATGCATCGCTCGGTTATGTTTAGGGTTATGTAAAATATTTTGAATTATGAATGAACCCGGAATCTATTATCTGAAAAAAACCGTATGTTTAATTTGGTGTTAGTCGTGCAACTTCAAAAAATAAACGGAAACATGCATTTCAACGTTACGAGACGATAATCGACACACAAATTGTAGAAAAATCTGTCGCAAAACGTATGCATGGGGCCTTCCCTCATACCCGAATGGTCTCCGGAGAACTTTTCATGCATGCACACCAAAAACATATTGAGTCACGTTCGGGGTGTGTTATGTGGTGTTTACATGAAAAAATTATTACAAAATTTTAAAGCAACAAAAAAGGCAGAAAACTTTTCATGCATCCTAATGATGATGGTGGAACACTATAAAATTGATGAAGGCTGTCGGAAAAAAACTCCTTTCAGACGGGGCCTTCGGTCCTGCCCAAACGGTCTCCGGAGAAGGAGGCCAATTTTTCAACATATTCGAAATGACCTCAATTTTTGCAAGTGAGTTGGTATGGTCATCCTGACATTCAATCCAAGAATTGAACGTATTGAACACCAAAAACATGTTGTGTCACGTCCAGGGTGTGGTATGTGCTGTTTTCACCGAAAAAATTATAGAAAATTCATAAAGCGATAAAAATGATAGAAAACTTGGCATGTATCCTAGTGATGATGGTGGAACACTATAAAAAAAATTGGAGTTCATTTCAAGGATGTCGAAAAAAAGTCCTTTCGGACGGGTCCTTCAGTCCTGCCCGAACGGTCTCGGAGAAGGTCAATTTTTTGACATATTCGGAATGACCTCAACTTTTGCAAGTGAGTTGGTATGGTCATCCTGACATTCAATCCAAGAATTGAACGTATTTGAACAACAAAAACAAGTGGTGTCACGTCTGGGTTGTACTATGTGCTGTTTTCACCGAAAAATTATAGAAAATTCATAAAGCGATAAAAAAGATAGAAAACTTGGCATGCATCCTAGTGATGATGGTGGAACACTAAAAAAATTTAAGTTCATTTTAAGGATGTTGAAAAAAATTCCTTTCGAACGGGTCCTTCAGTCCTGCTCGAACGGTCTCTGGAGAAGGAGGTCAATTTTTCGACATATTCGGAATGACCTCAACATTTGCAAGTGAGTTTGTATGGTCACCCTGACATTCAATCCAAGAATTGAATGTATTTGAACACCAAAAACAAGTGGTGTCACGTCCGGGTTGTGCTATGTGCTGTTTTCACCGAAAAATTATAGAAAATTCATAAAGCGATAAAAAAGATAGAAAACTTGGCATGCATCCTAGTGATGATGGTGGAACACTATAAAAAAATTCGAGTTCATTTCAAGGATGTCGAAAAAAAATCCTTTCGGACGGGTCCTTCAGTCCTGCCCGAACGGTCTCCGGAGAAGGAGGTCAATTTTTCGACATACTCGGAATGACCTCGACTTTTGCAAGTGAGTTTGTATGGTCACCCTGACATTCAATCGAAGAATTGAACGTATTTGAACACCAAAAACAAGTGGTGTCACGTTCGGGTTGTGCTATGTGCTGTTTTCACCGAAAAAGTTATAGAAAATTCATAAAGCGATAAAAATGATAGAAAACTTGGCATGCATCCTAGTGATGATGGTGGAACACTATAAAAAAAATTGGAGTTCATTTCAAGGATGTCGAAAAAAAGTCCTTTCGGACGGGTCCTTCAGTCCTGCCCGAACGGTCTCGGAGAAGGTCAATTTTTCGACATATTCGGAATGACCTCAACTTTTGCAAGTGAGTTGGTATGGTCATCCTGACATTCAATCCAAGAATTGAACGTATTTGAACAACAAAAACAAGTGGTGTCACGTCTGGGTTGTACTATGTGCTGTTTTCACCGAAAAATTATAGAAAATTCATAAAGCGATAAAAAAGATAGAAAACTTGGCATGCATCCTAGTGATGATGGTGGAACACTAAAAAAAATTTAAGTTCATTTTAAGGATGTTGAAAAAAATTCCTTTCGAACGGGTCCTTCAGTCCTGCTCGAACGGTCTCTGGAGAAGGAGGTCAATTTTTCGACATATTCGGAATGACCTCAACATTTGCAAGTGAGTTTGTATGGTCACCCTGACATTCAATCCAAGAATTGAATGTATTTGAACACCAAAAACAAGTGGTGTCACGTCCGGGTTGTGCTATGTGCTGTTTTCACCGAAAAATTATAGAAAATTCATAAAGCGATAAAAAAGATAGAAAACTTGGCATGCATCCTAGTGATGATGGTGGAACACTATAAAAAAATTCGAGTTCATTTCAAGGATGTCGAAAAAAAATCCTTTCGGACGGGTCCTTCAGTCCTGCCCGAACGGTCTCCGGAGAAGGAGGTCAATTTTTCTACATACTCGGAATGACCTCAACTTTTGCAAGTGAGTTTGTATGGTCACCCTGACATTCAATCGAAGAATTGAACGTATTTGAACACCAAAAACAAGTGGTGTCACGTTCGGGTTGTGCTATGTGCTGTTTTCACCGAAAAAATTATAGAAAATTCATAAAGCGATAAAAAAGATAGAAAACTTGGCATGCATCCTAGTGATGATGGTGGAACACTATAAAAAACTTTATAGAAGGCAAAAAAATAGTGATGCAAAAAAAAAATAAGCCCACCTGTGCTTGCATGCCGCAACTGCGCTTAATCGGTCCAGCCCGATCAAGCCGGGTGGTGAAAGGGCCGGCCTTTCGGCCCAGCTATGGCCTGCAGCATAGGCCAACGGGGCAGTGGCGGGACGGGGCGGGAATCAGAGGAGTTCGAAACGGTGGTGGGAGGTTGGTATATAAGGCGGTCGCGGCGTCGTTCGGCGGGCGAGGTGGGACTAAACTTTAGTCCTCACCCCCGCCGACCCTGCCCCCGCACCACGCGCACACTCAATGGGCCGGCCCACGCGCGCCGTCACGCACAGTCACTGGGCCGTCGCGGACAGTCAAGACTTTTGTTTTTTTATAAAAAATAGTATTAAGTTTTTAGGTATTTATGCCTTTCGTTATCGTATAAAAAATTCTATAATTAATAAAAATCCATAGTAAAATAGAATTGTTAACTATATTTATTATAATAATAATGAGTTGTTTATTACAATTTATAGAAAAATAATAATGAGTTTTTTATAATTAATTGCTAAAACAGTAATGAGTTTTCTGATAATTAATTGATAATGAGATTTTTTGTAATGAATATTTTAATCAGTTATTTGTGTAGATTAGTAATTACATTTTTTATATTTATGTAATGTTAATTAATGTCTAAAAAATACTTAACATATATGCAAAGTTTAGTACTGTAATGTGTTGCATTAATGGCTAATTGTTTTTACATAATAGTAATGCGTTGTTTTTTATAATTTATAAGTAAGAATAATGAGTTTTTTATTACAAATAAATAGGTGAAAATAATCAGTTTATAATTTAATTTTGTAGGAGTTTTGTGTTAATGCCTAACATTTTTCAGCCTATTAAAAATATTAATAAGTTTATTGCTATAACTAATAATTTGGAAACGACATTATACATATGATGGTAGATATTACTAATGTAATTTGGGTTCATTTGAAGGATTTCAAAAAATATTGTAGATAGTACTAATGAAATTTGCATAGTGTGGTAAATAATAAAAAATAAGACAGATAGTAATGATATGATTTGAGTTTACACTGCTTGCAGCTTACACTGTCTGGGCAGTGCGGCCGTGCCGCCCCTAGCAGCGCAAAGTCAAACCAAATTATTACTAACTGTCTCATATAGCAATGTGCATGAACGCGGGTATATAAGCCGGTCGTGGCGTCCCTCGGCGCGCGAGGCGGGACTAAAAAAGCACCCCTTCCAACTCCCCCCGCGCCGGGACTCATAGAAGGGAAAAATACTGATGCAAAAAAAATATGCCCGCCTGTGCTTGCAGGCCAGAACTGCGCTTAATCGATCCGGCCCGATCAAGCTGGGCAGCAAAAGAGCCGGCCTTTCGGCCCAGCTACGGCCTGCAGCACGGGCAAACGGGGCAGTGGCGGGACGGGGCGGGAATGAGAGGAGTTCGAAAGTGCTGTGGGAGGTTGGTATATAAGGCAGTCGCGGCGTCGTTCGGCAGGCGAGGTGGGACTAAACTTTGGTCCTCACCCCCGCCGACCCTACCCCCGCACCGCGCGCACACTGAATGGGCCGGCCCACGCGCGCCGTCGCACACAGTCATTGGGCCGCCGTGGACAGTCAAGACTTTTGTTTTTTAATAAAAAATAGTATTAAGTTTTTTTAGTTATTTATGTCTTCCGTTATTGTATAAAAAGGTATAAGTAATAAAAATCAGTACTTCACATAGAATTGCTAACTAGATTTATTATAATAATAATGATTGGTTTAGTATAATTTATAGGAAAAATTAATTTATGTAATGTTCATTATTTTAATCTGTTTTGCATTAATGGCTAAAGTAGTTTTCATAATAGTAAAGAGGTTTTTGTTATAATTTATAAGTAATAATAATTTGGAAAATACCCTCCTTAAAAAACACTACTTGATATAGAATTTATTTAGTAGTTATATTAAAAGCAATACTTAATATATAATTTATTATGTAATTATATTAAAAACACTACTTAATATAGAATTAAATTCACGGAAAACACCATAAAAAATTCGGACACCAAACACACGTTGCGTCACGCTCGGTTAGTGTTTTCGGTGCGTTTCACGGAGAAAACCATAGAAAATTCATACGGTGCCGGAAAATTATGAAAACTTGCACGCATGATGGACCTGGCGATGAGTGCGTGTGCAAAAAGTTTTGGGTCCACCGGCTCAGTCAGAAAAGAGAACGCAGTACGGGGCTGGCATCGTTCATATTCGATCAGTGCCGGTTGCATTGGTGGTACGAGGTGGCTTGCACGAAACGTCACCCAATTTTGGGAGGCAGTGGGCATGCCCATCTTAGGGCCCCACGCAAGATTTCAACGAATTCGGACACCAAACGCACTTTGCGTCACGCCCGGTCAGTGTTTTCGGTGCGTTTCACGGAGAAAACCATAGAAAATTAATGCGGTGCCGGAAAATTATGAAAACTTGCACGCATGATGGACCTGGCGATGAGTGCATGTGCAGAAAGTTTTGGGTCCACCGGCTGAGTCGGAAAAGCGAACGCAGTACGGGGCTGGCATCGTTCATATCCGATCAGTGCCAGTTGCATTGGTGGTACGAGGTGGCATGCACGAAACGTCACCTAATTTTGGGAGGCAGTGGGCATGCCCATCTTAGGGCCCCACGCAAGATTTGAACGAATTCGAACACCAAACGCACGTTGCGTCACGCCCAGTCAGTGTTTTCGGTGCGTTTCATGGTGAAAACCATAGAAAATTCATACGGTGCCGGAAAATTATGAAAACTTGCATGCATGATGGACCTGGCAATGAATGCGTGTGCAAAAAGTTTTGGGTCCACCGGCTGAGTCGGAAAAGCGAACGCAGTACGGGGCTGGCATCGTTCATATCCGATCAGTGCCAGTTGCATTGGTGGTACGAGGTGGCATGCACGAAACGTCACCTAATTTTGGGAGGCAGTGGGCATGCCCATCTTAGGGCCCCACGCAAGATTTGAACGAATTCGAACACCAAACGCACTTTGCGTCACGCCCGGTCAGTGTTTTTGGTGCGTTTCATAGAGAAACTCATAGAAAATTCATACGGTGCCGGAATATTATGAAAACTTGCACCCATGATGGACCTGGCGATGAGTGCGTGTGCAAAAAGTTTGGGGTCCATCGGCTGAGTCGGAAAAGAGAACGCAGTACGGGGCTGGCATCGTTCATATCCGATCAGTGCCAGTTGCATTGGTGGTACGAGGTGGCATGCACGAAACGTCACCCAATTTTGGGAGGCAGTGGGCATGCCCATCTTAGGGCCCCACGCAAGATTTGAACGAATTCGGACACCAAACGCACGTTACGTCACGCCCTGTCAGTGTTTTCGGTGCGTTTCACGAAGAAAACCATAGAAAATTAATACGGTGCCGGAAAATTATGAAAACTTGCACGCATGATGGACCTGGCGATGAGTGCATGTGCAGAAAGTTTTGGGTCCACCGGCTGAGTCGGAAAAGCGAACGCAGTACGGGGCTGGCATCGTTCATATCCGATCAGTGCCAGTTGCATTGGTGGTACGAGGTGGCATGCACGAAACGTCACCTAATTTTGGGAGGCAGTGGGCATGCCCATCTTAGGGCCCCACGCAAGATTTGAACGAATTCGAACACCAAACGCACGTTGCGTCACGCCCAGTCAGTGTTTTCGGTGCGTTTCATGGTGAAAACCATAGAAAATTCATACGGTGCTGGAAAATTATGAAAACTTGCATGCATGATGGACCTGGCAATGAATGCGTGTGCAAAAAGTTTTGGGTCCATCGGCTGAGTCAGAAAAGAGAACGCAGTACGGGGCTGGCATCGTTCATATCCGATCAGTGCCGGTTGCATTGGTGGTACGAGGTGGCATGCACGAAACGTCACCCAATTTTGGGAGGCAGTGGGCATGCCCATCTTAGGGCCCCATGCAAGATTTGAATGAATTCGGACACCAAACGCACGTTGCGTGACGCCCGGTCAGTGTTTTCAGTGCGTTTCACGAAGAAAACCATAGAAAATTCATACGGTGCCGGAAAATTATGAAAACTTGCACGCATGATGGACCCGGCGATGAGTGCGTGTGCAAAAAGTTTGGGGTCCACCGGCTGAGTCAGAAAAGAGAATGCAGTACGGGGCTGGCATCGTTCATATCCGATCAATGCCGGTTGCATTGGTGGTACGCGTTGGCATGCACGAAACGTCACCCAATTTTGGGAGGCAGTGGGTTGAGTCAGAAAAGAGAACGCATGATGGCCCTGGTGATGAGTGCGTGTGCAAAACATTTGAATGGTTGCATTAGTATTTTCTGACGTTAAAAAAACATCGGAGATAATGGCTCTCTTTTTGAAGAATATGCATGATCCTTGTGAACCTTCACAAGCTCTGAGCAGGTGAAGACTCACATCGATCCTGCATATCCTCCAAATAGAGTCCCATAAACTGAGATGTTTATGCATTGACCAAAAGAAAATTATATAAAGAAGTCAACGGCGCGCCGGCTTAATGATGCGGAATTAAACTGAAATGTTAAAGTACAATGCATGTTTTTAATAAATGCATCGTGGGCCAGCCGGCGGTAGTTTTACGGGACGGGCCAAGTGGCCCACTATGGCGTGAACACGTCTATGACGCCGTACGTGCGTACATGGCATGGAAACCATGCCGCCTCAACACACGTCCTCAACCCTCCCTGATCCGATGGTCGCACCGCCGTGGCCGTCCCAACTCCCTTACCTGCCGGCCTGCCGGCCGCCATACAATCTGGCATCTGCGCGCGCGACTTGGATCTCAGCCCGGCCGTGCCGTCTCGACAAAGTCGCGGGCACCCTAAACCCTAGGACGGGCCGTCGGCCAGCGCGCTGGTGTGGGCAGAGGGCGCGCGACTGCCATGACTAACCCACACCGGGTGGGGTTAGGCAACGGGGCCTGCCGGTGCACGTCGAGACGCCGGAAGGTATGGTATTAAACCACATGTACTGTTTTTTGAATCTCGTAACTAGTTAGATAACTGTCATCTTATTTAGAATGCAAGAATTGGGAGATCTGTACTGCTCGGTTGAGAAGTGGTGCGAATCGGTGGGAAAATTCACACCTAGACAACGCATGATGCTACGTGGGACAAATTTGGACAGTATGTTGAGAATTCCTTCAGTTAAAATGAGGAAAAATTTATTAGAATTTATGATTACAACGTATGACAGTAGTAGAAAGTGATTTATTATTCGGCCAAATATTGACGGCATCAGTGTGCTTAATGAAGATGTTTATGAAATATTCGGGCTACGTAACGAGGGTGATGATGTCAGTAGCATGATAGCAACAGTACAACCAGATGCCAAAAAACTTGTTTCGAATCGGTTTCTAGACAAAAGAACAGGCCTAATCCTCATCGATGAGTTGATAAAAATTATTGTTGATACTCAGTCATATGATGATGATTTTGTAAGAAGGCCCGTACTGGTTCTTATGGGTACAGTCTTAGCACCACAATCCACCAAGTTTGTTCCTTATCGTTATTACAAAATGGTGGAGGACGTGAACGCTATCAAGTCATACAATTGGAACAATTTCACGTTGGGGGTGTGCATGGATGCTATTAAAAAATCGGTCGAAGATCTTGATAAATTCAAGTGGCCTATCGGGAACTTGGCTCTTCTTCAGGTACAAGTCATTTCGTAATAGTTGTATGTACATATAATTTTTATGTGATCTGTGTCTGACTAGTTGTGTTTACTATCATGCAGTATATATACTGGGAAAAAGTTGAGCCAATTGGTGTGGATACATTTGATCCTTTGTCTCGTGAATACCCACTAATGCTTAACTGGCCAGAAACGGAAGGGAAAAAGAGAGACGACTATGACAACATGCACGGGCGTGGAACCGGCAATGTAAGTCAATAAGTATAGTCCTTATTGGTTCCACATAGTAATTAAGTATATTTTTTATTTAATTTATTTTTTTGTTTATTGTACAGATTGAAAACTGCGTTAGCGAAGAGTACAGACGTGCTAAGGTAGCACGTGAAGGGACTGTGACAGAGGAAGAAACAAAGAAACCTAAACGGAAAGGTGGTGGCAGGAGTAGAAAGCCAAGCACGTCCACGGTTTCATCGAACACGACTTATAGTATGGTCCGTGTGATGACATACATAAAGCTGCTTCACAAGAAGGTTCTCAATATACCCGAAAGATGTGCACATGTAATTTACAAGTTGCATTGACCATGTTTTAATTGTTCAATTACTTATCGTGTTTCATTTGTGTTTGTAGATGGTAATGAAAAGGTTGAACACGGAAGGTGTGCTGTACAAACCCAATAAGAGGGACAACAATGACGAATTTGATAATGTAGGTGAAGGAGTTGGGATGGAGAATGGCCAGTACAAGTCATCAAAATATTGGCCAGATATTGATTCACCTACCGACGTAAATAGAGTAACATCTTTCACGGGTTTCAATGATACCTCCATGCCCGTTGATGACACGGGTGCTCCGGCGACGACACCGGGTAAAGGTGAAGCTACTGATCCTTTCATTATAGACGATAATGGAAACTCTCCATCTTCGACATCAACTGTACGTACAAAAGACTTTCCGTCTATGTCCCGAACCCCGCAGAATGCTGATATTTCTGGTGATTCTATGGATGCTTTGTCACCAACAAAGTCCGAAGACACGTTTGAGAGTTTCCCGGCAGAGAGCAACATAGGTAATGATGAAGGCAGTCAGGAAAATGATGGTAAGCGCAAAAGGAAAAAGTCGAAATATTGCCAATCCCCCTATGATATTCTCATTACCCGTAAGAAACGTGTTAAAAAAGTAAGTCAAGTACTACTTTATAATTCATTCACACGTTATGTAATTTTCTTATTATTTTTAATGACTGTAGCTGCATTGTTTTAGATCTGTTTGCATCATCACCACATTCAATTCTAGCAAGTTCTCTTAATATGACTCGGATCACGTAGAGGCAGCCAGAGTTTTTGTTGAGACTCTCGCATCGACAAAGAAGCATGCACACTGAACCGTGGTCGATATGCCGCCACCAGATGGGGACATATGCACGCCAGCTATGCTTCACGACGTCCTGACGTTTAAATGGTTGAATGGCGCTGTAAGTATGAGTTTGGTTTTAACAGAACTATCATTTGTACTTCACAAGTTGATAGAAATTTTCTGTTTATGTATGCAGATCATCAATGCATATTCTAAACACCTACAACACCGTGATTTTTCTGCTCGTTACATATCAACAACGTGGTTCCCCAAATTTATGTTGGGTAGGGCAAGGGGAAAGACCAAGTCAGTAAATGATTTAGACTTAGAACATGTGACAAAGAAAACAAAAGTCCTCGCAAGAGTAATGGATGAGTATTTCAGACAGGACAAGGTATTGCTTTCATATTTATTTGTTTTCATTAGTCATTACTATTTAATTGCACTAACTGTCGTGGTTCTAACTCTGACAGTAATGTAGGGGGGTATGTATGGAGAGGCTAGATCTTAGCTATGGAGCAGTTGTAAGCACACGAGGTTTACGAGTTCAGACCCTTCTCTGAGGAAGTAACAGCCCTACGTCTCGGAGCCCGGAGGCGGTCGACTGGATTATGTGTGTATGAATTACAGGGGTGCGAACCTTTTACATTGAGGAGGGGGTGGCTTATATAGAGTTCGCCAGACCCCTCCGGCCCTCAGTAATGCAGGGTTTAAAGTACATTAAGGCTGGGCGTTACTGGTAACGCCTCTAATAAAGAGCTATGATGACCATAAAAGCTACTTAATGACTGACCGTTAGGTGTGCGGAGTGGCTTTAGGTCTCCTGACCGTCGAGTGGTTGGATCTTGGTCGAGTGATTGCTTCATGGTCGAGTGTCTTCGAGTCCGTCGAGTGGAACACCTCCAAGTCGATTGAAAGGTGATATTTTCTAGGGATGTCCTTGGGTAGGGCAGTTAGGACAGGTCCATGACCCTACCCTAGGTACATAGCTTCATCATTGGCCCCCGAATGGATCGAGGTTTGAGTGGGGAAGGAGTTGGGAATCTTTCCGACCCATTCTTCGTGCTATGAGAACGTCTTGTTTTGGATCAATTGCCATGGATGATGTCATCAACTTATTTCAGTCGCCTTGATCCATTCTTAGTTTGCTTTAGTCGAGTGAATCCTTTTACTTGAAGATCTCGAGTGGTTGCGTGGGAGAGATCGTCCATCTGATGAGTTGTTCTGCAGCACGCGGATTTCATGGGATTCGAAATTTGGGAAGCGCGCGGGACGGAGGCGACCGCAGTAATCGGATGGGATGGAACGGAGCCTCCTCGATCTCCGTGCCAACTTTATCGCCACGTATCGCGTGCACGACTGTTGCGGGATTTGGCAGGATTGCCCGGGCCTACAGGTCAGTCACTCGGAAGCGACCCTATATAAGCTGTCGGCCCAGGGTTTTTGAACAGTGCGCCCTCACTTTTCCGCTTCCTTCGCAAAATCTTCCGCCACCTCCGTTCTCGCCTCGGTGCTGTCTGCCCGTTCGAGCTTCGCCCGCGACGATGGTGAATGAGAAGACGGCGGCTCTGGAGAGCGTGAAGAAGGCGACGACGCAGGGGAAGGGGAAGAAGTCCGGTCGGGGCGGATCTTCTTCGAGGTCCGCTCTGCCCAAGGACTGGATCCAGGGCGATTGGATGCCCACGGCGATTCGGCAAGAGGATCTTGATGATCTGGTTGAGGGGGATTCATTCCTCACGAATCTGCACGTCTCCCGGGGAGCGAGATCGAACCCCAGCCTCGCGAGGGTGAGTGCGTCCTCCTCACCACCCACATCGATCGCGGATTCTCTCTGCCTCCTCATTCTTTCTTACAGGGTTTCTTGAACTTCTTCGGAGCACAGCTCCATCACTTTACTCCAAATTCCATTGTGTATCTCGCTGCCTTTGTTTCCTTGTGCGAGAATTTCTTGGGTTGCCGCCCCCATTGGGGGCTCTTCAAGCACATTTTCACTTGTCGCTCCCACTCGGTTAAGAAGGCCAAGTCGAGTGATGAGAGGACGCAAGTGATTCAGTTGTGCGAGGGTCTGGCGATCCAAATGAGAGGAAAAAGCTCTTTTCCGTCCATCACTCTTCCCGAGTCGGTCCGCGGATGGCAGTCGACCTGGTTCTACTGTAGAGACCAGGTGACCCCAGGACAGTCGACTGGGCTTCCCCCTTTCTCCCTGAACCGAGTAGAAAAACCTTTCTCCCTGAAAGTGACGCCAAAAGAAAAGGCGCAAGTCAAAGTGCTGGTCGGTCGAGTGGTTCAGCTTGTCCGCGATGGGGTGACCGGCATGGACTTGTTAGAGGTCTTCCTCCGGCGGCGTATCCAACCGCTCCAAGCTCGCGACCACCCGATGTGGTTGTATTCGGGTCTCGAAGACACCACTCGGATTCATCCGGAGGAGGTCACTGATGAGATGCTGGAAGGGTGGCTGTCAAGTATCACAGGGAACAAGGACAACCCCCGAGGAGCCAGGAGGATTCCTCCACTCAGCCAATCATATGAAGTAGACAAGGTCTGACCTCGCATCTTCGACTGTAATCTTGCTTTCTTTGTTTTGTTCTCTTCGAATCGGTCGATTGACTTTTGTGTTGTTTGCTGTCTTCCAGGATATTACTGAGATGTACTCGATGCCCAACGGAGCACAGGAGCAGGCCGAGGAGGGGGAGGCGAGCGGTGGCAAAAGTGGAGAGGAGTGGCGATTTGACGGTGAAGGGGAGGGGGATGATGACGTCGACTCTAGTGAAGAGGAGGAAGAAGAGGTCGAACCTCCCCGCTCGGAGAGGCGATCCAAGCTCACACACGATCCTTCGCGCGAACGCGGCAAGGCGACTGTGCCTGTTGGGCAGTCGTCGAAACGCCCTCGGACTCCTTCCCCAGCACCGGCAGAAAAAGCTCCAAAGCATCCATGAGCGGCGCCGTCAAAACCGCCAAAGGCCCTGCCTAAGATGAAGATGACTGTTCCCACCATATCCGGGTAACCATAGATCTAGTTTTCTTTTGTTGAACATGAACGGACTCTTGGTCGATTCATTGAATAAACCAACTGGTTTTCGAAACTTGCAGTGCTGCTACCTCTGAGATCTCTGCCAAGGACGATGACCAGGAGATGGAAGATGCTGTTACTTCCAATCTTGGTATAATTTCCGATGTTCCGCTTTTAGTCGACTGACGGTCTCTTCCGGTCGATTGGGTTTTTCATTTTTAACTTTGGCTTTTTCTTATAGCTCCTCCTCATGTCATTGACCTCCCTGACGATGATGACGAAGTGCCACTGAGGGCGAGAAGGAATAGGAAGGCGACGACTGGCAAGACCCCACAAACCACATCAGTGCCTGAGGCCATAGTTCAGGAGGGTGGTAATACCACTCGAACTTCTGTGTCCTTCGTTGTGCCCTTGACGAGTGTCCGGCCTTCGTCGTCGAATGCAGACCCGCCTTCGCTTTTTGCCACACACCACGTCCCTAAGGATCAAGTTGGTGCCGCTAAGGAGGCTATATGCCAGGCAGGAATCATGATGGAGCAAGTGAAGGTGGTCCGGGAAGCCAGCCAAGCAGCTTATGACGCGAGTTCAGCCCTTCAAAGCAATGTCCAGGTCAGTCGATCACCGCTTGTTCTGTTAAGATATGTTATCTGAAGACTCTCTTTTCCGAAGATCTTTGTATCTGTACACCCACTGGGTGTGTCGATTGAATAGTGGGGCACGCTGAGTGCACCCACTGGGTGTAGTCTCCGAGACTACGGTGGACTGCTGGCAGTCGACTGTAGTCTTTATATTGTGTTGCTTTATTTGAACTTCTTCACTCGGTCTTGTCAGGCCATGTCGAATGGAATCTTGGAACTAGTGGGGGCACACTGAGAACACCCACTGGAAATGGTCGACTGCGGGTAGTCGACTCTTTCTCTTGTTTTTTTTGGTCGAACCAGTGGGGGCAAGCTGAGTGCACCCACTGGCTGTAGTCCCCGAGACTACTGTCGAATAGTTTTGATTCGGCTGTAGTATTAGGAACGTCATGATTTTCTCTTAGTTGATCGGAAGCAACCTACCTTTGACATCTGTCGACTGATTCTTCACAGAAATCCTGCGAGCTTGTGGCTCGCTACACTGATTTGGAAAACAAGCAGATCCATCTCAACCTTGACTTGAAGCTTGCCCAGGAAAACTTGCAGAAGGCGAGATACAAAGCAGAAGGTATGGCTGGTGAGCATTTGACGATTGTCCTTTTCTTTTCTGCTCATTCTTGATGTTGATCTCACTTGACATTTCACAGATAAAATGGAGGAGGCTCTGAAGAAGAAAGATCGTGACCTTGCCGAAGCGCAGAAGATGGCCTTGGCCAAAACAAAGCTTGCGGAAGAGAAGCTGGCTTCAGTCGGAAATCTTGAGGAGGAAAACTCTAGACTGAAAGCTGCTCTCGACGCATCCAACAAAGAGGCCATCCGTCTGAAGAATGACAAGATAGCTCTGATTGACAAGGCAAGTGAACTGGCAGGGCAGAAGAAGGACCTGGAGGCTTATCTTGGAGCATTCGCCGAGAAGTTATTCGTCATGATTGAGGGTAATCACTCCTACCCAACTGACTTCTTTTCGTTAACCCCATGTAGAGCCACTGGCTTACCTTTGAATTGTGTTTATAGAATTCTGTCAAAACTTCGAAGAAGAGACCAGTCGAGTGGAGACAGGCTTGGACCCCATTAATTCTCCAGTGAAGGATGAGGCTGCTATGAACGTGCTCCGACTGGAGTCTCGTGTTGCTGGCGTGGTTGATTATCTTGCTTGACTGAAGGTTGCGATGTCGCGGATCGACACGTCGCTCTGGCCTGGAGCGATGCTTCAAAATGACCTCGAGTCACTGATGACTCGACTGAATGAAGTTCCAGGTCGAGTGACGGAATGGAAGAAATCTTCAGCCAGGTGTGGTGCTGACGTCGCTCTGTCCCTGGTCCGCGTTCACTGCAAGGAGACGCGAGAGGAAAAGCTGGCTACTATCCAAGTTGCCAACACCAGGAAGCACAACTTTCAAGCCTTCATGAAGACCTTCATTGCTGCTGCCACTTGAATTGCTGATGGGATTGACTTGGACCAGTTCGTCGCCCCTTCCAGTCCTCTGCCTAAGGAATAAAAACTTCTATGCTTCACTTTAAATTTGCCTCAGAATGCCGAGTGGATTTTGTATCCGTTAAACTCTTTCGGGCTGAATGCTCGAGTACTTTGATCTGCGGTCTGAGACCTTTAGGATTTATTTGAGCTTGGTTTATCGTTGAATATCTTCATGAATTATCTGTCGAGTGGGACCTGTTCCTCACTTGAAACAACTTTATATTTGTGGTGCAGCTCCGAAGGAGAAGGTAGCAGTGGACTTGCACCTCGTCGTCCTTGCGGATTGGGACGTGTTCCGTACTTAGGCGAGTACTGGACTGCAGCTAAGCCCCCGAGTGGGAGGTTTGCTCTCCACTCGGTAGGATTTTAAGCACTTAGGCGAGTACTGGACTGCAGCTAAGCCCCCGAGTGGGAGGTTTGCTCTCCACTCGGTAGGATTTTCTGAAACTTAGGCGAGTACTGGACTGCAGCTAAGCCCCCGAGTGGGAGGTTTGCTCTCCACTCGGTAGGATTTTCTGAATCTTAGGCGAGTACTGGACTGCAGCTAAGCCCCCGAGTGGAAGGTTTGCTCTCCACTCGGTAGGATTTTCTGAAACTTAGGCGAGTACTGGACTGCTGCTAAGCCCACGAGTGGGAGGTTTGCTCTCCACTCGGTAGGATTTTATGTAACTTAGGCGAGTACCGGACTGCAGCTAAGCCCCCGAGTGGGAGGCTCGCTCTCCACTCGGTAGGATTTTATGTAACTTAGGCGAGTACCGGACTGCTGCTAAGCCCCCGAGTGGGAGGTTTGCTCTCCAATCGGTAGGATTTTCTGAAACTTAGGCGAGTACTGGACTGCAGCTAAGCCCCCGAGTGGGAGGTTTGCTCTCCACTCGGTAGGATTTTATGGAACTTAGGCGAGTACTGGACTGCAGCTAAGCCCTCGAGTGAGAGGTTTGCTCTCAACTCGGTAGAATTTTATGAAACTTAGGCGAGTACTGGACTGCAGCTAAGCCCCCGAGTGGGAGGTTTGCTCTCCACTTGGTAGGATTTTCTGAAACTTAGGCGAGTACTGGACTGCAGCTAAGCCCCCGAGTGGGAGGTTTGCTCTCCACTCGGTAGGATTTTCAGAAACTTAGGCGAGTACTGGACTGCAGCTAAGCCCCCGAGTGGGAGGTTTGCTCTCCACTCGATAGGATTTTCTGAAACTTAGGCGAATACTGGACTGCAGCTAAGCCCCTGAGTGGGAGGTTTGCTCTCCACTCGGTAGGATTTTCTGAAACTTAGGCGAGTACTGGACTGCAGCTAAGCCCCCGAGTGGGAGGTTTGCTCTCCACTCGGTAGGATTTTATGAAACTTAGGCGAGTACTAGACTGCAGCTAAGCCCCCGAGTGGGAGGTTTGCTCTCCACTCGGTAGGATTTTATGTAACTTAGGCGAGTACTGGACTGCAGCTAAGTCCCCGAGTGGGAGGCTGGCTCTCCACTCGGTAGGATTTTCAGCTAAGCCCCCGAGTGGGAGGCTGGCTCTCCACTCGGTAGGATTTTCTAAAACTTAGGCGAGTACTGGACTGCAGCTAAGCCCCCGAGTGGGAGGCTGGCTCTCCACTTGGTAGGATTTTAAACACTTAGGCGAGTACTGGACTGTAGCTAAGCCCCCGAGTGGGAGGCTGGCTCTCCACTCGGTAGGATTTTCTAAAACTTAGGCGAGTACTGGACTGCAGCTAAGCCGCCGAGTGGGAGGCTGGCTCTCCACTCAGTAGGATTTTAAACACTTAGGCGAGTACTGGACTGCAGCTAAGCCCTCGAGTGGGAGGCTGGCTCACCACTCGGTAGGATTTCTTTACAAACTTAGGCGAAACGGATTCGCAGCTAAGCCACCCACTGGGGGATTTCACACGCAAACAAAAGCTACAACGATTACCGGAAAAATTGCAACACTCTTGTCTTTGATAAATAAACTATAGGAGTTTTTCTTATTACATCTCCCCCGAGTGAGAACTCAAGTGTAAAAGGGGCGGAGCAGTTCCGCATTCCAAGCTCGTGGCTCGTCGATCTGGCGATCGACATTGTAAAGGTGGTATGCTCCATTGTGGAGGACTCTGGTGACGATGAAGGGACCTTCCCAAGTAGGAGCAAGCTTGTGTGGTTTCTGTTGATCCACTCGGAGGACCAAGTCTCCTTCTTGGAAGGCTCAACTCTTCACATTTCTGGCATGGAATCGACGCAAGTCTTGCTGGTATATGGTCGATCGAATCATGGCCATTTCTCTTTCTTCTTCCAGGAGGTCGACTACGTCCTGTCGGGCTTGTTCTGCTTCATTTTCAAAGTAGAGCTCGACTCGGGGTGCATTGTGAAGCAGGTCACTCGACAAAACTGCTTCAGCTCCGTAGACCAGAAAGAATGGGGTTCTTCTAGTTGACCGATTTGGGGTAGTCCTCAATCCCCACAAAACTGATGGAAGTTCGTCGACCCATGCGCCTGCTGCGTGCTTGAGATCACGCATCAGTCGGGGTTTAAGTCCTTTGAGAATCAAACCATTTGACCTTTCTGCTTGTCCATTAGACTGGGGATGAGCGACTGAAGCGTAGTCGACTCGAGTGCCTTGAGGGGCGCAAAAAGCTCTGAACTTGTCCGAATCAAAGTTTGACCCATTGTCAGTAATGATGCTATGCGGAACTCCATATCTGAATATCAATTCTATGATGAAACTGATAGCAATGCAGGTATCGAGATTCTTGATGGGCTTAGCTTCAATCCATTTGGTAAACTTGTCGACTGCCACTAGCACATGAGTGAATCTGCTCCTGCCTGTTCTCACTGGTCCAACCATATCCAATCCCCAAACAGCGAAGGGCCAAACGAGTGGAATGGTCTTCAGGGCTGACGCGGGTTTATGGGACATGTTGGAGTAGAACTGACATCCTTCGCATTTGTCGACTATTTCTTTCACCATCTCATTTGCTCTTGGCCAGTAAAATCCTGCTTGGTATGCTTTAGCCACAATGGTCCGGGAGGACGCATGATGACCACAGGTCCCCGAGTGGATATCATCAAGGATTATTTGACCTTCTTCTGGTGTTATACACTTCTGACTGCCTCCAGTCACGCTTTCTCTATACAACTGTCCCCTTATGACTGTAAAGGCCTCGCATCCACGGACGATCTGTCGAGCCTCTTCTTCGTCCTCTGGGAGTTCTTTCCTTAAGACGTACGCGATGTATGGCGCCGTCCAGTCGGGTGTGATGACTAAGACTTCCATGATCACGTCGACCACTGCTGGAACTTCAACTTCAGTCGGATCCGTGGCACTTTTTGGCTGCGGAGCTTCTTCAGTGAAAGGATCCTCTCGAACTGATGGCGAGTGGATGTGTTCCAAAAACACATTACTGGGAATGGCTTCTCTCTTGGAACCTATTTTTGCCAAATCATCAGCTCCTTGATTCTTCAGTTGGGGTATGTGATGAAGCTCTAACCCCTCGAATTTCTTCTCTAACTTTCTCACTGCATTGCAATAACCAGTCATGGCTGGGCTTCTAACGTCCCACTCCTTCATCACCTGATTAACCACCAAATCTGAGTCGCCATAGACCATGAGGCGACGGATGCCGAGTGAAATGGCCATGCACAACCCATACAGGAGTGCCTCGTATTCTGCTTCGTTATTGGAGGAATCGAAGTGAATCTGGAGAACATATCTGAGCTTATCTCCTCGGGAGGAAACCAATACTACCCCAGCACCGAAACCATTCAGCATCTTAGACCCATCGAAGAACATGGCCTGTGCTCCGAGTGAACTTGAGTCGGTAATTGCTGTTCGATCCACTCAGCGATGAAATCTGCTATTGCTTGGGACTTGATAGCCTTCTTTGCCTCAAACTTGATATCTAGGGGAAGGAGTTCAATCGCCCATTTTGCCACTCGACCAGTTGCATCTCTGTTGTGCAAAATCTCTGACAATGGAGCGTCGCTGACGACTGTGATGGAATGGTCAGAGAAGTAATGTGCAACCTTCTTCGTGGTCATATAAATCCCATATACAAGCTTCTGGTAATGAGGATATCTTTCCTTTGATGGAGTCAAAACTTCAGAAATATAATATACTGGGCATTGAACTTTGAAGGTCTTTCCTTCTTCTTCCCGCTCGACCGTAAGTACTGTACTGACGACTTGTCCCGTGGCTACAATGTAAAGCAGCAAAGGCTCTTTGCTGATTGGGGCAGCAAGCACCGGCTGGGTGGAGAGCAGAGCTTTGAGCTCTGCAAACGCTGCATCGGCTTCTGGAGTCCACTCAAACTTGTCTGATTTCTTCATCAGTCGGTAAAGAGGTAGTGCCTTTTCACCGAGACGAGAGATGAATCGACTTAAAGCGGCCAAGCAACCTATAAGCTTCTGGACGTCGTGCACGCGCACAGGACGTTTCATCCGGAGTATAGTTCCAACCTTTTCTGGATTGGCGTCGATCCCCCGTTCGGAAACGAGAAAACCGAGTAACTTCCCACCTGGGACTCCGAACGTGCACTTTGATGGATTAAGCTTGATATCATACCTCCTAAGGTTGGCAAAGGTTTCAGCAAGGTCAGTCAGGAGGTCGGAACCTTTCCGCGACTTGACCACAATATCATCCATGTATGCTTCCACATTCCGACTGATTTGAGTGAGCAAACACTTCTGAATCATCCTCATGAACGTGGCTCCGACATTCTTGAGGCCGAATGGCATGGTTACATAATAGAAGCACCCGAATGGAGTGATGAAAGCTGTTTTGATCTCGTCGGGCCCGTACAGACGGATCTGATGGTACCCGGAATAGGCGTCTAAAAAAGACAATCGCTCACACCCCGCAATCGAGTCGACTATCTGGTCAATGTTTAGGAGAGGAAAATGATCTTTCGGGCAGGCCCGATTGATGTGCTTAAAGTCAATGCACATGCGAAGTGACTTGTCCTTCTTGGGACCATGACCACGTTGGCAAGCCACTCGGAGTGGTAAATCTCTCGTATGAACTCTGCTGCTAAGAGCCGAGCTACCTCCTCGCCAATAGCCTTTCTCTTCTGGACGGCGGACCGTCGGAGATGTTCTTTGACAGGTTTCACTTTTGGGTCGACTCGTAGGCGGTGCTCAGCCAGCCCCCTGGGAACACCTGGCATGTCAGAAGGCTTCCATGCGAAGATGTCCCAGTTCTCACGGAGGAACTGGATGAGCGCTTCTTCCTATTTGGAGTCAAGTGTCGTTGAAATATGAGTCGGAGCAGCGCTGGGGTCGGTCGGGTGAATGTGGACCGGCTTTGTTTCACCGAACGACTGAAAAGCTGATTCGGTAGCGGGCTTCTTGGCCTGCAACAAATCACTTGGGTCTGCCATCTTCTGGTATTCCTGCAGCTCTACCACCGCCATCTGAGCATCAGCAATCTTTGAGCCTCTCTAAAAACACTCTTCTGCCTTTTTCCGAGTGCCCGTAACAGTGATCACACCTTTGGGACCAGGCATCTTCAATTTGAGGTAGACATAACATGGTCGAGCCATGAAGCGTGCATAAGCTGGCCTGCCCAAAATGGCATGATAAGCACTCTGAAAATCCACAACCTCGAATGTCAACTTTTCTTTGCGGTAATTCTTGGAATCACCGAAAACCACATCAAGAGCAATTTGGCCGAGTGACTCAGCCTTCTTTCCAGGAATAGCTCCGTGGAAACTCATGTTGCTGGAACTGATTCTGGACATCGGAATGCCCATCCCTTTTAACGTCTCTGCGTACAGTATGTTCAAACCGCTGCCACCATCCATCAAGACTTTAGTTAGTCGAGTGCCTTGGACAACTGGGTCGACCACCAAAGCTTGCCTCCCAGGGGTGGCAATGTGCGTTGGGTGATCAGACTGGTCGAATGTGATGGCAGTCTGAGAACACTTCAGATAACTGGGTGTCGCCGGAGCAGCCATATTCACCTCACGGTTGATAACTTTCAGTTGACTTTTGCTTTCAACATCAGCAAAAATCATCAGGGTGGAATTGACCTGGGGGTATCCATCATCACTGTCTTCCTTGTCCTCAACTTTGTCCGACTCCTTTTCCTTATCTTTGGGCTATTTGCCCTGGAACTGCTGGATCAAGAGCCGGCACTGTCGAGTGGTATGTTTCGGGTAAATGAGTTTACCCTCTTCATCTTTCTTTGTGTGGATGTGACATGGCAAATCCAACACATCATTTCCATCTTGGTCCTTAACTTTCTTGGGGTTCCAAGTCCCTTTGGGCTTCCCCTTGAACTTTCCTTGAGTTACAACCAAGGTTTCCCCAGGAGCAGCTGGCTCGGCTTTCCACTTCTGCTTCCGATTGGAATTTCCTCCTCCGGTTTCTGGGGCGACTGACTTGAGTTTGCCACTTCGGAGTCGATCCTCATCTTCACCATTAGCGTACTTGGTGGCATCTCCATCATCCGATTCAGAGACACGTCTCCGGTTCGACCGAATTTCAGATTCAGTTCTCTGTTCTTGACACCTTCCTTGAAGGCACAGACTGCTTGGTGGTCAGGCACATTTTCTACAGTGTGGTGCAACGTGATCCACCTCTGGATGTAATCCCTCAAAGTTTCATTCGACTTCTGCACACAAGACCGAAGTTCGGTCAGCCCTGCCGGTCGCTTGCATGTTCTTTCAAATGTCGTGACAAACACTCGGGCGAGATCTTCCCAAGTGTAAATGTTGTTAGGTGCTAACTGATTCAGCCATGCTCTGGCTGAGCCTACCAACATTAGAGGCAGGTGCTTCATGGCCACTTCATCATTGCCACCGCCAATTTGGACAGCCACTCGGTAGTCTTCAAGCCAAGTATCAGGCTTGGAGTCACCAGTGAACTTACTAACTCCAGTCGCCAACCTAAAGTTGGGAGGAATCGCTGCGGCCCTGATGGCTCTACTAAAGCACTCTGGCCCTGAAACATGCACTCTGCTGCTGGTAGGTGCATCCCTATCGTGACCTTCTCGGTGAGCTCTATTTCTATCAACTTGTCGGGGGTTAGGTGCGACATATGCCAAAGGATGACTTATCATGGTGGGGGCGAGTAGAACGTCGCCGGTGCCTGGAAGCGGGATGAGGCGTAGACATGCACGCCGGCGGATCTTACCCAGCTTCGGGGATCTCCGAGGAGATAACACCCCTATTGCTGCTCTGCGGGGTCTCCGCATGGTCACTATAGTGATATGTGTACAAAGTTGCTCCTCGAGCTGTGTTCTGGAGGTAGAAGAGGGCAAGGCTAGCTCTCTCCCTTCTATCCTTCTGTCTAGTGGTAAAAGGATCGAACCCTTTGCATGGGTGCTCCGGGGGGTTTATATAGGCCTACCCCCCGGGGGTACAATGGTAATCTGACCGAGTGCGGTTCCCAGCCGTCTGTCTCTTAGGCCGCCGTCTTCTCCGCCGACTCCTAGGGCCCGCCTCTGGTGGGCCCCGCCGACTGACCTGGCCACTGTAGCCGCGCCTCTGATGACGTTGGCTTGGTCATGGGGGCGTGGCAACAGTGCCGCCGCCTGGCGGGCGATCACTGTCGCCACTCCCCGTCTTATCTGGTTAATGGCGTGTGGGGCCCGTGGGAGGAGCTGGCCGACTCTCGGAGGTCGACTCCCACGGGGGCCGTCTTCGGGTGCTCTCGCCGTCTTCGTCCCTCCTGCTGGCTAGCGGGGCCCGCCGTCTCCAGGCCGTACATGCGGACCATCGTGGGTACAGTGCCCCGTCGTCAGGGCGGTCGTCAGGGCCAGCATGGCGACAGTGCCGCGTCGGACGGAGCTCTCCTTTGGTACGGCATACTATAGCCATACCTGCCCCTTGTAATCATCATAGGGGAGGGCCGTACTCCGGCCATCCTCGGTCTCGCCCTTCTTCCCGAAGGCAGAGAGTGATGAAGTCGCGGAGCGACTCCCCATAGTCGGCCTCCCCGGATTCGCCAGTTGGGAGTCGCAGCCGTCTCTGGGACTCGGCCGTGAGTGGGTATTGGCGATGCTGCGGCCGATTCCCAGAGTCGGCAGATCGTCTTGGGATTCTTTGAGGGGCGTAGCCTGCCCCGATGTCTTGAAAGGTTCTGGGTCCCGGGTTAGCCTACCCGTGGCCCAATAATCCGACACAACTAAACCTTGAATGAGAATGGTTCTCGCATCAAAGCCTGGTTCACTGGAGTCGACTGGAATCCTCCGCCCAACACTATGAGGGCGCCTGTCATCCTGCTATCGAGGCACGTATGATCCGCTCCTCGGGGGAGGGGTGGGCACTCGACGTCGATCATCACGATCGAATCGGTGACCATACTGCTCACGGTTCTTGTACTGATCTCGTCGGTCTCCACGTCCCTCACGCCTCGGAGGCGATCTTGGGCTGTGAGCCGATTGGATTGTGTCTGCAGCAATGGATCTACTGTGGATGCTGTTCCGCGACTGAGAAACAGCGGAATTCTGGTCTCCTGCTGCCCGGAGCAACGCTCTGATCTGCTGCAAGCCTCTGCCAGCCTCTGATTGGGAAGGCTGAATCGACTCCGCTATACGGGTTGCAGCTGCTAAATTCTGAATCGGAGTTCGATATACCTGCGGGGGCGGAAAGAGCTAACGTCGACTGGATTCTGGAACCCGCTGACGCGCTCGCTCGTCGAGTGCTCGCTGGAAGTTCTCCAGTCGAGTGCGCTCAGCCAAGTTGGCCACGCGCGCGTCCTCCAAGGCACGGGCCTCGGGGGTTTCTCCAACGATAGGAGTGTGAAGTGCGTCCATGTTCCGGCGACGAAGTTCTTCTCTCTGCAGCGACGTGAGAGGCTCGGGGAGGTATTCTTCATGGGGATGCGACGGGTCGCCTCCATCTGCGCCTCCGTCGGTGCGGGGAAAACCAGGAGGACTGCACGGTCCATCGACCATCAAAACCTCCACCGCCGGATCACTGGTGTCGCACTCAGATGCGGTCTCCACAGAGCCAGTCGAACATGCCGTAGAGAGATTCGGCCGGCTCGATGGCCGCGACTTGAGGGGTGGCCGACTGGTGGGCCACTGCATGCTTCACCCACCGCTGAAGCCTCGACCGACCAGAGCGTTTGCACCGGCGGGAGACAGGGAGGGAGGACTTCACAAGAGCCGACCGTTACTGGGTCGACGGCTTTCGCAGGAGGACACCATGGACACATGCGCGAAAGTGCGTCGCCCCGCGGACGGGGAGCGCGTCGATGTCAAGTGGAGCCTCCTGAAGCCAAGCGGAATCGTCGGCGATGAACCTGAGCACGCCGAGACGGATCTCGCGGCCCTCCACCAAAATTCCGCCTGAAATCATGATCAGGGATCGGAAAAAATCGCAACTTCTCCAACTAGGCGCTAAGACTCCTGCCCCACGGTGGGCGCCAACTGTCGTGGTTCTAACTCTGACAGTAATGTAGGGGGGTATGTATGGAGAGGCTGGATCTTAGCTATGGAGCAGTTGTAAGCACACAAGGTTTACGAGTTCAGGCCCTTCTCTGAGGAAGTAACAGCCCTACGTCACGGAGCCCGGAGGCGGTCGACTGGATTATGTGTGTATGAATTACAGGTGTGCGAACCTTTTAAACTGAGGAGGGGAGTGGCTTATATAGAGTTCGCCAGACCCCTCCGGCCCTCAGTAATGCAGGGTTTAAAGTACATTAAGACTGGGCGTTACTGGTAACGCCTCTAATAAAGAGCTATGATGACCATAAAAGCTACTTAATGACCGGCTTTAGGTCTCCTGACAGTCGAGTGGTTGGATCTTGGTCGAGTGATTACTTCATGGTCGAGTGTCTTCGAGTCCGTCGAGTGGAACACCTCCAAGTCGATTGAAAGGTGATATCTTCTAGGGATGTCCTTGGGTAGGGCTGTTAGGACAGGTCCATGACCCTACCCTAGGTACATAGCTTCATCACTAACATCATTTGGTTACTATGTAGGCTTATTTTCCTATGCACGTTAATGATAATCATTGGATAACCATAGTGATGCACACCGTCAAGGAGGAGTTTCAAGTTCTTGACTCAAATTCTAAAGCCGCAATTAGCCAAAGAATTCGCAATATGATTGCCACCCTGGTACGCTATAATTTTCACACTCGCATTCACAAAAATATTGAACCATTAAATTCTGCTTTGTTAATTTGTTTCAGAGAGCTGAAATTTCTAAGGATATTATGGAGGCCAACTCAACTCTTGAATCAAAAAAATTCCAGATGTCTCATCGTGGCCAATTAATGAGTATAAAATGCTGAGACAAAAAGATGGGTAAGTTAAATGAGTACAAGGAAGTGCATGCTATATCCTAAGCTGATCACACATGTTTATTGCAGAGTGTCTTATGGACTTTTTGTGATGTGGTGCATAAAATACTGGGACGGAGATCGCTGGACACATGAATTTGACCAGGAAGAGATTAATGAGTCAAGGCCACGTATTGTCGCGGAAATTATTTTTTCAGAGGTGAACAAATTAGAGAAGGTCAAGATGAAAATTGTTAAAATCATGAAGAAGGAATAGGTATTAGCATCGGTAGGGTTTTAGTCCTGTAGAACGTTTCCCTACCGTTGTTGGATACTTTGATCGATTGTAACGCGACATGGCACTAGGATGGATTTTGTCAATTTTCACGTTTTATTTATCGCTTTCGTGTGAGACTAATCATTTAAATGCGTGTGGGCAAGTAATACTTTTGCTATCCTAAAATTATCAGTTTGCGGTTGCGATGTTATATGTACTGTTGTTGTTTCTACTCGCGGCGGTCATTTATATAATAAAAAATATCCCCACCGTCCTGAGTTTGCGCAATGTGAACAAAACATGCACAATTTCCCACGTCGATTCTGGTGGCAGCAGCGGCGCTGGATCCGACGAATATTCCAACCCAGCCCGTGCGGTGGTCGACTGCCGATGCAGTGGCGGGCCCGCTCAGTCCTGCTAGTGCGGGCTGGCGCGATTCGCCGTGCGCCACGCGCGGGTTTGCTGGCCCAGCAGCCGGCCGACCGACAGCCGCGCGCCCGGTGGCACACGTCTCGTCCCGCCCCACCCAGCGGGCACATGCAACGATCCCGAGGGGGAATATGGCGATCTGTCGGCCCATAAACGACGCGCGTTGGGCACGTCGGCCGATCCTCTTCGTGTGCGGATGGGGACGCTCGCGCATTGTGCCGACTAGGTTTAGTACCACCTCGCCCGCGGAGAGACGCGCCGACCGGTTTATATACCCGCGTCTTCTCCTTCTCACAAGCTCGCTACAGAACACTAATGAATGCCCTGTTGTACGCCGTGGCCTCCCCGCTCGGCGGCCGAAAGGCCTCTCAGAAAGCCACGACTGGGCCTTTTTTTCAAAAAAAAATCACATACATTAAATTTTATAATCAGTTGACAAAGTCATGACAGCAGAACACAGTCATACAAATATTTCATGTTTCACACATAATAATAAAAATCGCATGTCTCATCAGATCGAAGAAGGTGGCATAAAGATTAACTCAAAGTGCCATGTCTCTTATCCTTAAACAAATAAACTGAAAGTGCAAGTGTCTTCCATCGAACAAGGTGGCTTAAAGAATAAACTCAAAGTGCCATGTCTCTTATCCTTAAACAAATAAACTGAAATTGCCAGTGCCTTCAATTGATTATGAATACTTCCTCTTTATGCTCGGTTCCTACATAACAAATTGTAAACAACTCATTAGACAATTGTAAAGAGAGAATCAAAAAATAATTAAAATAATATAAAACTTACTTTTCATTCTAAGGGCACGTTTGCTGTCTAAGGCCCTCTTTCTTACAAATGCCACAAAGAGGACCGGTTTTTTCTCAGAAAATGATTTTGGTCTTCCATTTTTTGTAACATTTGGATCTTTCTTTGCCCGCACTGTCGTGCTCTGTTTAGGAGCGCCCTTCGTGGAAACTTTCACGGGATCACCTATGACATCAACATGTTGTTCCGGCTGACGTGGCTCCTCATGCACATTTCTTCTACTACCAACAACATCATTATCAGGGACCTTTTTCTTTGCTATTATATTCTGCAGACACTGCATCAACTCATCAAAGACGAATGGATCATTTGAAGCAACATGAAAAGCCTCAGCTCCTGTTATACTGAGTTGACTATGGAGAGCACGCTGCTCTGCCCCTGTCCAACCCCAGCCAAACATGTCACTCTTTCGCTGTGCAGGCAGCCCACCTCTGGCAACTTTCGACATCCTCTTAAGGATGCAACACTTAGGTATTTTAGATATTTTCAGATGAACCAACACATACATAATGTGTTTGCAAGGCAATCCTTTCCGAAGCATTCGTCCACAACTGCAGTCTATCGTGTTCTCAGAGTTTTCAGCTCGATAATTCACGCTGAACTGAAATTTGTGGTTATTTCTCCATGTCACGATGAAGGTGTGGCAGTCAACTCCCACTAGCGTCTCAAAAATCTCAAGCTCTCCCCTCTTCTTTAGATCTTGTTGAAGAATATAGAAATTGGAATGAGTGAATACTTCGGCAGCATGCTTCTCAATATCTTTATATTCTGTGGCTGATGGTGGCAATGACTGATTTGAAACACAATCATCATGCGCCTCGTTCTCACGTAGTCGAACTATGCCATTCTCATAATGCACAACTAGGTCAACAATAGTCATACCGCCGTCCAGGTGAAGATGAAGACAAGAGTTAAGGCTTTCACTCCTCTGATTACTGCGCATACCCAGAAAAAATCCATCTGACAGATATGATGCTGCCCACAGACTCCTCTTCCTGTACATCCTACTCAGCCACTCTTCTTTTTTATCAGTCTTCCATTTACGGACGAAAGCGTGCCATCTCGCCTCAAAGTTGGTTGGAGAGGTGGAGTAGTACAAGAGTGCCTTGAACTCATTTAGCGATTTGTAATTAAGGTGCTTCTGCATGTTTTTTCCACATGCCATGAGCAGAGACGGTGCAACACATCAACCAAAACCAACCGAATAGCTCGTATCATTGCAGCGTCTCCATCTGTGATGATTGACCTTGGCTTTTTCTGACAACTGGCCTTCAGGAATGTCTGGAGCAGCCACACGTACGTCGCTTCGGTCTCGTCGGACACAATGGCACAACCAAAAACTGTGGTGCAACGGTGATTATTTACACCAATAAAGGGGATGAACGTCATACCATATCTGTTCATCTTATACGTGTTGTCGAACACAGTCACATCTCCATACAACTAATAGTCCCGCCGCGACTGTGCATCGCACCAGAACATGCTCTTCAAACGGCCCTCCTTATCGAGCACGTATTCAAAGAAAAAGTTTGGATCCTTCTCCTTTCTGCTCCTCATAATCCCGATTGCCGTGTTAGCATCACCCTTCGCAATCAACTTCATTTTTTCTCGGCAACATAGGTTGTACACGTCTCGTCTCAGAAACCCACACTTATCATATGAGCCATACCTGCTAATGAAGTTGTCGACGATGATATGCTTTCTGATCCCAGCTCCTTCCATCGCCAAGATCTCAGCTATCTGGTGATCTCCCATCACTCGATGTGACCGCAGAAATACCACCTCATCTGGTCTGGCCAACAAGTGGTTGTGATCATCCATAAAAGCTGCCACGAACCAAAGTCCACGTCCTTTTTCCAACTTCACGACTAAATGTGCGCCACACTCGCAACGAGTGTCAGGTCTTAGTCTGCGGGTACGGCCCTTCGGGTTTAAAAATTTACTGAGACGTTTTCCTGCCCTCGAGCAAACGTATCGCCTATACCGAACAGTGGTTGAAAGTCCTTTTCCTCGTTTCACCTTATTTTTTCTGATACTGAATCCACGGTCTTTGGCGTAGTTATTATAGAACATGTAGGCCTCCCATTGTGATGCAAATGTCATACCCATAACCTTCAACTGTGTCTCCAGCGCACGTTGTTGGATTTCAGCTTCCTTAACGTCCATATTAGATCCATCCTCATGCTCATATCCATCATCACCACTCCAACCATCAAAGTTAGCCTACAATATTCCACATAAGCAAGTGTAAGTTGTCATTAATAAGTTTTTATTATTCAATGACATCTTAAATTTTGGACCGAACCTGGCTTATGTTATCCGCGAATGATTCAACACCATGATTTTCCTCGTTCAGGACGTCAATATCCTCCTGCATATTAAAAAAAATCATATGCACATGTAAGTACCATATGGTTCTTCATTCGACGAAAAGAATGTACACGACACTTACGTTTTCACTACAAGCACCCTCCTCCTTTTGAAAATCCTCCTCAGGTAAATTACCGTACGACTACCAGGATTCATTGTAGCTGCCATCATCATCATCTTTACTATCATTACCATTCGTACAATCAACACTATCGCTATCATCCCACTCACTCGTGTCCAAAAACAGATCTATAAATCCAGTTTCTTTATCCATTGAATGATCTCAGAACCAACACTACAATATTATAATAAAAATTAATCTATCAATTTTAAACCAAATTAAATGTACTACGATCATACAGATGAGAAATTCTTATCTAACAAGTGATTGCACATAATTATTAACAGATACAATTTTTTTGACAAACTAAACGGCTTACATGGCATGCACGTGCACTTCGGCCGGCCTGGCGTGGCTGCGGACGGCGACGACGTTCCCGGAGAGGTAGATCACGGAGTTGCGGGCGGCGACGGCGTCCATGTAGGCCACGTCACCGCGACGACCTGCACGGAGGCGACATCACGTACGGCGGGCGACTCCAACAACGTCCGTGCCGGCCAGTTCCCGGGTGAAGACGGGGAGAATGGTCGGCGATCGACGGGGAAAGTCGGCGATCGGCCGGACGGGAAGACGTTGGAATTGGCAGCGTGATCACGGCTAGATCGGCGGGGAAAGGCGGCGATCGACGGGGCGGGGCGACGTTGGAATGGGCCGCGTGATCAACGCATGTCGTGGGTATTTTTTTCGCGCGACGGGGAAGGGTACATGAGAGCCGGCCGTATCGGCTCGAGCCGTGGGCTCGGCTGTACCTGTATGGGCACGTCGCATACAACGCGGGATACATTAAGCACCGTATGCCCAAAATTCCCTTATACGTTAAGGGGGGGGGGCGCAGACCTCCAAACAAATCAGGGGCCTTGGCAGTCACAAACGACAAACTGGGTGTGCCCTCTACCATCATACAGAGATTAATGCTTACATTTGGCATGTACTGGAGACTCGGAAAGAGGCAAGTGAAATGTTCAAACTATCTTAAAAAGGAAAGAAAAACTGGGTGCCCCACCTATAACTGACCTTATGAGGCTGATTCAAATGAACCAGCTTGTGAGCACAAGCTGTTCTTGTTATACATAGCAGTGAATTAGGCTCTTATTTGTGACCGTATCAATTATGCAGATTTGTTTCAAAACCACATCGAATATGGATGTGAAGATGACTAAAAGACTCTCTCTTCTGCATCTTTATATTTATAAGAGAAAATACAAACAAGATAAGCCGTGCTTGCATGAAACGAATATTCATGAGGTGATCGAAGTAAACGGAAGGTAAACTGGATCTATACTATTATTCCTTCTACACCCTGAACATAAAGCATTCATCGAAAATAATAGTCGTGATATAGCATGTCCATGATTTCATTAGGCCTAAAACAACAGTGGATGTGTGACCTATGTGAAAGATCTTATCTCTTATCATAGTCCCTACAAACAGCGGTTGGAACAAACAAAACAAGAAATCAGAATCGCGATCCCTAGCTAGATTAGTCTACCCACAAGCAGAAGAAAAACAACCAGTGCTAAATCGTGTAAAAAAGAATGACCAATCATAATATTAAACTATTAAGCATTACTGCATTAGACAAGCTGCATGCGAACTATGAGGAGAAGGACATAACACTAGTAGAAAAAGGGTCAAATGTGAGACACATTAGTCCCAGTTTGCATATGAGCCGGCACTCCATTAGTGCCGGTTCAAACGGCTAGGCGGGAGGAGATCTTTAGTACCGGTTTAGTGCGAACCTTTAGTACCGGTTCATGCACGAACCGGTACTAAAGAGGCTGGGGCTCGGCCAGCCCCTTTAGTACCGGTTCGTGGCATGAACCGGTAGTAAAGATGTTGTGGCAGGCTGTTTTTAGTCCCACCTGGCTCCCTAGCAAGATTTTTACCACCTTAAATATGTTACTTCTCAAACTATCACAATCACTTGGTCTTCATTGAACTCTATGTGTAGAATTTGTGGTCGCAATATGAGTCTTCATCGGTTTCTAAACCGTTGAGGACTCATATTGACAATTCAGATTGTACACAAAAAGATCAATGATAATCAATGTATTTTTATGTATATTTTTATATGTTACACGGGCACTTCAATGTTTTTTAAACTTATTTGAACTCCAGACTATTTTAGGTTCAGTATGCAACATTCAAAGCGACGTCATCAATTTCCAACACGTTCTAACATCATTTGTTGTTTTTTAGTCATTTACCGATTTGCTTAGAGAGCGAAATGAACGTGAACTTGAAAATCACTACCAAATGAACTCTGAAAATATTGGAACTTGGCATGGTATCATCATTTCACCTGCATAGCATGTGCGAAAGAGTAGAGAGGGTGACGGCGAAAACTGGACACACTTCGTGTACAAACTGAACAATCTCTTTCAGAGTATCAGGGTTTCGGACGAGAACTCATCTGTTACACGGGAACTTCAATGTTTTTTAAACTTATTTGAACTCCAAACTATTTTGGGTTCAGTATGCAGCATTCAAAGGACGTCATCAATTTCCAACACGTTCTGACATCATTTGCTGTTTTTCAATCATTTACCGATTTGTTTAGAGCGCTAAATGACCGTGAAATTGAAAATCACTACAAAATGAACTCTGAAAATGTTGGAACTTGGCATGGTATCATCATTTCACCCGCATATCATGTGCAAAAGAGTATAGAGGGTCATGGCGAAAACTGGACGCACTTAGTGTACAAACTAGACAATCTCTTTCGGAGTATTAAGGTTTCGGACGAGAACTCATCTGTTACACGTGTACTTCAATGTTTTTTAAACTTATTTGAACTCCATACTATTTTGGGTTCGGTATGCAGCATTCGAAGCGACGTCATCAATTTCCAACACGTTCTGACATCATTTCCTGTTTTCAGTCATTTACCGATTTGTTTAGAGAGCGAAATGACTGTGAAATTGAGAATCACTACAAAATGAACTCTAAAAAGTTCGAACTTTGTATGGTATCATCATTTCACCTGCATAGCATGTGCAAAAGAGTAGAGAGGGTCACGGCGAAAACTGGACGCACTTCGTGTACAAACTGGACAATCTCTTTCGGAGTATCAGGGTTTCAGACGAGAACTCATCTGTTACACGGACATTTCAATGTTTTTTAAACTTATTTGAACTACAGACTATTTTGGGTTCAGTATGCAGCATTCAAAGCGACGTCATCAATTTCCAGCACGTTCTGACATCATTTGTTGTTTTTCAGTCATTTACTGATTTGTTTAGAGAGCAAAATGACCGTGAAATTGAAAATCACTACAAAATGAACTCTGAAAATGTTGGAACTTGGCATGGTATCATCATTTCACCCGCATAGCATGTGCAAAAGAATAGAGAGGGTCACGGCGAAAACTATATAAAAAATTACTCAAAAATAAATAGAAGAAAATAAATAATGCAGAAAAGAAAAAACTATATAAAAAATTGTGGGGCGCTGCCCAGTGGGCCTGCCAGGCCTAGGGTGTGCAAATTCAGACCCAGAAGGGCCAGCAGGCTCACAGGGCAGCGCACCATAGTTAGCCCAACAAGCCTGCTATATAGAGAAGTTCGAAGAAGCAGCCGCGGCTGGGTTTATAAACCAGTGCGGCTGCCCTTCGCTCAGCGAGGTGGGACTAAACATTGTGTCTCTCGGGTGGCAGCGCACAACCATTAGTACCGGTTGGTGGCTCCAACCGGTACTAATGCGTGGGCCCTTAGTACCGGTTGGAGCCACCAACCGGTAAAGGTGGCCGTTTCTCGCCGCCTGACCTGGCGAAAATGGACCTTTAGTACCGGTTGGTGGCTCCAACCGGTACTAAAGGCCCCTCCTATATATATGGCACTTACGAAAAATTCAGTTGCAATGACCACCACTTCTTCTCCATCTTCTTCGCGCGAGCCGCCGCCGTCGCCCATCGCACGCCGCCCTCGCCGCCCCCGCCGCCCGTCGTCGCCGTCCCCGCCGTCGCCCCCGCCGCCTGTCGTCGTCGTCCCGCCGTCGCCACCGCCCGTACTACGAATGTCGCCGCGCGTCCCCGCCGCCGCCCCCGGCCCGCCGCCCGTCGTCGCGCCGTCCCCGTCGTGTCGCCGTCTCACGCCGCCGCCCGTACGCCGCCGCCCCCCGCTCGTACACACACACACATACACACACATACACACACATACACACACACATATTTTTTTACTTATTTTCTGTTTTGTGTTGTTTAGATTAATGTTAGATGAATTACGTAGATAAGAATGTTAGAATATTAATGTTAGATGAATTAGATAGAAAAGTTGTTAAATATTAATGTCAATTGTTAGATGAATTAGCTAGATATTAATTAGGTATATATATGAGATTTGAACTAGTTGAATTAATATAACTTGTTTATTTTTAGTATGAAAATTAGTAGAACTAGTTTATTTTAGTAAGAAAATTAATATTACTAGTTTATTTTTAGTATGAAAATTAATAGAACTAGTTTATTTTTAGTAAATTCTTAGTTGAATTAATAGAACTAGTTAATTTTTAGTAAGAAAATTAGATATATGAGATTTGATAATCTAATTAAAATATTACTATATAGAACTAGCTACTTTATTTTAGTAAGAAAATTAATAGAACATGTTTATTTTTAGTAAATTCTTAGTTGAATTAGTTGAATTAATATAACTAGTGTATCTTTATAGTAAATGCTTAGTTGAATTAATAAAACTAGTTAAATTAATATAAGTAGTTGAATTAGTTGAATTAATAGAACTAGTAAGTGTTTAATGTTTCACCTATATGAACATAGGAAATGTCGTCTGACGATGAAAAAGATTTTATTATGTGCGAATACTGTGAAGACCAGCGCGGCCTGTGCGGCAGAAATTTCCTTGTTGATGATAGGCGCTTCAACATCAAGCTAGATGAGACCTTCGAAGTGGATACAATAAGTCACAATGACAAGTCTTTTTTTGTAATTAAGCATGACTTATATATGCTTCATTTGCTTCAACTTATAATTTTAAATTATCACTATTCTACTAGCGCATCCACTGCCATGCAAGAACTTTTGTCTTGGATAAGATAGGTTCTAGTGCTATGGAAACTATGGAGGTAAAGAGAGTTTACCTGAAGACTGTGCATGGTTATACTTTCAACATCAAATTATACAATGCAGACACGTACTTTTGAATGCAAAACTTGGCAAGCACTATGCAAGACTTATGCATTTGAGCCTGATATGGTTATCACCTTTGATATTCATCCGGAAGATGATATTGAAGGTAATAGAGACATCTGGATCGATGTGCAGACGCCTCCAGTTCTACTATTATGTGAGTTTGTCAATCATATTTATGTCTTTGATATTGTTTATTCAAAAATAATTGACAACTAATTTCTATTGACAGCTTATTTCCATTTAAGAAAACATGTCCGGCGCTTGGTAGACATGACCTACTACTATCCCCGAGATAAACTAAATTGCGAGGAGATAAGTCATTATGTTTCATGGCTTGAGGATCTTCATACTGTCAAGATAAATTTTCTTCCTACACTTAGAAATGTTAGTGCTCAAAACGTGCGACCAATAGTGATCATATTGAACTACGGTCACATCTATTTACGAAAGATGGTAAGATTTTTACTATTTATCATCAGTGCATCTTTTGCATACATTATTTTTTTGCTAAACTTTCATTGCTAAGTATATTAATTACTATACGATGTTCTTCCACAGGGACTCCCGATGACAGTTGTGCCTCAGTGGATCGAGACTAGAGGTCACATGTCAATGGTTAGCTTACGGCCAAGATATCCTACATTGCACATGAGTGCATTCAGGATTTCTAAAAGCGATGAATGCTTAATAGTGAAAGATTGGAGCAAAATTGTTAATGATCCCAGAGAAGTACTAGGGGCAGCAATGAGAAGAGGAGCCCACGATTAGGAGACAGGTTCATCTACATGCTCTAGTATGATGAATCATGAGAGCTATACATGTTCTATGCTATTTTACCTGAGAGAGAGCAGCAGGAGTGATTTAGCTAGTTCATGCTCTTAGTACTTGTCCTCTCATGTCCGTGTTCTTCGCCCTAAACTTAATCTCAAAGAGTGATTTGCTTTTGTGGTGTTATGAACGCTTATAATATCATGACCATGTTGAACTCGATGATATCTTTGCTTCTGGTACAAGTGAATGTTTCTTATTTAAGCTAGTGTTGGTGGTGATTAGATAGCGTTAATGACTATGATGATTAAACAACGGTAACAACGACTATGATGATTTTTAGCTAGCTAGTATACTATTTTTGATGATATGATGCAAGAGTTTTTATATTAATATGATGATGATGATGATGATGATGAGTTATTATATCATTTATGAAAGAAACCGCAAATTAGTTTCAGCTGGATGGATCCTAGCAAAGTGATCAAGTATATGCCATATCCATATTATACTTGATCACCTATAATTAAGTGATCAAGTATAATATATGGATATGGCATATACTTGATCACTTAGCTAGCTAGGATCCACTTGCATCCAATCGAAACAAATCCGCGGTACCTTCACCTAATGATTTAACAACTCATTATAATGTAAAATAATCACTAAATTGAATTGAAAACACAAAATTAAAGGAAAAATAAAAAATAAACCAAAACACCCCCAAACATTTAGTACCGGTTGGTGTTACCAACTGGTACTAATGTCCTACACGCACCCGGGCCTGGCTCGTGCCACGTGGTGGCACTTTAGCGCCGGTTCGTGATGAACCGGTACTAAAGAGGGGGGACCTTTAGTCCCCACTCTTTAGTGCCGGTTGTGAAACCGGCACTAAAGGCCCTTATGAACCGGCGTTAAAGCCCAGTTCTGCACTAGTATAACTAGGATGCAATAGGAAATTTACCACTTCATATTTTTGGTGAAGACAATGATGGTGGGAAGTTGGTATATATCCTTGTCTTGGAAAAGGCAAACCCGGAAGATTTAGTACAAACCCTTGCAAGCTGCAATGTCTTGACATCAACTGAGATATATTCCAAATCTTCGTGTGGAGTTGAGTTTACGAACCGCATGGGTCCAAACTTTCCTAGGAGCAAGTACCTCTCGGTTGCAGCTTTGATATCAGGCCGGCACCCCAAACATATTGGGATTGTCTTCTCTAGCTGCCACTGGCTAGAACTCTCACATTTGTTTCCCTTGATGTAATAACAGAATCAAACTTTCCAGCTTCAACATGGATATCGAACAAGCCAAGCCTGGCTTCCCCTGCCTCCACAATGGCCAGACCTAGCAGACACAATTCTTTTGGTGGGAGGTCACAACTAGAGAACTCCATTCTTCGGGTGTCAAACACGAGCAAATCTTTCTTCCCCATCACGGTGGACTCCCAGTAGAAGCAACAATAGGCGTAATAGCCCCCATAAAAGTCACGGTTGATCGGTGACACCATGGTCGACTCGCCCTGTCCAAGGAGCAACTCATTCCATTCCTTGGATGCAGCAGCTTTCCACTGCCCAGTGGTTGAAGAGTAGACGAACGCTGCCAGCCTAGTTGTGAAATGTACCATCCACATCACACCGAATGCCGTCTCCGCCTCCTCATCAAGGGGAGCAAGGAAAGCCTCGCACTTGGGTTCGTGTGCCGTGGCCGGGTCGTCAGGTACTGGGGTAAGCAGCACGTACTTTCAGAGGCCGGTGTCACTGTTTGTCAACTCCTAGAGATCGAGCCCATGGAAACGTTTAAAGAGGAGGAACTAAAACGGAAATATGCCTGCGGCGAACCTCTGTTCAAGCCTAAGGAGATGAAGCGTCTATCAACGGGAATGTATGAATTACATGAATGGTACATGAGAGAAGTCAAGACTACCGATCGAGAATCCCTCATGGTGAGAGTCAAGCCAGAGCATTACTACCATGAAAATGCTTTGTGGGTTGTGTCTCAAGAACTTTTTCAATTATTCAATCAAGACGCACTTGACAAATCTATCATCAGTTGCTATTGTCTGTAAGTGATTTCTTTCTGTAATTTAAGTCTCTAGCTAGCTTTAGTGCTCGTTTATCATTACCTGTAATTATCCTTACTATATTCTTTTCTGTGGTATTATGCAGAATGAAGATGTATGAAATGGAAAAAGCTCGACACTATGGCATTGGGTTCATTAACCCAAATACCATTAATCAAGAAGTATGGTCAAAAGAATATTCGAGAAAAGACACAGAGAAAAGCTTGCTAGAGTTCTTGAAGCACCTAAATACCCAACCAGAAATACTACTTCCTTACAACTTCGGGTGAGTGACACTGTCTTGTACTACAATTTTGTTTTTTCTTACTAGATGTTAATAAGTGTAGTTGATGAGTTATGCACATGCCCACTTACTTATATATACAAACGTGTGCGCATGCAGTTACCACTGGATCTTACTAATCATTGAAGTTGACGAGGGAAAAGTTCAAGGACTGGACTCACTACTTAAAGAGGCTAATGACTATGCAATCATGATGGGATGGTGAACAGGTAATCTCAATCATTATCACACTATGTCGGCCTCTTTAGTTCATTTCCTATATCAACTAATTAATAACTCCTTTATTCATCTTCTTTGCCGGTGGGGAAAAGTTCATCAAACAGGTTAAAGGCCAATGGAACCAAAAGCTGAAATGGGTGCAACCCAAGGTAATTAATTAAGCAGTACGAGGTAGCTAACATCTCTTTAATTCTTGTTTCAATACCATTATAATGCTTGATTAATTATTATCTGATTGAATTCTATTCTCATAAAGGCCTTGAAGCATGCGCCGGGGACTGATTTATGTGCATACTGTGTTTGCGAGAACATTCGCATGATGACGTCCGAAAGGAGCAGAACTAATAGAGAGCAATGGATACGTTTGCCAAAACACTATTCACAATTTTACATCATTATCTAATATATATACACACAACTAATACATGCATATTGATCTCCTTCTTTACAGATGAGGGACATGCGGCATAAGCTCCTACCAGAGAATCGCGTACGAGCGATTCAAGAGGAAATAGCGGGATTTTTGCTCGACCAGGTTATAGATCCCAAAGGAGAATACTATTACAAGTTGTAATGCCTCCCTGTAATGATCTGAAAATTGTAGGAGAAATTGTATATACCAAATTGTGTGTGTATATATATGTGTGTGTATGTGAATGGTCGTGCGAGAATTATTAACATCTAGTAACTACATCCGGTAGTAGGAAAAATTTGTCCTATATATATATATGTGTGTGTGTGTGTGTGTGTGTGTGTGTGTGTGTGTGTGTGTGTGTGTGTGTGTGTGTGTGTGATCGGTTCTACCAGAAATTCTATTTATATATATATGCATAATGTGTACAATATGTAGTAGCGTAAAATATGGTTGAAATGAAAAAGAATTAAATGGAAAACACAAAACTAAAATGAAAAATAAATCATAAACCCATAAACCCCTAAACCTGTTACCAATCAGGACTAAAGGTCTCCCAGCCCATGGCGCGAGCTCGTGCCACATGGTGGGCCTTTGGTCCTGATTCGTGTTGAACCAGGACTAAAGGAGGGGGCTCCGGCACTAAATGGTCCGACGAACCTGGACTATAGCCCGATTATGCACTAGTGTTAGTCCCGGTTTGTATCACAAACCGGGACTAGAGGTCACAAATGAACCGGGACTAATGATGCTCGTGACCCCGTCTGGTCCTATCCATTAGAACCGGGACTAATGGTCGCATTAGTCCCGGGCCAAAACCAGATCAGGAATAAAGGGGCAAACGTAAGGTCTGTTTTCTATTAGTTCACATATCTAGGAACTTAAATGGTATAGCTGACAATTTGGCTCGTCAGGTTCTCAATCGCTCGGTGGAACCCGTTTATGGTTGCAATTCTTCAGCTCATAGGCACTCTCATTGTCCTTTTAATTCTACTCTTTCTCAAGTTCATCTACAGGACTTTGTAATCCATGCCGTATTCTGAGCTCAAATGAGCTCGGGTGAACAGTAAAATCAAAACAAAATCGAAAAAATCCAAAAAATTGGGAGAAACATTGACAAAAGTTTTAAGTGCTTGCAAAAATTCGTCTCGAAATCACATTCCTAGAAGGTGTAACAAAAAATTCGATACAATGCTACTTTCAAAAGCACTTTGGAGCACTTAATTTGTTATTTTTGCCACGCCTTACAGGAATGTGATTCCATGATGAATTTTTGTAAGGACTTAGAACTTTTGTCAATGTATCTCCCAAAAAAATTAGTTTTTTTTTACTGTTCACACTGGTAGAAAAAGAGGCTTCCGTCCAGCCCCATTAGTCGCGGAACTGTAGGAACCGCGACTAATGAAGTCTTTAGTCCCGGTTCGGCAGACGAACCGCGACCAAAGGCCTGGGCCCAGGGCGCTCGGTGGCCAGCTGGTGCACGTGAGGGGCTTTGTCGCGGTTGGCCAGGCCAACCGCGACTAAAGGTGCCCAAAGGCCTTTAGTCGCGGTTGGCCAGGCCAACCGCGACTAAAGCTCCTCCCCTATATATACCAGTTCAGCGCACTCACTTAGCCATTTGGTGCCACTTCTCTTCACAAGCTTCACAAGGGGGTGTAGGTTTGCTTTTGGTTCCTCTTATGCACACAAGGTGTTTGATGAAATGCCCCAAGAGCCACACTTGAGGTTCCTCATTTATTTTTTCCTCCTCGATCGCGGTTAGCAACTTGAACCTTTCATGCATGTGTGTCATTGATAAAATATGCATGTGTGTTGTTCATTGTTTAATTTCTATTGTTTATAGCTAGTTAGTTTAACAAATGCATGATGGTTAATTATATATTTTATATTATAATAATGCAGATGAATCGGCAATGGATGTACGGTAACCGACTCTCCCGCGAGTTCACTACGGGTTTGAAAGATTTCCTCGTAGTGGCTAATGCGAACAAGCAGAAGGGTTTTGTTATCTGTCCATGTGTTGACTGTAAGAATCAGAAGGGTTACTCTTCCTCAAGAGAAGTTCACCTGCACCTGCTTCGGCACAGTTTCATGCCAAGCTATAATTGTTGGACCAAGCATGGAGAAAGAGGGGTTATAATGGAAGAAGATGAAGAAGGGGATGATTTCATCGATGAAAGCTATCTTGCTGATTTCGGTGATACTTTCATGGAGGATGCTGAAGGTGAAGGGGAAGGTGAAGGGGAAGGTGAAGGGGAAGGTGAAGGTGAAGAAGAGGCACGTGATGAGACCGTTGATGATCTTGGTCGGACCATTGCCGATGCACGGAGACGCTGCGAAACTGAAAAGGAGAGGGAGAATTTGGATCGCATGTTAGAGGATCACAGAAAGTCGTTGTACCCCGGATGCGATGATGGTCTGAAAAAGCTGGGCTGCACACTGGATTTGCTGAAATGGAAGGCACAGGCAGGTGTAGCTGACTCGGCATTTGAAAACTTGCTGAAAATGTTGAAGAATATGTTTCCAAAGAATAACGAGTTGCCCGCCAGTACGTACGAAGCAAAGAAGGTTGTCTGCCCTCTAGGTTTAGAGGTTCTGAAGATACATGCATGCATCAACGACTGCATCCTCTACCGCGGTGAATACGAGAATTTGAATGAATGCCCGGTATGCACTGCATTGCGTTATAAGATCAGAGGCGATGACCCTGGTGACGATGTTGAGGGCGAGAAACCCAGGAAGAGGGTTCCCGCCAAGGTGATGTGGTATGCTCCTATAATACCACGGTTGAAACGTCTGTTCAGGAACAAAGAGCATGCCAAGTTGTTGCGATGGCACAAAGAGGACCGTAAGTCGGACGGGGAGTTGAGACACACCGCAGATGGAACGCAATGGAGAAAGATCGACAGAGAGTTCAAAGATTTTGCAGCTGACGCAAGGAACATAAGATTTGGTCTAAGTACAGATGGCAGGAATCCTTTTGGCGAGCAGAGCTCCAGCCATAGCACCTGGCCCGTGACTCTATGCATCTACAACCTTCCTCCTTGGTTGTGCATGAAGCGGAAGTTCATTATGATGCCAGTGCTCATCCAAGGTCCTAAGCAACCCGGCAACGACATCGATGTGTACCTAAGGCCATTAGTTGATGAACTTTTACAGCTGTGGGGCAGACCTGGTGTCCGTGTGTGGGATGAGCACAAACAAGAGGAATTTGACCTACGAGCGTTGCTTTTCGTAACCATCAACGATTGGCCTGCTCTTAGTAACCTTTCGGGACTGTCAAATAAAGGATACAATGCATGCACGCACTGCTTACATGAGACTGAAAGTGTACATTTGCCAAATTGTAAGAAGAACGTGTACCTTGGGCATCGTCGATTTCTTCCGAAAATTCATCCAGTAAGAAAGAAAGGCAAGCATTACAACGGCAAGGCAGATCACCGGCCGAAGCCTGCAGAACGCACTGGTGCTGAGGTATTTGATATGGTCAAGGATTTGAAAGTCATCTTTGGAAAGGGTCCTGGCGGACAATCAGTTCCGAAGGGAGCTGACGGGCACGCAGCCATGTGGAAGAAGAAATCTATATTCTGGGAGCTAGAATATTGGAAAGTCCTAGAAGTCCGCTCTGCAATCGACGTGATGCACGTTACGAAGAATATTTGCGTGAACCTCCTAAGCTTCTTGGGCGTGTATGGGAAGACAAATGATACAAAGGAAGCACGGCAGGACCAACAACGTTTGAAAGACCCTGATGACCGGCATCCGGAATGGTTTCAAGGTCGTGCCAGCTACGCTCCGACCAAAGAAGAGAAGGTCATCTTTTTTGAATGCCTGAGCAGTATGAAGGTCCCGTCTGGATTCTCGTCCAATATAAAGGGAATAATAAACATGGCGGAGAAAAAGTTCCAAAACCTGAAGTCTCACGACTGCCACGTGATTATGACGCAATTGCTTCCGATTGCTTTGAGGGGGCTCCTGCCGGAAAATGTTCGAGTAGCCATTGTGAAGCTATGTGCATTCCTCAATGCAATCTCTCAGAAGGTAATCAATCCAGAAGTTCTACCACGGTTACAGAACGATGTGATCCAATGTCTTGTCAGTTTCGAGTTGGTGTTCCCGCCATCCTTCTTCAATATTATGACGCACCTCCTGGTTCACCTAGTCGAAGAGATTTTCATTCTCGGTCCTGTATTTCTACACAATATGTTCCCCTTCGAGAGGTTCATGGGAGTATTAAAGAAATATGTTCGTAACCGTGCTAGGCCAGAAGGAAGCATCGCCAAGGGCTATGGAAATGAGGAGGTAATTGAGTTTTGTGTTGACTTTGTTCCTGACCTTAAGCCGATTGGCCTTCCTCGATCGCGGCACGAGGGGAGACTAAGTGGAAAAGGCACGATCGGAAGGAAATCAACGATATGTATGGACGGCCATTCTCTGACTGAAGCACACCACACTGTACTGACCAATTCCAGCTTGGTGGCTCCGTACTTTGAGAAACACAAGAATATTTTACGCTCGAACAACCCGGGGAAGCCTCACTACAGGACTCAGCTACTTTGCCGTCTGTCATGGCGGACGGCAAAGGCATGAACAGCGGACGGCAAAGGCCTTTGCCGTCAGCCGCGGACGGCAAAAGGCTCCGGCAACGTAGGCTACGGTAAACAGCTACTTTGCCGTCTGCCACTGATGGCAAAGTCTTTGCCGTCCGCCGCAGACGGCAAAGAGAGCGCGGCAGACGGCAAAGAGAGCGGACGGCAATAATTGCGCTGTCAGTCCGTTAAGTGGCTAACGGCAGGCCTTTGTCGTCCGCCACTGTCTTTGCCGTCTGCCACTGATGGCAAAGTCTTTGCCGTCTGCCACTGTAGGCAAACTGGCCAAATGGGTCAGCTCCCAGGAAGCACAGCTGGATGCCACGTGTCTTCTTTGCCGTCCGCGGCAGACGGCAAAGAGGCCGTTGCCGTCTGTGGCAGACGGCAAAGAGCCTGCATATTGGGTTTTTTTTTCTGTTTTTTATTAAATCCCGCAATTTGCACAGAAAATATATATGACATATAGATATATTTCACAGGCATTCATAAGCAAGTTCATGTATTTCACAGGCATTCATAAGCAAGTCCATAAGCAAGTTCCATCCGTACATATTACATAAGCAAGTTCCATCCATCATTTCATACATAAACAAGTTCCATCCATCATTTCATACATAAACAAGTTCCATCCATACATAAACAAGCACTCCATAGCTAAGGTGACTAGAATGAGAAGACAAGAACAAGAAGAGTAGAACAAGCACTCCATCCAGCACATAATGAAATCTGCAAAATGGCAAAATAAGAAAGTTAGAAATGGATCTTTTTTAGCTCACTTAGGTGAAATGGATCGTTTTTGAGGCAACTAAGGTGAAATGGATCGTTTTTTAGCTCACTTAGGTCAAATGGATCGTTTTTGAGCTAACTTAGTTGAAATGGATAGTTTTTGAGCTAACTTTGTTGAAATGGATCATTTTTGAGCTAATTTAGTTGAAATGGATCTTTTTGAGCTAACTTAGGTGAAATGGATCATTTATGAGCTAATTTAGTTGAAATGGATCTTTTTGAGCTAACTTGGGTGAAATGGATCATTTAAGAGCTAATTTAGGTGAAATGGATCGTTTTTTAGGTAACCTAGGTGAAATGGATCGTTTATGAGCTAAATTAGTTGAAACGGATCGTTTATGAGATAACCTAGGTAAGATTGGTCATTTTGGAGTTAACCTAGGTGAAATGGGTCATTTTAAAGCTAACGTAGGTAAAATGGATCATTTAGGAGCTAATCTAGGTAAAATGGGTCATTTTTTGAGCTAACTTGGATGAACTGGATCATTTATAAGCTAACCTAGGTAAAATGGGTCATTTTAGAGCTAACTTAGGTAAAATGGATCATCTATGAGCTAACTAAGCTAATTATGCAATTTTTGACATAAGTAAGCTAAGTACAGATCGTTTTAGAGCTAACTTAGGTAAAATGGATGGTTTTGGAGGTCAGTAAGCTTATTAAGTCATTTTGGAGGAGAAGAAGCTAAGTCTAGGTCATTATGGTAAGCATTGGAGGAAATAAAGCTAAGTCTAGGTCTTTATGCATGTGTTAAGCAAAACACTAGATAAACTTACCAAGATCCAGGAGGTGTAGGAGCGTGGTGGCTCGTGTCGGTAGCTGGAGAAGGATCGTGTGATGTTTGTCTGGAGTTACGCTGCACCAAAGATCATTTCCAATGTCTTGTTAGCATGATGACACTCAAATGTTAAGACTAGCAAGTAATGTCCTTTCAAATAAAACTCACCGTGGTCCCAGGAGCAATCACTGGCATCGGCGGAGCGGTCTGACCTGCCTTCTCGCACACAGACTGCACATTTGGTTTGGACGACTCAGTCATACTAGTTAGTAATGAGACAAACACTACATGAATGTTTTGGCTAATCTGCAGAAGAAACTTACCACAAGGAGCTCGTACATGGCCCTTGCCTGCATGTCATTCCGTGCCCTCTCCTCCTCCATCATCTTTGCCGTCCTCTCCTCCAACTCCCGCTGCCTCTCCGCCGCCTCCGCCAGAAGTTTCTCCGTTCTATCTCTCTCACTCTGTATAGCAGCCTGCAACACCACTCACATGACAATTTGTAATCATTGATGGAAGCACACACAATGTAATGGAGAAAGATAACTGAGTACGTATCACTAACCTTGATGGCGAGTTGCACTGGCCGTTCACGAGGCCTTATCTCAGGAGCGGAGCTCGACTGACGCGCCTTGATCTCCGGGAGAGTGCTAGGACAACGGATAAGTCCATCTCCAATGGCTATGGAGCCATGGGACCTCCCGCCACCAGATATCATCAACAGCTCTGGATCAATGGGACCCTGGCTCGGGTTAAAGTCCTCCCCTTTCCTCGCCTTCCCCTCATCTCTATATCTCACGAGCTTGTTGTGGGAGGAGATGTTGGTGAAGTTGTTTGCATCATCGAGGTCAGACTGAGAGAAAGCCTTGACTTTCTTGAAAGAGGCAGTGTGGGCCATGGCATACAGGTCGTACACCTCTGGCACCTTATCCGCCTTATTGTAGCGTGCCTGAAAGAGAGAAACAATGAAAATTAGTAATTAAAGGGCTCAAGCTAGCATGATGAATGAATTGCATGAATCATGAAGCAAACCACATACCCAGTTGCGCCCGAACTGATATAAGTTGGAGCTGCCTTGATGGTGTGGCACACCTTCCATTTGGGCACGTTTGTCCTTGGCCTCCTTGTGGAGGGCTAGCCATCGTTGTGAGCACCACTCATCGACCAACACCTCCCAACAATCCATCCGATCCGCACACCATCTCGGAGGCGCCTAAGTTAGCAAATAGAAACTTGAGCGCTACCGCTAAGAATTACTAAATGAAGGAACTTAAGTAGAGAAGGCCTTAAGAATTACCTTCATGTACTGCTCCTTACTCAGGAACTTATCGCGGCACGCCGGCTTGGTCTTCTTGATACCACGCAAGGCGTAGTAGTCTCGAACAGCCTGCACCCGAGCCTCATGCCGTAAGTTCTGGAGTAGGCGCTTGCAGACGTTCTCGATAACATGTGCCGCGTCCTCCTCGTATCCCTCCTCACACCTGTAGAATGTCTGCGATCAAATGAGACAATATTGATTAGTACAATTAATAACTAGCTAGTTGAAGATGTGTAAAGGAGAAATTACCCAGAACTTTCTGATCACCATGTCTGCCCTCGTGTCGCACACGACACCATCGATAATCTCATCCGGCGGGGCCAGGGCAGCCACGTAGTGCTCCCAGCTCAATCCAAGCTCTGGAAGCCGACCCTCACCAGGCAACGTGACAAACCCCGGGAAGTTTTGCCGGCAAAGAACTCCAAGGACGGAGTTGGGCCGGCGGACACTATGATGGTGGTCCCAACCCCTGCAGCATGACAAGGCCAACGCATTAGTTATTTGAAAAAACGTGAATGCACAAGGTACAAAAATATTAAATGCACTTACGTACCTCTCCCCATCAGGGAAAATCAACCACCTCTGCTCGCGGGTCACCGGCACGGACGGGAGCCGTGTAGCACCACGCTGGTAGACGGTGCCCCCCTCCTCCTCAAGATCAGTCGGCTCCCCGCCATCATCAGCATGGCCACTCGGCTCCTCGGGCTGATCCGGCCAGGTACCCCATCCGGACGTGTGCTCCTCCGGGGTCACGTGGGCCGAACTCTCGGGGGCCGAAGGCCAGTCGACCCGAGGCTCGTGGGCCCAAGACCCGTGGACCGGAGGCTCGTGGGCCGGAGTCCGTGTAGCCTCCTCCTCGGACGAGTCCACCCTAGCAGTCACGTGCTCGGGTGAAACGGCTGGGGGTGGCGGCGAGGAAGGCGCCGTAGCAGTCACCCTACTTCCTCTCCCACGACCACGTGCCCCACCTCCTCTCTTCCTACCTCGTCCCCTGCTGGGCACCGCGATCGACGAAGAAGGGCCCGGCGGTGTGGCCATACTGTCCAGCAACGCTCGGCGGAGAGGTGCGTATGGAATGGAAGACCTCAGACCACGCTCCCGACCAGCGCCCACCATCTTTCAACACGTGCCATGACAAACAGTAAACGAAATTAGTACAACATAAAAAAAGACCGACATGAATAATAATATGTGTATCACTTAAGTGTATCATCATCAAGTACAACATAAAAAAATGTAATACCTGACACTACTAATAATCTCGATCAGTATCATCAATAAATGCATAATCATCATCATCACTATAATCAATGACGGGCTCATAGGGTTCATTGGCATCAACATGTGCAAGGCTACCTTGACGTAATCGGTCAAGCATTGACAGGTCATCCGCAGCAGTAACCTCTTCTTGTTCCGGCTCTTCTTGTTCCTCCTCTGGGGTGATGTCGGATTCATTGTCGCTGTCTACTTCAATGTTTTGGGCTGAAGTATAGCGGTTCTTGATACGCTTTTTGGAAAGACGTGTCTCTTGGAAGAATTCTCCTTCATATGTGTCTGGGTTAATGTGAGGTTCATAATCTTCTTCCTTTGGGGGAGAAAGTCTAGCACGTGGCGGCACTTCATAAACGACATCCCAACCTTTCAGATTTGGATTAGTTTGGCAGGCCCACGGTAGATAGAATACTTGGGTCGCCTGTTGAGCCATAATATAGACATCTGGAACATCTAAATGAGTGCTTTGGTTGATTTCAACTAGCCCTACATGTTCATGAGTCCTTCTAGTCTCCTTCGGCTGAAACCAATAACATTTGAAGACTACGACATTCGGTGGATTTTCACCATAGAACAGAAGTTCATAAATTGCTTCAACTCTCCCATAATACTCGGTACCTCCTTCGCCGATAACACGGAAGAAATAGCTGAGTTCTGCCAGTACTAGCCATTCATCCTCAGGGATGAAGCCACGCAACATCACCGGCATTACCCGCTCAATCCATATGTGCCAATCATGACTCTTGAGACCAAATATCTTCAGTTTATCAAGATTCGCTCCCCTCTTTAGATTCGCTGCATACCCATCGGGGAACATCAACTGTTGTTGCACCCACAAGAGAATTTCCCTCATAGCTGGCCTTCCAAGATTGAACCATGCCTTTGGCTTTGTCCAGTTCTCCTTTCCTTTCGGTTCTTTCATGTTTTGTAACGGCCTATCATATAGCGCCTCCAGATCGACTCTAGCCTTAGTATTATCCTTTGACTTCCCATCTATGCCGAACAATGTACCAAAAAGTGCCTCAGCGATATTCTTCTCAGTGTGCATCACGTCGATGTTGTGTGGGCAAAGGAGGTCTTTGAAGTAAGGCAGATCCCATAAGCATGTTTTGTGAGTCCACGCGTGCTTAGTATTATACCCCTTGAAGTACCCTGGACGTGGTGGATCTGGCTCGAGAGCGTTTAACTGATCCAGGGTCTGTTGGCCTGTCAATGCAGGTGGTGCAGAGTTTTTGACAACTCTACCCCTGATGAAGTTCTTCTTGTCTTTCCTGAACTTATGGCGAGGATCCAGGAACTGTCTATGCATGTCGAAGCAAGAAAACTTGCGACCGGCCTGAAGCCAACGAAACTCAAGAGCTCCCTTGCATGTGGGGCACGGGAACCTTCCATGCACACACCAGCCAACGAATAGCGCATACGCCGGCAAGTCATGCGTCGAGTACATGTACCAGACACGCATTATGAAGTTCCGTTTGCTAAAGGCGTCGTATGTCTTGAACCCATTATCCCAGGCTTCTTGCAATTCGTCCTTAAGCGGCTGCATGTACACATTCATATTTTTGCCCGGATAGTTGGGTCCTGGAATTATCAACGTCAGGAAAATGTTCTTTCTTTGCATAATCTGTCCAGGGGGGAGATTGAGTGGAAAGACAAATACGGGCCAACAACTGTATTGGGCTGCCGTCATACCAAACACACTGAACCCATCCGTGCTGATGCCGACTCGAGGATGCCTCGGATCTGCCGCTTTGTCGCATGTAATTCATCAAAAAAATTCCACGCAACACCATCCGATGTGTGTACCATCATCAGATTCCCATCTGCATCTAGTTCGGTTCTTTTGCCTGTTTTGTGCCATGTCATCTGTCTGGCCGTCTCTTCGACCATGAAAAGACGTTGAAGTCTTGGTATGATTGGCATATACCGAAGAACACTGACGGGGATTTTGGTCTGTGTCTTCTCACCCATACCGTTGTCTACCACAATATACCTGGAAGACTTGCAAATGGGACAATAGTTCAAGTCCGCATAGCCAAGCCTAAATAAGGCACATCCTTTCTCACAGGCATGTATCTTCTCATAGGGCATCTTCAGTGCACGGAGGATTTTGTCCGACTGGTACAGGTTTGCAGGCATTACATGGCCTTTGGGTAGAAAGCGTCCAAATACTGTCATAATTGCGTCATAGCATTCTCTGCCCAAGTTGAACTGAGCCTTCAGAGCCATTACTTGTGAGATGGCATCCAACTGACAAAGCTCAGTGTGCTCGTGTAGCGGACGTTTGGAAGACTCCAACATTTCATTGAAGGCCTTTGCAGATTCCTCCATCTCCTCGTCCGAATCCCGAGCATCATCATAGCCTTGCACCATGTTTTCCATCCCGGTACCATGCTCGTCAGTGCGACGACGATCCACCTCAGCTCGGTCACGTTGGGCAGACTCACCATGAAATGTCCACACCGTATAATCGGGCGTAAAACCACTCTTCTGCAGGTGTTTGCCCATTTCAGCCTCTGTCTTCTTTTCCCAATTGCCGCACCGGAAACAGGGGCACCAGGTTTTCTTTTGGCCATTTGCAAATGCGGCTTGCACAAACCCTTAGTTTTTGTGAACCATTCAGGCTCCATTTGTTCTGACCAGTGTGACCGGTATACATCCAAGCACGGTCACTCATCTTGACTTTCAGAGCTACTGGACACAACAATTATATATGTAATTCACCATGTATATGTTCATCAGTTGATCTACTTTGTCAATTTTATTACGTCCATGCAACCTACACTCTAATAGGTAATGATAGGTCCTAATCCCACCCGTGTATGTGTAGATTGGGTTCATTTTCCCATGCTATCCTCCGGATCCGATGCAAAATTTCGGCAGCACCTCCCCGCTGTTCTCTTGATACACGTCTCTGCAATAAACAGAGAGGATGTGTACCCGGAGAACAACAGGGGAGGCACTGACGAAATTTATGCGTCGGATCCGGAGCAAAGCATATGGGAAAACGAACCAATCTACACATACTCGGGCTGTCCATGGATAGCGTTGGACAATTCGAAAGAATCAAGTTATAAATATGCAAATGCATGCATATTTATAACTATGACGCTTTCGAACGGGAGACACATATTGGTTACGCATACTGATGATTCAAGACACATATATAGCTAGCTATCAAGTTTCATCGGAATAGATCAAATAATTAATGGGGGAGGAGACTTGTCATTTGTGCTCACCCACGAACGAAGGGGCAGAGCTCGTCAAACGCACGGCGAGGTCGTCGAACACCAAACCTCGCAGCGATGTGAAACAACTGCACATTTAAAACTACACGATCAACACAATTATATATGATGTTTTTCATAACAAAATCGAAAAATATATGACCTATAACTAATAATTCCAAACCTCTTTTCCTCTTCTTTCTTCTTCCTCCTTCTTCTTCTTCTTCTTCTTCTTCTTCTTCTTCTTCTTCTTCTTCTTCTTCTTCCTTCTTCTTCTTCTTCTTCTTCTTCTTCTTCCTCTTCTTCTTCTTCGTCTTCTTCTTCTTCTTCTTCTTCTTCTTCTTCTTCTTCTTCTTCTTCTTCTTCTTCTTCTTCTTCTTCTTCTTCTTCTTCTTCTTCTTCTTCTTCCTCTTCTCTTCTTCCTCTTCCTCTTCTTCCTCTTCCTCTTCTTCTTCCTCTTCCTCTTCTTCTTCTTCTTCTTCTTCTTCCTTCTTCGTCTTCTTCTTCCTCTTCTTCTTCTTCTTCCTCTTCTTCTTCCTCTTCCTCTTCTTCCTCTTCTTCTTCTTCTTTTCTTCTTCTTCTTCTTCTTCTTCTTCTTCTTCTTCTTCTTCTTCTTCTTCTTCTTCTTTCTTCTTCTTCTTCTTCTTCTTCTTCTTCTCTTCTT